>OY728138.1:1161510108-1162760108 GCA_963277665.1 Viscum album | reverse complement strand
TTAATAAAATTAATTTCAAAATAAATATTATTTATTTACATACCAGCCAATGCTAGAACATGTCATGTCACACATCAACGGGAATCTGTTCCCATGTGATACATGGCTGAGAAAAATAATTGTGCAATATTGCACTCCCCTGTCCAGTAGCTACATGATGAAAACTATGAAAAAGGAATAAATAATCAAACAATTAGTATATATATAAATAAATTAATGAAATATAATTAAAATATATAGGTTACCATACCTCCATGTGCGTGGGTCGAAACTAAGATGTGGACGTCGCTTGAGGATAGGGTCAGGAATCATCAGTCGTGCAAGACCACACCCCCTCCGCGTACCTCATGAACCACCAGTAGGCTGAGGGTCAGCTGATCTCACATCCTCATCATCCAAAGGTAGCTCAGCCTCCTCTAACTCACGCAATAGATCTGAGTCCATCTGAAACAAAAAATGATTGTTGTTAGTATATAGTTGAAAATAACAATTATATATAGATATATATTAGTTATGATTATAACCAGCATTTAACAGTGTCAATGTTCATCTTCATCCTCTTCTCCATAGCTGTCAATGTCAATGTCTTCATCTTCCTCCTCAGCATCATCAATATCCATATGAGTTTCAGTTTCAGCATCTCTTGTCATTTCTAACTCATTTGTAACATCATTAACATCTTCATCACCATCGATCCTTAATTGTAGGGTGTCATTGTCGATATTCATGTCTTTTTGTGAATCAGATGGATTTTGAGCCGTCTCTTGAAAAATTTCAATTCCTTCCACTTCAGTGGAACCACATTCAGTTTGAGTAAACTAATTTTCCCGAGATTTTATTTTTATTATGCTCCACCAATCGCTCATGTCTCTTGAACTATCACAGTACTTTTCATAATAAATTTGATGTTCCTATTGAGCCAGTAAAAATGGTTCATTTACTGCAAGAAGACTTTTATATTTAATATCGATGATTCCATGAGTCGGATGAACACGTAAACCTCTCTCAGTATCCAACCACCGACATTTAAAAATTGTTATATAATTCTGTTCTGGATAACACAGCTCAATAATTTCATCCAAAATGCCATAAAAATCAACTTCAGTTTCTCTGTGATGTGATCCTCTCAAGAAAACTCCATTGTTCATTGTTTTTTTGATTCCCCGTATGCATGTGTATGAAATCGAAAACCATTAACCATATATGCATTATAAGATTTAACCATTTTGGATGGTGGGTTACTCAATATACACAGTCGCTTATCAATTTTATCAGCATATTGAGACACCTAAAAATTTGTAAAACAATTATCAATATAATAAATAATAAATGGAATTGATATTAAACCATCAATAATTTATGTTACCAGTTTTTGAAACCATTGAGAAATTTTTTTTGCCTGTGTTCTTCAAGAGAAGCCGCTGTAATTTTTGGAAGTTGTTTCTTGATATTATTATTATATAACCTACAAATAAAATAAGTTTAAATACTATAACATAAATTATAGAATAAGTGATAGAATCACTCACATGACAAGTGATGTCATTTCTTCACAATTGAGCAGAACGTATGTATGAGCTCTGTGATGTTCATCATCTGAAAGACATTGTTCATGAACTCCACTGAAACCAAGATTTGGATGATTAAAAACTGTTAATTGATTTTCCATTTCATCATTAACATTCCCCTTGTTTCGTCCCATGTGATTCTGTTTTGATGGATATTGAGATTCAAAATAATGAGAGCAGAAAAAAAGAAATTTCCTCTTGCAAATAAGCTTCAGCAATTGAGCCTTCAACGGTTACTTTGTTACGTATTTTTTTCTTAAATTTATGCATGCATCTATTTAATGGGTACATCCATCGAAACTATACTGGACCTTCACATTTAGCTTCATGAGGAAAATTTAATACCAGATGTTCCATTGAGTCAAAGAAAGTCTGTGGATATATTTTTTCCAGTTTACATATAATTACAACAACATGTTCTTCCAGTTTTCTTAGCGCAACGTAGTCTGTTATCGCTGCACAAATGTCTCAAAAAAATATGATATGTCTGTTATCGAATCCCAAATCATAGAATTCAACAAACCTATAAATCCAATCGGCATAAGTCTTTCAATTATAACATGACAATTATGACTTTTTAATCTAGTACTATAACCATTCTTAACACATCTACCCAAATTAGAAGCATAGCCATATGGAAGTATCAAATCTGCAATCCACTGACAAAATAATAAGAGACTCTCTTTGGAAAGTGTATAAGCTGCTTTTGGATTCATTAACCTCAGTGATCTGATATTTTCAAGTAATTCATGTTCTGGTCGCCTGCAAAATTGGGCAAGATCTAATCGTGCCTTTACAGTATCTTTGGTCTTACCTGGTATATCCAAAATTGTATGAAATAAATTATCAAAATAGTTCTTCCCAATATGCATAACATCCAACATGTGGCGGACCAAAAAATCAGACCAATATGGAAGATCCCAAAAAATTCTCTGTTTTATCCAATTATGTTCTTTCCCAAAGCCATGAATTTTTTTTGGTTTACTATTGGTCCAAATGTGATGGGGGTAATGAAAATACAACTTGTTTTAACTATGTACCTGAGATAATCTTTGGAGGTTCATCCCTTTCAATTATACCTTTTTTGAAATGAGATTTGTTCCTCCGAAAAGGAAGATCTTTTGGAATAAATCTACTGTGACAATCAAAATAGAAAGGTTTTTTTTCATTGACCAGCATAAAGGCTTTGTTTTCTTTCATACAGTAAGGACACGATTTCAGACCATGTGAACTCGAACTAGATAACATGCCATATACCATAAAGTCACTAATCGTCCACATCAATGCAGCTTTTAAAATGAAATTTTGTTTCATAGAAACATCATATATATTAACACCATCACTCCACAATGCATTTAAATCATTAATTAATGGTTTCAAATAAACATCAATATTTTTTTTCGGATGTCCTGGGATTAATAGAGTCAAAAATATATAAGGCTCCTTTATCAACATCCATGGAGGAAAATTGTATGGAGTTATAAAGACATACCAACATGAACACTGACTACCATAAGAACCAAATGGACAAAAACTGTCAGTAGAAAGACCCAATCGCATGTTTCAGGCTTCTATAGACAAATACGGATGCATACGGTCAAAATGTTTCCATAAATCACCATCAGATGGATAATTCAAGATTTTATTAGTTGAAATATTGTTTTTGTGCCATGACATCATTGACGCTATGTTCTAAGATGTAAATAAACGTTGCAACCTAGGTGTAAGGGGGAAATATCTCAACTGTTTTACTGGAATCGATCTAGACTTCCCTGGTTGAGCTTCTTTATACCTCGATTGTCCACATGTGGGACAAATATCCAATGACTCATTTTTGCCAGAATATAAGATGCAATCATTTGGACATGCATGAATCTTCCGATAACTAAGGCCCAAATTATGAATCAGCCTCTTTCTCTCATAGTAATTTGTAGGCAACACATTTCCTTTAGGTAACAGTGTTTTAGCCAAAGAAAATATCTGATCAAGATAGTTGTTTGACATTACATTATCTGATTTAATAGCCATAAATTTTGCAACCGCTTCTAATTTTCTTATCTTGCAACCAGGATATAATGCATCCTCAGTAGACCTCAACAAATCATAAAATTCAGATGGTGTCAACCCAGGAGTTAAATCAATATCATCGCGAGTTTCAGTTTGTTGCACAGATGGATCTGCAACATCATGTACTAAATTTTGAAATTAGGATAGATCCAAAATCAAGTTATTAGGATCTTCTATGGAACTTCTCTCACTCTGTTGATACCAAAAAACATAATCTGGTTGAAAACCAAACCGCAAGAGATGTCCCCCAACCTTGTCAAATGTGTTAAACGTTCTCAGAGCACATTTTTTACCAGGAAACTTAATTTTTCCTTCTGAAACATATTTCGGTTTTGATGATGTAAATGCTAAGAAAGCTTCAACACCCTCAATATATACAGGATTTAAACCAGAACCATTTGGATTTCTGCACTGATTTATCCAAGCTCGATCATCTAATAATGACTGATGTCGACTTCCTCGCTCCATTTTTTTTCTACATAAAATATAAAATCATCATTGTTTTTGAATAGTTTGAAATTATAAAAACTCTATCTGAAAAATAAGATAAATAATTACAACTACATAATAAATATCATTAATTAAGGGCGACACAATTTCCAGTGGATTGACGACTACTCTATTGTCTGACATCTCATTTAATTGGATCTTTCTCGCACTTATTATTTCTAATTATTGCTAATTATTCCTAATTACTGCTAATTATTACAAATTATTACTAATTGTTACTAATTATTACAATTTATTACTAATTATTACAATTTATTACTAATTATTACTATTTATTACTAATTTAGCAATACTTAACAATACTTAGAAAAAGGAAAAATGCTTGAATAATGAAAGTAAATTTGGTAATCATCATTTTGGAGATGATTATAAATTTTCCCTTCATTATCCAAGCAGATTTCGTTTACTAATTATTAGTAAAAAAAATTATGTTATCAATATTTATGAAAAACAATATTAATATCATTAAAATAATAAAAAAAATTATAAAATATTAAAATTATCAATATTCACAACAGAATTTGTTCTATTCTTAACATGTTCAAATCTCAAAGGGTCGTCAATTGTCAGGTCATGCGCAATAAAAAGTTTGTGTTAGTCATGTCCAATGTAACCTCTATAATTGTACTTGCATGATTTATCACCTCGCAAGTAGTGTTGTAATAGGACGACCAAAGTAATGACGTTCTCGTCTCTAAGAATCATCTCACATGAAACTTTACATAGATCATTCTTCCTTAAAAATTTGAGGGGATATCATTATTTTTTCCTTAAATTTTCAAGGAAGAATGGTCTATGTAAAGGTTTATGTGAGATAATTCTTATAGACAAGAAGGGTATGACTTGGTATGTCTGATTGCAACACTACTTGTGAGGTGATCAACCATGCAATGACAATTATAGAGTTTACATTGGACATGGCTGACACAAACTTTTTATTGCGCATGACCTAGCAATTGGTGACCCTTTTAGATTTGAACATGTTAAGAATAGAGCAAAGCCTATTTCCAATATTGATAATTTTAATATTTCATAATTTTTTTATTATTTTAATAATATTAATATTGTTTTTTCATCAATATTTATAATATAATTTTTTTATTGCTAATTATTTCTAATTATTGCTAATTATTTCTAATTATTGCTAATTATTTCTAATTATTGCTAATTATTTCTAATTATTGCTAATTATTATTAATTATTGCTAATTATTACTAATTATAGATAATTATTCCTAATTATAGCAAATTATTCCTAATTATAGCTAATTATTACTAATTATAGCTAATTATTCCTATTTATAGCTAATTATTCCTATTTATAGCTAATTATTCCTATTTATAGCTAATTTTTGTTAATTATTCTTAATTTTTGCTAATTATTCCTATTTTTTGCTAATTATTCCTAATTTTTGCTAATTGTTCCTAATTGTAGCTAATTATTCCTAATTGTAGCTAATTATTCCTAATTGTAGCTAATTATTCCTAATTGTAGCTAATTATTCCTAATTGTAGCTAATTATTCCTAATTGTGGTTAATTAAGCCTAATTGTAGCTAATTATTTCTAATTGTAGCTAATTATTCCTAATTCTAACTAATTATTCCTAATTGCAGCTAATTATTCCTAATTGTAGCTAATTATTCCTAATTGTAGCTAATTATTCCTAATTGTATCTAATTATACCTAATTATAGCTAATTATTCATAATTGTAGCTAATTATTCCTAATTGTAGCTAATTCTTCCTAATTGTAGCTAATTCTTCCTAATTGTAGCTAATTCTTCCTAATTGTAGCTAAGTCTTACTAATTGTAGCTAATTCTTACAAATTATAGCTAATTCTTACTAATTGTAGCTAATTATTCCTAATTGTAGCTAATTATTACTAATTGTAGCTAATTATTACTAATTGTAGCTAATTATTCCTAATTGTAGCTAATTATTTCTAATTATTACTAATTATTTCTAATTGTAACTAATTATTCCTAATTGTAGCTAATTATTCCTAATTATTACTAATTATTACTAATTATTACTAATTATTACTAATTATTTCTAATTATTACTAATGATTACTAATTATTACTAATTATTACTAATTATTAATAATTAGTCCTAATTATTAATAATTATTCCTAATTATATCCAATTATTACTAATTATTACTAATTATTACTAATTATTACTAATTATTAATAATTATTCCTAATTATACCTAATTATTCCAAATTATACCTAATTATTCCTAATTATACCTAATTATTACTAATTATACATAATTATTACTAATTATTCCTAATTATTACTAATTATAAATAATTATTACTAATTATACATAATTATTCCTAATTATATCTATTTATTCCTAATTATATCTATCTATTCCTAATTATATCTATTTATTCCTAATTATATCTATTTATTCTTAATTATATCTATTTATCCCTAATTATATCTATTTATTCCTAATTATATCTATTTATTCCTAATTATATCTATTTATCCCTAATTATATCTATTTATTCCTAATTATATCTATTTATTCCTAATTATATCAACTTATTGCTAATTATATCTACTTATTGCTAATTAAATGTACTTATTGCTAATTATATCTATTTATTTCTAATTATATCTACCTATTGCTAATTATATCTACTTATTGCTAATTATATCTACTTATTTCTAATTATATCTACTTATTGCTAATTATATCTAGTTATTGCTAATTATAACTATTTATTGCTAATTATATCTATTTATTGCTAATTATATCTATTTATTCCTAATTATATTTAATTAATATTAATTATAACTAATTTTTTATAATTATAACTAACAATATCAATTTCTTAGTAAAACTAAATATAAATATTAATCAATTGAAATCTAATTAAATTAGAACTAATAAAAAACAATTAAAATAAACATAAAAAATTAAAATAAATATAAAAAATTAAAATATAAATACCTTAAACTTTGATATTCTGAAGATATTGACGCCCTCTGATTGCTCTCTTATAAAAAACATCAACTAAAAAGAAAATTTCTTTTTGAAACTAAATAATGAAGAGAGAGATATCACAAGATCTGAATGATTTGGGAAAAATGGATGGGGGGTATATATAGGTTAGATTAGTTGCGACGAGATTATTTGCGATGGGTTTCCCGTCTCAAATGGTGGTTTTTGCGATGGGACCCGTCGCAAATACCCTCGGCCGCATTAATTACAGTCGGCGGTTAAAATGTTATTTGCGATGGGTCCCATCACAAATAGTACTTACCGACAGTCTTTTTGTGAAGGGATGACATCCCATTGCAAAAAGTTATTGACCGTCACCGGGTAATTGTGACGGGTCCCGTCGCAAATACCCCTGTGCGGTTGGGCGCGCAAGCTGCACGTTTTGGCACGCAAGCCGCGCATTTTGGTGTGCAAGCCACGCGTTTTGATGCGCAAGTCGCGCCAAAATATTTGCGACGGGAGATGAAATCTCGTCGCAAATAATTGGTTATTTGTGACGGGCTACTTTCCCCGTCACAAATAGCTTCCTCGACGGGTTATTTGCGACGGGAAGAAATCTCATCGCAAATAACTCGTCGTAAATACTGATTTTTCCCGTAGTGAGAGTTTCTAATATCTGAGAACTCTTTTCCCTCACTATGCAGTATGTTCCCTTAGGTGGCTTTGCATAAGTTGCCTACATAATGGGCTTGTTAGTAAAAGGATACCACTATTTGGCTATGAATTATTTTCCCCATTTGGCCCTGCATAATACATCCCCCATAACTATTTTTTCAAATAATGGTAATTTCTTTCTTGGATAAAGTGTCTTTTGTCCCCTTCAAACCTTGATAACAATATACAAGAATCTGTATTTTAAAGTAGTCATTCATGTATAGTTGTACCATTAACTTTCTTCAATATGAAAGTCTTCAAGACCATGGTTTACACATTTCCCTCTTCATTTATTAAAGGAAATGTGAAATGACTGTGGGTCACTTGACCACATATCAAATACTATTTCAATTTCTGTTCCTAGTCGCATGACCTAAAACTAAAAAAACCATATTCCCTATGTTTGGGTCAGACCTTCATAGAAATACTATTCCTATGATTCTTTGGAAATCATGATTGGAAAAACCTACTCCATATTCAATTACCTTTCTTCATAAACCAAACTCTGTGCTCTATAAAATTTGAATCTTCATAAACTTTCTTCGGCTTTTAGCAATATAATGTCAATCTCTTGAGATATCATTTTCTTGACTATTTAGTATGTGCCCTTAGGTTGCCTTGCATAATTAGCCTACATAATGGGCCTATCAGTCAAAAGATTCCACTATTTGGCTATACAGCATATACCCTAATTGGCCCTGCATAACATTGCCCCATAACAGGTTTGTCAAATAATGGTAACTTTGTTTTTGGAAAAGACTTCCTCTAATTCCTTTATCCCTTTATTCCCATATCATTCTTCGAATTCAGAAATTCCTAAATCACAGTTTACAATTCTTCCCTTCCATACCTGATTATGGTAGTATGTTTCCAAACAAATTATCAAGAAATTGGGAGAGTCTCATACCTTTTTTCAAATCTAAAGACCTTAAATTTAAGCCACACAATGTCCTCACTACCTGACTTGAAACTACATAGTAAAATTTCCTCACTATATGACTTAAAACTACACAATATGATATCCTCACTACATGACTTAAAACTACACAGTAGAATTTCCTCACTACATTACATAAAATAGCACAGTATAATGTCCTTATTTCTTGACTTAAAACTGTACAGTACAATTTCCTCACTAGATGACTTAAAACTTCATAGTACAAGGTCCTCACTGTATGACTTAAAACTATACAGTACAATGTCCTCATTGCATGACTTAAAATTGAATAACCATATATCATAAATTCTCTTTTCTGAAAAACTTTAATCATTCCTCATTCACCAAATTTGTATAGAAGTGGTTTTCCTATTCATGACATATGTTGTCATAGATGACTCGTTATTCTTAAAATCCCTTTCCTTGGAAAAACCACCCACTGTGGTCTTCAGTCACCCAAATCTTATTTTATTTTGTATATTAACAATAAAATGTTAAATTCTTATGAACTCTTTTTCCTAACAATGTAGTACGTTCCCTTAGGTATCCTTGCATAAGTTTCCTACATAATGGGCTTGTCAGTCAATGCATACCACTATTTGACTATGTATCATTTTTTCCAGTTGGCCCTGCATAATACAACTCATATAATGGGTTTTTCAAATAATGGTAACCTCCTTATTGGAAGAGACTTATTTTATTTTTATACATGTTTTCAATTTGGTGAAGATAAAAATTAGGACTCAAGATTTCCCTCAGAAATATTTAAATAATATTAGAGAAATTCTTGTCCACTGAGTCTTGTTTGGGATATAATTTCAAAATTTATTGTCAAATCTGTTTGAACTTAAACCCAATCCCTTTATAATCCAACATTCATGACTCTAAACTTACAACAACAAGAGATGTGGTACTCACCAGAGTGGAATCCCGAAAAGGGCACACTGGACAAAAGTTGAGTCCTGACTCACTGAACGTATATTTTTTATGGTTTAGGTAATATTGAGAAATAGAAAGTAAAAATATGTAAAGTTTATGGGTTTTTTCTACATAACACTAGTAAAAAAACAAACTATGCTCATTAGGCCCATCGGCTTAATAAGAAAATTCTGAGCACCCCCATTCTTGTCATTGTAATCATGATAATCTTACATGAAGGTTTGATGTTAAAAAAGCATCATTATCATTACATTTAAAATTTCAATCACGGGAAGAAATAATGAAGACATATATGATTGGAGAAAAAATTTATTTCCTTCATATGAAATCAGAGGGACATCCACAGAATGGATCCTCTCTATCATGTATTAAAATAAGCTCTCTATATGACTCCTCATTTGTGGAACTACTTCACGAGACCTATCAACCACCTGTTGAAGTTGAGATAGCTGAGAAACTCTAGCCTCATAGGCTTGATGAAGTGCTTCATTAGTAGTTGAAATGGTGGTTATCCCCTCTAATTAGGTTTCACCAATTGTTTAGTTCAATTTCTCGAGTTTGTTATGAATAACATCCAGTTACTGTTGAAAATATACCAACTCCTTCATGTATTATTTAATTTATTGGCTGATTTTGATCAAATTCTTATTATAATAATCATCTTCCTCAGCTACTACATCTTGGAAGCACTCAATATTAATAAGCCATTTAGCTTCTTCAAAATCATTACGCAGCTTATGTTCCTGCTCCCGTCGGAAAATAGTTTCTTTAATTGCATCATAAACTTTTAAATAATTAAATCCACAAATCCCAATATGTATAATAGTGATGGTTGTTTTCTAAAATGGGGCAGTAGCTCAGCTAAAGGCTTCTCAGCAATTAATCCATACTCGTTTCCCCACAATTGTACCTCAAGACTCGACCATCTTTCTAATCAAATCTAATCCTGAGGGGGGGATTTTTTGACACTACTTAGGAATAAAAAAGACTATGTAGGTGCCCATAGATATTTCAGAATCCCAAGACAAAGTTCATAGAATTAAAAGGAAATCCAAAGTTTCAAAGTCTTAAACGGAAGACCTACAAGGAAGACCTGCGCGGTAGACCTGCATGGCAGACCTGTGTGGAAGAACTCGGTGGCAGACCTCTGTGGAGGTATACCTTCTATACCCCTATGTGGAAGACCTGCATGGAGGGACTACATGGTGGACCTATGTCTAAAAATCGACTTCAAACATTCCCCCTCCTTGCCTATAAATAGGACCCTTGGGATCCTTATTTAAGAATAGAAAAAGTTTTAAGACTTCCTCAAGCTCCCATTGTGTAGCTCTTTCACCCAGATCCCTAAAATTTTCTCAGGTAGCTCTCTAAAAACACAAGAGAAGAGATAATTATATAGTATAAGTATGTTTTTAGAGTTTTTCACAATTTAAAGCTTACATGGGCTCGGTTCTCCTATGTTAAGCCTTTTTCAGTAATCATAAAGGCCTACGCAGCACACCTGCGCAATACAGCTATGTGACGCACCTATGCGGGGTACCTACACGACACACCTATGCGGAGTACCTACATGGAAAAGATATGTATAAGGACTACATATCAACTTAAGTATCCTATTTAAGTCCACTCATGGAAAGGTATCTTCTTCCTTCGTTCCCTTATCTGAAAGGGACTAAGTTGAAGCCCCCTCTAAAACCTCCCGACTCATCAAACCTTTGGGAAAGACAAATTCACATTTCTCATGTTTGGGTTTATATATCCACAGCCAAAGGTTTCCCACATTTTTTCACAATGAGGTTAGGATTCATGGAGTGTCTGTGGGTTTGTATTCACATGGACCTTTCTCCCAGGAACAGTGTTGGGAAGTCCCTGGTTTATAGGATTGGGTTTGGGTTTTGTCCTCCCCTTTTTATCTCTAAGACCTAGAACCTCAAGTACCTAGTAGGGAAGGTACGATTCACACTTGATTTTCCATGCAAGAAAAGGAGAAGTTTCCATCCCATATAAAGATACACTAGGGAATCCATCCTAGTTTAAGCCCATAACCTTTCAAGTAGTAGGTTTCAGTCTCGCTCCTCTCTACTCCCTTTACCTTAACTCCTTCTTTACATTAGACTCATGTCAAATGTAAAGAGAACAGAGGGAAGTATTATCACCTCACCCTCTTCCCCAATCTCCTTGACCTCATCCACTATCACTGTAATAGGTGTGCCTTCTTCCACCATTAGAGAAGGAAAAATGTGGGTGCCTTGGTTGAATTTTTGACTTCCTATTGTTTCTCACACCGAGCATGACTCACGTGTGCTGAGAGATTTTTCATGATCACAACATTTGCAAAAGACTCTCGAACTATGAGAACTATGATTCCTATTCAAACCAAGATACATAGGATTCCTTCTTGAAGGAACAATCTCAAAAGCATGCCTTCTAAAAGGGATCACCCAATAATATACCCTCTAATGGGAAGCTCTTATTCATAAGCACCAACACAATGAATGGAGTATGAGAAATCTGATTCCCATCATTATTGGGATACGTAGGAAGCCTTATCAGTTCTGAGCTCACTGGATATCCTCTTCAAGAATCCAACCCTAATTCCCTTTAAATCTGGGCATCTTTTTTAGGAATAAGCCCCAAATTAAACCCCAGAATTATCAAGGCATTCTTTTTAGGAAGTAATCCCAAAATCATTTCTCTTAAAGGACTATACTCTCCTATGAGAATAATTGAACTACGTGGGATTTGATTCCCATCCAAATGGGATATGTAGGAAGCCTCTTTGAGGTTCATACCCAACACTTCAAATCAACCCTTTTCTCCTTGGGCCATATTCCCAACAGAGTCATTTCTTACATGGAAACCCATATTCTTTTCAAGTTCCTTGGGCTACTTAGGCATAAGTCCCACACCAAACCTTGATTACGAAACTTTTGCTTATATTTCTTTATCACATGACCCTAAAAGGTATGATGTGTCCCATTAAGTGGCACCAAACTATAGGTGTTCTAATTCCTTTTATAAGGATACATAGGTATCCCATTTTATGGGTACGATCCCAATATCAAAACAAACCATCATCTCCATAGAAGACAGTAAATTCCAGAGTTCCCCACTGTGGCTCTAAAACCAGTATAGTCATAAAAATGATTAAAAGAATCTCTAAAAAGTATATGAGAGGATACCATTGAAGGAGAACCTCGAATGAAGGACCTCGAATACATATGGATGATTCCAAATTTCACACATGTTAATAAGTGATTGAAAATTACACGTGAAACTTATGTTATACTTGTTGAATTAATAAGGAAACATTAAAAAATCTTAAATTTATAAAGAGAGTCCCAGATTAGAGAATAATTCCCGCCAAAAGGGTGTAATGAGTCCAACATCCCCTCTTCTCGACCAATTCATTTTATTATGTATCTTAATGTTAAAATTTAATGAACGTATTCCTTTGGAAAGTAGGTCCCTTTTGGATAAAGAACTGTTGGGTGTTTCTGGTTCCATGAATAAATCTAATGGAAATTGCTTGGAAACAGTGACTCCTAAACTGTAACACACATTTCAAGGAACTAAGAAACAACCAATAAGTGTTAAGTAATGTTTCATAACCCCCTCCCATCAAAGGTACCCCTAAAAGGTCAAAAATAACGATGAAGGATATTAACCCTCATGTCTTTCCTTCAGTAGGCCTTGGGTTGGTGACTAATATAGAGGGAATAAAAATCTCACATATAGGAGGAATTATCCTCTATAATTTATAAGATTATGAGATAGGATACTATCTATCAATCAACTCTATGACATAATAAAAAATAAAAGGAAACCAAAACCATCCCAAAATACATATATAATATGAATAGATTCAAGAGTCTATAAATAAATACCCAAAAAAAAGCAAAGGTAATGAAATAGAAACAATACAAAGGCATGACCTAGTAATGTCCATCATGATCTGTGTATTCCTCTTGGAAACCAAAAAAAATAGTTTTTATATACATAGGGTTAGAATATAAGTATACTCAAAAATATCACACCCAAAGTATCTCATGTACATGTTAAAAGAATTATTCTAATACACTAGTGATCATATATCCAAACCAATATCACCAAAACAAGTCAAATATCCAATCCCATCCTCACTAATGAATTATCACCAAATAATGAATCTAATTATAAAAACATAATTATTAGTATATTTATAAATGGTACCTTGCACCACTTTCTCTCTGGTTTACTACTCCTACACCCCACTGGTGTGAATCCAAGTGCTCTCATCGCTTCTATATACCACACCCCACATAAAGACACTAGGTTTATCCCATCCCATCACATCACATCTCACCCAGAGACATGTAGGAAATCACATCACACTATATCTCTCTCGAAGACACTGGGTCCATCACATCACATCACTTCTCACCCGAAGACACTTAGGTCATCTCATCACATCACATGTTATCTAAAAACACTTGGTCCCTCACATCACATCCACATCTCATCTATAACCAAAAAAATTGGTTATCATGAACATAAAGGAAATAAATCACATGTCCTCCTCCTATCATGAACCACCCCATCCATAAGACATATCATAAAATGTCACCACAATGTATGTTTAATTATCAGAAAAGCTATAATTTCCATGTGAAACAGTTTATTAGATTTATATAAGTGATTATATATTTTAATTCAATGTGATATCAAAAAAAATCATAAATAATGGTTCCAAAAACACATCAATTTTAAACTCAAACAAAACCCCAAATGACCACAATTTTTGGTAAGGCATCGGGCTCATATAATCAAAATATCAATAATATAAAAATCTATAAAACATACAATTTATTTCCCATTTCCCTAAAATTTAAACTAAATTATTTCATTATATTTATTATGTAAGTGAATACTTCCTTAAAATATATAACAATATAATAATCCCTCCCACATATACATCTAAAAGAGAGATGAAGGGTCCCTTTCCTCAAAAGCATCTTCATAAACATTTTCACAAGGTTCGAATGAGAGGGAGAAAACCACCAAGAACCATGATTAAACGAACAACATGATAACCCTAAACACAAGACCCCAAAAAATCTTCTTAAAAACACCAATACTAATGGTTTTCTTAAAAAAAAGTACTTCCTGAAATAAGGGCAGGGAGAAAACAGTGAAGCGGGAAGAAGGAAACACACCTAGAACCACTACGGATCAATCTATATAAGTGAAGATGGAATTGAGAATTCAGGTCATAGAATTTCTATATCATAGAGAATGGAAATACACCTTAATTAGGTCCACTTCCTTTTTGAGAGGTTTTATGTGACATAGATGTTTAGGTGGAGTTTTTGGAGATACTTTCATTTTTGTAATATATGCATCATGAATTTAGTAAGTGTCATAGCTTTATTCTTGGTGGATGGGTTCTAGAATATGGTTTCCTTGGTTGAGCCATAGTCCCATATGTATTTTATCATATCTATGGAATGGAGATAATCATTTATTTTGTATGATACTTTGAGATCCTCCACCACCATAATTTCTTGGTCCCTCCCCTAAAAACCCCAACCACCTGAATCTTCACAAGTAATGGGTCATACGTTCTTCACCATCACATCAGATACCTCTAAAGCAATTCTTATCCTTTAGAATAAAAACAAACCTATAAAGGAGAAAAGGGAAAAATTTCCAAACATGCATCTCACAAGTTACCTCTCAGGGATCTCATTATAACTAAACACTTCCACCAACCAAACATACCAAACCATGTCAAAAAAATTCACCAAACATCACACATAACCAAATATTTTACATTGGCTATAATACACCACCTTTTTACACAACCATATACATCACAATATCAACCTCCACAAATCCAAATACAATGATTTACACAACCATCACACCACAATCCCAAAGAAGAAAAATTAAGTAATTCCATCTTCTATATCAATATATTATCTACTTTAGGGGACTAAATCAACCACATGGTTTTAAAACATTTCATATTATAGCATATCTTAATTAGGAATTAGCTTTTATCATTTTTATATGTTATAATATTTAACACACATCACATTATCAAGGAAAAAAACATTTCATAACTAACATGATCCAAACATCAGACAAGTAGGCAAAAAGAGAAAAAGGAAAAACTTAAAATAGATCCAGGTACTTGGAACACATCTTTGTATCACATTCCAAAGTATTCTATTCCAAGACACCATGACTCCACAGTATGAAAACCAAAGGAATAGTCTATCTAAGAAGCACCTTATCTTAGTAATCTTGGATCCCTACTGGCCACTCTACGAACATAGAATCATTCTCACTAACCAAAGTTCCCCAATCAATGCCATGGGAGTCGTTGTAAAGATATCAATAGAGCTTATAGACTTGGAAGATGTTATGAAACCTGTCTATTCATGATGGGACTAAAAACTAATATGACACCTCTCCAACATGCTCAAACTCCTTGAAATGTCCCAAAAAATGGGGTGAGATCTTATGCCCCTTGTGAAACCTCCACTATTAATGTCAAGAAGAGACTTTTAAGAACACGTGGTCTCTAACCTCTAACTACAAGGGCCTCCTCCTATGATTGTAATAATACTTATGTTGGTCCTATGATGCCTTAATATTCTCTCAAACAACCTAAACCATCTTTTTAATTCCTTACACTACCTCAAAACCAAGAATTAATAGGTCTCCAACCTCACCCAAACACAAAAAATAACGACATGACCAAACATACAAAGGATCAAATAGAGAAATTTAAATGGATGATTGATAACTGTTATTATAAGAAAAATCAACCAAAAGAAAGTTCCTTTACCTAGATCCTCCAAAGTTTAAGATACATGCTTGCAACATATCCTCCAGGATCTGGACAGTCTACTCCATTTTCCCATCTATTTAAGGGTTGAAAGTAGTGTCGAGGTGAAAATGAGTTCAAAAATAATTCTGAAATCCCCTCCATAATTAGGAAGAAAAATGTGCATCTTGATCCAAGACAATGGACCGTACAAAACCGTGTAACTACACCACATCATCCTCATACCTCCATGAAAAAACTACCATAGTTCCCAAATCCATGATCACTAATAATTGAGCCCATTTCATTAATTGATCTATGATAACCCAGATAACATCACAATCTCCCTAAGCATAGAGTTACACTATGACAAATCCCATCAATATTTCATCCAACTTCCACTTAGTAATATACGGGGGCTATAACAAACCACTAGGAACACAGTGCACAGGCATTTATTTTTAGAAAACTAGACATTGATCCACAAACTTTACCACCACCTATTTCATCCCAGGATACAAAAACTACATCCTCAAGCCATAGTACATCTTGGATACTCCTAGGGGTATGGCCAAATATAAACCTTGAAACACACTAAGAACTTCCTCACACATTTCCATTGAAACAAATAAATCCCCCTAAAACAATATCTGATTCTGACCATCCCTTAAGAGAATAACCATGGCCAACACGACCATGCACCACCTTTAACTCTAAATCTACCTACTAAGACTCCTTCACCTACTGTATCATAGAATAATACACTATCATATTAAATATGAAACCTCCACCGTCACTCTTCCTTTTATCTAAGTACAGGGCTTATAACTCCTCCATCACCCTCTAAGCATCTCCATACTGCTAAGAAACTTCCTTCCTACCAATAGTTCCAACAACGACATTCCCCTTTATTTAGGTGTAGAAGATATAAAATTTGTGGGCTGTGAAAAATTCCATCCTCCTATACCATCAATGATTCAGTTAAGACCCAGAAAATATATACCACAAGATCTTGTGATACATGAATACCACAAAGTACTTCCCAATGAGGTGATATCTTCATAGATTCAGTGAAAACGCAACTTCAATAAGAAATAGATCATGGGTGGAATAATTACACTCATGGGGGAGTAACTTTCCATAACCATAAGATATCAATAACCACCACCACATTAAGATTCATCCCAATCCAAGACACGAATAATTACATAACACATCAAACATCACTCCTTCCTCTATAAACTGAAGCCCTAGAGCATTGATCAATTTCCCCATCAAGTGGTTAAACTCAACCTAACACTGATTAGTCCAGATAAAATCCTAGTACATCCAATACAAATATTTCAATGGGATAACAATCCATGATAAATAAGGCATGGAATTACTCTAATACCTTATAAGACCAAGTAAGCTATGAAACTCTATCACATCCTTGGGAGCTAACTAAGAAACAAATATCTTGATATTTGATTGGTCAATAGAAACACCCTATTTGGACACCACATTTCCCATGGAAATTTACCTCAGGTGTCTTTAACTTTAACTTGGAAAAATTCTATATTATTTTTGGCATCAAATAACCTAAAATAGATCTCTAAGATGACAGGTATGCTCCTCCTCTAATATTGAGTACATCAAGATGTCATTGATGAACACGACAATGAATGAACACATAGTTCATGTGGTACATGAATATAGATGGTATGTTTGTGAAACTAAGTGGCATGACCACAAACTCAAAGTTCCCATACCTTCATCTGAAGGTAGTATTTGTGAAATCATCCTCCTTCACCCTCCACTGGTGATATTCAAACCATAGATCAATCTTAGAAAACCAAATCCTCTCAAATAGTTCAAAATATTATTGATCCTAGAAATAGGGTATTGATTCATTATTTTCAATGTATTTAGCCTTCATTAGTCTATACACAACCTCATACTACCATCTACCTTTTTAGATGATAACATTGGAGCACCCCATGGTGACACAATATGATGGATGAAGGCTTCATACTTCTGATAATCAATATGATTCCTCAACTCCCACAATTTGATAAAGATCCATTAAAATCATTGTAGCATCAGGAATAAATTCTATCACATACTCAACATCACTTTGAGGGGGTTGTGTCACAGCCTCTTTAGAAAAAACAAATAAAATCTTCCTTAAGGATATGGGAACCTGCACTATAAAAGTTTCTACTAATTCTATATATAGCTTAATAATCATGTAAAGATAGCTATCCACGTGTCTAATAACCAACTGGAAACCCTGATCACCAATGAAAATTGTACACATTCCATCCGCATCCAAGAAAATGACTCTCCTATAAAATCAATTGATAATATAATTCAAAAAATAAAACTAGTCAATATTGATAATGAAATCATACGATTATATCTGTAGAAAGAAAATATCCCTAAAGATGTGGCACTATCATCATTATACATCATCAACACACATCAAACAAGCTGGTCTGGACTCAAATTGGAATATTCAACACCAGGGGTATGAAAATATTTTCTAAGTATAGTCCTAGAGAATCAAATAAAGTAGGTTCAAAAAAGGAGTGTGAATTTCCTAAATTAAACAAGGTACTAACAGGTGTTGGAGATAATCTAATCATAACTATAACTATCTATGGAACCTCTAGTATTGCTTCCCCCACTATATGAAAATGTCCATTTCTGGATCCCCTACCACACTATTAACATCAACCTCTCTATCCAAGCTTAGTTCGAGGTCCCTAAAGGTGGGTAAAATCCTGAGGTTTGCCTCTTCCTTCTCTATCTCCCCTAGGAGAGCATAAGACTATTTCCCCTACTGTTGAAATGGCCTCACTGGAATCTACTGTTAATGCTAATGACGAGCCAAACAACCTCAACAAGACTAAGCACCAAGATCCATGAGGCACTAATTCTAATAATGGACATATACCCCATAAAAAACATGCTAACCAAATTACCCAAGAAAATAATGGTAACTACTATCCTCAGAAGTCCATAAATAAATATTATAAGGTTGAATTCATTCTAGTTGAAACCTTAATGTCCCTAATGCATGTGATCTACCACTAAAAACACTTCGCCTTAAGGAACCCTATTTTTTCCCTCTCACATTAAACCTCATCATGAGTGAAAACACTTGATCACATATATCTTATTCTATACTTATAGATATGTTTCCAACATAAAATGTGTAATTTCATACTAGATAGAAGGATGGATTGCCTAATCAAGGCATTGATTTTAGGAATCCTCAATAGAAAAAAAGATCAGGTATGAAACAAAAAAGGTATTTAAAATTGACCCTGAACTCACACACAAAAATATTTCCCTATTGAATGAATCGAATATCCTACCACTTTATTTCATTCATGGTTGATGAGAGAAATTTCACTCAAAACTCCTAAAATTTGACCCATGAAACACCTGCATCCTTCCACTCATTAAGATACAACTCCTCCACTAACGTATATCTCTTTATATCGGACTAACTACCAAAGGGAACCAATAATTTTTTGGATATAAGATCAAACTAAAGGTGATCTCGATCCCCTATAACTAAATCTATATCTCCATTTTAGAAATTTTTCCCTCATACCTCTCCAAAGACTACTATTTGAAGGAACACAATTTACTCTACCACTAATCATCCTCCAAAACTAGATCAACCCTCAATCAATTAACCATATCATCCTACTAAACCTCCACTACCTGAACCACATGCAGACAATGACTAGGATCCACAGCTTAATGGGAAAACAATGATATCCTAAACCTAATAATATTGAATTTTATTAATATTTATTTAATTATTTTTAAATTCCTAAATTAACCCAATTCAAATATGGAAATAGGAAATCATGATGCATGTACCTCCCTAAGGTCTCTAACCTAAAAGTGGTGCCACCTTAGTTGCTTGTTTGGTAGGATCAAAGTCCTTGCATGGGATCATGGGGGCCCTAAATTCTTATTTCCTAGATGGTATTCTCTAGCTTTTTTCATGCACCAATATCAACTAATGTAGTTCCCTTACCAACCCAGACATTCTTGGTTGTTTCTAACCATGAAATCTATCATATCCCTAAACTAAAACCTATAATACCAATCTATCATGAACCCATACCTCTAAAGGTAACACTCTTAGGCCTAAAAGATGGAATAAGTATAATGACTTTCAAGTCATGCCTTCAGTAGGCCCCAGGGTGAACACTATCACTGAGGGAAAACAAATCTCACATTTAAGAGGTATTACCCTATATAACATATAGGATCAGATGTTAAGATATAATCAATCAATGAACTCCATGACATAATAAAAAAAGGAAACCAGAACCATTAGAAAATTCTTGCATAATGTGAACATATAAAAGAGTCTCCAAATAAATACCCAAAATAAAAGCTAAGGCACTGACACACTAACAATCCAATGTTCTAAGTTAGTAATTTCCAACACAGTCTATGTAGACCTCCTATACGCCTAAAAATATTTTGTATGTATATTGGGTGAGCATAAAAGTATAGTCAATATGATCACATTCTATGTATCACATGAATATGTGAAAAAGATCAAACTAATGCACTAGTGAAAAAATAGAAAAACGAACAACACCTAAAAAGTCAACTTGACAATCCCATCTTCACGAAGGCATGCTTACTAAATAACACATCAAAGTATAATAACATAATAAGAAGAATATCGATAAAAATTACCCCACACCACTTTCCCCTAATTTTTCCTCTCTCACACCCAAATATCATATGTCTTAACACTCTCGTCTCATTTATACTTCACTCCTCACCCAAATACATTGGGGCCATTACAAAACATCACATCTTGATTGAGACACCTGGCCCATTATATCACATATCACCCAAAGACATCTGGTTAATCACATCTTTCCTAAAGACACATGGCTCATCACATAACACCACATCTCACTTGAAGAAAAATGGTCCATTAATCACATCAACATCTTATAAATGACTATAAAAATATGGTATGATAAACATGAACGAAATAAACCTCACTCCCTCCTCCTACCATACAAAACCCCCACCATAATCCATCACATCAAACATCACAAAATTTCACTTTTTACATTTGGTAATTATAGTATGTTCATGTCAATGTTGGATGGAATAGGGAGTGGGGAAGATTTAGTATCTATAAAAATGTTCTCACAACCTGGTTCTTAGGACAAACACCCCTAATTTTTAGTAAAAAGTTCTATACATGGGTGGTATGCATAAATAAAACACAAGGAACATAAAAGTTGTGTGTGTGTGTGTAAACACACACAGGACCATCTTAGCGGTTCAAAACAAAGAGTACCAACCAACTCACAACATCACCATAGAGCCACACAAAAACCGCCACTTTCACTACCAACTCTAAATGCACAACACCACATAACAATACATAACACATTCCACCTTTCTATTTAAATTGATCCAATTTATATATTTCTATTTCAAACCCATTTCATTTAACCATCCAATCTATTTCACATTTAAGCATCAACCACATCTAACCACAATTACCATATTATTCAAATGTACATTGGAAATTTTAACCCATGGTATTTCAATTCATCATTTAAATTTAACCACAATACTATAAAGACAAATGGAAAAACACATCCTACTATAGAAACCCTTATTTCCTAATCCAAAAAAAAACTGAAATTTCCATCATTTCACATCCATGTCCACCTCTTCATCACAAAACCACATAACATAGCCAAAACACATCACATTTTCCCCAAATCACAACCACACATCACCACCACACTTCAAAACTACACATAAAAAACCACATCCAAATAACTCAAAAAACTTTTTTTAGATTTAATAAATGGGTTTTATCAGCACTTTCACTTCTTTATAGCAAGTGAATTCTCACAAAAACATAATTTCCATGTTCCACCAATTTATTATCTATATATATGTGATTATGTATTTTCATTTAAGGTGATATCATGAAATAACACAAACAAATTTTCTAAAAACACATCGTTTTTTAGAACAAAAAAAATTCCCAACAACCAAGATTTTTAGCAAGGCATTGGGCTTATACAATAACAATATCTATTATATCAAAAGTTATAAAGAATGTGATTTATTTCCCCCTATCATTCAATTTAAATTAAACCATTTCATTGCCTTTTTTGGAACAATAAATACTATATTACTAAAGATAATGGGAGTATTTTTCCTCCATTATTTAAAAATAAAATAGAGATAAATGATCCCCTACATCAAATGAAACATTCCAAACCACTGCATGAGGTTAGAATGGGATTGAGACAACCACCAAGCACCATGATGAAGGGAATGCCTTGATTATCCCAAAAAACACCCAACAACATCTTATAACTAAAAATAACTATACCAAATGTTTTTCTAAAATAATACCTTCCTAGATGAATTACTTGAAAAAAATACTGAATTTAGAAGATATAAAATCACCTATAATCAACACATATCAATCTCCCAAGGTTGGGGTTGAAAGATACTAAAATGGGGATAAAATTACTCTTTGAGATACACATGGATTTCCCAAGAACTAAGAAGAAAGTCAAGAGAATAAAGGGGTTCAATAGGATTTTGTAATTTATAATTAGTTTGAAAAGGCTAAGACCATGATGTAGCCTTACACACCACACTGCATAATTGCTGAAAAGGGAGGGACAACAGTGTAGTAGGAAAGACCACACCGCAACATAGTTGGTCAAAGAAGAATCTGTGAAAAATTGTTATCTCTATGAAATATAATTAATTAAAAATGGAAGGGACTATAGTTCTTCCAAGGACACCACAACATAGAACCCATCCTCTAAGAAAAAGGTTGCACTGTAGCCCAACTTCATGGCACAACTAAGTCAAAAATTGGTGTAGCACCAAAAACTCCACCTGAGAAACTATGATGCAGCTAGTATCTCCATGCCTTAGTATCCTTCTATACAGTTCAGCCTCATGAACTATGTAGAAAAACTCCTATGAGATGAACTATCAACCCCATATTCATTTTTTAGCTCCCAAAAGTTTCACGTCGTCCCCTTGACACCTCCACCACCAGAATTTCTGTAAAGTAATGGGCTGAAAGTTATAGACCACTACATAATGAATTTTATTCATGATGATATACTTCCACAATTCAAGACTATACTAGGAAGAATATTAATACCTTGATTAATCTCATTATTCTCCCACCTGGATGAGTTTCAAACACTATAATCTCTAAGTTGTGCATTTTTTTGATAGCATTCAATTTTTTGTGAACAGATTAGTGGTATTATATGTGAAATATTTTTTATCACTAAACTTTATAGAATTATAGTACAACTTTGAAATATTATCTAAAATAGAGATAAATTTATGAAAAAGTACCAACAATATATCTAAGGATGTTTCTATCCCCTGATTCACATTTTTCATCTGTATCATATCTTTGATAAATTTAAATATATTGAATCTGGTGAATCAAGTATATAATTTAATACATGAATCAATAATAATTTCAAATAATTTCAATTAATCCCTATCTACAAAAAATAGATATTACTCCCTCTAACAACATTTTTCTCAGTGTTACTCTCTTCAAGTTGAAATTGAAATATCATGTCATTGGTCATTATGTTTATCAAAATTAAATGTTATCAAATCAGCATCCATCTAAACACTTTTGAATTGGATAAGGAACATATTATTCCTCATATTGTGTCAATTTATATAGTTTTTTAAAAAACTATATTCAAAAATAGATGTTCCTTCATGGTATCTCATTTGAAGAGATATTTTTTTATACATTTTCTATATGGACAATTAATCAAACCATATTAAGATTTACTAATGATGAAAATAAATTATTTAAACCCCTAAAAATTTTTAGTAAAAAATCTATTTGGAAGATCAATTTGTCTATTATACAATCCTGGATCTATAAAAATAATAATTTAAATATATAAAAAGTAATTATTAATATTATATTATAAAACTAATTTTTTTAGTTATATTTTTTAATTTAAATTGAAACTTAAGTCATACTTGATATTTATTTTACTTAGATTATTTCTTCAAGTCTATATTTTATTAAAATAAAAATTTAAAATATATTTAATAAATAATAATTATTTTTTTTTAATTATAAAATAATAAATTTAGTATGATAGAATCAATAAATAATATAATGAATTTTAAAAAATTACTTATAGATTTAATATAAGTCAGAAAATATAATCTAAAAAATATTTTCTAAAAAATTATTAGTAAAAAAATGTAAATAAATTAATTTAAAATACATACACAATGATAAAATAATAAATTTAGTATAAAAAAATATTAAATATTTATTCAATATTATTTAATAAACACACACACACATACTAAAATGAACATACAGAATATACATGTAATTTTTTTTTTAAATTAAAAAATAATGGATTATTTTCATTTTTAAGCTAAGTAATATACATATCACTATACATATATAACAGGTTATTGAAAATACAATATAATGATATAGTAACAGAATTAAATAAATAAAATTACAAATTATAACTAATAAAAAATATATCAAATTGGGTGGTCAAACTATAGTTTCAAACAAGTTTCTTAAACTACTAAAAAATTCCTTGGAATATAAGGAAGTGAATCATAGTGGAAAAATTAGAACCAAAAAACCCTAATTCCCAAAAAACCAAAAAAACCTATTTTTTAAAAAGTTGTATTTCCTAAAAAACTTCTTGATGATATAATTTATTTTATACCTTAATTTCATTGAAAACTATAGGGTTTGAGGTGTGTAAAATTAGTTAAGAAATAGAGGAATGAGGAACTTCTAGCCAGGCGGAAGAAAGGACACTCATGGTAGAGAGGCTAACAGTCGGTCAGAGGAGAGAACCATCCAGGTTCATGTATGTTAGAATGATGGGAGTTTTGTGAGAGGAGGGGGTTATTTATAAGAGTATACAAGATATGAGAGCACCAAGTAAATGGGGATGGATTTTTTATTTTTTGAAGATATTAGAAAACACCAATTGGTAGTCACTCAAATTTTAACTATGAAAAAAATAAAATTTATAGTAGTGTCTCTTTATTTAATTACGTTACTAAAAAATCAGCTATATATTCTTTACCATGAGTTTTTCTAATAATATCAAACCAATTAAATTTCATTAAAGATTACAATTAATTTTTCTTTTATTTTTAAACTCCTAATATCTTTCATGACATTGATATAATTATAAATCAAATTTATGGGTATAAATAACTTTAAAATATTCAGTTCAATGTGACTCAATTTATACCTATAGAGGTTATTTATTAAGAAATACTTTGGAGTTGCACTCATTAATCAAGTTATTTCCATAACCCTTAAAAAACATAGATCATTCCTAAAAAAAGCAAAAACAACAATATCTCATGTTCAACCACATGAGTTAATCACATATTTTAATTTACCTAAAAGATATATATCTTTGATCCTTTCTTGATGAAAATCACATTAAATCCTAAATATTAAAACCATAGAAAAATAAAAATCCTAATACTCTTGACCTAGAAAAATCTTTATGATAAGGAAATAAAAAATTATAGTGGAACCAATTTTTATAGAATGATTTCACTCTATGAATATTCACACACAATATCAAGAATCTCATATCCACCCCTACCAGTGAGAAATAATTTTCCACTAATAATTTATCATATTATATGATAACATTTTATCATTATATCAAACCTTAGGATTGTAATATTTAAACCATTTACCATACTACATTATTAATTTTATATAATCAATAACAGAATTGTACCTTATTGATAGTCAATATCATAAATAAAAATTTAAGGATATGAATAGAGAGTAAAAAATATAGTATAACACAAGTGGTTAGTTTCCTCCCATCACCCTTTATAAGTTTATGTTCAATTACAAAAAAGATAACCCTAATCTCTATCATGATCCCTCAAAATATGAGAGTCATAATCTTGTTTACATATCCCCCATAAATATGATTCCAACACACAAAATAGATTTCCTCAACTTTTTCATACCAGGCCACAAAATTTACCAAATTAACTCTCTTCATGCATAATTTTCATCCCCTTCTCATTAAATTTTTTTACCACCACCCTAAAATAGAAGGTATATTCAAAATTATATCTAGTTTTCCTAATAATAATACCATTAAAATTTTATTTATTTCATTGGTTGAATATTATACCTACATTAGTAACACACTACAAAAATCCCTCTATATAAATGAGGAGATTAAATCATCCTTATCTTCCTTACTGGTATGTCATTTTCCTAATGGGAGTGCTTCCAAGGACTATATTTCTTACTCAAGGAATTTTCCCTCATTGTCTCTTCTAGAGACTAATATCCACTATAATTTACTCACTTAACACCTTATCATGGATAGGTATATTAAAAAAATCACATATGAGACCATTTCAAGAAATAGTCATATGTTAAACCTCTAAACCTTAATAAACTCATAAGCCATTATTATCTTTGAAGGTTAAGGTATTGTGATATTATAAATCCTAATCCCACATAATAATTATTTTCTCTATGTTAGGAAACACTTTCCCCATTATCTGTAATACTTATGCGAGGCTATACATAGACTAAGTTTCACTATGCATCTCTTTGGGTCATGAATCTTTCATTACATGATCCTGATGAAAGTCATATTTTCATCATTCTCACATTATTCTATAATTAAAAACCACACTATAAATTTAAAATAAAATTAAAATTATCTCTCACTCACCCATAAAAAAAATCATTCCATAATATAACCATCTATATTAATTAACCCACTATCATTCAATTTACAATATACGTACTCCTTAATTCGACTTTATGTTTTTATATCAACCCATGATTTAATTAACCGTTATATCACATAATCAAGTCATTTTAAAAAAAATACATAGAAACACAACTTAAATTCTACATTATTTTTTATCATTTATAAAATACACATACCACACACTATTCCTACTTTATAATCATTTTAGTAACACATTCATAATTATTTGAAAATAACTAATTCAATCTCATCACATTAAATAAAAAAATATCCACCTCATTATAATCATATAACATCAAATAATACATATTATCTCAATGAATTTAAATTTATCTCTCTTTATTCATAAATACATCTTATACAATTGACATCACAACATTTTTCATTTATTTACTCATGCTACATGTTACCACATTAGACCACTGTCAATCCCTTGGGTGATAATGATGTTGTGTTTTTTGTCAATACATGTCATGGGGTTTGAATAATTTGGAACTTTGTTTAATTTATTATAAATTGGGGTAATATAGGTTTCAAAGAAATTATATTTTGTATAAAGTGGCTATATTTTATGGAAAATATGATGAACTTCTCAGTTATGTTCATTTTAAGCCATCACAGACCTACTTTCCAAATCAAAGCAGTCACTGACACTTTACGAGAAACACTATAGAATGTGTGTTAGTTGATATTATGGGATTTTTGGCTCAACACTCCCTTTAGGGGGTAATTATTTCCTAATCTTGGACTCTCTAGTATATTTAATATATATTCGTCAATCCTTCTCAATATATAGTCCAAGACTAGTTATCACTATGATAGAAATCTCTCATAAACATGGGTTGATGTGAACATTTTGATATATCAGAGGTTCTATATCAATTTTAACTAATATATGTATCATATAATCTCTATTGATGACACCATATGTATATATCATCATTTATCCATCATTATTTTATTAATTGAGGGTGGTATTCTTTATACCCACAAATATGGGTGATCTTGAGTTTATTTTCATACAAGAAGGAATTATATGTTGTGTAGTTGGGATTAGAAGCATGATAGGGGCTTTCTTTGTATTAATATTAAGTTAATCAGAACCCACATAGTTTGGAACTACTTAATATGACACTTTATACATTTAAAATCATGTTATAAGGTACAATATGGTTCCTTTTAAGGTCATGAAACCATAAACAAGTGAAGTGCCTCTTAAATACATGTATCTAGGATCTATATATTACCCAAAAAAAGATACCTATATATTTTTGGTGTGATACTTACACATTAGTTTCCCATTATGGTAATTATTTTTAGGAATATAGACCTTTAATGAAGGTTTATATGGCTCTTGGGCAATATATCCGGATAAGGAGTGGTATGGCTCAATTTTTTTTGGGGTTTGAACATCAAAGATTCATCCTACATATCTTGATTAATAAGAATAAATTACCATATAGTTTGATTTTCACAGTTTAAGGTCACATGATAAGACTATACCATTCAGTTTAATGTTGTGTGGTAAAGACATTGTTGTAAATTTTTACATCATGAGACAAGGAAATTGGCATTATAAAAAATGAAAAAATAGAGGATTGATTGGGTATGACATGTGGGAATATCATGTGTGTTTCATGAGTAATATGGACCCTTTGAAGGTTTCCTCATAAGAAATGTAGACCTTTGAGGAAGACCTTGGGGTTTATATATTTGTCACTCAACTAGTTTTTTGGATCAACTAGCATGGACACTATTTAAAAATGATTTACCTAATCAATGAATTTTTTGAAGGTATGGAGAGTAAGTTATTACACCTAATAGGTGGCCTAAAATAACTTCCCTAGATTTTTTATGATTAAGGGTGGTGAAATCATCAATGGAAATGTGACTAGGGCTTACACCCAGTGAGAAATCCCAGGTTTTCCTATATCATTGAGTAGATTAAAGTAATCCAATGAAAAACTAAGTTTTATAAGAGGGGAATCATGATCTAGGGGAGGTATCATTGGTACCCTTATAATAATATAAATCTTTATCAAATGAATACTTTATTGTTACTACCTTTAGGGTCCTATCAGTATGAGAGGAAAACTTAAGATATGCCTTTTATCAATGGAATACATGATCAAAGGAGGGAAATTTGGAATTCATGTTGAACTAATAATATATTTCCAGTGACAATAGAAAATTTATTAATTTGGAAATTTTTAGGTTTTGAAATTGGGAGAAGGAAACCATGATGGTCTTTTGGGTTAACCCACCCATGTGGATGACCTATATGGAATAAAGGAATATAAATAGGTCTAATTATCCATATAGGATGTTTTATTAAGTGATAAGATAAACATTATATACTTAATGGTTGATTGTTATTATAATATGGGTAATGATAACCCTATGGGGTATCTATATCACATAGGAACATGTGCTATGCGTGGGAGTGGGGCTCGCATAGGGTCTGGTTTAAAGGGCCCCCCAAAAAAGGAAACTCTTGGGTATCTAATTTAAAAAGAGGCTCATGGTCATAAAGGGGCCCCTAGTTCATATAAGGGATACATGGTAGCCTCTCATTCATGAATCAGACTCACAGGCCTCTCTATCACAAAGGGACCATATTGTCCTCTCATTCACAAAGAGGCCCCATAGGTGGGTTTCCTTAATTTTTGGTTTTATTCATCTCTTTAATTAAATGAGATTCCGTTGAGAATGAAATATCTTGATCTAATTGATGTTTTCCAATTTGATATTTCTCAATTGATAAAATTTCTCTACCATTCCACTATGTCTATACTAAGGTGGTTATGAGGTATTTATAGGCAGTGTTGGATAATAACTTCCTTGAAATGGGAAGCCACATATAGAGTATGTAGTCTCATAGTATAGTAATTTGTGGTGATAGCTCATGAAGGTAGTATGAAATGGGTGTGAAATCACAATCTCATATCCTCATATGTCATTGGTTTAAAAACTATTGAATAGATTCATAGATGATGAAGGTACTTTGCAGTGGGCATAGAGTCATTTTCTGAGAACCATAAATGATGATGCCTCACAAATGGTTTCTTTATAAACAATTGTGCTCTTATAATGGGACTTTATTTTCAACTTGAGTGTGATTCATGATAGATTTTTAATGAATCTTGGGGAGCTTTTTAAAGGACTAAATTTATCTATGATAAATTTTCATTTCCCATATCCACTTAGTTTTGATCATTCTTTTTATATATTTTTCTTTATTTAGGTTATTTTTCAAGACTTTATGACTTTATGGGCCCCAATAACCCCCCCCCCCCACCCCCACCACCACCACCACTTAAAATTTGGTTCTATAAACATGAATATATTCCAATTATGATTATGGTGGCTAAAAATGATTATATTCATTCCATGAGGAATAGAGTGATCATATATAAAGTCGATTGGGCCCATTCATTTTTCAGAGACATCATGAGAGTGTTTCATTAATGGTCAAGAGCTCATGAAATTTTCATATAATATCTAATTAAAATACATATAAAAATGATCCTATTTATAAAATAATTTCCCTTCATGATCATCTTTTCAAAAACCATCCTTGATGATCTCAGGCTCGGTAATTGTTAGCATAACACTATGCAACTCATGTAGTTCATATGTTATTTGTTAATGTTATATGTGAAAAGAAGGACCTTTTCATTTTTTATTGAGTTTTAAACATTCTATAATTTTAAAATTTTGACTATTTTTTGCTAGTTTGTAGAAAATGACTTCAGAGAAAATTACTCAACCAGCTAGTGTAATGAGGAAAGAAATGGTTGATGATGTTGACTTTAGTCAATGACACATAATTATCCTAAAGCAATGTATTCTTTTAGACATGATGAGAGAAGGATTTGGATTCTACCCAGTATTAGATAGGATTATTATATATGGTTTCATACTACTAATAGATGTACCTATTCTTTCACCACACCCGAGGAACCAGTAAGTCACCAAGATCCATTATAATCAGAAATTTCCTTAGGTTGATATCTCATTGGGGAGATATTTTATCATGGAGGGTTATTGAATAGATAACTACATCATAGGCTATAATTAATTAACCTTATAAGAAGAATGATTATTGGGTGCAGCATAAATGCTTATTGTGGCCAATACCGACTCAGAAAATGTTGGATTTGATGAATAATTATAAAATTGTACAAGATGTAAACATCAAAACCAAAAAAAATCCAATTGAATATTGAAAAGAAATATTGTTGGAACCAATGTAATATCTTTTTCACATTTAATTTATAACTAATTTGATTACATTAGAATAAATATTACCTAATTCTTGATATATTTCATCAAAGTAGATATTGATCATCCAAAACTCTTTTTATTAATATATCATTTAAGTTGTGGGATCTAAGTGTATATTCCCTATAGTTGTGATCCAAATGTGCTCCTATAATCTCCAAATGACACCTGTGATTCTTGAATTTTTAGAATGGTTGATTGATCATCTTGTGATATTTTTCTTCATCATGTCACATTTGTTTCATCTTGAAGAAATTCAAATTATCTTCTCTTTCTTAAGATGATGTGATAAGGAAGCAAATGATTCTAGAACACCAACTCCAACATACTCACACTTAGACTAGACCCAACTTCCTACATATTTCAGTCTATTGGAACTCACAAGATAATCATGTTTCTACTTATTTAAGGCTTTATTCAAGGGGTCCCCCACATTGTGTTCCATATAGACTCTTCTCACTGTGAATTTACCTCTATGAGAAATATCCCTTAATAGTTGATATTTCCATAGTATGTGATTTGTTTGTTAATGTGATCTGGGATCCTTTGTAAGGGATACTGCTATAGAATTATCATAATAGAGTGTGATAGGATATTTATTTATAATAATCACATCAAAATATTAAATAAAGTTGTGTATCCAAACTACTTATTTAGCTTACTCGGAATATGTAATATACATAGAATCTAATGTATAATCTATGACCATGACTTTCTTTGATCTTCTCCAGCTCATATAACTACCATTGAGATTGAATATATATCCTGTATATGATTTTATATCCTCTTGATCGGTTTGGAAACTATAATTTTCATATACAATGTTGAATACCACCTTATATCCTCCATAGACCATGAATATAACCTTAGTTCACCTGAGATACATAATTATAGTCTTAACTACCATTAAATACATATCTTTTGGGTCAGCTTGATATCTTCCTATCATACTTAAGGAATAATAAATATCTATCCTATAACATAGTATAGAATACATGACAAACCCAATCACTGACACATCTAGAATCCATTCCATCCTATGTATTTCCTCAAGTGTCCTAGGACACATTTTCTTGGAAAGACTAATTCCATGTGACCCTGGATAAAATCACTTATTGGATTATTCCATACAGAATATTTTTAGTATTTTATCAATGTATGTACTTTGACTTAGACCAAGAAAACTCTTGGATCTATCATGATGGATCCTGATCATAAGAATATATGCTACTTATCCTATGTCCTAAATGGATAATCTTGTATTCAACTTGGATTTAATAGGCTATAATACCAGTATCTCATTTCCAATAAGTAGTAAAATATCAACATAAACTATTAAAAAAATTATTGCACAACCACTAAACTTATTATAGATACAAGGCTTGTATTAATTCTTTATGAAACCAAAATCCATTATGGATTCATCAAAATGAATGTTCCATGACTTAAATTCTTTATTTAATCTATAAATGTATCTCTTTAACATTCATACCATGAGACATCTTCCTGAAGGTTCTAGTTAAGGATGTATGTTTTAAAATCCATTTTACAAGTATTATAGTCATGGAAAGCTGCTATGGAAATTAGAATTATGATGGATTTTAGTATAGTTATTGATGATAATATTTCATCATATTCAATGAATTTATGTTGTTTAAACCCATTTTTAACCATTCATGCCTTAAAAGTATTGACTTGTCCATCCATGTCTAGTTTCTTCTTTAATTTCCATTCATAACCTACGAGGCTTATATCAATTGGAGGATCTACCAAAATATGGACTTGGTTTTTTTAAATGGGATCCATTTTTGAATTTATTGCTTCTTTCCATTTTTCAAAAATTGATCTACTTAATACCGCTTCATTGGTTTGAGGATAATTGTTGTCAAATAATAATGATTCATCATCCTCTGGGACTAGAAAATAATATCTTCTAGTTTCTCTAAACTCTATTGTGTTCCTATGTAGTACTTGTGTCTCTATAATATTCTCATCCATGAGGATTTGTGGAATTTGTTCTTATGTAAACTCTTCTATATATTAATCCAATAATTAAATTAATTGTTTCTTTCTTCCACTATCTATTTTAGAGATATGATCCTTCTCAAGTAATTCAGTACTTATTTCTACCACAACCTTTTAATCAGAAGGGACATATAGGCAGTGTCCTCTTATTTTCTTGAGATATCCTATAAAGATACACTTAGTTCCTCAGGGTGAAAGTTTTTTTTCATAAATATACTTTAAAAATTATTTTCATCTTCGCACTCATACATGGGGGAAAATAGGTTATTTCCAAACCAAACTTTATATGGAATATTGTTTCCTAATTTAGTTAGAACTCAATATATAATTTTTTCTTTTGTCTCTAATGTACATCCCCAAAAAATATAATTAAATACTCACATGACTCGCCATTAATCTCACCATTTCTAACATGGTTTGGTTCCCCCTTTCACTTACACCATTCCATTGTGGTGTATAAGGAGGATTGAGTTGTTATAGAATCTTAAGTTCCTATAGATAATCATTGAAGAAATTATAAAGATACTCTCTACAACATTTTGAGAAAAATTTCTAAATATTATTACCAAGATGGTTCTCAATTTCATTCTTATATTCCTTTAATATCACAATGTAATGTAATTTATTTCTCATTATATAGAAATATCCATATCAAAAAAAATCATAATTAAGAGTTATAAAGTATGATTACCCACCCCTTGATTCAACTAGAAATGGTCCACACACATCGGTATGATCCAACTCAAAAATCTTAGTGTCCCTTTAACATTTTCCACTCAATGGAGATTCAATAATTTTTCCTCATAATAAGGCACAACATACACAAAGTGGTTTTAGTTTAAAGGAATATAATTATCCATATTCGGGTAATATGGTCAAACTTTTTTTGTTTACAAGACCTAGTCGGTGATTCTATAATTGGGTGTGGTGTGAATGATGTGAACTATTCTTATCATCGATTTTGTATACTTGGTTTGAGTAAAAAAACTCCTAAATAATATTATTTAAATATGACTTACCATAATAACCAATTTATTTATAAAATAAGAAACAATTATTCCCAAATTTGAAAATAAATCCACCTGTATCAAGTTTGGATATAGATATAATGTTTTTGGTAACCAATGTAATATAATAACAATCTTCCAAAACCAATATCATTCATGGTGGAAACCTAAGGTTGTAGTCCCCAATATCCATAATAGAGATTCTAGCTCCATTGGTTACTCATAGATCGACCTCCACTCCAGAAATGTTTTAAAATCTACTTGGTTCCTATATTTGAATACATACGTGAGAAACAAATTATATATCTAATACCTAATTGGTAGAAATAGATAAATTTTACTTGGCAATGAATGTACCTGAAGCTTCCCCCCACTTCTTTTTCTAGGTTCATTTTTTCTTCCAGTGGCACATATGAAATAGATAGATTCATGTTACCTTACATTACTCTTGATATTTCTCTTCTTGGAATAGAATTGTGAAGAAGTTTGGACTTATAGATCTTCACCTAGCCTTTCATTTTATTCACCATAAGGATGGAATAATTTTCATGCTTTATATCCTTGTTAAATGAGATAAGTAGAGTAAGAGGATATGGGAGATACTTCTCTATTTTAATCATATTGAAATTAACAAAAAAACTAGAGAATATATATGGGGTTATTGAAAGAATGATATTGCATCACATTTCATCAGGTGTTTTAAAACCTATAACCTCTAGTTGCTCAATGTATCCAATGAGTTTGACTATGTGAGGCCTAACTAGAATACCTTTTCCATGTTTTATTTGAAACAGATCATTGGATATCTCAAACCATTCCTATATAACTATCCCATGATTTAGACTGTGAAGATTCAAAATCATTCTCTATGAATCTATTTATTCATAAGAATTCATGAGTTTATTAGACATGGATGGAAGAATTAAACACTAAATTCCAATTTTATTGCTCAGGTGTTTATCATTGATAGTGAAATCATCATCACTCACCACCTTAACAGAAATAACTGAAAGTGAGTATTTTAGAATGTAATATTTCCATTAATGGTGTAATACAACCTATAGGAATTCAAACCCTTCCTATAAATTACAGAAAATTATGATATAATTATTCTCCAAAATTTATCGTAGGGATAATGTAGTTTAAATTATTGTTATTATTCTACAATATTAAAAGATATGATTATTAGTACTTCATTTTTTTACAATTTTTGTGAGATTATAATAATTTTAATTTTATTAAGTCAATCGCCATTTTAGTTGGTCTCAATGGCCCTCACCATTAAACTCAAAATACCCCATATTTTTAGAAATTATAGTGGAAGGGATCCATACTCCCCCTTTCATAATACAGATAGATTATATGAATATTATATGAAAGTAATTAGGTAAGTAGTTTTTTCAACTAAAAACTAGAAGATCCTTGAACCTTTGAGTGGACTTCCTAATCTAGAAATCCTGACTCTGATTTCCTCAACACTTGCCTATAAATTTGTATTGGAATAATGCATGCCCTTAAACCCAATATATATTTAGTTAAGTCGACTCACTATATTAGTTAAGACTTCCTGATAATTAAAAGATCCTCAGACAATGGTTGAACTAACACTTTAACTATGGGTTCATCTTAATTCTGATTATGGAAGACTTGATGATTTAATATTAACTTGAGGGATTTTTTTCCTAAACCTAAATTTTTTTATTTTATCATTAACATGTCTTGTTAATATATAGTTGATTTTTATTGAGGTATTAACCATGTTATGGTAAAACACTTATGCATAGACCATTTATTTTAATTACATATTTTCACATTAGTTAATTTATTTTTGTGATTGGGGTCTTGCATCCACAAAATAAGTCATGCACATGACAAAAATAAAAAAAAATGATTATGAGTTTATCTAATGGTTGATTAATTGAGCGGATAATAAATCAACCTATGAACCCAAGGAAAAATACTTATGTTGGTATTATAATGAGTTGTAGAATTCATCATGTACAGCTATATATCTCCTATGTTGGTGTCATTTCAGTTCCATATTGAACCACCTCATCCTCAGCTCCACCTTGATCCAAATCCATGAAACTTAAGATATTCATTTTATTACATATGTTTTATAAATCACACACAGTTGAGGGGAACCAAAGTATTGGTTAAGGGGGATTGTATAAAATAATACTGGACAGTAAACACCTATAAAAAAAGAGGGAAGTATAACATTCATGCCAGCATATTTTATTTAATAATAAATAGTTATAAAACTATGAAAAAAATTAAATAAAATAAAATTGACACATATATAGGTCAAGTCAAAGAACATGATATTTCATACATATGGAATGATTATTCCTATAAAATAACTGGCTATCATTCAATTATATTTATTCTTTAATAATATAAAACTCCTGTGAATTAATCCGATTAGTTACCATATTAATAAATTAATTAATTTTATATTAGTTCACCAAATCATTCAGAAATTCCAATCCTCTATGATTTTAAGTAAAATAAATTTGTTTTATTTTATTTAATACTCAATAAAATATTTTTTAACTCTATACTTGGAAGAAACTCAGTGATTACCTATCTGAACTACTTAGTGTGGTTTTAATTGTAAATAATGTACTCATACAAAATATCAGGTGCATGGAATGTGTCATAATTTTACATTGTGTACTGCACATTTAATGTCATACCGAACACATGAAAATTATATACCATGAACAATTTAGTTTGAAGAGTATTTAGTAAAAAATATCCATAAATTATTCATATTTTTTAATATTACAAGAAAATAATCAATTATTTAATATAATATAAAACCAAATGACTTGCATGTACTTTAAACATAATGGTCCACAAAACAAAGGTTGATGAGGTTAAATGGAGTAATTAATTAAATTTAATATTTTTTTCATCAATAGGTAAATTACATGGGATGTGCAATCCAACCACATATAATGTACTTCTAATCATTGGATATTCATAGTACGCACTTAGGTAATATGTGTGTACTTATTAGGGATATTTATGAAGTACAAGATTTGTACAAAGAATACATGGTGTGTGCTTCAAATTATATGTCTTCCAGTCTATACATGTCATGTATTAAATACATATGGTGTATTAATTAAATGACATGGTTTGACCCCATGTTTTATTCCTTGAAACAAAGTGTACTACATGGTGTGTACTCCAAAAAATCCATGTACCTCCACGGATAGTCAATAAGAAGTGCATTTATTACATGTGGCTACTCTAATACCACTTGATGGTTACAAACATAGTGGAAGTGTTTATCAGAGACAATATCAACTCATCAAATGTAGTATTTGAAAAATCATTCACAAATTGTACATGAAATAAATGGAAAAGCCAATAAAATTTTTCCAATCAAATATCGAAAAGAAATAATGTTGGAACCAAGAGAAGATATTTTTCATATTAAGTTTATAAGTTTTTTAGAAAAGCATGAATTCTGGGTTGGAAGACCAACTCACAATTCACATAATTTATTAAAAAATAAAGATAACGATGTTAATACATGATAATAAGTATTTTCCACAAATAATGTATTAAGAGATCACAAAACATAAAATCTAATGTTATGTATTATTTGATTCCACCAAGAAAGAAATCTTTAGAGAAACCAAACAACATCGGATAAAAATAATGTTATTATACCTAAAACACACAAAACCATATAATAATTATTTTCATCCTTGGCATAAATACATCTAGTAGAAACAACAATTTGATATTGAGGTCTTTATCAATATTTATGGTATCATATCCATCACCTAGATTTTTAAATACATTCACAACTAAAAACTCATCAAACTAACACATTTCCAACAAAGAATAATTCATCTTCTTTATATCCCTTCATTAACAAAGATCTAATATTCTATAGCCTCATTGGAATAATAGTTCACCAAAACCAAAAAACATGTAAAATAATTAAACATATCACCATAATGCACCTATATTGTATCATCGATTCCCCTATGAAATTTTTTTAAAGGTTGGGGTCGAAGCCTCATTTATTATTAAAGCAAAGCAAAGACCTCTTTAACTGGGTAGAGGGAGAACGATTGCATAGCCTGAAGGCTCGGTAGTCATTTAGCCCATTACATGGACCGTAGGCCCAATTTTTTGTCCTGAGGCCCATTCTGTGAATAGTACTACTATAGGACCCACGCTGCTCCAGTACTACACAGTACCCACCGCTGCTACAGTACCCCCTGCAGCCACTATAGTGACCTGTTGCCGCTACAGTGCCCGTCATTGCTACAGTGTGCCACTGCTACAATACACTATAGTACTGCTATAGTACCTACACCCAATGGGTTTTGAACCCCCATTTTTCATGTAGGATTTAGGGGAGCTTACCACTAAGCCAAAACCCAACTACATGATGCCCCTATGACATGATTACATCATCTATCATCCATTACAATCCCTCACTTCAGCAACTATAATGATATAAAAAGGAAAATGAGGCTCAAATCCTATTCTCAGTGAACCTGTCTAAATACAGCATGCTTGCATCCCTAAAATCATTCCATTCAATGAGGGAATCCACTCCAAATAAACACATAATGATATATATACCTCCAAAAAGAATATCAACAATAGTAAAAAAAAGGTGAATCAATCATATTAAATGTATAAACTAATGGAAATATGTCTAAACATACTATAAAAATGTGCTCAATGTCCAAGTTATTGAGGACAATCTTTCAAATTCATCATAATTCGGAATCCAAAGCAGCCTCCATAACCTTACACTGATCAAGATGACCAGCTTCAAGATTATTCATCTTCTGAAAACATTAATTCCATTATATAGAATGTTAAACTACCTTACATGGTTTCATATAAAATATCAGTGTACGATATGAGAAAAAAGTTAATGAATCACCAGGTGCTATTGTGGTTGATTGATCATCAAGAATTGTTCTTATTCATCACATTGTGTTTATTTGGTCTTGAAGAAATTTTTTTGATATTCTTCTTATCAATAGGATGTGAGAAAGAAGAGGAGGATTCTAGATACTGATCTATTATGAAGAATGATTCTTGATTAACCTCTATTATAAAGTATTATCAGTCTATTTATAAACTTAGGGTTGGAGTTTTAAATTTAATTAACTAGACAAGTGACCACAGTATAATGTAAAACTCATGACTGACCCCATGACATGTATTAAAATAGTAATATTATTTTTATCTAATGATTTGAGATAACTCACACAATGATAAATGTTATTTTACCATCTCTTAAATTAATATTTATCATTATATTCAATCTTGTCCTTTTATTCCTCTTTGTAATTTATTGAATACAAAAATAAATTAAATATTTATTCATTAAATAAATAAATAAGTAAATATTATATATTTGTGTATCTTAACAATTACCTTGTAAATGAATATTTATTAAATTTATGTGATCATTAATCCTAAATATAATTATTCCTCTATCTTTAGAATAATATTAATTCTAATAACAAAATAAAAATTTATTTAAATTGAGATTAATGGAAACACATAGTGTGAGACCCTATAGGATTATTTATCCTTGTCATTAGGTGGGTTTACCTAAGGTTCAATATTAATGTCTAGAAATGGGTTAAGGAACCCTATAGAATTAAATTAATGTCACAATACTGACAACCACATGAGAGATCTCATTGTATAACATAATCCCTTTGTCACAATATCTCATCAAGCAGGTTGGACGCCCATTTCATCAACCTATATTGAAGATACATATTTCTTTGAATATCTAAAATAAACTCATAATTACACCATGTCCCTGGAATTCAATGTGAAATATCTATTTCAATTATTTGTTTGAGTTATCAGCTTCTATTAATATGGAAGGTAAAAATACCTCCTCGGCTAAATCATTAATAAAACATCATTTATGATGCAGCCAACTTGCTTAACTTTACCATGAACTATTATCATTATGGTTCAAGGAAACACATATATGTGAGTGAGTCATGACCTAAATTAATAATAATATTAATTTCTAAGTGTCATTAAACATGATCACAAAAAAGAATATCGAATGAATCATAAACATGTGAAATTCCTACTCGAGGAATTGTTCTCATAATCTCAAATCTTGTAGATTACTAAGTGAAAACTTCATGAGAACAAGTCTCGTCTGCTTATGAGTACTCAAATCTGACAATAAACATAATATGTTCCCTATCATAGAATGTTATCTGACCATATAACTAGGTTTAATAATATACTCATGGAATTTTAAGGTTCTCGTCATAGTGGGTAACCAATATAGGATTTTAATGTAAACATTACTCTAGAACATCATTAGATTAAAGTCATGATGAACTATGAATGATATATAATAATATGTTTAAATCAATATTCACTTATTTGAATATATATGTAATCCAAAGTATGAATTGTTTCTTCTAGGATACCAAATCCAATAAACAACATGTTCCAAAATTAGATGTTCATATTTAGGGATATATTCTGATAAAATTTATAGTGAATCATAAACCTGGATGGTTATCCAGTTGGGATCTTCTCTTAGGGGGATCCTTCAACATAGAATGGGGTTGGCCTTTCTAGGTGTGATGGAGTTATAATGAATTCAGGAAATAGATAAAATAAGTTGGGTTATATGAGTCTATATGGGTATCATAGATTTTTTTACAAATCAACAACACATTATGCCATGTTTTAGTATAAGATAGATCCCAAATATGAATATGTTTCATCTTGCACGTGAATAAGTAAGGATAAGCCTCTCGGATGTACATATGATCTATGGAACCCCAATCATGGGGTATATGAATGACTAATTCTTCTGTCTATCCTTTTCTTAAAAAAACACAAAAATGATTCCTCTAATTGTGAGGTAGTTTTGTATAATGGTGAAGAACATCATAGGTAAAGAGATCCACCTAAAGATCAATAATTTTTCAATACTAGGGTTAAGGTGTTTGTCATGAAAAAAGGTTAAGAGACACAACTAGGGATAATGAGGACACTTATGAACTGTAGGACATAAAAACTTTTTAATGGGTATAGATTGACACTGGAAGGATGATTCTATTACACATGGGGTTGTGGACACTCTACAAATCGACCGAATAGTCCATCTAGAAGCATTCTTTGAAATATTTTTCATTGGATAACTCCTTCTTGTATGGAATTTATATACTGGGGTCAGAGTTGGGATCCTCTTGAGGATATCCAAACTAGAATATGTGGGGTAGATTGACCCGATGGTACTAGTTTTAGAAAATATATACCACATCTTCAAACATATCCCTAAGGGAAATGTATCATTCATAATTATCGGTCCCATCCAAGAACAATTTTGTTGGATTATATCCCACATGGGGCCTATGAATTCATCAATAACCAACCCTTTGTAGATGCTCAATTCAGAACCTACCACCAATTTCCCTGTGGATTCAAAACCCTTTTATTTAATGAATGAGATATAAATTTAATACTAAACTAATATGAAAAATTCATCTTCACACCATATTCAACACCAACTAGAATTGTTATGGATGCTGTAATAGGAATCCATGAACAAAGAGCATATTTAGTATCTTTGAGGGAGGTGCATTGGCTACCAAAATTGATGAGGATTTAATCTGTGAGGGGTATATTCCCCATATATTAATCCAATAATTCCATTATGTATAGAATAAATGTTATTATCTTTATCATAACATGCATACCCAACAGAATCACATGGTCACGCGTCAGTTCTAGATGATGATTATATGAGAGGATATGGGGATTTGGGTCATTCAGATATCAGTTAAATATTTCATATAACTCATTGATTGGTTTCTTGAGACCTAGATTCATTTATACCCTAATGGTAAACTATGAAATCTAGTGCCTCAATCCAAGTGACCACCAGTGATTGAAGGTGGGGAGTAACAGGATGTACATGTGGAGGAAAAATGACCTCATAATAGTTCTTCCCCAAGGAAGCCTCCACTTTCTTATATGATAAGGTATATGGGGAATCCAGAGGCTTCTCCTAGTATAAGTGATATACCTTCATGATTATATATTCTTATGGAATTTTTATTCCCATTGTCTTGGAGGGAATGAGACACTTATAGCCACACCTTACTTATCAAAGAGGTTTTGGGTTTTCTCCAAACATTGGAAGTATCATTAATAGGTTATGGAAATTTATATTCACAAAAGGAATTATCTTAGCAGAATCAACCCATAGAAGTGGAATCACATATTTTTATCTCGATATTGTGATACATTCTCTTGATTGAAAAATATTTCACATGGGTCAATTGTTTGAGAGACTGATTTCATAAGTCAAAACAACTAAATAAGGAGGTTCTAGTTACAACACATCTTGGGAAGAATTAAGATAAATTCTTCTTTACATTTTTGTTCTGGATTATTGGATTTTGTTAAAAAATTTCTATGAAACTTATAGAAGAATAAAGTGGATGATTTCCTTATTAGATCCCTCAAATATTCCACTAGAAAAATAAATATTGGATAAGATTCTCATGACAGTGAGGGACTCAGGGAGGAAGGATAGCCTACCTTAATTGGAAATATATAGATTGTGATCATCAATCTCTGTTAGGTACTACCGATTTCACCACTAATGATTTATATTACGGGGTTTTCTATTGGAAAAAACAAGAAGTCGAAGTGGGTAAGATCATTGAAGATACACATTCCCTCAATACTAATGAATAAGTATCATATTTTCTCACCAATATGATGAGATATTTCTATAAATTCATAGAAATTTGGTAGTTTTTTCATATTTCATTCAAAGTTATATAAATATGAGTGTATCAACAACCCTAGAGGATATAATTGCTATATACCCAAAGGAGAATATATGGAATTAGTGATAGGGGAAGTCTAAGGAATATGATATCTAAATCAAAACCTGGATGTATTAGCCAACACCCCTGAAGACCCGAGGCTAATAGATAATACCGAATAAGTTTAGGATTATAGTGTATTATCTCTATAATATTAAATAAACCATATGCATATTTAAGGGACTTTTTTGGGGGAAATAATGGTGGTGGTCAATGTCTAAGAGGAATTATAACTATCCTTTGACCCATATGGTTGAGCCATAATCCCTAAGTATCCTAGGTTTTTGGTTGACCTTAAAAAGATTGTGGACCTAACTGGTTAATATACAGTTGATCTTATTATGATAAACACATCTATTTAATAAGGTTCATCACTGTAAGACCTATAATATTATTTTTCAACTATACTTACATGTATCCACCCCATGTGAATCCCTCTATGATGATGATTTAGGGATTCTTGGGTAAAGGATGCCTTCTAGGACCACTGCTATGAGGGAGGGTGAAGTGTCCTTAGAAATGGATCCAGAATATGGAATCCATGTATGGTATTTTCTATAATAGAAACAAAATTATGATCCCATCAATAGGATAAAATATAGTGGCTCAAGACTTAAACACAATTTTTCATAATTCTTCATATGCACTTCTAATAATTACAATCCTAGGATCTGGAGTTATTGAGTATTTGGAAAATTATATACATAAATAAAAAATCTTAAAAAATATGGAATCTTTATTTAAAAATAAAAATTTTGATCCTTCTTCCATAAGTCCTCTAAAACTCATAGGACATCCTAGAGAATACACCACAAAAAAGAGGGTAACTAGTGGTGGGTTTTTCATGATCTATAGGCAGTTTAAACCACAACCATTAGCTTTAGAGATGGTTATAAAAATCATCTCATATTGCATCGTCGCTATTAATTTTGTGGTGGTTTTATTTATTTCACATCAGTTTTGTTAAGTGTTGTTTTTTTAGAATTATGTGGTGGTTGCCTATTAATTTAGTGGCGGTTTTTTATTTTAAAAAATATTTGGGGAAAATATAAATAAAATAAAATAAACCATTGTGAAATATATTAGTGGTGGTAACGTGTAACCGCTATGGAACATTTTTTACTTAATGTATTTAGTGATGACTACATAAAACCCCCCATTAAATCAGATTTGTTTTTTTAAGAAAATATAATAAAAATTATAAGTATAAAAAAATGATATATAATAAACAAAAACATAAATATGTGATAAACCCATCATAAATTCGTAGTCATATACAAACATCCACTCATCATAACCTCAATCCAATTCAACAAATACATATATCAATATTCAAATACAATATATCCAAAAACAACCAAGGCACAATATACATCCATGTCGTGACCTCCCCCACATCTGTCTACCTTCATGTCATGTCATCAATTGATATTATACACGTCATCTAATTAACTATAACAAAAAAGTAAACAAAAATTAAACTACATATAGTAAATCAGAATTACAATAGAAAAATTAATAAAATTTTAACATAACATAGAAACTAAGAACCATTAGGAATGCCTTATGAAGAATTCCATGGATCAGAATAGTCAACCTCATATCTATTGCTAGTATCTTCCACCTATAATAAAAACCAAAAAGTTTAAGAAAATAAACGTGAAAGAGAAAAGACACAGAATATATTCAAAATTCATCACATAAAATTTGTTATTTTTTTAATAAAATAGAATACATTTTAACAGAAAAAGTAATTTATAATAAAAAACACTTTGAAAACAAAAAACATACCTATTTAAGATAATATTAAATACTTGAAACAGAAAAGGGTTGAGTAAATATTCTAATTTATTTTTAAAGTGATGTGTGGTGTGCTTTAAATTTAATTAATAAAAAAATTAAAGATTTTCATTTCACAGCATGTCTTGTATTACAAAAAAAAACTAATTGGTGATATTCCCATGATTGTACATCAATTTGAGGTCGTTTTTTATGGTTTTGACCATTCCATGCACATTTTAGCGTCTTAAAACACTAAAAAATATTTGTGGCCATGATGGGAAAATCATCATTTAGAATGAAATGTCATCAGTTCCTAAATTTCACAATTAAATCTATGGTAGTTTCTCCTTATTTTGGGGCAATATGATGTCATTTGGCTGGTATTGACTATTCCACGAACGTTTTAGTGTTTTAAAACACTAAAAATGTGTTTATGACCATTACGAGAAAACCGTTATTTGGAATGATGTTCTATCAGTTCGTATATTGTAAAATTAAATTTATGGTCATTATCCCCTAATTTTAGGATAATCCAACATTTTTTCTAGTTTTAACCCATCCACATATATTGTAGTGTTTTATAACACTAAAAACATGTTTATATTCATAATTGAAAAACCATAATTTGGAATAAATTTCTTTGAGTTCCTAGATTTCAAAATTAAATCTATGAGGTTTTCCCTTGATTTTAGAACAATCAAACATCATTTTTCAATTTTTTATCATTTCATGCATAGTTTAGTGTTTTAAACACTAAAAATACATTTATGTCCATAACGGGAAAACCATCATTTGGAATTATATTCTGGTGGTTCCCACATTTCAAAATTGAATCTACGATCTTTTTCCCCTGATTTTAGGGTAATATGACATCATTTCCCAAGTTTTGACCCCCAACACTTGTTTTTAAAGTCTTTCATACCTTCCATAATTGTTCACTGACTAATTATGACCACAAGGCATGTTGTATTGATGTGTTTTCTATGCATGCACAACAAAAAAACTAATCAGTGGTTTCCACTAATTTTAGGACAATCTGATGTAATTTTTCTAGTTTTTAAAATTCCACGCACGTTTTAGTGTTTTAAAACACTAAAAATTCATTTATGACCATAATGGGAAAAACATCGACCAGAATGATGATCTGTTGGTTCCTATATTTCACAATTAAATCTATGGTGCTTATCCTCTTATTTTAGCACAATGTAGAATTTTTTTTTCTGGTTTCTACCATTCCATGCACGTTTTAGTGTTTTAAAACACTAAAAACACATTTACAGACATAACGAGAAAACCATAATTTGGAATGATGTTCCATCAGTTCCTACATTTCATAATTAAATCTAAGATCATTGTACCAGGATTTTAGGACAATACAACATTTTTGTCATGGTTTTGACCATTCCACACACATTTTCGCATTTTAAAACACTAAAAAACATGTTTACAACCATAATGGGAAAACCATCAATCAGAATGATATGTCATCAATTAGAACATTTAAAAATTAAATCTATAGTGGTTTTAACCTAATTTCAATAGAATATTACATCATTTATCCGGTTTTGATCATTCCATGCATGTTTTAGTGTTTTAAAACACTGAAAACAAGTTTACGACCATAACAGGAAAATTGTCATTTGTAATGATGAGTCATCAGTTCCAACATTTCAAAATTAAATCTACAGTGTTTTACCCTAATTTTATGACAATATAAAGTCATTTTTCTATTTTTTACCATTCCACACATGTTTTTGTGTTTTAAAACACTAAAAATGCATTTACGGCCATAATGGGAAAAACATCTTTCAGAATGACATGCAGTCAGTTCCTACACTTCCAAATTAAATATATGATCATTTTACCATGATTTATGGACAATCTGATGTCATTTGTCTTATTTTGATTGTTCCATACACATTCTTGTGTTTGAAAACACTAAAAATTCATTTAGAGACATAATGGGAAAATCATCATTCAGAATGAAGTGTCTTTACTTCCTAAATTTTACCATTAAATATACGGTCATAATCCGATGGGTTAAGGGGAATCCAATTTCCTTTTCTTTATTTTGACCCCCTTATGTATGTTTCTAAAACACTGATATCTTTTAAATTTTCTTATTGGGCCATTTAGAGCACACTGTATATTGAATGAACATGTTGTTTTCTTGTACATTTCAAAGATAATTCAATGGTGGTTGTCTAATGATTTCATATAAATACAATATTTTTTATTTTTTTGATTGTTAAATGTTTGTTTTATTACTTTAAAACACTAAAAACAAATTTATAGACATCCCAATAAAACCATAACTCGGATTGATGTGGCATCAATTCCTATATTTCACAAATCAATATGTTGTTGTTTTCTTATGATAACTTTTGTAATCATTAAATATTTTTTAAAATTTTTAATTTTATAACTAATATATTATTAATAAAATTAACAATTTAGAACTATTTATAATATTAGTTTAATTCATTACTAAAATTTATATTGGTTATTGTATATCTTTTGGTGATTGAATTTGATTAAAGAAAGATAATTTTACTTTCTAAACCACCATTTATTTCATGGTCAACAATCATTTAGTGATGATTTTCATAGTTGAGAGGTAGTTTTTATATGAGTTATTTTTGGGTAATCAGTGGTGGGTTTTTATTCAGTTAGTGATAGTTTTTTTAATAAAACATAACATAGGAAAATTCAACATAACCATTTGTAAATTATTTAGAGGCAGATATCATGAACCATCGCTAAATATATAAAATAAATTTTTTTAGTGATGGTTATGAGAATTTTTCTACTATAGATTTTATGGATATTGTAAGTATTCTTTGAAAATGGGGAAATGATCTATTGAATTTAGAATTTACCTCTCATGTATGAGCTATAAGGCTAGGAATTTCTTTGAGGATCATTCCTTTCATCCATTGAAATATGAAAACTAAAAATATTTCCATTTTTTATTAGAACTGATCCTATGTTTTCCAATAAAAATCTTTCTCTTTCACTTTTTATTTCAATATTGCAATTTATCTTTGTGATTCCTGATCAACAGAACTACTAGAACCCCCACTGGGTGTAGCAGTAATGGATGATGTCACCCTACCAAAGATAATTGAAGGAGTATGCCCAGAACACAGCCCCTATACCTATTCGGGATATTACTTACCTTAAAATATTCCAACCGCATCGTTATGGGAAACTAATTCTGATTGTGAAGGGTTCACATCCCATAGTTCTTGAATTTTAACCTCTAAATAAAAAAATATTAACAATGATTTTTTAAAATATCTGAACTTCAAAATTTTATCTAATTAATAATTTTTTTTGTAGTATTTTTTTTTCAAAACTTTAAAAACATAATATTGAAAATAATATCATTTTATCCATGTATCTAATCCCATTTAATTGGGTTTAAGGCTTGTAATTTATTATAATATATTTTTTATTATTATGTTTTTATTGTAATGAAATAATATGAAATGGTAATAAAAAGTACTTACTCCAACATCTTTGGTTGGGTTATCTTTAAAACTACCATTTGGTTTCTAATTCACATTAAACCACATCTCTGTTTAGCCAACAAAGTGACCTGATTGATTATACTTTATAAAAAATGTAAACAAGTCAGAAAAAACCTTGATACATAATAAAATGATATAAATAATACTGAATAAAATAAAAACCAAAATTATTTTTTTTTTCTCAAAAAACTCTGAGACCCTGCAATGTGAGTAATGACTTACTACTCATGATTCACATAACTGTTTTTGATAATTTCTACAAAAATTAAAACCTAACAAAAAATATAATTTTATTATGTTTATTTTATTAAGATACTGTAAAATATGCTATTACCTCATGAGATGAATCTCTCTTGATATTGACAATGATCTTCCATTGCTCATGAGAAATTCTTTCTGGCACTTTTGTATATATTTTTCATGAGCTCAGTGAAGATTCATTAAAATAATTCCCTGATCACCATTTAAAATATCTCCATTTCTTGTTGAAAATTTTCAAAGTCCATGGGAATGAAACGGAGTCAGGGACATTAAAATGAAAAAACATCTAGAAATAAAAAAAATCTAACACTTTATCGATATATGAAATAAATTTAATCATACCTTTTAAATTAGTTTTTAAGGAAAATTAAATTAATATTATCTGTACTTGAGTATCAAAGACCTCATTTTTCAAAGATATAGTAATATTCCTCCAATATTTATAATTAATGGAAAAGTTCATCATATCACAAACCAGCTTCCCAAGAATTTGCTTTTAGATTTTAGTAGTATCACCGGTAAGCACCCTAAAACTCATCAAATAGAATGATGATCTTGAAGTCCTTCAGGTCTCAAACATCTCTTGTGTTAATATTTGTATCCCTTCAATGTTTGTCTTTATCTATCTGGAAAATTCATTAGACGATTAATAAAATATAAAGTTTTTTTCTGAAAAATGACACACATACCAATAAATATAGCTCACAAATATCCCCAAGATGGAGGGGTGATGAACTCTTACATTGCCAAAGGTAAATTAGTTGGTGGGATACCAACAATATCTAAGTAAATAGTTATATCACAAGTAGTATTAGGTAATATAGAATCACTAGCATCCACAATAAGATGATGGTAGTGGTGGCATGCTCTGAGAAGCTGAACTATGAGGATCCTGAAATTTTTTTGTTCTCAACATTCCTTCATTTAAAATGAATAAGAACTTTATTATTACAAAGTTATGTTGTAGAAAATTGATTAAAATTATTGGAAAATTTTCTGTTCAAAAAATTAATTCTTTTTATAAAACATTTTTTTTATAGTTTTGATGAATTTTAATCGAATTCTAAAGTATAACATAGAATCTTTAAATGACTTTATTACTTATGTGAAACTAAAAAAATATTCAATAAATGGGAGAATCATATTGTATGAATCGCTATTATATTTTAATATATTATTTGAATATTATATATAGAGAACACAAGTAATTGTACCCTCATACACCTAATAATTATATATATCAAACACAACATTATAATCATAAACAAATCCTCGGGTATTTATCAGAGTCTTATATTATATGATATTGTAGATCTGTGGTATAGTTTATGTAATATAATGTTGCAATTCATCTTTCTATATTGGTTATTATTCCAATTTCAATCATTATAATGATTTATATAATCATTGATAATAAATATATAATAATAATAATGTTCGTAAATTATTATATAAAAACATTCATAAATTTTAGTTGCTACAAAGTAGATGTATATCTCATGAAAAGTTATTTAATGAAGTAATGAAAAATTAAGAATGTGACCAATATATTTTTTGTAACAACCAAACCTATCTGATGCAACTTGAATGAAACTCATCGCATTGGTTCCACTCCAGGGCTGGTGGTGTGCTGAGTGTTCTTGACCAATTCCAAAAAAATAGGATAGGGGATGATGACTAGCACCAAGAAGTAAAAAATAGATAAGAGGTATTAACCCATATCAACCAATAGCTGATAAGAAAAAAAATAAACAATAAGTAATCAACAACCGCCATTAATAAACAGGTAACAAATTGTATAACAAATTTATGCATGAAAAAATAATTATTGAATACAATGACACATATACAACCACCCACAGGAAATAGATATGGATAATAAAACATTATTGGATATTATATACTCCAGAAATGCAATGATACCACTTTAGTAAAAAATTTCCACCAAGGATAGGAACCAAGCTGGGGTCGGGATAGCGGGGAAGGGGGGTTATGGGGGTCGGGGGTCACAGGCTCAGGGTTACGGGCTCAAGGTCGCCACTGATAAGAGGACAAGATAAGGGGTGGGGGAAAGGGGATTGTGGGCTTGGGGTTGCTGCCGGGGAGAGGAGAGGACAGGTGGGGGAAAGGGGGTTGTAGGATCAGGCTCATCTAGGAGGTTGTGGGAGGTGGGGGTAGCTTAGGGTCACACATATGGTTTTTTAAAATGTTTCATTGTGGTTTAATTAAAACTGCCGCAAATTAAAAACACAAAAAAAATATCATGGAAATTTTATAAAATTGTCCTGATATAAAAAAATTTAATTGGATTTATTTGGTTGCGATTACTAGAACCTCCATGAATCAACCACCACTAACCATCTCTTTTATTGTATTTAAAATATATAAAGGAAAGGGTGATCTAAAAACCCCAGTAAGGGGAAAATTAAAGTAAATCATGATGGCATAAATCGATTAGAAGGCATAACATGATACCATAATTAGGATAATAATAATCATAGAAACATGGAAAAAGTTAATGATATAGTAAAATATTGGAATCATAAGCATATGAAAATGTCATAAATAATGACATCATAATCATATTTCAAGTCTAACCACCAAGACAATATAACAAAGGCTGACCTAGTTTATAATCATTATATGCATAGGATAACCACCATCATAACGTAGTGTTATTATGATAACTGCAAGTGAACTACAATATTATAATATGTATATACATATGTGTACCATAAGAGGAAAATAATCCATACATAAACCATAATCATGATATAAACCAGAATTAGGAAGTGGGTTTTGCAATACATTCTTAAGACATAATCACAAGCTATATCATATAGATTCTCCTTAAAGGAAGTAAATAAATCATTGTGGAAGTTCATTTTTGAAAAAAAAATACATAGTCTCTAAACACTAAGTTTTATTGAAAGAAAATTCATAAGAAAAACAATGTGGTAAAAAAAATGGACTAATTAGGTGAATCTTTTCAAAATGGGAAAATGATCTTTAAAGACATATTGTTTTTATTTAAAACCTTCATTTCATAAAAAATATTTTTCATAAAATAATTATGGACTTTATAAAATATAAATTAAAAAAAACATTTTATGGGGAGATTCTTGATATGAAATTGGGTATAAAAAAGTTTACTTAAATTGGGTTTAATTAAAAGAGAGAATTTCAAAGGGAACTTGAAAATTTATTATCCCAAATAAAGAAAGAAAAATTAAACTAGGTATATATATAGACATATATATATAATATAAATAATATACTTGAGAATAAGATAAAGGAAATCGGGAAAAAATAAAGAGAACATGTAACCAAAAATGTAACAAGGGTTATTCAGAGTATCCCTTACCTCAAGTCCAATATCATTATACACTTTTACTAAACATCATAGTTAAATATAATAATTTTATTAAAATATTATAGAATAACCTTATATATTTATATTTCTTTTTAATAGATTTATTTATCACCATGTGTCGCCAATTTATTACATTATTTCCACTTGTGTGGGTTACAGGAAGTTATTCAATCAATTTCTCAAAAACATCCATGGTGTGATGGATATGGTCAAAGTGTTGTAAAATATTTTCATAATATCTATAATATTATATTATTATTTCCTTTATTATTCAATTTTTAAATAACTTATATAGGTGAATATATTTTACATTAATAGACTCAAATTATAAAAGGTAATTTGATATGACATTTTAACGTTTAAATATACTATAATCATTAATTGTTAATATCCCCTATGAAATGTATAATATTATCATTAAAAATTTTAAATGTTTTATTAAATAATATTTTATATATTACAAACTTTCTTTTCAAATCATGTTTGTCTGTATGGACAACAAACCATAAACATCATCACATAGAGGTGGTAGTATACAAGTATGCATGTTGATGTCTTCATTTTATAAATGGTTTTCAAGGAAGGTATAAACTAGATTTTAATTTAGTATAATAAGATATATAAATATTAATAATTCTAGTGTTAACATACTCCCAATGAAATAATATTATTGGGGTGGTAAAAGTAGAAAACAAATAAGTTGTGGTGAAAAATATTACCTCTCTCTTTGGATGTTCTCCAACATTCACAACCTTCAGGAAACATACCTTGGTCTTTTGGAAAGAAAAAATATTCTAGGAAATGTGGAGTCATTTTATGGGAGAATAGGAATGTGTTTTTTATCCTAAAGGTATTTTTTAGTCTGAAGAGGTGGAGGGATGTTGGTTTCTTTTATAATTGAAGAGGATGGAATTTTTGGCATATAAAACTATTTAATAAAAAGGGAGCACATGTTTCACATGGCATGTAAATACAAAGTGTAAAAAAATATAGTTTAATAATTGGTAATATCAATATCAATAATAGTGTTCCACACATGTTTTAAAAATGTTTTAAATTCATTTGTTCTTATATTTTTAGTTTTACCATTTTTTTACCTAGGTAATTCATTTTTAGATAAGTAATTTATTTTTAATAACTTAAAATAAAATAATAATTATTTGATAATTTGAACCTACTATTTATAAATTTAAATTTAAATTTATCAAAAAATATATCTTTTTATGAAAAATTAATTTTAACATTACCATATGTAATGCGTAAAAACCCATTTTTAGAAAAAAAAACATTTTTAAGAAAAAGATTAGTGTTTAGGATAAAATTATCAATGTTATTGATTCTATTAAAATTAATTTTTTTTATATTATTAAAATAATAAATAATTAAGATTAAAATAATTCAAAAACCTAATTCCTTAATGTAAAAATGTTATTTAAATAATGAGATAAAAAAAATTTCATTAAAACATTATCTAAATTTTCTAAAATGTAGAACATGGGTTTTATATATCAATATAGTATTTTAAAATATATAATAAAATTTTATAAAATTTATTTTTTTCTCAATAAGGGTTTCAAAAAATTTCATGTAATTCTTGAATAATAATGTCATAAAAGTGACAGAATTAGTAAAATCAGTATTTTTCACTATTTACATAAAAATATTATTTTAGAATAATATAAGAAATTTATCTTAAAGAAATTTTTAAATTATGAATTAAAAAATTATGTTCATTTTATAAAGTTAAAAATTCAAAAATTCAAAATTAATTTTTTAAAAGAAAATTCAATATATAAAGAGAAACCTCTTTTATAAAAAATGACCTGTTTCAACTTTTGAATGTTCATAATATTAATTTGTATGAATTTTTAATAAAATAATATATATAATTTTATAAATGTGTTATAATTTTCATGATTATAATCATTTAATATGTCACATATCATTTTAATTCAGTGAATCTTGTGAAATAAGTCATCGAACATAATATTTATTTAAAGGGTCAATTTCATAGTAAAATTTTGTGATGTTACATCCCCCTAAGAAATTTTTCACTTGAAATTTAATTCCATAAATCAAGGTGAAAACAAGTGAGGTTGATTTAGTTTTATTTTATATTCAGGTTCCTATGTTGACTCATTAAACAAATGGTTTCTCCAAATTACTTTGACAGGGTGAGTTGTCTTGTTGTGTAGAACCATGTCTCCATGGTATAGGAAGTTCACTGGTTGCTCTTCATTAGAGATACACTTATCCAAATGTACCACACTTGGATTTAGTAAATGTGATGGATCTAATATATACTTCCTTAAGAGGGATTTATGGAACACATCATAGACTTGTGATAGGTTTGATGGAAGTGTTAATCAATAGGCTATAGATCCCACACGATCAAGGATATAAAAGTGGATAATGTACCTAGGGATTAGTTTTTCTTTATTTAAAAACCTCATAACTCTCTTATAGGTAGATATATGAAGAAACACTTTATCACTGATCGCCAACTCCAAGTATCGTTGGAAATTATTGGCCTAACTCTTATTTAAACTTTGATCCATTATAATGCTTTTCATAATAAACTTGATATTTTCTACCATTTGGTTGACCATATCAGGTCATGAGATATTTAATTTACTAAATCCAATCTAATGTATAGGTGTTCAATGTGTCTTCTCATAGAGGTCTTCATTTCTCTCCATTTTAATACTAAATTATCTTATCCTCCTTTGAAGTCCATAGAGCATGCTCACAACAAATCCTCAAGTCTCGGGATAGTCCAATCAGATTTTCCCACCATTTGGGGGTGATAGGTCATACTAAAGGTCAATTTTATGTTTAATTCATGTTTAATACCTTTCTAGAATGTTGAGGTGAGACTCTGATCTCAATGAAATATAATTGATAGTGGTGTCTCATGCAACCTCACCACTTCTCTAAAGTATATCTTTGAAATATGATCTAATGAGAAGTCTTACCTAATGGGAATGAAGTGAGAAGTATTTCTAGATGATCCACCATAACCCATATAGCATTATTCCCTTTTGATGTTTTAGAAACCTCTGAAAAATTCCATGTTGATGTTTTCCCATTTCCATGTAAGAATGGGAAATGGTTTCATCATCCCTTTGGATTTTTTCCGCTCAAACATCACCTCCAGAAACACTAGGTGGATTGATGTATATTCTATAAGCTTCTTCTTCATGTTGTCATGCATATATAGTTCCCAAATATATCAATACATCTTCATATTTCTAGGGTGTGTGGAGAATTTTTATCTTTGTGAATCATTCAATATCTCCTTATTTATCTTTAGATCAAATGGCATACATATTTATTTACAAAATTTCACAACTCCTTCATCATATAATCTGAACTCCAAGGATTTTCCCATTATCACCACATCCACATTCTTCTATATATCTACATAATTCCTTTGGGATTTCTTAATTTTAGCCAAATTAGATGGTTGAGTAAAAATTTGAAAAAATATATGATGATAATACATCATTTATTACTATCATTTCTATACTTTTAATGTTTAATAATATTGGGTCTTTCTCATTTCACATTATGGATAGGGTTACAAGATCCTTTCAATCAAGATAAACCTTTACTATGTTTACTTTCCCTAGATGGAAATGGATTATACAATCCTAATATTTGATTACCTCTAAATATATTGTTAATTTATGTTCATCTCCTTATGCATGAATATATATTTTAGGATTTTATGAACCGTGTGTATTTTACACTTATCCCCATAAAGATAATTCCTATAAATCTTTAATGTGAAGATTATTACAGTCATCACCAAATCATAAAGAATATAGTTATGTTCATGCACCTTCAACTATCTTGAGGTATAGGTTTTTAATTTATGATTATTTATGAGTATATATCCCAAAAAATTCTTTAAATAATCACTATAAATCACAAATCCTTCCCAACTTTATGGAAGTGTAAGTATAGGTGTTTTGATTATTTACTTCTTGAACTCCATGAATATTTCCTCACATTCATCCTTCCAATTACACTTTAATCTATTTAGAGTTTTTTTGGTTATCAAGTTTTATAATCATGATAACTTCCTCACAAATTATTGATAATACCCAGCTAATCTATGGAAACTACATATTTCTATAATAGATATTGGTCTGGTCCATTCCCTGATTACCTTCATCTATGAAGGATCTACATATATCCCTTCATTTCTAATAAAATTCCCTGAGAATGATGATTTCTCCAACCAAAACTTACATTTACTTTAATTTTTGTATAAGTTCTACTTTATTAATTTATTAAGTAAATTATTCAATTATTCCTCACTTTCCTCCTTGTTTTTGGAGTATATAAGATTATAATTTATAAATACTATCACAAATTTATCAAGTTAATCTCTAAAGACTCTATCCATAAAGACCATGAATATTTTTGGATTAGTTTTGAGTATGAAAAGTATGAATATGAACTCATAGTTCTCGTACCTTAAAAAAATGAAAATATTGAGAACATCATCCTTTCTCACCTTTAATTGGTGATATCTAGAATGAAGATCATCTTAAGAGAAGTACTAAGATCTATAAAACAAATCAATAAATTCATAAATCCATGTGAATGGTAATTTTTTCTTGATCATGATTATTTTTTTCTCATGATAAACAACTCATAGACGCATCAATCCATATTTATTCTTAAAAAAGAGGACCAATACGCCTCATGGTGACGTGCATGGACCTATGAATCCCTTACCTAGATTATATTATAGTTTGTTCTTCAATTATTCTAGTTTTGTGAGGTTCATTCTATGAGGAGTCTTGGATATTGGAAAGAACCTAGGTATAAGTTCTATTGATAACTCAACCTGTCGGTTGTGAGGAAGTCCATGGAAATCATTGAGAAATACATCAACATATTCTTTTGCAATATGCACTTTATCCAAATTCATCATCTTTTTTTTTCAATAATTTTATCTAGATATGCATGTTCATAGGGAAACCATAATTTTTATTATGATGAAATATCCAAAGGGGATTCATATATTTTCTTTTTTCACTTGTACAAAATCAATTCCTAATTTAGAACATGGAAAAAGATTTCCTTATCCCAACAATTAATGTAGGATCTATTTAAAATAGTCATTCCATATTTAGTATAGCATAAAATTTCACTATTGGAAGTATGACTTGGTTTTCTTGGAGTTTAATCCCATATATATTAACTGGGGAAGATTTATATACTTTAGATGCAATAATTATTCCACTATAAGCTTCCACTGATAACTTAACCACAATTTGTTTCATTGAGGACTGAATAGTTATATTAAACTTTAAAAATATGAAATAATTCATATAGTTTTATTCAAATAATAATCCAAATAAAAAAATTATTTTCATAAGAACTTTTAAGTAAAAGTGGGAAACTAGTAGAGTTCATAATACAAAAAAGGTCAAACCTCATAAGAAATTATCAGGCCATTCCAAAAAAAATAAACCATTAGAGTTATTTACATTAAAGATTTTACATTCAATAGAGAAAACATCAATTTTTGGAGTGTCCTTAATGAGATCCTCAAATTTAAAGGACATGTTTTCCCAAGTCTACACATGCTCCTCTAGTCTTGTTTCCCCTCATTGAAACCTCATATCAAAATATGATTTTGTTTATCTGTCAAATAAGATTTTTCTTCATTCTAATCAAATCATATTGGTATTTCAAACATTGTATGTTCATCCTATTTTAAAAATTAATCAATAATGAATCCTCAAACATTTATTCCTTAGAATGCATGAGTAGATTTTGGGTGTTTATTGATTCAACATCCCCCTTGTTAGTATTTACCGGATCACTGGTAGTATGTTCCACTATCTATGTTCAACCACCACATTAGATACAGGATTCACTTGTATAAAATACACCTTAAAATTTCTATTTGGGGGGGGGTTTACTTTTTCTAGAGGACCTTATAATAGAGGTACTAGGTATGTTAAAGTAATCCCTTCATCTCTATGGCCTCATCATATACTGAATGAACCTATCTAAATCAACAAGGGTGGTCTTCCTTTTATTTAAAAAGGATCGAAGGTGATCTTCTACAATCTCTGCTTCCCTAGACTCCTAGGACCGTGATTTTGAAGCATAATCATTATCCACTTCTTTGTTATCTGAACTTCCTTGTAAAGGGTTATTCTCTTTATGAACTTCCTTCTTCACAACCCCTTCTTCAAGTGGGGATAAGTAGTCATATCCCAAAATCAAAAAACAATTTTTAGATCCAATTCATATAATTAAAGTCTTAACTAATCTAGAAAGAGGGGGAGTAATCCCAAACACACCTAGAGTTGGGTAAGACTGGCTCACTGCACTCGACATAACTCCATGTTCTAGAAAAGGCCCATGCCATAAAAATTCTGTATTCATAAGCCCAGATGAACCACCATCACCTGTTTTCCAGAACAAACCCTCTTGAGAAGAAATATTTCCAGATCTCAGAGTATCTTTAAAAGAGGGAGAATTTCTTGAAATGATTCTTGAAGTTGCACACACCCTTGCTTGATCCCCTGAGTCTCCTTAAACTAGCCTTGATGAAGCTCTAACACCCAAATCATACTTAAACCTATCAATAATGTCCTTGATCCTCAGTTATGAAATCCAAGTACTCACCTCCTTTTGGGTAACTATATGAGTCTACAACTCTCGATTACCCCATTGTTACACCTTGGGGTAATTTCAAGTTATATCAGGTTTCAAAATACTAGACCACGCTTCCCTATGTCCTTTAGGGGAAAGGTCATATCATGAAGAAGTAAGGGTCACATAAGAGGTTTACATAGATCCCCACTGGCATTGAGTTAAATCATTTCCAAGATTCCTATAAGATGAACACAATGAAAACCCATAATTTTTAACATACCATTTTGTGCAAACATAGCTCTCTTTCTAATTTGATACATATAAAATCCAATGATCTATTGGAGACATCAACCTCAATACAGATCCTTAGAGAAATAGGGTGACATACAACACATGTACGAATGTCCAAGTACAGAAAATGGCCCACAATTTTTCTAATCAGATGTAGAATCTCCAGATTTAGAAAGGGTAAAGGGTGACCTGGAAGTTTTATTCAAATCACCATAATCGGAGCATTGTGTTTCAGATGAAAATAAATTGACCACCAAAGTAGGGAAAAATGGAAACCATAAAAAAATGTCTAGAGTGGTTTCCTAGGTGGGGATAAGGTCATATTTATTCCTGAACTGAATCATGATATTCCTTGAGTCCAAAAGTAAAAACATCACCCATTTATGTATCTTCCAAGAAGAAGAGACAAATCGGTCAAAGACATCCATGGAGGGGTGAAGCTTCCTGAAGTGGGAAACAAAGGAGAGATCCATCATCACAGAGTCTTGAGTGAATTCTAAAGTAGAGAGAGGAACTAAAAGAATGCCATTCTTGAGTGACTGAACTTTAGGGAAAACCGTGATTGGTGGAAAGCTAGAAAGAGATGTGGGGTCAGTGAAGGGAGAAAATGGGGAGCATGAGGAGGCAGTGAGGGCGGAGATAGAACTTCCGAACCCTGATCTGGGAAGGGCCAAGGAGGAGAGGTGAGGTTTCATCCATGCACCAATCCATCAACGACAGAAGAGGTAGTGAGATTGGTGACCCCAGTTCAACTTTTGAATCAAATAATACAATCAATATTCTTGGATAAGTATCTAGCTTACCTTTCACCACACCATCATCATGATCCACCTCCCTAATAGTGATATCAAAATCCATTCCTTTATTTATCCCATTTAGAGGTTGTTGTTGTTCATTTATTTTAATGACCCTTGGATTAGGTCACTAGTTCATATAGTGTCCATATTACTTACAATTGAAGCATTTGACCATTGGATGACGATTGACTACAACCTTATTTTCATCCATCAATTAGAGGGAATCTTAATATGACTATAGTATTTATTATCTTTATTTTCTTACCTTTTATATTTGAAACACTTTCTTTTTCCCTTAGGGTAGTTTCCATTTTACTTATTCCAAAAATTTTGTCATCTGATCAATTAAATTTTCATTCCATCATGAGATCTATCTAATAATCCTACAGATTTGAACTCCACTTTTTTACTACATATCACCTATATCCATATAAAAATTGAGATCATATCTAAAAATTTCCTCATAACTACCAAATTTTGGAACTACGAGTGATTCCCAAAGATTCAACATTAAACCCTTAAAAAAGAGATCAATTTTACTTTGGGTGTTAAAGATAAATCTATAGGCAAAAAAATAAATCCATGTAAAGAATAAATTATACAACCCCATAGATTCTCAAAAAAAATCTTATGTTCAAGGAATTACCTTCCAATTTGTCGACAAATCGTGTGAGGAAAATCCTTCTTGAAAAATATCCTTGTGAATTATCTCTATTCCATGTATTCAACTTCTAACATGGGATTTATATTCTTGGTCATTTTCAACCAATAGTCAGCTTCTCCCTCAAGATAATAGACTAAAATTGAAACTTTATCTCTCTTAGATCATTATATCACATTTGATATCTTTCCAATAGAGTTAATTTAGTACCCTAGACTAAGAAATTAGAATATCCAATAAACCTCTGAGGCCTTTGATTCATAAAGGACTCCACTATAACTTGTTATCTTCTATGATTAAGAAGTAATTCCACATGATTCAGGTTATTTTCCAAAACATTAAAAAGTTTTTTAGTGAAGCCATGAAGTTATCGACTCCAACTCCCATCATGTTAGAAATTTCATTGGAGAAATCATTATAAATATCCAAACTTCTCTTACATAGATATTACATCTTTTTATATGAATATTCGTTACATTAAACAAACACACACCTGAGGATCATAAATGTATAGTTACTTTGGAAACTTGGACGCATAAACAACTAGTCCATAATTGAGTTACATCATCTCTCACTATATTCATCATAAATAATACTCTTTATATACATATCATACATAATACCTTTCACCATAACCTAGGGAATTGAAACATAATAAAGGGTGAACTCAGATGCTTAATAAGGGTAAACAAGGTAGATATCAAAATATCATGAGTATAAGGGTATGAGAACATGACATTAACATTTGAAATGCATCCCCAACATATCATAGATCATAAAATTGAGTCATGTCATAAATCTTGACAGTTCATAATACATGAATCATATAAGAATCAAATAACATGAACCATGATATCATAACATTATCATAAGGAATATATTTTTGGAATACAAAAAATTATATAAAAACATTTCCTTAGTAGTTCAAGGCTCGTTTCCAATAATATCAAAGTGAGTGAGTTTTCTCCCCAAACCATAGTAGTTATCAAGCTTTACTCCCTATAATATCATAGTGGGTAGTGTCCCTTAATAAACTAGGTTCACTCTAAATTCTATTCCAATTTATCTCATGAGATATCAATCTTTACCCACTTCATTGGAGGGAGATCTAGATTCCACCCATCACATATTGAAAATCATACATATATGTTCCACATAATCATAAAAAATTAATCATATCAAAATCAATTAAATGAAATGGGTTTCATAAAATTTTAATCACAACAAAAACTACAGAAAATAAACATGTTTCATAACCATTTCATCATTTCATCAAATTATAACCCATGGAAAAAGAATCAAGATTCATAAGAATTTTATCATGGTATAACCCATGGAAGATAAATAGGTTTTATAAAAATATTTTCATAATAAATGTAAACCATACAAACAAATAATATGAATGGTATCATTAGACCATATCCCTAGTAATGAATAAGTAAAATCAAATTATTTCATGTTATATAGAAAATTATTTGCAAATAAAAATCACTATGAACATTTCTTGAGGAAAATATCCTTTATTTGAAAAACCAATTTTTTAAAATTAAAAATTCATAAAATATTTTGGAAATAATTTTCATTGAAGATAAAATTGAGAATTTATAAATTGATCTTCAAATAAATAATGATCATGAATTTGGTAAATTGGGTTCATATCATACACGTTAAAACATAGATTCCTTCTAAATTTTTAGTAAAAGACAAATGGGTCTTGTTTTGAAAATGACATAAAGATTCTTTTCAAAAAAAAATTAAAAAAGTAATGGTAAAAATATCTTTAATAAATTATTTTTATATTGTTATAAACATTTTTAGAAAACATGTTTTTGCAAGGAAAATGGTTTTTTTACCACAAATAGAAATAAAGAAGATTTTTCATAGAAACATTAATTTTAAACTATTGAGTCCATAAAAAGAGAAAAATGAACATAAAATATTTACTCTTGTGAAATAACCAAAGGAGAATAAAATTCAGTAGTTTAATTAGATATGGAACATAATATTTCATCATCATATTCATAAACATAAACAATCCCAATAAACAATGAGATTGTATCAAAAAACAATTACCAACTTGGTAACATTAAATAGAAAGTCCCTAGATAGAAGAACATTAAATGAAACATAAATTATAATGAATATAAGGATATTAGTCAGATAACATATCAAATGGGTGTTATATACACCTCATAAAAAAATATATGAGCATAACACAACATATGTCTTAAGGAAATAAAATTGAGACCAAAATACCTTACCACTTTGGTTAATTATGAACCATAAACCCTAGAAGATATCCTAAAATTTAATTTTAAATCCACATAATTTTTCAAATAATAATATTAAAATACATTCATGGGCATTATATACACCATATAAATCAAATAACTAGTGAATATGGCATGTGTCTCACAGAAGTAAAAAAGTTAGATGGAAATACCTTATCTTAAGTCTTAAATTACTTCCCAAACATTCAAAAATACTTTATATAAATATAAGTTTATTATAAATATATTAAAGAATCATAAATATATATAATACCTTATATTATTTACTTATGACTTTTTATTACTCGTTTATTAACAATTCCATGTCAAAGTCACGCTTTAGTCAATTACTTTTTTTAGGTATGTTTTGATTTGTTATTTTTTTGGTCCTATTAATTTGGTTATGTTTGTATAATAAATATAATTTTAACCATGATAAAAATATAATATATATTTATTATCTATTTATTTATATTAATCCAAAAAAATAGAGATAAAAAATGAAATACATTGTTCATAAAGACGGTAGGTCATACATATGCATAAATATTGTTTCCATTTTCTAAATAGATTGAAAGAAATAAAGGTAAATAATATATTAACAATAAATAATAATATTTATTTCATATATATGAAATATTTTCTATAAAACCATCCTTATTACATTACAAGTAAAGTGTGAATTAATCACATCGCTTCGTGAGGCGGTAGTCTGAATTACAAACGAGTGACGTTGTTGTATTCTCAAAAAATTTAAAGTAAGAAGTTATATGCTATATAATACCTAAATAAGTATAATAATGTCATAGATATTATATAAAAATATTTAATACATCATTATATCACACACTGAGAGATGGTAATGGAAAACAAATAACATCAGTTCGTGAGATGGTAGTCTGTTGTACATATGAAAGATGATTTTATATCCCATTTGATGAAAGTGGATATGGTTATAGGTAATTAACTTAACATAAAAACAAATCAATATATATAATATATTTATTTTATTATATCATCATGTTTTATTAATAATTTAAGGAGGTGTCTGAATAAATAAAATAAAAACACTCATTGAAGAATGTTGTCTCTTCTTTGGGTAACCTCCTTAGATTTGCATCAATGGCCTTCCTAGGTTCGATCTATGACCAAAATAAGGAATTAAGGATTAAATTAGGTAAGTAAGTAATATAAATTTTAAGTTCATGGACTAATAAAATGGGTTTTTAAGTGTGAATAAGAGAGTAGAATTGGTGGCCTTTATATTTGAGGTGAGTGGCACACTAGTAATTTTCAGAAAGAAAAAGGTGTACCAACATTTTTCACATTCCAAAAGGATGAAAAATGAACCATTATAAATCCATGGACATTATATGGTGTATATATGGCCATAAATAGTTGTTTAAAATGTTTTGGTCTATCTTTGACCCATATATGTTTAGTTTAACCCCCCCACCCTCGTAAACCCATTTTTATATTAACTATAGTCAGTAATTTTTAGTTTTTTACTATTATTTATGGTCAAAAATAAATTTTACCTTATTAGATAATATAAATTATTATTTTTTAAAATATAGAATCCATTCTAAAAAATTCCATTCAGATAAGTTGCAAAATTTAATTTATAATTAAACCCACATATGTAATGAGAAAGCGGCGTCGAAAGAGAAAATATTCAAAAGTTTAAAAGGTTTTTCTATCAAAATTAAATATTAAAATGACTAAATTGAACTAAATTGGATTGATTTATATATAATTTAACTAATTTTAAATTATAACCTATTTTATAATAAAATTTAACCATATAAATATTTATATTAAAACGCAGTTTAAAAAAACAGTATTTTTCACTATTCATTAAAAAATTAACCTATTAAGAAAAATTAAAAAAAACCACCCTAATATAATTTTCACATGAGTATTGACAAAAAAATGAAGTTTATTTTATAATATTAATTTTACCAAAGTTTAAAAAACTAATTTTTTATTGTTCACAAAAGAAATAGAAAACATTTTTGTGAGAAAATAGTATTTTCAAAACATATAAAGACTTTTTTAAAAATTGTGTACTTTTTTATCAATATGTTATATTTATATAAAACCATGATAAATAATATTTAAAAAATACTTATTACTATTTATATCTCTATGTTTAATGTTGGAGTTATAATGGTCATGTTTAAATAATAATATTAATAGTTTTTCACGGTTCATTAAAACTCAGTGTTGCATGTAACAAAGTTATCGAAGAAATTAAATTCATTCAAAATTTTATATTTCATAAAATCTTGAGGTGTTACATTCGAACCCCCGTAAAAAGAATTTTTCCCTAAAAATTTTATCATTTCTACACAAACATAAGAGGATACTTATGCCTCATCATATCATCAAGTTATCACATAGCTTCCTCAAATTGGTATTCTTTCCACAAAATGTTAACCAAGTGAGTGGTCTTCTTTCATTGAAATTTCTCTATATGATCCACAATATCTGATGGTTGTTCCTTATAAGAAATACCATGATCCATCAGTGTGACATCTCTGTTTAGTACATGTTAACGGTCAAGTATGTACTTCCTTAAGAGAAATACATGGAACACATCATGAACTTGTGATGGATTTTGTGGAAGATCCAATAGATAAGCTACTATCTAGATACAATAAAGAATTTTAAAAGGAATAATATTCCTATGTCTAAGTTTTCCCCTATTTTTAAATATCATTACCTTATTCTGGTATAAAATTCTAAGAAACACCTTATCACCAAATTCAAATTTTAGATCACAACAATGATTATCCGAATAAATTTTCTACCGACTTTGATCTTACTTGATGTTTTGTGGAATATTTATAGCCTTCTATTCCATTTCTCCAGCTATATTAGGTCCTAATATCTTCCTTTATCTAAATTCATTACATCACTTTGGATATCTACATTGCTTTAGATATAGGGATTCATAAGGATCTATCTGAATACTTGTGAAAATTTATTGTTGTTTGAAAACTCAATTAGTGGAAGGTGTTGATCCCAACTACATTTGAAATCAAAATAAAAATATCTCAACATATCCTATAGTGTTTGAAATGTTCTCTTAGCCTGGCCATTTGTTTGATGAAGATACATAGTGAAAAAACTCAATTTTGTATCATGATCTAGTTGAAGTCTTCACTAGAACTTTTAGGTAAACCTCATATCAAAATCATACACAATTGAATGTGGTACTCTATGAAACCTTACCACTTCCTTAATTTATAACCTAGAAATATGATCAGAGAGAAATATTATATGATAGTGATGAAGTGTGACAACTTTGTAAAGAGATCGAATACAACCCATATAGAATTACTCCCTTTAGATATTTTGGGGTGTTTGGAGAAAAAAATCATGGTGACCTTTTCCCATTTCCATTCTAGTACAGATAATGGATGTAACATCCCCTAATAATTTTTTCTTTCATTACTAACATTATAACATAAAAACTAATAAGATAAAAACTCTTTGATATCCCTCTTCATGTAATCCCACCATAAGTAATCTTTCAAATATCTATACATATTCATACTTCCCTGATGAATAGTTAATGAATAAATATTAGCTTCCTCTAAAAACTCCTTCAAAACTGGTATGGATGGAACACACATCATTTATGGACAATATCATTTCATAAAAATCAAGTTTAAACTTACAAATATTTCAAAACTTTATTTACAGCTCTACATATTCCTTCTGTTCGTATTTAATCATCACTTGGATAGATGGTTGAACATTCATTTGAGTAAGATAAGATTTCTCCCCTTCATTCGGGATTTATAGATCCATACTTTGAAAATCCAAAAACATTGGATCTTTTTTTTATCATGGATATGCTAGAATTATCCTTTTGTCTCAAAGAATTATCCTCCTTATTCACTTTCTCAATATGATAATGTATTGAGTTGTCATAATTCCTCCATCTCATTAATGAAAATTTTATCACAGGTAACTCTAAATCGTGATTAAGGCAATGTTTCTCATGCACCGTCATTTATTCTGATTCATAATCTATAACCACTGAATTTTGTATAAGAACACATAACAATACCTTCTTGGATGCATCACTATAGATTACAAACCCTTCTCCACTATAAGGTAATGTTATCTCATGTGTGTTGACTAATCTTCTCTTGAGATCATGAAATTTTCCCCACATTCATATGTCCAGAGGAACTTGGATCCCTTCTGATTTAACTTATTGAGGAGATTAGATAGTAATGACAAATTCTCCTTAAACCATTGATAATATCTAGCTAAAAAAGAAAATCATGGATCTAAATACATGTTGTTGTTCTAGGCCAACATTCAGTATTCTCATTCTTTGATGGATCTACCAATATACCATCTATTGTGATTATATGACCCAAAGATTAAACATTTTACAACAAAAATCAAATTTTGTAAATTTTTGATATAGTTTGTCCTTCCTTAGGGTTTTTACTACATTTCTCAAGTGATATTCGTGTTCTTATTTTTCTTTGAATATATATGAATATAATCTATAAATACTACCAAAAACTAATCAAGGTAATCTCTAAAGACGTTATCCATTAAATCCATAAAGACTTTGGGGGCATTAGTATTACTGAATGGTGTCACTATATATTCATAGAGTTCATACCTTGTATTGAATGTTTTATTATTTATATCCTCCTTATTAACCCTCAATTTATGATATCCAAATGAAGTTCGATATTGGAAAATTAGTGACCTCTGTATAGTTAATCAAATAGGTTATGAATATGGGATAGAGGATACTTGTTCTTGATTGTAATCTTATTTAGCTCCCAACAATCAATGTAGAATCACATCGGTTCTTCTTTATTTTTAAAAAAAATAATAGGTGGACCTTAAGGTGAAACACATAGACAAATGAATCCCTTTTAAATGTTCTCCTACAGTTCCTTCTTCAATTCATGCAACTCAATCAGGGCCATTCTACAACGAGTATTTGAAATTAGTGTGGCACCAGGTATGATTTCTATTTAAAACTCAATTTCAAAATTCAATGGAAACTTTGGAAACTCTTCCATAAATACATCAGAAATATTACACAAAATAGGTATACCATTGACATTGATTTTATCATCAACCATATGAGATAAACACCCCTTCTTAATGGGAAGAAATACCAATTCAATGTATGTGATCTCTATTAGAAGTTCATACTTATGATCACATTGATATATGATCATAGGTTGGTTTAAAATATCAATGTTAAATTCCATACCTAGAAAATTGATTTCAGGATTATGTATATATATCCAATCCATGCCTAAGATAATATCAAATTTAATCATAGGAATAATGAAAATGTTTGTAAGAATTACATAACCAGAATTGTCAACTAAAGAGGAATCATATACTTGATATGCGATCATCATACCATTAGGTATTTTCACTGATAATTCTACATCTAATCATTTTGGTGGTATCTTGATACCCTTATAAATTTCTTTAAATATTAAATAATGGGTAGATCTTGACTTAAATTTGACATTATCAATTCTGGAGTGGATGGTAAGAGTACCTTTCACCATGTTGTTATTGAACCCCTCATCCAAAATAGTGATCGCATGACATTTCCCCTTATCCATTAGGTTAAAAGGTTTTTGATGTTTATCATCATAATTTACCTTAATATTTGGGCACTCGTTATCATAGTGCTCATACTCTATTCATTTGAAACACTATAGTGTGGATGGTGCATTCTGTACAACTTTCTCTCTATTCTATTTATTATCTAACTTCTTCTCATCACTTCGATAATAAATTGATTTATTACCTTCCTTCCTATACTTAAAACATTTAGTATTCCCCTTAATACAATTTTATTCATGTTTACTTCCACACTTTGAATATGAAAGAAATCTCATCTTCTACTCTCTATGGTTTTTAGAGTTTCCTTTGAACTCTATCTTCATTTTCTTATCAAAATAATAATATTGATGGGTAACTCCAATATCTATTTCCACCTTGAGAGCACATTAAACGATTTTTTCTAAGATATTGAAGTACGTTATGGTTAACACTATTTGTAGACTTATTTAAAATCCAATAAAGAATAAATCAACCTTACATTCAGGTTGGAGGATAACTCCAGAAGTGTACCTCACAAGTCTTGTAAAATTTTCCTCATAAGAACCAATAGATTAAACATCCTTCAAGTTTAGCTCAATGAATTACTTATCTGTTTCTTATGAAGTATATGAGAGAATTAATTATTTAAAAATAAACTCTTAAACTAATCTCACTCCATGGAGTCAATTTCACTATGTTCTATTGAATTCTTGATGAGAATCCACTATTGATTAAGTTCACTTCAAAATGAAAGATATAAAAAATTGAATTTTGATGTTTTAATAACTGAAGAACAAAAAATATACTTTTAGTGGTATTAATCCATTATTTAGAATCTATAGGATCAGAAAAACTAGTGAAATAAGGTTGAAGTTGCCTCATCAATTACTCAAAAGAATTTCATTCCCTTCTTTTCTCATTTGGAAGTTTAGTACGCTTCAAAGCTTGAGAAAGTTTTGTGAGCATAGAAATGATATTTTTCATTGTATATCGTATAATGTTTGGATAATTAGGAGAAAAAACATTGAATATTCCATTATAATGTACATTAACATGGTTCCTTTTGGTTCTATCCATTTACTAAAACTAAATATCATAGTGTAAGAAAAAATAATCATAGTGGGGAACCACATGATCATAAAAAAATCATTTATAGGATGTATAAATCAAGGAAACTTATTTTTAATCTATGAACACTTAAATTTATCCTAGTTCATTCATAGACATCATCTACTTAAATCCTTTATAATGCTTCATAAGGATTTTATGAATTTACAAAGCATATCCCCCAAGATTTTCAAACCACGTGTGCAACAAGGACTTTTTTGTGCAACAAGTGAAAATCAAGTATATATCAATGCACCCTTTTCAAAGTTATTACCCCTAGCTACCCCTCTGTTAGATCCATATCCACTTGTAGTGTCCATATAGGGATGCAATTTATTAGAAACCAATTTCTCTATCCTTCACCAATTTTCCAAGATATTTTCCTATAACTATAATTATCCTTAGACTTATCCTTTGAGATATCCCTAAACATATCCTTACATATATCCCTAGGTATCTCACTAAAGGTTTTCCATCTTAGTTTCTAAAGGATAACTAAAACCTATCATCTGATAAGAACTATAATCACCAAAAATTATCATATATAGATATTATATCTTTTTGGATGAATATTCATTGCATTTCACAAACTCACACCTAAGGGATATAAAGGTAAAGTGCATTTGGAAACATGAACACATAAAAAAATGGTTCACAAGTTAGATATGTCATCTCCCACTATGTTCTTTATAACTAGAAACCAACTTATACATATCATATATAATACTTCTCATTATAACCTGGGGAAATGAAACATAATAAATGGTGAGATGAGATGCCCAGTAAGGCTAAATAAGGGAGATATCAACAAATAATGTGCAAAAGGGTATGAGAACATGATAATAACATTTTAAAACCATACCTTTCATATCATAGTTCATAAACTTAATCCATAGAATAAATATTGGAAGTTTATAAGATGTGAATCATAATGGAATCAAATAACATCAACCATGTGAGCATAACATTTGCATAAGACATAGATTTTCAGAATACACAAAACTAGAGAAAATAATTTCCTTAATAGTTAACAGATCATTTCCAAGACTATCATAGTGGAATGGGTTCACTCCAAAAACCATTATAGTATTTAAAGTTCGCTCAAAGATTATCATAGTGGACAATGTCCCTTACTGAACTCAGTTCACTGCACATTCCATTCATTTTTATCTCATGAGATATCAATATTTAGCCATTTCATTAGATGGAGATATAGGTCCCACCCATCACCTAATGAAAATCATGCATATATGTTCCACAAGATAATAAGAATTTCATAATATCAAAACATGTGAAATGACATGGGTTTCAAAAAAAAATCATCATAACATAACCTATGGAAAAAATAGGATTCATGATCATTTAATCATTTCATATAATCATAACCCATGGAAAAAAGAAGTAGGGTTTTTAAGAATTTTATCAAGGTATAACCCGTAGAAGAGAAATGGGTTTTATAAATATCTTATCATCATAAACAGAAATTGTTTATAGAAATAATGATAATGATACCCTTAGATTGTATCCCCTGTAAATAATAAGTAATATCAAAAGATGTTATCTTAGATAGAAATAATTTTGAAAGAAAAATCACTTAGAACGTTTGTTGGGGAAAATATCCTTTTTTGGAAATCATATTTTTTAATTAAAATTTCAAAAAATATTTTGAAAATCCTTTTATTGAAAAATTATATGTATAATGTATAATGTAATCTTCAAAGAAATAATGGTCATCACTTTATAAAATTCCTTTGATATCATACATGTTAAAATATATATTCCTTTCACATTTTTGGTAAAATCCAAATGGGCCTTGTTTGGAAAACTACATGAAGATTCATTTAAAAAAAATTAAAAAGTAAAAAGTGCGTAAAAATTTCTTTAATAAATCATTTGGAAAATTTAAAAAAAAAATTGTAAATTTTTTTTGAAAAATTGGTTTTGTAAGAAAAAAGGTTTTCTACTGAAGAGAGAAATAAAGATTATTTTTCTTATAAAAACATTCTTTTGAAATATTGAGTATATAAAGAGAGTAAAATAAATAGAAAACATTAATTATAACTACATAACAATAGGATAATAAAATTCATGAGTTTATTGAGATTTGGATGATAATATTTCATTATTGAATGCATACAAATAAATAATCCTGATAAATGGTGAGATTGTATCATAAAACAATTACCAATTTGGTAACCTTGAATCATAAGTCTCATGAAATAATAAAATTAAATGAAAAATAAAATATCATGAATATAAGTATATTCAAGATATAACATGTCAAATTTTTAGTATATACACCTCATAAAACAAGATAGATGCATAACACAACATATGTCTCAAAGAAAGAAAATTCATACAAAATTCTCTATTGTTTTGGTAACTTTTGAACCGTAAAACTTATTAAATAAAGATCCTAAAATGGATATTTAAATACCCATATTTTTTAGGATAATAATCATAAAATAAATTATTTGGTGTTATATACACCACATAAAATAAATTAGTGGTGAATATGTAATTTTTCTCACATAAGTAAAAAAAGTGGGATAGAAATCTCTTACCTTAAGTCTTGAATTCCTTCATACACATTCAAAAATCTTGTCTAATAAATATAATTATATTATAAACATATTATAAATCCATAAATATATATATAATACCATATATTATTTACTTATGAACTTTTAATAACTATTTATTAACAATTCCATGTTAAAGTCACATTTTGGGCAATAACTGCTTTGTTTTTCGTGTATTTTTTTATTTATTTTTTTTTGGTTCTATTAATTTTATCATGGTTAAATTATCTAAAGAATTTTTAAACTAATATAAAAATATTATATATTCATTTTATATGTATTTATATTAATCCATAAAATTTAGAGGTAGAAAATGAAATACATCGCTCATGGAGACGGTAGGTCATATGTATGCATGAACGTTGTTTCTATTTTCTGTATGGATTAAAATAAATAAATTAAAATAATATATTAAAATTACAAAATATTTTTTATTTTATATATATCACATATTTTCACTAAACCCATCAGTATTACCTTTTAAGTAAATCATGAATGAATCTTATTACTTCGCGAGGTGGTAGTCCGTCGTACACACGAGTGAAGTCATCATGTTCCCACGGATTGTAAATTAAAAAGGTATATGTGATATAATAATTAAAAAAGTATATTAATATCATATATATAATATATATAATAATTTAATACATTATTATATTCATCCTTGATATGTGGTGATAAAAATGAATAACATTAGTTCGTGAGGCTGTAGTCTGTTGTACACACGAATGATGATTTGATATCCCATTTGATAGAATTGAAGATGGTTTTAGGAAATTCTATCAAAATAAAAACATATTAGTATATTTAAGATAATTAGGTTATTATATCATCATTTTTTAATAATAATTTAGTGTTTTTTAGGAAGAAATAAAATAAAAATGCTCATTAAAGAAAGTTACCTCTTCTTCGGGTAACCTTCATAGGTTTTCACCAAAACCCTTCCTAGGTTGAATAAATAACAAAAATAAGGCTTCTAGGATGAGAGTATGAAATTAAGGAATGTATTTTGGCATGTTTTCTCTGAACCAAATTGTTTTGGAAGTGTGAAGAGGATAGGATAAGGGGTCTCCCTTTATAAGTTAGTTGAGTGGCACACTTGTAATTATTAGAAGGAAAAAGGTGTTCAAATGTTTTTTACATGAAAAATGACTCAAAATGAATAATTATAGAGAAATTAACATTATAATGTCGAAATATGGCCATTAAATGGGTTTTTGACATGTTATGGGTCATGTTTATACCATATATTTTTAGTTTAACCCATGGTAAACCCATTTTTACCTTAACTATGGTAAATAATTTTTTATATTTTTAAAATTCATTATGGTAAAAAATTATGTTGACCTTATTAAATAATATAAATTATTATAATTTAAAATTTTGAATCTATTCTTCCAAATTCCACTCACATAAGTGGAAAATTTTAATTTAAAATTAAATATGTAGATGTGATGAGGAAGCGGTTTTCCAAAGAGAAAATGTTCAAAAGTTTAAAAAGTTTTTATATAAAAAATAAATATTAAAATGATTAAAATGAACTCAATTGGATTAATAATTATATAATTGAACTAAATTTTCTTTAAAACACATTTTAAAATAAAAAATAACATTATTAATTCTTTAAATGAAAAGGTAGTTTCCAATAAAAAAGTGATTTCCACTATTTGTCGTAAAATTAATATTTTTAGAAAAATACCAAAAATTAACCCTAATATATTTTTGAAATTATTTTTTTAGAAATTATGTTTATTTTATCAAATTAATTTTCTAAAATATTCAAAAAATAATTTTATAATTCATCACAAAATAAATAATTTTTTTCAAAAATTAGTATTTTCGAAACATATAAAATCTTTTCAAAATCTTAAGTACCATTTAAAAATATGTTTTATTTATATAAAATCATTATACATAATATTTTAAAATTAATTATTATTATTTATATCACTTTTTCAATAACTAGGTTATAACTGTTGAATTTAAATAATAATATTAATAGTTTGTTGTGGTTCGTTAAAACTCGATGTTGCGTGTAATACAAGATATCAAAAAAAATTAATTTATTAGAGAAAATATATTTTATAAAATATATTGGTGTTAAAATAAACACATTTCCTATAATATAAGGTGTTGAAATAGTTTCTATATTTCTATCTATTTTTTAGAATAAAGGGATATTAAGGGTTCGAATCCTCAAACTAATAAAAATTTAAAATAAAACTATGAAAATTAAATATATAATTCATAATTACCATGAATACACTAACTTATGAATTTTTAATATTTAATCCAATTTATACATGGTAACTTTCTTATTATTTTATCATCATAAATTTTCTTAATAATACATTCAAATCCTTCTTAATTATTTATAAATAACATGTGAATCATCCAAATAATATAAATCAGTAGTGTAAAACTAGGTGTGTATTTTGGACTCTTTGTCATGAACCAGGTGATGATAAATTTAATACTCAATCCTCCCTTTTCCATGTTATTACCACTAGGTACATTTTTTTCTATACTTTCACCCACTTGTAGTTTCTAGACAAGGATGTTATTTCTCAAAAAATCACATACTCAAAACTTTCCAAAAAATTTAGGATGGTATCCTATATATAGACTCATCCCTGGTATTTTCACAAATTATATATCATTATAATATCCAAAAATATATAGACCTTAATTATATCCTATATATATATATATAAAATCCTTAAACATGTGTTTTTCATTATTTTTCACATACAATTCTAGTAATAAAATTCCAAGGATCAAAAGGTGTAGTGTACTTAGAAAATTAGATACACGAATAAAATATCTTAAACATGAATTCAACACCATTATTTAAAATTGTAAATATTCTTCTAAAATAACATATGATATCCTAGGGAAAAAAATAAAGGAAAGGGTGAGATAAAATCCTTGTAATGGAAAAATAAAAGTAATTCATGGAGGTAAAAATGAGTTAGGAGGCATAACATGATACTATAATATGGATAATCATAAGTATGAAAACATGGAATTAGTTAATGATAACATAAGATCATGGAATCATTATCATGTATAAAGATGTACCACTTTGGTGAAGTTTTTGAAAGGAGATAAGGATATTTATAAACATATTATTTCCATGTTAGACCATAATTTTAACAAAAAGTTTTTTCATAAAGAATGATTGATTTTAGAAAATATACAGATAAAAAACATTAGATTGGGAGATACTTAACATGAAACGAGGAATAGTGAAGTTATCTTAAATCGGCTTCACTTAAAATATAAAATTATAAAGGTAAAACAAAAATGTATTATATCTAAAAAATAAAGGTAAATTAAATTAGTTATATATTAAAAAATCACATATATACATAATATTTATTATATTCTTGAGAATAATATAACATAAAATGGATAAAAATAAAGAGAACATGTAACAAAAAGGTAATGAGGGTGGTTTGGAGGATACATTACCTAATTTTTTGAATCATTCTGCACTTGTACTTAAATTCCTTGATAAACAAATTAGGTTTTAAAAACCTTACTAAGAACATTCTCTATCTATATTTATTTTTATAAAGTCTATTTGTCATCACGTGTCACCAATTTATTAAATATTTTTCACTTTTTTGGCTACTTAAAGTTATTCAGTCAATTTATTGAAAACATTAATGGTATGTTGACCAAGATAAAAGTGTTATAAAATAGTTTCCCAATATCCAAAATTATATATTACTAGGTACTTTATTATTACATTAGTACATAATTTATACAGTTAAATAGGTTTTCCATGAATAGAGTCAAATTATAAATGGTACTTTAATATGTCCTCTTAATTGATAAATTTACTATAACCATTTATTGTTAATATCAATTATGTAATGTCTAGTATTATAATTATATAATTTTAATAATTTATTAAATAACCTTTTTATACATTTAATACATTTTTTATTCCTCCCATCATATTAGGTATGGAAAATTAAATAGAAACATTATCACGTGGAGGTGGTAGTATGCACGTACACATAATGGCATATTCATAATACATGTTTAATAATAATCTCATGAATATATTATTTTTTGAGTTGTATAAGTAGAAAAGAATTAAGAAGGTGTTTTTCAAAAATGTTCCACTCACATTGGATGTTCTCCTTTGGTCACCAACATAAGGATCCTTTGCCTAGTATTTTGGACAGAAAAAATATTATATGACATGGTTATAGAGTTTATGAGAGACTTGGGTATATTTTAGATTGATCATAAGTTTATTTGGTGTGTGGATAGGTGGAGGGGTGGTGATTCCATTTATAATTTAAGATAAGGAAATTTTTAAGACATAAATTTTTAATATAAAGTGAGAACATGTTTCACATAGAATATGAATCCAAAATAGAAAATAATATATTTTGGGATGGTTTAAGGTTAATAAATCCTCATAACCACTTTAACACATATGTTTAAAAAAAACTATTACATTTACTCTAAGATTTTTGATTTTTCCATTTTTGGTTTTTACCGAGGTAACTAATATTTACCAAAGTAATTTATTTTTATTGACTAGAAATAAAATGATAATAATTAGATAATTTGAACCTATGGATTCTAAATATTATATACAATTGAAAAAAATAAAATTTCTATTTATAATAAAAATTATTATTAATATTAGCGTATGTAAAAATAAGTTTTTATAAGAAGAAAAATTCCATTTTAAGCATAAAAATTATGTTTAGAATAAAATTATAAATGTTATTGATTATATTTAAATTAAAAAATTTATTATTATTCAAATAATATTTAATTAATATTAATATTATTAAGAAACAAAGTTCCACCATGTGAAAATTTTATTAAAAGAAACAAACGAAATCTAATTTTCATTAAAACATTTCCTAAATTTTCTAAATGTTAAGTGTGGGTTTTAAATATCAACATAATATTTTAAAATAATAAATTTAACTTTATAAAATATTTTTTTTAAAGGTTTCAAAAACTTTTATGAAATTCTTTTATAGTAATTTCATAAACGTAATAAAATTTTTAAAATCATTATTTTTCACTATTTACATAAAAATAAATTATTTTATAAAAATATAAAACTAATTATCATAAGATAATTTTGAAATGATGAATTAATAAAATATACTAAATTTACAAAATCAAAACTTTAAAATTTGTAAATTTAGTTTTAAAAATAAAATGAAATATATAAATAAAACCTTTTTTATTGAAAAATGACCTGTTTAAAGTTTTGAATGTTTCTAATATTAATTTTTAATAATTTTTCATAGATTAATATCTTTTATTTAATAAAGGTTTTATAATTTTCATGATGATAATCATCTTATATATCATGCATTGTTTTAGTTTGATGAAGCGTGTGAAACAATTCATCGAACAAAATGTTTATTTAATTTGTTAATTTCCTAGTAAAATCATGGGATGCTACACAAAAATTGTTAAGGGGTCCAACATTATAGTGAATAAAGGTGAATAGTTGTAGACTATTATCACCTAATCCTTTATCATCCATGTTAACTAATATGTTTTGAGTGCAAATTCTATTATCCCTGATTCATACCACAAAACCTTAGAGTGAAATTATTCTGACTTCTAAATTTGTGTAAGTCTTGAGTATCTAGGTTGATCTAGTGCTAGTGTTCCTAGGAGGTATCAAAACGGGACCTGCATTAAGTGATCTATTTTTGAATTATGTGTTGTTCATTGTGATTTTCTTATATTTGAACCCAAATAAGATCTCATTACAACAATAGAAGAAATATCATGTGTAGAGGTGGATCTCAACCCTAGTCTATGGGACCCCTATTAATGAGTTTACTGGGAAGATAAATATCCATCGCCATTTGTTTATTATATTGGTCTTCAGCATATATGATTACAATATTTCCCATTATTTTTTGAATGATATGGTTTTTGATGAGTAGTGAATGAATGTGAATCAATCATATCTCTCCACCACACAATATATGGAACACTTCATCGAGATTAGAACTACGATGCTTAACAAAGATTTATAACATGAAGCAGTAGCATCATTGTAGGAAGATAAAACCATGGAAGGAAGGACTTGAATGGAATGGATTCTCATAGAGTTTGGTTTATTGCATTGAGGTTTGTAAAAACTTAGCTAAGATTTTTCTACTTCTCAAAATAGTAGTAAAGGAGCAACCAAAAATGACGAAGGAGGCTGAGAAAACTAGGATGGATGTTTTTTCAAGAGAATGTTAGTTGCAGCTTGCTGCAACAGTAAAAGGAACCTTGTTAGCTGAGCTGCTTCAAGCTGTTAATGACTCGGATAAAATACTGATTTATCTTCATAGAGTTGATTGATAACACCTCATAATAGTAATCTAAATCAAGACTCCTTTTCCATATGTATATATTATTGATACTCTAGAATGTGGATGTTTCTATCCTATATTGATCAATAAATGAAAATTATTGTTTCTTATCAATATCAATTATTTAATTCTCTTATCCAGTTTTGACCATCAATTCACAATAATCCATGAAACTATCGAAGAATAATAATATGATAATTGAATTTATATGAATATTGATTGAAAATGGATCAAGGTTAATCATAATTTTCAATTGCTTGAGTAAAAATGGAATATGGATACATCCATCATTTTTTATACATTTCCATTCAGATGAGTATAGGTTGGTCGGAAATAACAACATTCTTACCATCACGATACATTTGGGTGAGTCTTGTTGAGATGGTGGACTAAATTAATTGATGTTCCCCTAGGCAGGTGCTCATGGAAGTGTATAGACCTATGTTTCATCACCATACACAAGAGTTTCTTCGTTTGGATAGGGAATATGGTTTCCTCTTGGGAATATGCTCATGTATGGTTATAAGCATATGTACTATTACTTTACACAAGATTTAGTCCATTTAAATATGGAATATGGTGACTCTCCATAATGAAATCCCCATAAGGGGAGTTTTGAATGAGTATTACAATGTTCAAAAGGGGTCAAGAACACTATAATCACGCTTTTATGATATTTTCCTGAATGCCTTAACCAATATATCGAGAACTGATGAGTGATCTAGATTTTTTCTATGCCAAGGGACCTAATGGTCATGGATTGATTTTTACTAGGGTTATATAGTGGACCCCACAATCCTATTATATTTTTTTTATTTTTTATGGCCCCAAATGTCTTCTATGTTTCATTAAGGTGAGTCTTAGTAGGAATAAAGTCATCTTTTTTTAGGGTAGAATTTATGGGTTTTCAAAATGAAATTTTTTGGGCCTTTTCCATTTTAAATGCCTAATTTTCCTATATCATGCAAGGTGTGTGTCATTTTTGTAGAGAATCAACTTTTTCCTAGACCTCCCATTGTAGGGTTTCAACAAGATGTTTTTGATGTATATTCCCTTGGGAATTTCAAGTTCATGCAAGTCAAAATTATACAACTGGTGCTTTAGGTCAAGGTGATTTTACTAGAGAGTAATTTATTCTATGTAGAAACATGGGAAAAGAAAACCATAGGTGAATGATGATCCCAACGATAGAAATATAGACATGCTCAAGGAATAGTTAAAATAGTTTAAATTCATAGTATTCAGGACATTGTTTCAGGCGGTTTATGGCCGCATGATGAGGACCAAAAAAGGTTCAAAAATTTAATGACATGTTCTTACTTCCAAAATGAGTATGATGAATGACTCTATAAGATCAAGGCTATTCAAATCCAATTGAATAGTTAGACTATGAAATTTTTAAATCATAACTTATAGTATTCGGATATGGAAATAATGTTATGGAATAAGTATATTGGGGATGACCATGGACCACATCCAAATGATTGGTTCTATTGTAATGTCATTAGGGTTTAGAGAGATTAGGGAAACTTCTACTTAGTTCAAAGATGCCTTTAGTTGGAAGGGATGAATATAGAGGCACTGATGATCATTACTAAATATAAGTGTCCATTAGAGTCAGTTACACTCGTTACTGGTGGGCATGGAAGGTTTGTGAGGATTTAAACACCTAAGGATTGAAGTGTACTTGTGGTAGGATGTCTGCTCAAGAATGGTTTAATAACCCTAAAAGTTATTCCACCATGTGTTGAACATATATTTGGGGAAAAGGTTGATATCATAAAATTGATCTAACTTCTTCATGGACCAGTGGATCCAATGACCATAGCATGATTTTTCTTGGCCTATATAGTTGGTTCCAAAATCTTGGTGCCTTCTCCCATTTTCACTCTAATTTTCTCTTGGGTCATAAAAGGATGAACTAACAAGTGGAAACATGAATTTTGTTCAAGATTCCCTATATGGGATTTCAACCTAACAAATTTCATGTCATTTTCAATTTTCAGTTTAAAGATTTTACAATTTAGACCATTGGGGGATAGGGTTTAAGGTCACGTGGATTTGACCAAATATTTATGGGGGTTAAGGTCATAAAAAATTTACCCAAATTAAATAGTTAAGATAATATATATAGTAAGGGTGATGTAAAACCTGAAATAAATTGAAGATCCTAATTCTACTGTAGACCATCTCAGAAAGGGGTGCACTTAGTTTAAGATCGTAGATCTTAGACCAAAGTTAAGTGGCATGATATGACAACCCACATGGGACTTGAGAGCTAAAATCATTCCAACACCATTGAATGTTTAATGATAACACCATAAATCATGATCTAAAGTATTTGAATAAGGAAAATGTGGAAAGACAAGTGTTCCAAGGATAATCACTGACCAGTATTCAAATAATGGGTTCTATGGAAATGTTAGCAAAGGTGTATGGCACTACCGGAAAAGTGGGCATTTGTGATGGGTCATTTGCAACAGGTCAGTAACTGTTGCAAATAGTCTGCCGGAAATGTTTTTTGCAATGAGAAAACTAGCCCATCGCAAATAATTAGGTTTTGGCGACGGGGTGATGGTTCCCATCGCAAAGGATTTGGCACGCCGTGTGCATCAAAACGTGGGAAAGGGTACTTGTGATGGGCTATAGGAGCATGTCACAAAAGGCTTTTTAATCGGTGGTTATTTACGAAGGGTCCTGTTGCAAATGGTATTATTTACAATGGGAATACCGTCACAAATATGTCGGTCGTAACTAATCTAACATATATATACCCTCATCAGTTTTTTCCTCATTCCACTCAATTCTCTACTCCCCTCTCTCTAGTGGAAAGTTTTCTCTCAAAAAATTTCATAGTTTAAAATTTTTATTATGGGCATTATTCGAAGCTGATATTCATCAAAAGCATCAGTTTTAAGGTATTTATCTATTTCTTTTATTTTTTACTTAATTCATTTTATTTTATTTTATTTATAATTATTGTTAATTAGGTGCAGTTAAATTAAATTAGAATTAGATAGTTTTATTTATCATTGTTTATGTTTATTTTTACAAACAATTGCGTGTGATTAGTATGAATTAGAATTTATTATTAGTAATTATGTTAATTAGTAATAATTACTATTAAATTGTAATAATTAGTAATAAATTGTAATAATTAGTAACAAATTGTAATAATTAGTAATAAATTGTAATAATTAGTAATAAATTATAATAATTCAGAATAATTAGTATTAAATTCCAATAATTAGTAATAAATTGTAACAATTAGTAATAAATTTTAACAATTAGTAATAAATTGTAACAATTAGTAATAAATTGGAACAATTAGTAATAAATTTTAGTAATTAGTAATAAATTGCACAAATTAGTAATAAATTACAACAATTAGTAATAAATTGCAACAATAAGTAATAAATTGCAACAATTAGTATTAAATTGCAACAATTAGTAATAAATTGCACTAATTAGTAATAAATTGTAATAATTAGTAATAAATTGTAATAATAAGTAATAAATTGTAATAATTAGTAATAAATTGTAATAATTAGTAATAAATTATAATAATTAGTAATAAATTGCAAAAATTAGTAATAATTAGTAATAAATTCTAATAATTAGTAATAAATTCTAATAATTAGTAATAAATTCGAATAATTAGTAATAAATTAGAATAATTAGTAATAAATTGCAACAATTAGTAATAAATTGGAAAAATTAGTAATAAATTGTAACAATTAGTAACACTTAGTAATAAATTATAATAATTAGTAATAAGTTGTAATAATTAGTAATAAATAGGATTAATTAGTAATAAATTCTAATAATTAGTAATAAATTGCAACAATTAGTAATAATTAGTAAAAAATTCTAAAAATTGGTAATAATTAGTAACGAATTAAAATAATTAGTAATAATTACCAATAAATTCTAATAATTAGTAACAAATTGTAACAATTAGTACTAAATTTAAATAATTAGTAATAAATTGCAACAATTAGTAATAATTAGTAATAAATTGTAATAATTAGTAATAAATTGTAATAATATATAATAAATTATAATAATTAGTAATAAATTCTAATAATTAGTATTAAATTGCAATAATTTGTAATAATTAGTAATAAAATCTAATAATTACTAATAATTAGTAATAAATTCTAATAATTAGTAATAATTAGTAATAATTTGTAATAAATTCTAACAATTAGTAATAAATTCTAAGAATTAGTAATAAATTCTAATAATTAGTAATAAATTCTAATAATTTGTAATAAATTCTAATAATCTATAATAAATACTAATAATTTGTAATAAATTACAACAATTAGTAATAATTAATAATAAATTGCAATAATTAGTAATAAATTGAAACAATTAGTAATAATTAGTAATAAATTCTAATAATTAGTAATAATTATTAATAATTAGTAATAATTAGTAATAAATACTAATAATCAGTAATAAATTCTAATAATTAGTAATAAATTCTAATAATTAGTAATAAATTCTAATAATTAGTAATAAATTCTAATAATTTGTGATAGATTATAATAATTTGTAATAAATTCTAATAATTTTTAATAAATACTAATAAATTCTTATAATTAGTAATAAATTATAATAATTTGTAATAAATTATAATAATTTGCAATAAATTGTAACAATTAGTAAAAAATTGCAATAATTAGTAATAAATTACAAGAAATTGTACGAATTAGTAATAAATTCTAATAATTAGTAATTATTAGTAATAAATTCTAATAATTAGTAATAATTAGTAATAAATTATAAAATCTAGTGATAAATTATAATAATTTTTAATAAATTCTTATAATTAGTAATAAATTATAATAATTACTAATAATTACTAATAAATTATAATAATAAGTAATAAATTCTAATTATTAGTAATAAATTCTAAATTTTTTTAATAAATTATAATAATTAGTAACAATTTCTAATAATGAGAAATAATTAATAATAATTAGTATAAAATTGTAATAAATTATAACAAATAGTAATAAATTGGAACAATTTCTAGCGTATTGGTGGCTTCCTTTTGTTTAAAACCTTATCTCATTGTAATTTCTCCAACTGAAATCACTATAAAATTTTTTTCTCCTTGTACAGATATCCATTTTCGTATGCTCGATAATGGAGAGTAATGTAGTGAGGCCTTCCTACTCTACATTCTAGTGCATATGAAAATAGATATGCTTATGTCAGAGAAGATTTTTCATACTAATTTTAGTCAGAGAATGTTGTAAGAAGATGTGTCATCGTTAAAAAGAGGCTCTTTTTCCTGAAGACTCATCTCCACTTTCTCCAATAGAAATCAATTTGAAAAAATCTACTTAGACATAAAAATATCCATTTTCCTATGCACGAGAATGGAGAGTAGCGCACCGAGGCCTCCCTTCTCTCCATATTCAAGGATACATAAATGGATATTTGTACGTCTAAGTAGATTTTTTATAGTGATTTCAGTCAAAGGTAGTGGATATGAGTCATCAGGTAAAAGAGTTGTTTCCAGTCCGCTGGAAATTATGTCATCAGTAATTAACAATTATTAGTACAAATTAGCTGTAATTAATAATAATTAGTGGTAATTAGTATAAATTATTATAAGTTGGTTCATATTAGTGTTAAAGTCTAAAAATACTATAAAAAAATATGAAATTGAATAAATTATTATAATTTGATAGAAAAGGGAATTTGATTGTATTATATTTTTTTGAGGGTGGTTTTGTTATATCAGATTATACAAAAAACAAATTATTTTATATTTTTTAGAAAAATATGGAACAAGAAAGTTGACAACAATCATTATTAGATGATCATGCTTAGATAAATAAACATAATAATATAAATGATTCTAGTTTAAATCTTGTATATATGGAGGGTGTTGAAGCTTTATTATCATTTTCATAATCAAAACCAGAATTTGTTTCAGAAGAGACAATTAAGTGTCCTTGTAGAAACTGATCTTTGAGGACGTTAGACACATTTGACAATGTTGGGGGTTATTTATTGCTTTTTTGTTTTCAACCAAATTATGTTTTTTGGTACCAACATGGTGAACACGGTTCAAGGTAAGATACTAATAATTTGGTTCCAGATCCAGCACAGTTTCAAAATATTGTATATAATGTGGGAGGTCCGTCTTTTAAACAATCTAAAACTTAGGATGATATTAAATTAACTCCTGAGTTGGAACCATCTTATTTTTATGAGTTGTTGAGATCTGATGAGGATGTCTTATATCATGGTTTCAAGATAAGAAAATTTGAAGAAGTTTCTAAATTTATGGCTATTAAATCAGATAATGGAATGTCAAAAGTTGTTTTGATCAGATGTTATCTTTGTTAAAAACAATATTGCCTAAAGGAAATGTGTTTACTATAAATTTCTATGAGAGAAAGAGGTTATTTTGTAATCTAGGTATTTGTTATTAGAAGATTCATGCATGTTAAAAAGATTACATCTTATATTATGGTGAAAATGAGTCATTACATAGTTATCCCACATATGGAAAATCAAGGTATAAAGAGGCTCAATAAGGGAGCTTTGGATTGATTCTTGTAAAATAATTGAAATATTTCCTACTTCTACCAGATTGAAATGTTTATTTACATCTCAGAATATAGTGTCATCGATTTCATGCCACAATACCAATATTCCAACCAGTAAAACCTTAAATTATCCCTCTTATGGTGATTCATTGAAACATTTTGACCAAGTGTATCTTTATTTGTTTTAAAAGCATGAAATGTGTGATTGGGTATTTCTATTGATGGTTTATATCCATTTGGTTTTTACGGTAGTCAGTATTCATGTTTTCATGTCATTAAAATTTCATAAACTTTACCTCCTTCGATGTTGATGAAGGAACCATATATCTTTTTAACCTTATTAATTCTAGGACATCTGAAAAATATTATTGATGTTTATTTGAAACCATTGACTGATGAGTTAAATTTATTGTTGAGTAATGGTGTCAGTACATTTGATGTTGTTGCGAAACAAAATTTCTTGCTGAAAACTGCATTAATGTGTACAGTTAGTTACTTCCCATCATATGGCATTTAATCTGGATAGAGTACACATGGTCCAAAATCATTTTTGCACTCTATTGGAGATAGAAAAGCTTTTATGCTCATCAATGGAATAAAACCTTATTTCTTTTACTATCATCAAATATTCCATCCAACTAATCATCCTTTTTGGAGGAACAAATATCATTTCCAAAAAAGAACAATTGAAAGAGATGGAACTCCAAAAATGATCTCATGTACAGAGTTAAAATCAATTGTCTCTTCATTACCTCCTATCACTTTTGGAAAAAAAAATTACTACCAAAAAATTAATGGCTTTGGGAAAGAACACAATTGGATAAAATGGAACATTTTTTTGGATCTTCCATATTGGTCTGGTTTGTTGGTCCATCACATGTTGTATTTATTTCATATTTAGAAGAATTGTTTCGATAATTTATTTCATTCAGTTTTGGATACATCAGGTAAGACCAAAGATAATGTAAAGGCATAATTAGATCTTACGACAATTTGTAGGAAACCAAAACTTGAACTTTTTTAAAATGTCAGATCACAAATGTTAATGAAGCCAAAAGAAGCTTACACACTCTCCAAATAGAATCAATTATTTTTTTTTAGTGGATTGTAAATTTGAGACATCCAGATGGTTATGCTTCTAATTTGGACAGATGTGTAAGGAGTGGTCATATTAAAAAATTAAAAAGTAATGACTATCATGTTATAATGGAAAAAATTATAACAATTGGATTAATAGGTTTGTTTAATTATATGATTTGGGATGCTCTAACAGATATATCATATTTTTTCGAGACATTTTTATGGTGACAAGTGACTATGATGCATTAAGTAGACTACAAGAAGTTGTTGTTTTAATTTTAGGAAAATTGGAAAGAATCATCGCACCAGATTTGTTTGACTCAATGGAATATTTGATATTAAATTTTCCACATGAATAAAATGTAAAGTTTCGATACAGTTCCAATGGATGTGACCATTTGAAATATTCATGTAGAAATTAAAAAAAAGTACATAATAAAGAATCAGTTTAAGGATAAATTACAGAAGCTTATTTTCAAGAGGAAGTTTCTTTTTTATTCTCTCACTACTTTCAATCTGAATATCCCACAAAAAACAACCCTATATTCTGTAACAAGGGAAATGTTGATGATGAAATGGGCAATAAATTATCAGTTTTTAATCAGTCTAAAATTGGCTTTGGTGGAGTTCATGAATGATGGCTTCAGATGATGAACATAAGAACGCTCAAACATATGTTCTACTCCACTGTGAAGAAATGAAATCATTTATAAAATTATTGATCCTTTCACTTATTCTATAATTTTTGTTATATTAAATTAATATTATTTATTTATAGGTCATATGATAATCATATCAAGAAACAACTTCCATAAATTACAGTAGCTTCTCTTTAAGAATGTCGGTAAAAGAACTTTTCTTACTGGTTTCAAAAACTAGTAACATAAATTTTTTTTGGTTTAACATATAATATCAATTTATTTTCTGTTATATTGATAATTGTTTTAAAAAAATTTAGGTATCTCAACTTGATGATAAAAATGATAATCAATTTTCTGTATTTAGTAACTCACCATCAAAAATGGTTAAATATTATAATGCATATGTAGTCAATGGATTCCGATTTCATACATGTGCATATAGAGAATCAAAAAAATGAATAGTGGTGTTTTCTTAAGAGGATCTCATCATAGAAAAACTGAAGTTGAATTTTACGTCATGCTAGAAGAAATTATTGAATTGTGTTATCTGGGACATCATTACATAACGATGTTCAAATGTTAGTGGTTGGATATCGAGAGAGTCCTATGTGTCTATCCGACCCATGGAATAATTGATATTAAATGTTAAATTATTCTTGTAGTAAATGAACCATTTTTGTTGGATTATCAATCACATAAAATTTATTATTCAAAATATGGTTCCACTTCAAAAGAGTTGAGTGGTTGTTGGAGCAAAATAAAAATTAAATCTTGGGAAAATCAGTTTAATCAAAGTAAATGTGGTTCCAGTGAAGTGGAAGTAATTGAAAATTTTCAAGAGACTATTCTAAATCCATATTTTTTACAAAGAGACACATTTATTTATGACGACACCCCATAGTTAAGGTTCGATGGTGATGATGATGTTAATGATGTTACAAATGAATTTGAAATGACAATAGATGATGAAACTGAAACTCATATGGAAATTGATGATATTGAGGAGGAATATGAAGACATTGATATAATTATATATAAATATGGGGATGAAGATGCAAATTGACATAGTTAAATGCTAGTTGCAATCATATATAATATATATCTAAATATAATAGTTATTTTCAACTATTTTCTAACAACAATCATTACGTGTTTCAGATGGATGAAGATTTGTTTCATCTATAGGAGGAATTTGATCTACCTTTGGATGAGAAGGAAGTTGGCTCTTCTAACCCTTAGACTAAAAGTGTTTTGGGGGGACATAGAGTGGGTTTTGTCTTACATGCTTGATAATTACTGTCCCTATCCCCAAGTGATGTCCACGCCTTGGCTTTGATCCATACATGTAGAGGTATGTTTACCTGTGTATTTTAGTTAGTTTTCAATAATTTAATTATATAATAATTGTTTGTTTGTTTTCATAGCTTTATGCATATAGCTACTGAACAGGGGAGAACTATATTGCGCAATTATTTTTCTGAAGCATGGGTCTCATGGGATCAAATTTCCATTGATATGAAGCACCGCATGTTTGGTCATTGGGTAGTGTGTAAATAAATAATATTTATTCTGAACTTAATTTAATTAATAACTTGTTATTATAAATTATTTGTACGGTTTATGGTATCCCATCAATGAGAGCATGAATGATGTTATCTGGAAGGCATGGTTGGGGACTATGTGTCAGCATTATAGTCTGGTTTTGTATAATTTGAGAAGGAAAGAAATGGAGAAAACAGGAGTGACAGAGTTTGAGGAATCTTTTCATGCCCATCGACCTGAGTACATTTCATCTCATATTTGGGATGGATTATGTTCATACTAGTTGAGTTATTGTTTTAAGAGGAGATCATCAGTAGGTCGAAAATATTGAGGGATACAGGAGGTGCCACATTGATCCAGTAGTCATACATTCAGTACGCATAGGGAGCATATTGTAAGTACTTTTTTTTTAAATATTTAATATAACTTTAAATTTAAACGGTTTATTTTATATTCATATTGGTAGTTAAGCATCCTGATATTTTGTATTTTGATTTTTATAGGAGGATGTATAGTGATCCAACCACTGGAGAGATTAGAGGTTCTCACCAACATCAAATTGTTGTCATTATATTTTCTTTTTGAGTTTAAAATTTATCTATAAATATTATTTTAACTATTTTAATTTTAAATTGAAACTAAAAGATTCATATGAGGCCATGATGTCTCAGAAACAGACTGAAAGTTGGGCTGATACTGATACTTAGATCAGTACCCACTAATTTGATGAGACAACATGGATACAGGCGACCGAGAATGCCTTCGAGAAAGGATGAGTTGTTGGTATTGACTCTCGATTGATGCATGTGGATTATTATGGAACCACTACAATGATAGCATCTAGCTTGAGAGGAGCACATGGGGAGTCATCATCATCTGATGCACAGTATCAGGAGCAAGAATGAGCTAAGAGTGAGCTTATAGAAAGTATGCATAGAGAGCAGGAGAAAATATGTTAATGGCAGCAATAGTAATGCGAAGAGCTCCTAAGACAGTAGCAGCAGCAGAAGGAGATACCGGAGGAGATGCGTCGATTGCACCAGTTGCCAGAGTAGGAGGAGTTGGAGTACATGTGACGTCCAACTCATGGTTTAGGGATGGAGTTCCCTCCATCATCTCCATTATCTCCTCTAGACGATCCTCCCCCTCAAAGATCTATTTATTTTTTATGATAATGCATTTCAATATAAATTTTGTTTGTAATACTAATTGTCTACATTTCTATATACTGCATTTTTTATATTATTATGAATATTACATTTTTTATTATTTATTTAATTTTGTATTATTTTATTAATTTATTTTGTTTATTTTATTTTATTAATTATTATTTTTGATTGTTTTTTATATTTTTCATGAATATTGATGTTTTCCTTATTTTATGATTTTTTAATTATACTAGTAATATTAATAATATTAATTTATTAATAATATTATTATTATTATTATATTATCAATATTATTTTTATTTCTATTATATGAATATTATTATATAATTTAATATTTTATTTTATCTTATAGATATTAATATTATTATCTCATTAATATTAATATTATTTTATTTTTATTTTTATTATTATTTTATTCAATTTTGTTATTTTTTGTTTTTTTATACTATTTGTGATGTGTGTCATCACAAACACGGTTTCAAAAAACTGGGAAAGACTATTTACGGTAGGGCAGTGGCCCCATCCCAAATAGTCTTTCCGAGTTTCTGAGGAAGATATTTGTCATAGAAGTGAATACTATCGCAAATAAAGGTTTTTGTGATGGGTTGTCGTAAAAACTTTTATTTGCGATGCCTTTTTCTACAACGAGTCATTGTTGCGGGATCCTGCCGCAAATGAAACATCGCAAATGTACCATTTTTCAGTAGTGTGAGGATTGGAGAAAATTATCTTTAGAATAAATATGGCTTTGGTTAGTAGGTATAAATATGGTGGCATCGATGATAATTTCCAAATGTAAGTGTCCCTTAGAGTTGAATACACTCATTATTGATGGTCGGGAAAGATTTATAGTGATTCAAATGCTTAAGAAATTAAGTGAGACATATAAAAGGAAAATCAAAGAGATGTTTTGAATTTCCAAATCCCAAACTCACCATGATTAGTTTATTAAGATGTGTTGAAGGAGTGGAGAAGGATGATGACTTATGTATGGGACTAAAATATTTGTTCAGATGTCACTATGTAGCCTGAAATTATGGGAATCAATCCATGCATAATTATTATAGATACTAGAATGTACATCGATCTAGATCAAATATAGGGTAAGGGTATTTTTATATCCTGTTATAGGATTGAATAAAAAAAGGCCCCATATTTTTTTCCTAAGAAATGCTTCTATACATAGCCAAATATGAATATGGGGATCCCAAACATCACGTTTCTTAAGGAAAATGTGGAATTTTATACTAGTGTAAGGTCTTGTATTTCATGAAACCTTACATGGATTTAGATCTCATGTGTGGTAATTGGGTCATATAGAGGGGATCTATTTAGGAAGTTTAAAGTCTTATAAAATAGAACATATTCTATGAAATTTATCAATATATGATAATGATGAAAATTTTCTATGGCTTAGGGTCATATGAAGAGGTCTTGTACTATATTATTTAATGTTATATAGTAAATACATTTTTAAACCCCACATGATCTGGTATTAACCTATATATTAGGTGTAAAATTGAAAGGATTTTATGCTGGGTATGAATGTATGATTCATACAAGACTACATATCCAAAGCTAATAAGAATCAAGCTGCATGTAGTTCTTATGATATAATGAACTTATTAGGTCATTAGTTAGGTGAACCATGACATTAATAAAGAAAAATGTGACTATAACTATAAGATCTCTAAAAAATATCTCTTATTGTGGGAGATATTTCTTTTATAGATTGATTTCGTGAAAAAATAATTCTATGTTGAAGTTTTATTCATATATCTAGAACTTACAAAGGAGAGGGTGTATTTTTTATTCACTGTGAAATCATAGATATGGATCCATGTGTTGTTGAAGATCTTACATTGATCTAGATCTCATGTAAGGATGTTATGGAGCACATGGTATCCCACTCTAAATAGTTTAAGGTCATGTTGGGTGGACCACATGATGTGTAGTTTAACATCATATGACAATGACTGTGTGTTATGCATTTTACATCCATGAAACTATGACTTGGATGTTATACAGTTTAAGTTCAAATAACCAAGACCTAAAAATTTGGGACATTTAGACCGAGGGATAGGTTTATAAATGCAAAACCATATTCAATATGTCTTGGGATAATCTATCCCATATGTAGAATAAGATATTCTTGTCTCAATATTAGACCTGTTGAGGGGAAATCCAACTTGGATTAAGTGAATCCAATTATCAAGATATCTTGGGGATTTGATTGAGATTCATAGATTTCCCCAGGATAAGAGGTCATAGAATCACTACATGTCACAAGGATTTGGAATAATTCCACATTTAGTTACGATATATATTTATATAATAGGGAGTTTTACATTAGTGTGAGTTGATAAATTGGGAAACAGAATGTGCAACCAAAACTCTTACACAAATCTAGTTCTCATGTAAAGAGTAGTGGAGTGAGATTGATGGGGATTTGTAGGTGATCCTATGATAAGAGGTCTAGGATTCAATAGATATCCTTTATTTCTGAAAATCAATCCAAATTTAGTAATTATAAATTACTCTTATGTATATCAGTCTCTTACAAAAAAGAGAGGGGAAATTTGTATTCACATGTCTTCCCAAGCATGGAAAATAGATCTCACCAATAGTTTTTCCTAAGAAACTTATAACATTATGTATAGTATTCCATATGTCATATGTTTTAACATCATGCTACAAATACAAGGTTTTTCTACAATTTAAATTCATATGAAGATGAAATGTATGTGGAGGTTTTTTCACAAATCTGAATCATGTGCAAAATTGAAATAGCTTCGCCTCAATTATGGACCCATGGAGGGAAACCTAGCATCAATGAAGAAGTATGATCATTGGATAAAGCAAGGTATTTTTGTTAAATTTTATGGTTTATCTTGATATAGGTGATCTATAAATTTCTATATATCCCAAGTCCTGGGAATCAAGCCATACTTGGTTCATATAAGAAAAAATAAGATTGTCTTATCATAGTGTCATAATAATAAGAGTAAACCAAACTAGAATAGAAAGGGGAGTGGAAATTATGACATAAGCAAATAAATAGTTATTCCACACATAATCTGGGAGTAAAATAATCAATGAAGTATGCGTAAAGCCGAATGAGTGGAAATTGAAATTTCAAATTCCCTTATTGATTTGGTAACTTACGAAACATACACCAATGAAATAAGTATCATACAATGATGATTTAAATATAAATTAATTAAATTATATTACACAATTAATACAAACATGGGCAGTATACACACCACATGCAATAAATAAGTGGTGAACAATGGAAATCTCACGGAATTAAAAGTGAGATTAGAAACCCCTTACCTTGTAATTTTCCTTGATATAGTGTAGGTTTAACCTCCTTTATAATAGTTAAATAATTTTTATTAAATTATAAAAGAATCATATACATTAATATGATATCATATATGATCTTTTAACATTTATTTGTTAATAATATCTTAGTATTATCGTTATTTCGGGTGTTAACTTACTCATTTTATTTTATATGTTTTGTTACATAAGTTGTGTTTGTTATGGATAAGTTGTATCTTATTCATATACAGAACGATATAAATTCTTTAAACATTATTTTTAATCATAAAATGAGAATTATACTTGAATGGATACGATGAGGAATGAATCTCATCGAGTTCGTGGAGACGGTAGTCCGTACGTACGCACGAATGCTACTTCCATTTCATTATTCATTTTAAAAAGAATAAAAAAAATGATACATAGGTATATTATTATTCCAGTATAATATAATATTTTATATGTGTTACTTATGTTCAGTAATACCATCATTTATACATTCCATTTATGGTATGAATGAGTCATATAACTTTGAGGGGGTGGTAGTCTGCACTTCCTCAAATGAATTTATCGTATATATATACAACATGAAACAAATAATTTTATGTTATAAAATGGAATTAAAGAAGCTTATATATAAAATAAATATCATTAATATAATATTTAATTATAGTTCCATCATAATGGCCACCATGAGAGGCGGTAGGAGATAATTGAACAATCATCGTTTCGTGAGGCGTTTGGTTGCCATCCACAGAAACATTATGTTCTTCACCCATTAGATGGAGGTGTGTGTAAGTTTAGTTATAATACTTATCATAACAATGTCCTAGTATATTTAGGATACTGGTTTTGTAACAAAAGAAAATAATAAGAAGATTTTAGCGGTTGGAGAAGTAAAATAAAAGAAAATAAGCTAAGAGAAATTGTTACCTTTAATTTGGGTAACTCCCTTTGGTTTGAACCAAAAAGGACTCTTGAAGTGCCTTCTGTATACGGTAAGGCTTATAAGAGGAGGAGAGGGATGTAGGTAGCTTCATTGGGCAGATGTTTGATGAGCCAAAAGGCTTGAGAGGTGTGAGGAATTGGTTAGAAGTGGTGTCCTTTTATATGGGGGAGGAGGGGCTCTTTAGGAAAAACTTAAAGTATTAATTTATAATAAATTCATATTTTGTTTCTAATGGCTCCAAAGTGGATTATTAAAATTATAAGGTGGTCGTGGGTAGAAAACCACACGACCAATATATTTTAGACAGTTTTGGGTCACTATAGTAACCTTATCTTTTAGATTTAACTCTTAGTTAAATAGTTTGACATTTACCATGTCTCTTTGTATTTTTATATTATATAGTTAATAAACATACTATATACTTCCAAGTGATCCCCAAGTGGTACATTAATGATACACCTATAATTATATAAGTACTTTTGCCTAAATTTATATTTTTAGGAATATAATATCAACTAATAATATAATATTTGTTTTAAAAACTCTTTTTTGTCAATTTTGACACTATTGGGTATTTTGTTTTTGATAAATTCATAACAGCATTATTACTTCGAATAAAATTCATATATCCAATAATAATATGTCATATTAACCTAGAAAAATATTTTAATTCATAAAAAGTCTCAAATTACATTTATTTGGATATTTATAATATCAATTATTTTAACATTTCATTAATTAGGTAATTACTGCATCACTATTGTGTCATAAATAAATTAAATTATTTAATGTCTAAAAATTATAAATAAAATACCATTATGTATTAAATCTTTTTATATTTCTAATTAATATTTATAATCTAATTTATCTTATGTATAACCCTATATTAAAAATGTTTTAGTTATTAAACTTTGATTTTAACTCTTTTAACTCTTCTTTGAATTAAATAATAATAAATGTCCTAATCTAATCCAAGTGGAACAAAGAGGTTCATATTTTATTCCTAAGTTTGTTTTTGGTTGAATTATACTTATCCAATAGAATTAGGACATGTTTTAGGATAATAATAATTTCATTTTTACCCTTAATTACCCTATTTAGTTTTTACCGTGGTAAATAAAAGTAAAAAGTTACTATTCACCAAAAATTATTTTTATCTTATTAAACCACATTTTACTCTTTGATATTAACCATGTCTCTCGGATTTTCGAAATTCCACTCACAAAAGCGGTAAAATTAAGTTTTTTGTGAATTTGAAAATTCTCCTAGGAGATGGGTAAAAGACGGTGAAAAGTTCAATAAAATTTTTATATGTCTAAAATTATTATAAACTGACTCTAATGAATTACATTGAACTTATATAGGTATTACGTATCTATTTTGACCTAAAATAAATTTAAATAAAATAAATAATTATTTAAATAAAAAGTCAGTTTTAACCAATAACTCAGGGTTTTTCACTATTCATCAAAAATTGAATGTTTTCAGAAAAATACCAAAAATTCACCCTAGGATAATTTTGATATTCCGAATCAAAAAATGAATTCCATTGTGAAAGATAAAATTTATAAAATTTCAAAAAGTGGGAATTACTATTCATAATGGCTGGTTTGATTGGTTGTGGTGTGTGTTAGAACTCGAAGTTGTGTACAACACACGCTACTGTATTATTCAAAGAGAAGCGTACCGTGGAAGATTGGGGTGTTACATTCTCCCCTCCTTCAAATAATTTAGTCCTCAAAATTTTTAAAATTGGGCTTGGGAATATAATGGAAAGTCCCACATCGGAAAAAGAGTCAATAAAACTATCACCTTGAAAGAAAGAAAGAAAAGTATAAAGGTCACCCAAGATAACTCATACTAGGATTCCATGTAAGAAAACATGGATATGGAAGATAAACTAAGTGTCAAGTTCTGATGGAGAGGGATAGAAAGCATGATAAGGAGAAAGTTAAGAACAAGAAAGCCACAAACTTGTGATGGGACAAACAGTCATTAGTTTCCCAGTAGGAAATGTATACAGACAACCTTTTTTATTAAGTTGCATTACATAAAGATGAGGAATTAATTTATGAGATTGACTAAGAAAATAAATAGATATACCTACTTTTTAAGTAGAATTTCATTCTTTAATAAATTTCCACCACTAACTCATTTTTTTTAAACGATGAGTATTCAAGAACACTTGGTCACACTAGAAGAGCTAGAATAAAATTCTATAGAATCACATGATCCATGAAAGATATACTATATATTTACCTTATCTTTAGAGATTAATAAAAACCAAAATGGTTAGTACAAGATCTAATGATCCCCCAAAAGGATATTCCTTTAGAGAAAGAAATACTAATCTTAATTTCTAAAATTAAACCAAAAATACCCCAAAGTTAAATAAATACCATTCAATAAACAATTTCCCTTAAAATCATTTTATATAATCCAAACTAATATTGAAACCCAAAACTTAGAAGAATTTGGTTATGTAGTCTTCCACGTTAAATTGTATCTCCAAATGACATCAACTAATCTTAAAGTCACATAATTAAAAGTTATTAACCTAATCACATATTCTCTATTATAGGTTAATCATTTCCATAAATAACCCAAATCACTATAAATCCACAATAAAAATGTAGATAAAAATCCACCATTACTCCTCAAATAATCTCTTAGTATTCTAGTTTCCTTGGGCATATAGTGTTCCCAACAAAGTGAACATATTCCAAAATAACATTTATCACTTAATCACCAAATCATTTTCCTACACTAAGGTTATACATTTGATAAGACATAAGATCCCAAATCAACTTATTATTGATCAATAAAATAATTTTACTAAAAATAATTAGTCACACTAACCAGGGACATCATGTAGTCCAGTGGTAGGCGATAAATCCCAATCGCACTTTGGTTGTGGGTTCAATTCCCACAACTTTGTCCGACGCGATGGGTTGTCACACGGTCTGAGTGTTGTCTTTTTTCAAAAACTATATTTTATAACATTACCAAAATGAGATAAATTCCTCAAAATAACCATAACATAATTTTAACCAGAAATGTTATCTCATACCTTGCATTTTCATCCCAAAATATAATAACTTGTAATTGCCTCAAACCTAATGACCATATAAAACAAAATTGTTATTTATAAATATATCCACAAGGGATAAGATAAGTCTTCCTCAAATATCATTCTCACATGGAAAACTACAGGGTTATAAATACAAGAGAAAATTATTCCAAAGTAATCCCATCAAGAAGGAGCACTAATAAATTTAAACATTTCCCCAACCATTTATTTCCACATAGCTTCATCTTTAACCAAGAAAATATCCTATAGAATAGGGCATTCACTCAGGTAATGGCCAAGTCCCCAACATTTACGGAAAATGACTGTAAATGGATTTTTGGGACCATTTTTATTCTCTTCCATAGTACTCTTCATTTTTCCTTAGAAATTCTTCACTTTATGTCCTTCTAGCCCGCACGTAAAGCATTTCTTTGTTCTGTTGAGACACTTTCCTGGGTGTCTCCTTCCACATTTCCTGTATGATGGAAATTTAGGATTCTTTTCTCCATGGTCTCCACTGCTGGATCTCTTATCATTCATCACCTTTCTCTTCTTTGTTGAATCCGTGAGTTGGTTAATATATATGTTGTTGATCATATTTTTGGAAATCTGATTTGGCATGAACACAATATCTTTTACGCCTATCAACATTCCATTTTGTTGCTCATTTCTACCATTGTTTCCACCTTGTACATCATTATCAAAGTTACTATTACTTCCTTGGACTCCATCCATTGACTAAAACCAGAAATCATTATGTGAGAAACAGTAGTCATAAAATCATTTAGAGAATATCATGACACCATATTATTAATTTGAAACACCTTAGGATTAACTAAGGTCATTTATTCTCATATTATATTAAAATACTTTAAATTGGTTTTTATAGAAAATGTAAATTATCCTAAGCATATCCCCCAGGAGTGTCGTAACCAAAAGTACAGCAAGGCCCATTGTCGTGCACCAGTTCCCGTTCGAGTCTAGCTCAAAGCGGTGTTTTCTGGTTTTACCCCTAGGTACATCTGTTCCAGAGCCACCTCTACCTAATCATATCCAGACAGGGACATATTTCTTGGAAAACTCACAAAATCTATACAATACCAATATTCTAAGAATTTATACTATACTAATCCTCCAAGTCTATCTTAGGGTTATGTGCTCAAATCAGAGTTTATCTAAATCTAGCATCCAAGGTTTGTACTAAACTTCCTCTGATACAAACTGTGATTCCCCGACCCTAGTTACCTAGAGTCGGTGCATTATTACATAACATTTTCATGATCATAAAAGATCAAGTCTTGAAAGACCGATTAGTTTAGTAGTCTTAGAAACACTAGATATATTCATAAGTCATATATTACAACATAAAGTAAAAAAACTACAACAACATATTTTCTTTATATCTTCTCATATTATTCCTGTAGGTCACTCATAAATTACTTCTTTACATCCTGGGAAAAATAAAACATTGAAAGGGGTGAGCTTAGATGCTCAGTAAGGATAACAATATAGAGGAAACTTTCATAAATAATCATAAACATTTAAGCCAATGTAAAACTAAAACAAAAGCCTTTTAAACTTGAACTTCAGCATAATATGGAAAAGATAAAATGAAATAATTCCATTTACTTATTCACATGGATATTCTACTAGTAGAATAACCACATGCAATATCAATAACCACATTCATAATGATGGAATGCGTAATTCCATAGTATCATAACCACGTAGCCAAGGCCTCATGCCAAGACTGCAAATAAGATTTTGTCAAGGCTTCGTGCCAAGACACTAGTTTGTCTCATAATACCTACTGATGCATTAAGGAGCTATAGTGGACTCCACTCGTCACTTACTAAGTCCAATGCATTCCTCATATGAAAAGTTTGAAACATAACATAAACATTCGTATTAAAACTAGCATACAAAATGTCAATACTTTAACCACAAACCATGAATGGTATAAAAATAGCACATCCACAGTCAAACATAACTCATTCGATACAATATGGAAGATTTTATTGTATCATATTAACCTCAATCGAGAATAATTAAGGATATTTATATAGATTAAAATAATCATCAAACTATTGAGAGAAATATCCCCCCTTTTCTTGAAAACATTAAAAAGTTGCACTATTTATCAAGAAGCCATTTAAAATAGATTTTTGAATCAAAGTGTCATATAAGAATTTGAAACTTTTAAAAGGAATTTTTATTTAAAAACTTTAATGTATATAAGAATAAATCCTTAAAACCATTTTTAAAACATGGACATTAATGAGAAATATTTAGAATAAGAAATCTTTAAAACATTTTAAAAATGATATTTTAGTTAGAGTTTCTAACCAAAAGAGAGACACTTGAATATAAATAATTGAGGTAATAAAAACATTATAATATCATGAGAATAAATGTAGTTATGATATACTATGTCAAAGTACATTATATACACTATATAAAAGTGATTTGGTGTATAAGAACAAAGGAGTCTCAATGGAATGTAAATTGAGATGAAATCTCTCATAAAGGTCGTATCTTTAGGTTAAGGATAAATCAACGACATAAATATGAGTGAAAAATATAAATACACTCAATAACATTGGATATTAATTGTAAAACAATCAAAGGACATTCACAAATATTCTTGTAAAAATAACACCAATGAATTATATGTTTAACTCAATAAATGGAGATTGAGTTAAAATTACTCTTATAAAGTTCATATCAATGACTTGAGAATTTATCAATGGAGTGATTATGTGTATCAAAATTATATCCACATAAATGGGAGTGGAAATTAGGACATAAGAAAATAAATAGTGATTCCACACATAATCTTGGAGTAAAATAATCAATGAAGTATGTGTAAAGCCTGATGAGTGGAAATTGAAATTTCAAATTCCCTTATTGATTTGGTAACTTAAAAAACATACTCCAATGAAATAAGGGTCATAAAATGATGATGTAAATATAAATTAATTAAATTATATTACACAATAAATACAAACATGGGAAGTACACACACCACATGCAATAAATAAGTGGTGAACAATAGAAATCTCACGGAATTAAAAGTGAGATAAGAAACCCCTTACCTTGTACTTTTCATTGATAGAGTGTAGGTTAACCTCATGTATAATAGTTAAATCATTGTTATTAAATTATACAATAATAATATACATTAATATGATATCATATATGATCTTTTAACATTGCTTTGTTAATAATATCTTAGTATTATAGTTGTTTTGGATGTTAACTTACTCGTTTTATTTTATATGTTTTGTTACATAAGTCGTGTTTGTTATGGATAGGTTGTATCTTATTCATATCCAGAATGATATCAATTCATTACAAATTATTTTTAATCATAAAATGAAAATTATACTTGAATGGATACGATGGGGAATGAATCTCATCGCGTTCGTGGAGATGGTAGTCCGTACGTACGCACGAACGCTACTTCCATTTCATTTTTCAGTTTAAAAGGAATCAAAACCAAATGATACATAGGTATATTATTATTCTAGTATAATATAATAACTTATATGTGTTACTTAAGTTCATTAATACCATCCTTTATACATTCCATGTATGGTTTGAACGAGTCATATCACTTTGAGGGGGCGGTAGTCCGCACTTCCTCAAATGAAATTATCGTATATATATAAAACATGAAACGAATAATGGTTTGTTATAAAATGTAATTAAAGAAGATTATATATATAATAAATATCATTAATATCATATTAAATTATAGTGCCATCATAATGGCCACCATGAGAGGTGGTAGGAGATAATTGAACAATCATCGTTTCGTGAGGCGTTTGGTTGTCATCCACAGAAACATTATGTTCTTCACCCATTAGATGGAGGTGTGTGTAAGTGTAGTTCGAATACTTCTCATAAAAATATCCTAGTATATTTAGGATACTGTTTTTTTACAAAATAAAAGAATAAAAAGAGTTCAGGGGTTGGAGAAGTAAAATAAAAGAAAAGAAGCTTAGAGAAATCATTACCTTTAATTTGGGTAACTCCCTTTGGCTTGAACCAAAAAGGACTCTTGAAGTGACTTCTGCCTAAAGTAAGGCTTCTAGGAGGAGGAGAGGGATGTAGGGAGATTCATTGGGTAGAGTTTGGACGAGAAAAATGGCTTGAGAGGTGTGAGTAATTGGTTAGAAGTGGTGTCCTTTTATAAGTGGGGTCTCTTTAGGAAAAACTTAAATTATTAATTTATAATAAATTCATATTTGGTTTCTAATGGCTCAAAACTGTATTATTCAAAGTCTAATGTGGGTATGGGTATAAAACCACTAAACCAATAGATTTTAGATAGGTTTGGGTCACTATAGTAACCTTCTCATTTAGATTTAACTCTTAGTTAAATAGTTTGACATTTACCATGTGTCTTTGTATTTTTATATTATATAGTTAATAAAATTACTATATACTTCCAAGAGACCCCAAAGTGGTCCATTAATGATACACATATAATTATATAAGTCCTTTGGACGAAAATTATATTTTTAGAAATATAATATCAATTAATAATATAATATTTGTTTTAAAAACTCTTTTTTGTCAATTTTGACACTTTTGGATATTTTGTTTTTGATAAATTCATAACAGCATTATTACTTAGAATAAAATTCATATATCCAATAATAATATGTCATATTAACCTAGAAAATTATTGTAATTCATAAAAAGTCTCAAATTACATTTATTTGGATATTTATAATATCAATTACTTTAATATTTCATTAATTAGGTAATTACTGCATCACCATTGTTCCGTAAATAAATTAAATTATTTAATGTGTAAAAATTATAAATAAAATTCCATTATGTATGAAATATTTTTATATTTGTAATTAATATTTATAATCGAATTTATCTTATGTATAACCCTATATTAAAAATGTTTTAGTTATTAAACATTGATTTTAACTCTTTTAACACTTCTTTGAATTAAATAATAATAAATGTCCTAATCTAATCCAAGTGGACCAAATAGGTTCATATTTTATTCCTGAGATTGTTTTTGGTCGAATTATACTTATCAAATAGAATTAGGACATGTGTTAGGGTAATAATAATTTCATTTTTACCCTTAATTACGCTATTTACTTTTTACAGTGGTAAATAAAAGTAAAAAGTTGCTATTCACCAAAAATTATTTTTATCGTATTGAACCACACTTTACTCCTTGATATTAACCATGTCTCTCGGATTTTCAAAATTCCACTCACATAAGCGGTAAAATTAAGTTTTATGTGAATTTGCAAATTCTTTTGGGAGATGGGTAAAAGACGGTGAAAAGTTAAATAACATTTTTATATGTCTAAAATTATTATAAACTAACTCCAATGAATTACATTGAACTTATATAAGTATTATGTATCTATTTTGACCTAAATTAAATTTAAATAAAATAAATAATTATTTAAATAAAATGTCAGTTTTAACCAATAACTCAGTGTTTTTCACTATTCATCAAAAATTGAAAGTTTTCAGAAAAATACCAAAAATTCACCCTCGGCTAATTTTGATATTAAGAATCCAAAAATGAAGTCCATTTTGAAATATAAAATTTATGAAATTTTAAAAAGTGGGTATTAATATTCAAAATGGCTAGTTTGATTGGTTGTGGTGTGTGTTCGAACTCGAAGTTGCGTACAACACACACTACTGTATTATTCAAAGAGAAGTGTACTGTGGAAGCTTGGGGTGTTACATTTGATGAGAGAGTATGGATCCTAACTGATGAGCACCACAAGTGCCTGCATCGACTTCCTACATGATAGAAAGGGTCTCTCCACATTCAATCCATATTAAGAGGACTCTATCAAAGACACATTTTTAGAGGACTTTCTAAGAATTAAGTTTGACCTGGAGGATGAAGTTCGCTAAACACTATTAGATCACTTCTCTCTTGGAATGGTCTAACGGAAGAATTCCTCTTATTATATAGGCCATTATTGGTCACATCTATCCAATAAAAGTATTACTATATGTGGTTTTTGGACCACCTTGATCAGGGGTGGTGTTGATACCATCGATTTCTTCCATATTATTTATTATGAATAGATATACTACCCAATGATTCATGATAAATGTGATTGTTTCTTCTAGGTGTAGATCTTGTAGGTTCATAATTTAATTATCCAATGCACCGGTGTAGGAATTCTATGAATATAGGATATGAGACAATGTCATCTAATAGATTAATTATACCATTAGGCCTCACACACAATCAAGAACTATGATGAATTATTATTTTATAGTGGAATATTTTCTATTAATTTTCAGGGCCACCAAATCATAGTCACTATTGATATTAAATCAATTCGCTGGTATTTGTAGGTCCTCCTCTAATCCTTTAATGTGATCTTGGTATTTTTCTTCATTATTAGTGCATCTATTTAACAACATGAAGGAGTAAGTTATGACTAACTTTATTATAAATATGGATATTATTCCCAAGGTAACTCTATCAAGTTTTAGATTACCCATTTTCTTCTTTTTGGGCTTTTGGAGGCACCATAAAAGTACATCTACCATGTCTGGGAAGTTTCCTAAATAAAGAATATGTTTTCATAAAAAAGTTTTCTATTTATAATTATGATTTCTAGGGTATGGTTCTCTATGAATAAATCATTTAATGCCCTACCTTTAGCTACCTTGAATGACACAGATTTAATATTAAACTATTTTAGTATTACCTCCTACCATGACAGATTTCTAGTTAGCATTGGAAGACTAAAGATGTATTTGACTGGGTCAATATGAGAGACTAAGTAGATATCTTGATGCGCTAGGTAGTTTCTCATCTTATTCTCTTTGAATATTAACTTGAATTAATTATTCTCTATATCGGAGTATCAATTCTCATTTTTCAACATTTCCCTACTAAGATATTAAATAATATTATCCTTACATGCATCACACTTCTCCATAAAAAAGGAACCAAGTGATCACTCTAAGGTCACCACATACAAAATGAGTGGATTTACTTTTATGGGTGGTATTAATATCAGTGATCATAATAGATGTTTTTTAATATAACTAAATAATATCTATAAATATTCATCCCTCTAATGTGTGGATCACTTATTTATCAATTTTTTAATGGGTAATCACTTTCCCACATGGTTATTTTTGATATGTCTAATGTTGGTGAGGCATCCATTTATCCCTTCCAAATCATTGGTATTTCAAGGAGGTTTCAATTCAATGATTTCCTTGTTATTATCAAGTTCAAACCTCATATTGTGATGGTTTGCAAAGATACTAAGGAATATCCACTATGTTACCCCAAAAACACATTTTTGAGGATTCAACATCAAGTTGTGCCATCATAGTTTGTTGAAAATTGTTACAAGGAGATAATCATAACCTTATTGGTATTTGACCACCAATTCATCAATGTAGAATTCCATGGTTATCCTAAGTAAGTTATTGATGATATAGTGCATTCCATATTGTTATGTATAGATAGAATTATTTAATCCCAATGTAATTACATGATATAAATATATCATGTTGTGTACCGTAAAAGTGGTGATATACTCATCATTAGGGAAAATCTAGATTTGGTTGTATCCCAAATACCCATCCATAAAAAATAGGGATATGAAACCAATTATTTCATCGATCATAAGCTTAATGATCAGAACTAGGAAATCATCCTTAAGATAGTTCTAGTTGAGATTACTAGATTCAATACAAACCCTGAACTCCCCATTCTTCTTCTTGACAAGGATAATGTTGGAGATCACTTTTAGATAATGAAATTTTAAAATGTATTTTCCCTTGATCAACTTATAAACATCATCTTACACCTTAGAATCATGGGTTAGATTCATTATCAAAAATATTTATTTATATCCATGGTGATTTTTCGATAGACCCAAATGATAGGTGCCCACATCAAAATCTAGTACAGGAATATATGTATATTTTTAAGCAAAAACAACCCCAATTTTTTTAGTATGGAGATGTGTGTCTCTTCAACGTTGGGAGTTATGGAATTACTGGTCAATCACTATTGGAATTTGAGATATTTGAAATGGGCTATCAGTGATGGGATCCTGTTGAAAATGATCTTTTGTGATAGGGTATCATCACAAATAGCCCGTTGTAGAAAACGGTGTCGCAAATAATTCTCCAATTATATACATTATATATATAACTATTGAGATGGGTCTATCGCAAATACATTTTTTTGACGAGCCTTTTTCCCATCATAAATACTTTTTGGCCACAAACTCATTTTCCCATCACAGATAGTAATTTAAAAAACATATAAACTATTTGCGACGGGAACCCATCTCAAATACCTAATAAAAAAATATATTCAATAAAATTATGATAAATTAATATTAGAAAATAATAATATTATTAATAATATTAATAGAAATAATAAAATATTATATAATAATAATAATATTATTAATAATATAAAAAATTATATTATTATAATATTAGTAATAAAATAATACTAATACTAGAATAATGTTATTGTTATTATTAAAATTTATAAAAAAATAAAATTAATATTATTTAAATTAAAAAGAAATTACTGCTAATTATCCCTAATTATTGCGAATTATCCCTAATTATCCCTAATTATTTCTAATTATGCCTAATTATCCTTAATTATTGCTAACTATCCCTAATTATCCCTAATTATCTCTAATTATCCCCAAATATCTCTAATTATCCCGAATTATCCCGAATTATCCCGAATTATCCCTAATTATCCCTAATTATACCTAATTATCCATAATTATCACTAATTATGAATATTTATTGTTAATTATTGGTAATTATTAGTATTTATTGCTAATTATTGCTAATTATTACAAATTATTAGTATTTTTTGCTATTTATTACTAATTATTAGTATTTATTGCTATTTATTACTAATTGTTAGTATTAATTGCTATTTATTAGTATTTATTAGTATTTATTGCTACTTATTGCTAATTATTTCTAAATAATATTTATTGATATTTACTGCTAATTATTTCTAATTATTGAAAATTATCGCTAATTATTGATAATTATTGCTAATTATTGCTAATTATTGCTAATTATTGCTATTTATTAGTATTTATTGCTAACTATTGCTAATTATTGCTAATTATGAGTATTTATTGCTAATTATTACTTATTATTGCTAATTAATCCTAATTACTGCTAATTATTGCTAATTAATCCTAATTATTACTAATTATTGCTAATTATTACTAATTATTACTAATTATTACTAATTAATACTAATTATTCCGTAATAATTAGTAATAATTATTACTAACTATCACTAATAAATACTAATTATTACTAATTATTACTAATTATTACTAATTATTACTAATTATTACTAATTATTACTAATTAATAGTAATTATTTCTAATTATTACTAATTATTACTAATTAATACTAGTTAATATTAATTATTACTAATTATTACTAATTAATACTAATTATTACTAATTATTACTAGTTATTACTAATTAATACTAATTATTACTAATTATTACTAATTATTACTATTTATTACTATTTATTACTATTTATTAGTAATTGTTAGTATTTATTAGTATTTATTACTAATTATTAGTAATTATTACTAATTATTAGAATTTGTTACTAATTATTACTAATTATTACTAATTATTACTATTTATTAGCATTCATTTCTATTTTTTACAAATTATTACTATTTATTCCTAACTATTACAAATTATTGCTAATTATTACTAATTAGTGTTAATCACTGCAAATTACCACTACTAATTACAAATTACCACTAATTATTTATATTCATTACTAATTATCATTAATAATTTCTAATTATTAATTATTTGTACTAATAATTTCAATTTATTATTAAAAATAAAGAGTCATTACAAAAAAAATCTAAATCTAATTTAATTACAACTAATTAATTAACAATAATTAAAATTAATATAAAAAATGAAATAAATATTAAATTAAATAAAACATTAATATCTTTAAACTTGATCTCTTATATGTTTAGACGACTACAAAACTTGTTCGTAAAAAAAATTAACTTAGAGAAATTTTAACTCTAAAATTAGAGTTTAGAGAGAGAGAAAATGTAAGAATTGAGGGGAAGGTTGAAAAAAATGGATGGGGTATATATAGGTTAGATTATTTGTGACAATACAATTTGCGACGGAAGCCCCATCGCAAATACCTTCGGCCGCATTAATTATTGTCGGTGGTTAAAAAGGTATTTGCGACAGGTCTTGTTGCAAATAGTCACATGTCAACGCGTTATTTGTGACGGGGCAATATCCCTGTCGCAAATAGTATTTAGCACCGTCAGGTATTTGTGATAGAGTTGCACCCCCATCACAAATACCCTTCTCACGGTTTGGCACGCAAACCGCGCCAAACCTTTTGCGACGGGATGATGTCCTCGTCGCAAATAATCTCTTTGATGACCTATTTGTCATGGGATCTAATCCCATCGCAAATAACCCATCCTAAAAATCCATTTTGACCCTAGTGAATGTAGGTCACGAATCTTCCTATAAAACCAGATTCACTTATCTGATCCCTTCAACAGTTGTTGAGACACCATCCTCAATTGTTAGAGGAAATATCTGAGATATTTTCCCTCATCTTCCTCAATGTCAATAGATATGGGAGATGAAGGGGCATATTTGGATCTAGAAGATGATATGGGGATATTTTAATCTTTTATAAATAATAAAGATATGTCTCTAGATCTTTAGAGTTATGATGAAGGGGAATCATTATTAGGGGTATCCTAGAGATTTTATCCTTCCTCCACCTTTCATAAATGGTGGATGATATGTCAATATCTTGAGATTCAGGGGATGATGTGTGGGTATTAGATACTCTTGTTGATGAAGTTGAAACATATTTGGATCTTAAAGATGATGATGTGGGTATATTTTAATTCTAAAGATAATGGTGCGGTATTTTCAACAAGGACATTACTTTGTTCATCAATATCACATTCCTCTTCGATATTGTTGGGTTTATCAAATGAAAATGATATCATAAAGATAGGGTCAAATATGATTAGGCCCAATGATCATCTCCTTCTTTGAGGGTTTAGGTCAACTTTATCAAAGATCCTTTGTTGTGTGGTTTGAACATTGGCTAGGACGACCCTCACATAGAGGTTCTCAAAATCAAGATTGATCCACATGGAATGTTCAATTTACTTTTCTTTTATCAATGGCCACTTCTCAGTGGAGACTTGTGCCTGAACTTCATATGATAGGAAGGTAATTTTTTTTTATTTTACCTTTCAAATGGTATCTACACGACCCGATTGATACTAAATCTATAGTGATTTCTTTGATCAAATTGATGGACAACACGTAGTCTTATCTGAGTTCATTGAATGGGTTGGCATAAGCCATTTCCAAACCATAGGGGGTAGAGATCTAGATGGATTTTTCTATCATAGACCACTTTCATTTATTTTAGTAGAATCCCGTATCTATGTATTGAGATTTTCAAGACTATAAAGGTGTTTTATCACCATAAAATATCCCCATTTATACATTGATAAAGTACTTGAAGCACTGATGGTAAGACGAAGGCACTACCACATAAACTTGGATTTGTAGAATAGATCTAAAAATTGGGATCTAGTATTTATTTATCTGAGAGTATTTTTATCACTATTATAATACACTTGGATTGTTATAATAGAGGGAGAAAAGTCATCTTCTTTGTGGCCCAAACACCGAAGAGGCTTGATTAACATGAGGTTGATTCTAGATCCATTAATAATGAGTTCCAAATGGATGTCAATATCATTATGGTTGTGTAAATTGGCATAGTATATCACTATATAAAAACATCCTAGTCTTTTTCTAAGAATGAAATTATATTATAACACTCAGTGAGGTTGGTCTTTGAAAAATACTCCTTAGCCGCAAAAACTTTGTCCTTGAATTCTGGAGGGATAAAAAGGGCCTCAATGGGTTATTCTAGGAGCTCCTTTGAAATATGAAGGTAAACCATGATTGAGGGCTTAGTTGGAATGATAACAATCAATTTAAAGATGCCATACTTTCAGACTAGGGGTCTACATTTCCCAATATGAAGTTATACCCTAGTCTGAGGAATGGAAGTTGGTGCTAATACACCCCTAGATCCACACTTCCAAATCTGGGACTAAACTTACATACTTTTATATATATCATAAGAGTTACAACCAACTACCAAGATCAAAAGTTTTTTTTCTTCGGGAACTAGGTATATATTTATCCAAACTCATGGTACAATACACATTTATCCCATAAAGATACTATAAGCATTTAATTATTTAATACGTATCCCTTTGGTTTCAAATCTTTAAGAAAAACGGAAACATAAGAAAGGGTGAGCTATAAATCCTAGTAATAGAATAATCAAGAATATCATGAAGAAATTTAATACATTTGAGTATATAGGAATATCATTATAACATATAAAGGTGAGAATAATATACATAAACATTTAAGCATGACATGAGAGGATGATATCATAAGTTCATAGTAATGTGGAAGAAACATAAACATTACATCATAAGCATATGTCAAGGATAAATACCAATAAATCATAACATAGTGCTCTTAGGCTAACCCCCCGTGGACTATATATGGTATCTAATGAGATGAAATATTTCCTAATACATTGGAGTGCTATCAAGGAGCACCAATACCATTACTAACATATGAATTCATATATATTCCACAGGAGGAAAATATAACTAAATCAATCAATAATCATAACATAAAAAATTTTAAAATAAATTGGTATCCAATGAAATTAAGTATCTCTATAGGAAAATAAAATTCAATAAATAAAATTAATTATGAGGTATTTACACCACATAGAGTAAATTGTATGTGTTTTAGTCTATAATTTACTCAATTAAATGATGAATTGATGTTTAGGTGAACACCCTTAAAATAGAAGACTCATACAAGTGTATCTACAGGGGAGTGTCATTAGAATAAAATTCATTCATTGATAATGATAAGGCAAGATAGAGGTAGCAATGGAATATTACTCACTTAGAGATTTATTTTCCATCATTAAAAATGTACATAGGAATAAGGGAAAGAAGGAGAAAAGTAAATCTGAGTGAAAGATAGAAAGTGGTAGAGAAAAAAAAACATTGGTTATAAAATAAGTAGTAAAGAACCCCTTTAAATAGATTAATGTGAATATTAATGTGAATATCTAACAATAAACTTTATAAACAATGGGATATTGACAATTCTATAAGTAGTACACCAATAAAAAAAAAATCAAGTAGTAGTGGAGGGTACTGTAACGACCCAAACTTTTTAAATGACATTTTGTTTCCTGAAAATGTATGTTATTTTATTTTACACAAAAAAAATCATATCTCCTTAATAATGGTGTCATATTTATAGAATATAAAAGGTAAATGTTACTATAAATATTTGACCGTTATATGACCATTGGTCAAATATGACTGTTGGTCAATATGACCATTGGAACCAGTACTCTTGGTAATAATTTTAATTATATAATTAGTGCTTATAAGTAGAGTTTAAAAAGGATAATTAATACAAAAATGTAAAATATATGACCTCAACTAATAGATTCATGTCGTACGAAGCCCATTTTTTATAACATGGGAGGGAGGTAGTGTTACTGGGGTTCTCCCTTGACCAAGCCCAAGACAAGCTTCAACAAGTGAACCTTGAATGAAATATTCTAAGGGATAAGTTCGAGTTAGTGAAAATTACCACTCGTATCATATTAACAAAACCACCCCATGAATTTATTACCATTTCACACCATATCCTTAGGTTGTATGTGTTTTTATAAGGGATTATGTGTCAAGGCCTTTGTAACACCCCAGAATTCTAAAGTAAGAACCTTATATTCGATAGCGTGCATGACACGCGGCACCAATTACGTAAGGGGATATAATATTGTGATACATTAAAATATATTTACTATTTTAAAAATATTTTTTATTTTTGTATTTTCTAATTCATAAAACACCAATTTAGTGTGTGTTACACTCAAGAGAGAACTTTTTCAATGGCTTTCATTACACGCAAGATCGAGTTTTACCGAACAATAATATATTATTGTAATATACTTATTTAATATAATAAGATATAAACTAGATGTTATGAGTAGTAATAACTAACTTATTTAAATCTATGGTTAACACAAATATAAAATGAATTAATTAGTGACAAATTAATTAGAAACTAATATGAAAACCAATAAAATGTAAAGGAAAATATTATTATTTTTATGCCCAGAAATCTATTTTACCCTCTTAAATTAGATTATTTAAAATTATTGAATTATTTTATAGTGATATATATTATATAGTCACTCAAATATTTTTTATGTTCATCCAATATATTTTATAGGCTCAATATAAAAATAAACCCAATTTTATACAAAAAATACTATATTTTTTATTAATGCATTTTTACCACCTTTTAGTTGAAAACCCATTTTAAATTTGGATTTCTCAAATTTATTTGATTTAATATGTAAAAATAAACTTCATATTTCAAGTAAAAACATAAAAATTAGGGTTGGGTAAATTTTTTATATTTTTAAGAAATATTTCATTTTTTAATGGATAGTTAAAAATACTGAATTTTAGTTCCAAAATTATTTTTCATAAAATTTATTTATAAGGTTAAATTAAGTTTTATATTGATTTTAGAGCTTAATTAGATAATATTTTTATCAATTAGTAAAATTTAGGTCATTGGGATCAATTTCACTTTGAAATTGACTATAAAAACATAGCAAACTTTTGGATGTTTTTACTTTTAAAACTCGCATTGTTGTCCCGCCTGCGGAGTGAATTTTAAATTAATTTATGCCAATTATATGATTACAATTTGGATAAATGGATTCCATATTTGAAATAATCATAATTTATAATTTATAATAAGATTAACTTTTTTTATTTAAAAAAATATTAGTGAAGGTAATTAAAATTAATTACAATTTTTAATGTAAAATTAAGCTTAATAATGGACTAAAACTTTAATTTAAGGGCTCAAATGATCTATCCACTTATCCAAAACCAATTTTATGTACATAATTATTCCATTAAAATTACATTATTGATTTTTTTTCTTTGTTTTTTAAGACTTTTTTAGGTAAAAACATGGTTACACCTAACTTCTTTTTTAGAATACCAAGTGATTCATTTTCCTTCCCTATATAAGTCCACCACATATACCACTTCCTCACACCTATAAAACAACTTAGGTTTGGAAACTATATACCCAACACACTTCCCAACATCTCTACCTTCCTCCTAGAATCCTCTACCTGTGAGGAAATCAATCCAAGGAAGCCTTTTGGTACAAACCAGAAGTAGTTACTCAATTTAGAGGTAACGTCTTCTCTCAATATTTTTAATTATATTTCCATTATCCACTCACTAAACTCTTATTATTCCATGATAATGTTACAAAAATAAAATCATAAATAAACTTATATGTTTTTATTCCAAGTTTTTGACCTACACTAATACACACCTCCATCAAATGGGAAATGAACATACTGTTTCTATAAACGGAAAACTACCACCTCACGAAACAATGATTGTTCATTTTTCCCTTGACACCTATCCTGGTGAAAATTATTACAAAAAATATGTTTATATATTATACATATTATATTTATAATTTATTTATTATTATTTAATTTTTATTTAGAACATTCATTTATTCTTTCTATATTTTGTAAATATGATAATTTCATTTGAGGAAGTGTGGACTATCGCCCCTCAAAGTGATATGACTCGTTCATTCCATACATGGATCATATAAAGGATGGTTTTAAAAAAATATGTAACATATATAACATATATATATAATTATATAATTATAATATAAATATGTATCATTTAGTTTTCATTTTATTGACACAAAAAATAAATAAAAGTAACATTCATCCGTACGTATAGCCTACTGTCTCCATTCACTGCTACAAATACGGGAATTAACAGTGCTAAAAACGGGCATTATCAGTGTTAAAAAAGTGATGTAAAGCTTGGCGCTGATAAGTGGGGGTACCCTTTATCAGCACTTACTGAGCGCTGATAAAGGTGTACTTTATCAGCGCTAAAAAAGCGCTGATAAATGCCCTCTCTGGTGCTACAAAAAAATCTGCACCAGCACACCCGAACACCTGCAAAAAAATCAGCATCTCAATAAGCTAATTAAAGAAAGTATACCCATACAAAATTAAGTCACAAATAATAAGCTAATTAGACCAATTATACCCATACAACAAGTATACCCGTACACCATTAACACATAATTCATAAGTTAATTAATTGCATAAATAATTCAATTCAGAATTCAGGAGGTTGGGGGTTATTCAAGGGTTTGGGGTGGTTGTCCAAGGGGGGTAGGGGGTGTCCGGGGGACTTTCCAGGGGTGAACTGGTGTCCAAGCTGTCGGGGGGCTTTACAGGGGGTGGGGGTGTCTAGAGGGTTGAGGGTGTCCAGGGGGAGGATTGGTGACTAGGGGGTGTGGGCGGTTCAGGGGGTGGATTGGTGTCCGGGGGGGATTTCCAGGGGGTGGGCTGGTGTCCAAGGTGTCAGGGGGGGCTTTACATGGGGTGAGGGTGTCCAGAGGGGTGGGGGTGTCCAGGGGGTGGATTGGTGTCCAGGGGGTGGGGGGAAGTCCAGGGGGGTGTATTGGTGTTCGGGGGGATTTCCAGGGGTGGGCTGGTGTCCAAGGTGCTGGGGGGGCTTTACAGGGGGTGGGGGTGTCCAAAGGGGTGGGGGTGTCCAGGGGGTGGATTGGGGTCCGTGGGGGGTCTAGTGGGTTGCTGGGGTTGACTCGTACACATCACCAAGGACCCTTGGATCATTCTTATAAAAGATCAAGGCAATCCAACTGTGTTTGGTCGGATTTTCATAGGTCAGTTGTTGTTTTCAATTAAAATTGTGTCCATTTTAAACAAAAGAGAGACCCTTTGAGTTCTAGCGGCCACACCATGCCTCATATTGAGGTGGGGTTGACTCTTAAACGTCAAAAAGGACTCTTGGATCCTTCTCCTAAAAGATCAAGACAATCCGACTGCGTTTGGTCAGATTTTCATAGGTCAGTTGTTGTTTTCAATTAAAATTGTGTCCATTTTAAACAAAAGAGAGACCCTTTGAGTGATATCAGCCACACCATGTCTCGGATTGAGGCGATGATGACTCTTAAACATCACAAAGGACCAGTGGATTGTTCTCCTAAAGGATCAACACAATACGAATTCTTTTGGTCAAATTTCCATAGGTCAGTTGTTGTTTTCACTTAAAATTGTGTCCATTTTAAACAAAATAGAGACCCTTTGAGGGGTACCGGACACACCGTGCCTCAGATTGAGGTGGGGTTGACTTTTACACATCACCAAGGACCCTTGTATCTTTCTTATAAAATATCAAGTCAATCCGAATGCGTTTGGTCAGATTTTCATAGGTCAGTTGTTGTTTTTAATTAAAATTGTGTACATTTTAAACAAGAGAGACCCTTTGAGTGATAGCGGTCACACCGTGCCTCTGATTGAAGTGGGGATTACTCATACACATCATAAAGGACCCGTTTATCGTTATCCTAAAGGATCAACACAATCCTAATGCATTTGGTCATATTTCCGTAGGTCAGTTGTTGTTTTCACTTAAAATCGTGTCCATTTTAAACAAAAGAGAGACCCGTTGAGAGGTACCGGCCACACCGTGTCTCAGATTGAAGTTTTGTTGATTCATACACGTCACCAAGGACCCTTATATCGTTCATATAAAATATCAAGGCAATCCGAATGCGTTTGGTTGGATTTTTTAGGTCTGTTGTTGTTTTCAAATAAAATCGTGTCCATTTTAAACAAAAGAGAGACCCTTTGAGTGATAGCGGTCACACCGTGCTTCATATTGAGGTGGGGATGAATTGTAAATGTCACCAAGGAATCTTGGATATTTCTCATAAAAGAAAAAGGCAATATGAATGTGTTTGGTTAGATTTTCATAGGTCAGTTGTTGTTTTCAATTAAAAGTGTGTCCATTTTAAACAAAAGAGAGACCCTTTGAGTGGTACAGGCCACAATGTGCCTCGGATTGAGGCGGGGATGACTCGTACACATCACCAAGGACCCTTGGATAATTATTATAAAATATGTAGGCAATCCGAATGCGTTTGGTCAGATTTTCATAGGTCAGTTGTTGTTTTCAATTAAAATTGTGTCCATTTTAAACAAAAGAGAGACCCTTTGGGGGGTATCGGCCACACTATGCCTTGGATTGAGGCATAGATGACTCATAAACGTCAAAAAGGACCTTTGGATCGTTCTTATAAAATATTAAGTCCATATGAATGCGTTTGGTCGGATTTCTGTATGTCAGTTGTTGTTTTCCCTTAAAATCGTGTCCATTTTAAACACAAGAGAGACCCTTTGAGTCATACCGGCCACACTGTGCCTCATATTGAGGTAAGGATGACTCTTACACATCAAAAAAGACTCATGGATAGTTCTCCTAAAGTATCAACACAATCTGAATGCGTTTGTTCAGATTTCTGTACATCAGTTGTTGTTTTCACTTAAAATCGAGTCCATTTTACACAAAAGAGAGACCCTTTGAGTGGTACCGGCCACACCGTGCCTCGGATTGAGGAAGGGATGACTCTTACACATCACCAAGGACCCTTGTATTGTTATTATAAAATATTAATGCAATAATAATGATTTTGGTCAGATTTTCATAGGTCAGTTGTTGTTTTCAATTAAAATTGTGTCCATTTTAAACAAAAGAGAGACCCTTTGAGTGGTACCGAACACACCATGCCTCGGATTGAGGCGGGGATGAATCATACACATCAAAAAGGACCCGTGGATCATTCTTATAAAAGATCAAAAAAATCCTAATGTGTTTGGTCAGATTTCCGTAGGTCAGTTGTTGTTTTCACTTAAAATCGTGTCCATTTTAAACACAAGAGAGACCCTTTGAGTGGTACCGGCCACATTGTGCCTCAGATTGAGGCGTTTATGACTCTTACACGTCACAAAGGACCCTTGTATCGTTCTCCTAAAGTATCAACATAATCCAAATGCGTTTGGTTGGATTTTCGTATGTCAGTTGTTGTTTTCACTTAAAATTGTGTCCATTTTAAACAAGAGAGACCCTTTGAGTGGTACCAGACACATCGTGCCTCGTATTGAGGTTGGGATCACTCTTAAATGTCACAAACGACCCTTGTATCGTTATCCTAAAGGATAAACACAATCCTAATGTGTTTGGTCATATTTTTGTACGTCGGTTGTTGTTTTCACTTAAAATCGTGTCCATTTTAAACAAAACAGAGACCCTTTGAGTGGTACCGGCCACACTGTGCCTCGGATTGAGGCAGAGATGACTCATAAATTTCACAAAGGACCTATGGATCGTTCTCCTAAAGTATCAACACAATCCGAATTCATTTGGTTGTATTTTCGTATGTCAGTTGTTGTTTTCACTTAAAATTGTGTCCATTTTAAACAAGAGTGACCATTTGAGTGGTACCAGCCACACCGTGCCTCAGATTGAAGAAAGGATGACTCGTACACGTCCCAAAGGACCCATGAATCGTTATCCTAAAGGATCAACACAATATGAATGCGTTTGGTCAGATTTCTGTACGTCAGTTGTTGTTTTCACTTAAAATCGTGTCCATTTTAAACAAGAGAGACCCTTTGAGTGGTACATGAAACATAGTGCCTCAGATTGAGGTGGGGATGACACATACACATCACCATGAACCCTTGGATCATTCTTATAAAATATAAAGGCAATCCGAATGCGTTTGGTCAGATTTTCATAGGTTAGTTGTTGTTTTCAATTTAAATTGTGTCCATTTTAAACAAAAGAGAGACTCGTTGAGTGGTACCGGCCACACCATGCCTTGGATTGAGGAAGGGATGACTCATAAACGTCACAAAGGACCCGTGGATCATTATTATAAAAGATCAAGGCAATACTAATGCATTTGGTTTGATTTACGTAGGTCAGTTGTTGTTTTCACTTAAAACCGTGTCCATTTTAAACACAAGAGAGTCCCTTTGAGTGGTACCGGCCACATCGTGCTTCAGATTGAGGTGGGGATGACTCGTACACATCAAAAATGACCCTTTTATTGTTCTCCTAAAGGATCAACACAATCCTAATGCGTTTAGTTGGATTTCCATATGTCAGTTGTTGTTTTCACTTAAAATCGTGTCCATTTTAAACAAGAGAGACCCTTTGAGTGGTACCGGCCACACCGTGCAACGGATTGAGGCAAGGATGACTCGTACACGTCACGAAGGACCCTTGGATCATTCTCCTAAAGTATCAACATAATCCGAATGTATTTGGTCGGATTTCCGTATGTCAGTTGTTGCTTTCACTTAAAATCATGTCCATTTTATACAAGAGAGACTTTTTGATTGGTACCAGCCAAACCATGCCTTGGATTGAGGTGGGGATGACTCTTACACATCACAAAGGACTCATGGATAATTCTCCTAAAGTATCAAAACAATACTAATGCATTTGGTTTGATTTATGTATGATAGTTGTTGTTTTCACTTAAAATCGTGTCCATTTTAAACAAGAGAGATCCTTTGAGTGGTACCGGCTACACCGTGCCTCGGATTGAGGCGGGGATGACTCGTAAACATCACCAAGGACCCTTGTATTATTCTTATAAAAGATCTGCCTCAATCCGAATGCGTTTGGTCAGATTTTCATAGGTCATTTGTTGTTTTCAATTAAAATTCTGTCCATTTTAAACAAAAGAGAAACCCTTTGAATGGTACCGGACACACCGTGCCTCGGATTGAGGTTGGGATGACTTGTACATGTCACAAAGTACCCGTGGATAGTTATCTTAAAGTATCAACACAATTCTAATGCATTTGGTCAGATTTTTGTACGTCAGTTGTTGTTTTCACTTAAAATCGTGTCCATTTTAAACAAGAGAGAGACCCTTTGAGTGGTTTAGCATTCTTGCATGTTGTTGGTGCATATCATTTTTTAAAATGGGAAAATGACTCATTAGAGAAAGGATGTTTTATTTAATAATAATTACAATTTTTCTATGAACATTTAAGTACAATAATGTTTCATCTTTTGATCCCATTAACCCCTCTCAAAAATGACCACCAATTGTACATGTACCCAAGTCAGATCTTCATTGTATTTGTGTACAATCTACCATCAAGTATCTGGCCCACTCATTTCTGAACACATATATATTTTTTTGTGAGTATGAGGCTTTTTGGAAGTCAGAGTAGTATTGCAAAATATAAAAATAAATAATTAATAATAAATTAAAAGAACTAGTAGTTGTTTTTGAAAATACCTCTTTAGGGATACTAGTTTGTTGATGAAAAACGATCTCTTTCATAAATTTACAAACATAATAACCGCAATCATTATCATTTGTTTGTTTTGGACACTGAAAAAAAAATTGATCATTAGGAGAATAAGTAACTTGTGTTGAGATGTGTTTGGATAGTGAAATTCTATTATATATACCCTGATATTTGTCCAGACGTAGTACTTACTCACCTCTCTATGCTTAGCCCCTGTCCTCATTCCTTTTTTTAGATAATAATGATACACCTCCCTATCATAACAGAATCCTTAGTAAAAGATAATATAAATTATATTACTTGATTTTTAGACCTAAAACGTAAGATGTAGTGTCTTACAGATTCACAAACTCCATCATGTGTGGTCGGTTTGATGGATATCCTTGCTTTGAATCCAGAAAATAAATCTTCGGAGTATCCAAGTTCACCGCAATTAGCAACCAATGTTTCCTAAAAACAAAAAAAAGGAATAAGTAATAAAAAAAGTGAAAATATAATTGATATGATTTAATCGTAGAGTATTACCCCTGTATGGTTGGTATTAGGAAAAGTCTGTCCTCTGTAATCTTGCTTTCAAATGTTTTCACCAAGCCGTTCACTATTGCATCCCTTTTTGATGGCTCTATTTTTGTTAGGTGTGTTGATGTGATATGAGGACTAACGAGTCCAAATCTTGGCTCATGGGAAAATTCCTTCAATTTTTTTTCATAAATGCGTCTGTCAACAATATAAAATGCATTTAGTCATAATTTTCACATTAGATCAGCTTTTAGAAAATCAATTCATGGAAACATACCTCATATATACATTTACAACTGTGATGCCTAGCCAACCGTTTTCAAGGATCTCATTTACATTTTCAGCAGCAACGAAATCTTGACTTTCCTCTCCATATATATTCTCTTCGAAAACCACTATATAGGAAAATAACTAATTATTTTTATGTAATAGCAATTTTAAACAAATCTTTTTATCGTCATGTCATACTTACACATATTTCCCACACTTTCTGTATGTTCTCATCTACTAACTTCCCTTATTTTTTCACACGTTCCTCCTTCCATAGCTCATGACGTGGGATGGAAGTGAATTTGGTTTTAGACTCATCAATATATATATAAACATAGAGAGATAATTATGATGTTGTTTATTGGCACCTAACAATATTACTGTAAATTTAAAATACTTAACATTTTCATTTCTAATGAAGCGTACCCCATCCTTGCTTTACGATAGGGGTATGTTGGTTTTGATGCACGTTCCTTATTTTCATTAAAGAGTTTCTGTTTCATAAATAAAATATTGACAATCAAAGTGATGAATACAGGTATCCTCAAACAATGTATTATCACCCACAATGTACCTGAAACTTCTCATCCCCACGGCGGCCAATAAATTCATCCCATGCTTCTTGGGATATCAGGTGAGAATAGAAAATGGGTGGGTGCGGGTTTATTTTACTTTTAGAATCTTTTAGGTGACATCTTGTTAAAATAGTTCAAAAACCCCGATGAATCTTTCCTGCAAGCCTTAGTACATAATCCTTGTGTGAATCGTCTACTATAAATGTACTCTACAAGAGATTGAGAATAGTAAGACATTGTTTCATTAGTTTATTTTCTAGTAAATTAAAGAAATAAATTCATAATGTTACCATAATTTCTTCCCAGATCACAGCCTTCATCCCGGACACAACATGGTGCCATGAATCTATGTCAATCGGCACGCGTTGCCGAGTGACAAATCCAATGTAGCTGCTAAACATAGCCTTATTGGGATTCACATATTGGCCTCGTTCATTCCATCCGACTTCAAATTTGATGCCTTTTCTTTTCACCTTAATAATTTTGGCTAACACCGTCAAACTACGACGCACCTGTGTTTTATGCGATGTCGATCCTTCATTCCCGACCATTTCATCGATATCAACATCATCTATATGTTCAGTTGGAATGGTATCAACAGCATGTGCTGATGGTTGTTGGACCTCAACACTAGGAGCAGCAGGAGCCGCAACAGCAGTCGTAGTAGAAGCAGCAGGAGCCACAGCAGGAGGAGTAGTAGGAGAAACAGGAGTCGCAGCAGGAGCAGCAGCAGCAGCAGCAGCAACTGCTTGAGCTGCAGGAGCAGCAGGAGCAGCAGCTTAAGAGACTTGTTCAACCTCAAGGTTAGGAGCACCAGAATGTGCAGAAGTCATTCTCTACAAAATTGGTTGAACAGTTAATTTAGATTACATAAATTCAGTAATGATAAGATAATAACATGAGATAACAAGATCTATATTACAAACAAAATATAACTTTTTTATTGAACTCTCTTTCATTTTTTCAAAGGTTGAAGGGATTTGACACCTCTATAGATTATCCAAATCCCTTCATTGTGGTCTCCTCTAACATACAAAACATCATTTGCATTGGGACTACTCTGAAATGATTACGACGTACCACTAAAAGGATCGTCCTCAACTGAATTTTCATCGAAACCTTGAATAGTTTTGGACAATAACAGAACAATCGACCACTTTTGGTTTGTGGGATATGGAACATAAAAAACTTGTATCGCTTGTGATGCCTTTATAAACTGTTTTTCTTTGTACCCTTCTTTACTAAAATCAACTTTCACAAATCCCCATTCATCTATTTTAACACCACTGTTGTTATCAATCCATTTGCATTGAAAAATCGGCAATTAGAATGTCGTATAATCCAACTCCCATATTAGTTTGATAATTCCAAAGTACGACATATTTGCATAAATTAGATTTCTGTCCTTAATACCAGAAACATGCATCGCTTCAGCCACTAGTGTAACTCCACTATTTTTCATGGTACTATCTTTATCATGGTCATCTGTATAAAATGTATAACCATTAATTACAAAACCACTGTAAGATAATACATACACACTTGGTCCAGCGGCTAGCCATCGAAGTCGTTCTGAAATTGAATTCGTATTTTCAACCAACTGCTTAAAAATATGAGTTTCAATATATGGAGAAACCTCCCAACTATTATGCAAGACATAAAGATGGGCTTTCTCCCAATATGTAATACGGATTGTCACAAATTATCTTCCAGAAATTCCCTCACCCTCAATGCGTCCAGTGTGATGAGATTTCGGGAGACCAATGCTTTCCACATCAGATAGGTATTCAGTACAAAATTCAATGGCTTCCTCAACAATATATCGCTCCACTATACAACCCTCTGTCCGACTTTGATTTTTGACATACCCTTTCAAAATATTCATATACCGTTCAACAGGATACATCCATCTATAGTACATAGGACCACAAAGTCGAATCTCTCTCACCATTTGAATCATCAAATGAACCATCATATCAAAGAATGTTGGCGGGAAGAACATTTCTAATTCATATAATATGATGACAATTTCTTTTTCCATAGCTGGCAATTTCACCGGGTCTAAAACTTTTCTACATATAGCTTTTAAAAAGAAACAAAGTTTAGTTAACGTATGATGAACATTATTGGAAAAAATGCAATGTAAAGCTATAGGAATTAGATCTTACATCAAAACATGGAAATCATGTGATTTGAAACCTTTTAACTTCAAATAATCCATTGACACAATGTTCTTGATATTTGATGAGTACCCCTATGGAACCTTTACATCATTGAATAAGTTGCAAAACTGATATCTCTCCACCCTAGAAAGAGTATAAGCATCTAGAGGAAGAAACATTCGATTTTCACCCTTCACGGGAGGCAACTCTTCTCGTATTCCCATGTCAACCATGTCCAATCTTGCCTTAATTACATCTTTTGTTTTTCTAGGGGAATTTAGCAACGTTCCTATAACACTATCACATACATTTTTTCCACATGAATCACATCAAGAAAATTTCTGACGTGAAAACAATTCTAGTATGGTAATTCAAAAAAAACTGATCTCATTTTCCAACCGATTTTCATAAGATTTTTTGAAAATGGTTTACTAAAAACAGTGTTCAGATCTTTCATTTTCTCAAACAGCTGATCACCTATTAGTGGAGACGGTGTTGCGCGTTTTTCTGAACTTCCATTGAATGATGTCGTCCAAGATCGGTACTTATGCTGACGAGGTAGAAATCTATGATGTCCTAGAAACACAGATTTTGATGAATGTTTCAACCTAATTGATTATGTATCTTCTTCGCACATGGGACACCCTTGAGTTACTTTAATGTTATAGCCTAAAAAATTTCCATAAGCAGGGAAAACATTTATTGTCCCATACAACATCACTCTCAACGTGAAGTATTCACTTTTATAATCATCATACAACATTACACCTGAATCCCACAATAAATTCAAATCCTCGATCAAATGATCCAGATAAACATAAATATCGTTACCTGGTTGTTTTGGTCCTGATATAAGCATAGATAACATGAAGAATTTCTGATTTATGCATAATTAGGGTGGAAAGTTATAATTTACCAACATAACGGGCCATGTACTATGAGTGCTGGTTTGAAAACCAAAAGGATTCACCCCATCTGTAGATAATGCAAGACGAATTTTTTTCAACTCCTTTCCAAATTCAGGATACTCCTGATCAATTTTCTTCCATTGAGGAGAGTCGATTGGATGATGTAATTTCCCATCTTTATTTCTTTTATCTACATGCCACGACAATTGTCTTGCAGTTTCTTCACTTCCATATAGATGCCTAAACCTTGGAATGATTGGAAAGTACCATAAAACTTTTGTAGGATTGGATTTATTTTTCTTGTATCGAGAAGCACCACACTTTGGGCATTTTGTAAGTGATTTGTTCTCCTTGCGAAACAATATACAGTCTTTTGGGTAGGCATGTATTCTTTCAGAAATCATACCCATCGAGCATAGCATTCGTCTAGATTCATATGTCCAGCTTGGGAGCTCATTATCTTCCGGGAGCATGTCATTCAAGAGACCAAGTAGTTCCGTAAAACTATCATCACTCCATCAGTTTCCTACTTTCAATTTATACAACTTCAGTACATCTGAAAATGTTGTATACTTAGTGCAAGCAGCATACAATGGCGTCTTTGCACAACTCTTTAACTTCTCAAACAATTATGGGAAATCATGGATTTCATATTGAATTGTCTTTGTCATTTCCTCAATACGATCTTCATCATCATTGACATCTGTAATCACATCTTCCATATGGTCTTCTTTATTATCCATATTTGTATTCATGTCTGATGATCCGTAAAATGTAGTTTTATCCCACCCAGTAGCTACATTCTCTTTTCTCCATGTTTATTCCAACATTTATAACTTCGATCTATTCCGTGACATATCAAATGTTCTTCCAACTCCTCTGGAGTAAGTAGTCTAGAATAACAATAATGTAAACACGGACAAAGGATTTGAGAAGGATCCTTTGCGTGATCCTTTTCAAACTTGAAGAACTCTTTCACTCTGTTCTCGTACTCTATTGTTAAACGATTAGCATCCATCCAATCTTTATTCATCTTCATCCTATTTGAATCTCAAATATTAGTATTTATGGTTCAAGTACACAAAAAAAGACTTCCAAATACAGTATAATATAACCACTTCCTTATAAAAATAGATATTAATAGAGCCTAACCATTAGTATTTATTCATCTTCATTAAATATAATTACTTTAGATTCATTATAGTTTCCTAAAATCACCCCAGACCAAACACAATAATAATCATGAATGATACATCTACCACTCCTAGGTTTCTTCCCTTCATTAAATATCATCATGCCTAAGTACCCATATATCCACACACACACATGTTACAAACACATAAAAAACCATATCCACATGAGAACCAAAGTACCAATATAGATTTCAATCAGGTTACTCAACTCAAGTGGTTGTGTGTAAGAAATAATAAGAAAATATAATTAGTATATAGTCACACATAAATCTCAAATTGGTGTTAATAATCCAATAAACCAAAGGTATCATTCCATCTATCAAAATACTCTGAAGGAGCCCATATGCGACAGTAGTCCCAAGTGGTAGTCCCAGTTGGTGAAGGTTCCTGAGGAGGAAGGGGCGAACACGCACCTATCGGGGTTCGATGTCAGGTCACTGAGTTTGAAAGTGGCCCGATACTCCTACAAGGGTTTATTCCATATTTCACAAACCATGTCCTGGTACCCTAGGATGTTAACCCACTGCTGGTAGAAGTGAAACCATTCCTGATGATCATGCCAAGAAGAAATGGAAACCAAAAGGTGGGAGTGAATCAAAATACCTCAAGCAAGATGGAAAAACATGGTATTTGAGAATAGGTTAGTGGCTTTCATGTTGGCTAGACACCTATCCAATAGACTCCACAAGTGGTGATGGCCCCTGCAGTTGTTGCACCAGGTGAAACTGTCACCTGAGAAGCTAAGATCAATGAGGCCCTTCCCACCCATGAACTAAACAAACTCCATGATGGCCTTCCTCTAGAATGGGCTTCTACCTTTCCTTTCCTTTGGTTTGGAAATGACATTAAATTCACCCCCAACAAACAATAGATGGTGGCTGGGCTCCAAGGTATTTTTTTCAAAAGGACAATCAATCCCCCTCAATTTTTTAAAATACCAATACCATAAACCATTTAAAAAAAGACATTTTAATTTATTTTGGAAAACATTCCCAAAAAAATTCAATAAACAAACACATTCCAAACCATTTGGAATTTTATTTAAAGAAACAACTTATCTTTATTTTAAACCATGATTTTTATTTATAATATCAAATCCACCAATGGTAGAAGGAAACCTAATTTATTTCAATGAAAATGGTTAATTCACAATAAGATACCATCCATTCCATATATTATTTTCATTAATAGGGTTATTTTGTGATTCAATATGATTAAAACATGTATAACCAACTTCAAATGCATAAAATATAAATTCATGAAACACATTAATCCCAAAAAGAATATATAGTATAGAAACAACCACTTGGAATATTTGGGATCAAAACACAATGAATCTGAATGAGTCTACTCAAATGAAGAACATTGAATCAAATAAAAAGGATCTCAATAAAAGGTAAAAGAGATACTATAACCATAATTCCCCATAAAAATTATAGGTCTAGTAAATACCAAGGCTTCCATAGCCCCCAGGAACAAAGAATCAAGTGATGGAGAGAGATTGAAGTTCAAGAAAAGAAATAAATACAAAATGAGGATCACCATTTCAAATGAAACATCAATCCACCAAGTGATGAGGATAGAAGATCCTAACTATCCAAAGGGGATCCCAAGGCTTGAGTGGGTTGAGTTAAACTTGAGGGAGAAGATAAAATAAATAAATGGGGGTATTGGGGTGCAATTACCCTACTACCTCGATGGAGTCTCATATAAAACGACACCACTGGCAAGATAGTGGCCCTCACCAGCTAGACAGTGGTTATAGTATAAATGTTAGAACCATATGTTATCCCACTAGCTAGTCACTACAGACCCACCAGCTAGTTGATGGCTATAGAATTTTTTTGTATCCATTGTGAATCCCATTGCCTTGCCAATTACCCTCATCGTCCATTCGGTGGACCACATGAAGCTTTTCAACCTATATGTTCACATCCACACCTTCTATGACAGTCTGGGACATCCTATAACCCCTCAAGAAACCCAAAAAAACTCAAAGAGCATTGCTTTGATTAAAGAGATACTGAGATGTTACAATTCTCCCCATCGTTTCGCTTTTTATCCAAATAAATATTCTAGTACGAAGGATAGAAAATGATGAGACAAAAATAAATTCCACACAATAATTATTGTGTGGACAATTCACAAAATATAGGAAGATTCACCGGATAGAGGACCACTAAGAAAAAATTAAAATGAACAGATAACCAATATTCCCAAGAACCCTTAATGTATATCCTCCAAGAACATCATACATCTCCAAATGATACGTCTACATCACTTAGAAGAGAGAAAATCCCAATAATGTCCAGAGACCTAGCATAGGTCACCCAACCATTTAAATTTTCACTAAAATAGTGAGACATAAGATGGAAATATACAAAGAACATATTCCTTCACCCAAATAAAAGACTATAACCACTAAAAATGAAGAACCACTAAGAGAAAATTCGAAACTTAAGGAAAGGTACACCCAAAACATACCAATAAATCCAAATGAAATAACACAATAAATATCAATAAATGATTCAACTAAAAACAAGAACAATATTAAAAAAATATTTGTAAAACATGCCTTAAAGGGAAGTCCAGAAAACCGAAGAGGGCGTTGCGGGCGGCGGAGGTCCGGCAAACCGAAGAGGGCATTGCAGGCGGTGGAGGTCCGGCAATGCGAACTCAGCGGGCGACAGAGGTCCAGAAATGAGAAGTGATGGCGGTGGAGGTCCGGAAACACAAACCCAATGGGAAGTGGAGGTCCGGCAATGAGAAGCGAGGGAGGCGGAGGTCCGGCAACGCGAACTCAGCAGGGGACAGACGGGAGTCGTAGGGTTCCAGTACCATGAGAGCTTTAGGTCGCAATAAAAGGAGGTCATTGTGTGACCAACTTTATAAAAAAATGGACTAAGGTTTTATAAGCCCTAACAAAGTGCTGATAAAGACTACCTTTATCAGTGTTGATAAAGGTATCCTTTATCAGCGGTTTTTTAGCGCTGATAATGGTACTTTTTATCAGCGCTACAAAAGCACTGATAAATCTTTCCTGTATGAGCGCTAAAATTTTAGCGCTGATACAGAGATTCTTTATCAGTGCTTTTCTAGCACTGATAAAGGGTCATTTTATCAATGCTTTTTTAGCGATGATAAAGGTTACCCTGTATCAGCACTAAAATTTTAGCGCTTATACAGGGACTCTCTACCAGCGCTAAAATTTTAGCGCTGATACAGGAAGGATTTATCAGCGCTATTTTAGCACTGATAAAGAGGCCCTCTATCAACGCCAGAAAAGCACTGATAAAGAGTCCCTTTATCAGCGCTAAAATTTTAGCACTGATACAGGGTAACCTTTATTAGCGGTTTTGCTTAGCGCTGATATAAGGGGGTGCTTCCCTTGCCTGTTTTTGTAGTAGTGATTAACGGTGCACTTCATTTATAATATCCAATTATTATAGATTATTATAAACACATATATATCTATTAAAGATGATAATTAAGTAATGATTTAAATTATGAAGATGATGAAACCATGATCTAATTAGTGAAAACAACAAACAACAAGTTAAAACTTAGTTGAGAAAACTAAGCAACTAACCCCCAAAAAAGTGAAATTTATAAATGTTTGTTAACAAACGGGTAATGAGATATTATAAGAAGTTAATATATGGTATTATAAACATTTTTATACTTATTATATTAGGTATTAAAATATTTTTAACTGCAATTGAGGAGGATAAATACCACACAACAAAAATTAAGGATAAGGTTAGGAAATTTCATTTCAGTTTACATTTCATTGAGACTTATTTGTTATTATGTGCCAATTAACTTTTATTTGGTATCTATACTGCCTTTTCATTGTTATATCACGAATCCCATTATTATAATGATATTATAATTTTCATTTAATGTTATACCTTTCTGTATATTATGATTCCAATGTTTCAAAGTGGTATGGTACACTTTATAATGTTTAAAGATTATTCTCCTCAAGATTGTTATTACCGATTATCTTTGTAATATCACTTCATTTTGTGATTGTTAAATATATCCTAGAGAAATCACATTATTGTAATCATTTTTCAAGTGTAAATTTAATTTAATATCCACATTCTCATACAATGGATATTAGTATTCCCTGAACCATATACAATTTTTCATACAGTGTATACTTTGATAGTTATTTCATTATTTGGAGAAATATTGATAATTTCATACTCTTTATTCAATAAAGATATTTTATAAGGCATATTATTTATTTAAACTATTCTAAATGATTAATTCTTTTGATAGGAAATGGTGGGAGGATCCCATAATCTATATAGCTCATCGATGCATCGACAGGTTCTCATGAGACAAATAAGTTGCCCAAATTAAACAGGTTTTTATCTATAGTTATAAACCATATTGTTAAAGGTCTTTATGGTATAGGATTTCATGTGCCTTAGACAAGAAATACATTAAGATATAATTTCCTTAATTTATTTTTAGATATTATTTATCCATGAGAATTTGTGTTGACATATATAAGGATGTAATTCATTCTCAATTTATTGATTTATGGAATGCATTTCAGTTTCTTACCTTGACATATTAATTATACCTTATCTAGTTATGTAAATGGGAAGTGTGTTTAGTTATTTACCATTCAATATAGATTGATTCATTATTTCATCCATTGTATTTACCCTTACATAGAATTCGATCTCACCCTTTTTGTAACACCCCAGGTAAATAAAGAATATGACATTTTTATATTTATCCCTATTTGTGAATAAAATGTCAATATTAATTTAAAGGGAACGCTATGCTCGATGGATTACCTAATTCACAACAAATAGTTCCTTTGAAATCTTACTTTGCACTCTAATAATAAAATAATATTATTTTAAATGGTAGTTAACGCCTAGCCGTTGTAATGGCGGGAATGAACAGAACTAACTAAAAAATGATTATATATGTTTTTCAAATATTTTTTAATCTTCACGATAAATGTTAGAGGATTAAAAATGCGAATGAATCTATTTTTAAGCGTAAACATTCTAATATTCTTTAAAAGGCCGATTAACCGCCTTTTGATGGCGAACCTCTTTTAAATCCACTTTTTGACAATTTTATGTGTTATATTTGACAAAATAAAATTCTTCTTTAGAATCAGGACATCAAAATTTACTTTGTGTAAATTTTTGGTATCATTCCGATAAAGTTCATTTTTAATGAATAGTGAAAAATGTTGTATTTTTATTCAAAACCGCTTTTTAATCTAATTTATTTATATGATTAGATTATATTTTTAATTGTTTTTAAAGTATAATTAGAATATATTTTTACTATTTAATCCAATAGTGGTCTTTGGAATTAATTTCATCTTGAAATTGGACTTAAACTAGTGCCAATCTTTTGATACTTATTGTTTCATAAAAACACGCTATTTGCTCTGACAGCGGGAATTAATTATTAAATTAATTAATGTAACTTATATGTTTTGAATTTTGTAAAATAGACATCATTTTTGAATTCGGAATATCAAATATAGCCTAGGGTGAATTTTTTTTTAATTTTCTGAAAAACTTCAATTTTTGATGAATAGTGAAACCACTAAGTGGTAGTTAAAGAAACTGATTTTTTGTTTAAATGAAACTTTACCACTTCTGTGATTTGAATTTCAAAAATCTGACATACATGGTTTTCATTAAGAAGTAAAATGTGATTCAATGGGATTAAAATAATTTTTTGGTGAATAGTAACTTTTAAGTTTATTAATCGTGATTAGAGGTAATTAGTTAATTTAAGGTAAAAATAATATTTTAATAATATGAAATGACCAAGACACATGTCCTACCATAATTTTATGTGTCATGGCCGACCAAGACAATCCATGGGTCAACTTGGGGACCCCATGGAGCCACTTTGGTTGGGAAATGACATTAATACCTTTTTATTTTATGTTAAAATTAAAATGTCACAAACATGTGTTGTTTTACTAAAACAATTTTTATATGGGGTTATACTAGTCATATTTTTTACTATAAATATTAATTATAAATCTAAAAAGATTTCCTACATCATGATATTTTTTTTATAATTTTTAGACACTAAATAAATTAAATTATTTATGACACCATGATGATACAGCGATTACCTCATTATTTAACGATTTAAATAAAATGAAAAGATAATGTAAAATCTAAGACCTAAACTTGTCAAAAACCTATTGGATGAGTGTATTTAGAAACCTTATCACCTTATACTAGAAATACATCAATGTGGTACCTTTAAAATCTGAAAATCATTTGAAAATAAAGTAACATTTTGTAACTTTCCAAGAGTGTCCCTCCTCTCCTCTTATAAAAGGCCCCCACCTATACCACCTTACACACACCTCTCAAGCCTTTGTCTCGGCCAACCCCTGCCCATTTCATCTCTCCAAATCCCTCTCTTCATCATTGAAGCCTCACTTTGGGCATAATCCTTTCCAAGGAAGCCTTTGAGCTCAAATCAAAGGAAGTTACCCGATTTAAAGGTAATGTCTTCCCTTGTGTTCTTTTGTTTTATTTTTCTTATCCAACCCCCTAAACTCTTTTTATTATTTTATTTTGTAACAACACCAGTATCCTCAATATACTATTATGTTGTTATGTGAAGTATTCGAGCTACACTTACACACACCTTCATCTAATGGTTAAAGAACATTCTGTTCCTATGGATGGCGAATTACTACCTCACGAAACGATGATTGTTCAATATTATTTTAACACCTTCAAAGGTGGCCATTAAGATGTCACTATATTTATATATGATATATAATATGTTTATGTTTTCCTTAAGCTTCTGTATTTTTCATTTATGGCATACCTTTATGATTTCCATTATGGGTAAACGTGATATCTTCATTTTAGGAAGTGCGGACTACCGCCCCCTCAAAGTGATTTGATTCGTTAATGCCATATGTGGGACGTATAAAGGATGGAATTAATGGTATTACATATTTTATCCTACTGGAATTATAATATATCTTTATATCTTTATTATTTCATTCCATTGAATACAAAAAAAAAGAAATGAAAGTAGCGTTCATGCGTACGTACGGCTTACCGTCTCCATGAACGGTACATTTCATTTCTTATCTCCAAATGTTATGTACTATTATAAGTACATATATATAATGGATATATATGTAATATATTACATCTAAATGATGGGTATAATTCCGGAATTATAATATATATATCGCTCATTTTGTTTTCATTCCATTAATATTAAAGTAGCGTTGATGCGTACGTACGGCCTACCATCTCCATGAACGGTGCTTTTAATTTTTTTATCTCCAAATGCTATGGAATAGTATAAAATGAATATATACTGGATATATATGATATTTAAAACATAAATACTATTCTGGAGATGATGTACCTATAACTACATGGAAAATTCTTTTCCAACAAGTTCAATTTTTACTCATGTACTGAATATCGACAAAAACATCTGATATGAACTCACTTTATTAACCAATTATTATAACATTATAATATGTGATATGAACTGAATAATAATATTTAAAAATTTCCTTAAGAAATTATAAATTTACCAAATTTTATTATTCAGGACGTTAAAGAACGATCGAGTCATGTCGGACACGAGGTAAGGGATCCTACTCCTCTCTTTCTTTTTAAGTACACTCTTTTATGTCATTACTTTTAAGCTCATATTTATTGTGATTGGGATGTTATTTTATATTACCCCTACTGTAATTTTTATGTTCATATGGTGAGAGACCCTATTTTCTCTCATCAATCCATTTTGGAAGTTTTGAGTGTCGCTGTTAGGCTGCCGAATTTTCGTAAGAGATCTAACCTCTCTCTTTCTTTTTAAGTACTCTCATTTATGTCACTTCTTTTAAGATCCTATTTGTTATGATGGGGGATGCTCTTTTATATTCCTCTTTCTGTAAATTTTATTGTAATATGATGAGATACTCTATTTGATCTCATCAATCCATTTTTGGAAGTTTTAAGTGGCACCGTTAGGCTGTCGAGTTTTCGTAAGGGATTTTTCATCTCACTTTTATTCCCGTGAGATTTATGCTACATTTTCCACCATTTTCTTTGAGTGGTTTATGTACTTCCCATTATTATACTCTTTGTGTAATATAATTTCATTTATGGGTACTTACATATTCATTGTATGACCCTTCTTCAATGGGGTGTACGTTTCGAAAGTTACCCAAGTCGGTAAGGGAACCTTTCACCCTCCCTTTTTTAAAAGACTTATTTTGTTATGTATTTTAATTCACATACTATTATGTTGGGATATGTTCTTCTATATCCTTATTAATGTAAATTTTATGTCCATGTGATGAGATACCCTTTTTATCTCTCATCAACTCATTTTATGAGTTTTGAAGTGACGTCGTTAGGCTGTCGAATTTCTGTAAGAGAACTTCTTAATCCACTTTCAATTATTTGGGTTAAACCTCTAATTCTTGATTTTATTATGCCAAGATTATGTGTGGAATCTCTATGTTTTATTTTCCACAAACCTTTGTGTGGATATACTATTTCTACACATAATCATCTCATTGATAAATTCTTATGTCATTTAGACGGACTTGTATCGGAAATCATAACTCAATCTCATTTCATTGAGTTAAATATCTATGTCATTGGTTTTGTTTTTCCAAGATTATGTGTGAATGACCTATGATTGTTTTACACTTAATATCCTCTTATATTTTGTGTATTCGTATTTTTCACACATAATCATGTAATTGATTTATCCTTAATCTAAGGATACTGACTTTGTAAGGGACTTCGTCTCAATCTCCTTCCATTGAGGCATATTTGGTTTTACACACAACTTTCTTTTATACGGTGTATAAACCCCTTTGAATTTTAATTTTATTCAAAAGGAATCTTTTTATATGAAGCGTTTTACTATACGACAAAAAAGGAATGTTTTGTTTAACGTACGCGGTGACAACGACCTTTTCCGCCGCCGCGAGTATTATTTGGTCTTTGGCTTCCTCAACAAGACGTAATGTTTTTTAAAATGAAATAAATACCATATACTCTTTTATGTATGTTGGTATTGAAAATGTTTTTTTAAAGGATTTGTTATGTTGATATATTTAAGTGATATATTGTGATCGAAATGTGGAAATGTTTTCTTTCCATTATATTTGTTTAATGTCTTATGATTTTATAATGGTACTTGGACATTATGACGGGTGGTGCCATGAATACCAGGATGGGTGGTTACGTTATAACATCCAATGCATTGGGTATGGAATTCGGCCGTATGGCTATTCCATTAAGTATGTGTGGAATTCGGCCGTATGGCTATTCCATTAAGTATGTGTGGAATTTGACCATATGGTTATTCCATTTAAGTATGTTTATGTCCCAAGTTACCTTTTTTATGTTATGTGTTCTTTATATGGGTTTTATGGTAATCTTTTGGTTACAAAAGGGTAAGTAATGATCTTTTATTCATTAAAGAGTTTTTTTTACTACTTCAAAAAGTTGAAAAGTATTACTTTGATAAAGTATACATGGTTTACTTGTTGTTTTGAAAAACTAAAAGTTTTCATTCTTTGTGTATCCCTTACTGAGCTTTTTATGCTCATCCCAAGTTTTTGAAATGTTTTTCACAGGACTTAACGTGGAATAGGGTCAAGGATGGGATCAAGGGAAAGTCATGCTACCTAAAACATGGAACTAGACATGTTTCTTTTTAAGAGTTTTATTTTATGTAAACATAGTAGAAGTTTCCACTTTGTAATCTTTTGATATGTAATAGTTATGTCCTAATTCTCTAAAACTCTAAACCTGAAAAGATCTTCAATGTGAATTATTCATTTAATTAAATATTAAGTAAGGTTTAAGGTTGGGGCCTTATAGTTGGTATCAGAGGTCGGTTTAGATAACTTTAGAGGTTAGGGTATTCTTTAAGCATAAGTGGCATTACCATAATGGTTAGAATTGCATAAAGAGTCCTAGTTTTAGATAAAGTGAATGAGTAAGTATATCTTAGTGTTTATCTTCCTCATCAGTACATGATGGTTTTGTTGATATACTTACACTGACATTTCTGTTTTTAGTGAATGGATGGATCTAGCAGGCACCAAAGTGACAATAGGTTTGAAGGAAACTGTGGTGGTTCTCTGATTAAGAGACTGGATGAAATGGGGGATTCAATGAGGAAACTCATGGTTGTTCTAAACCAACTATCAAGGATTCATGATAAACCACTTGTACCTTGGTATGTTCTGTAACGCATCATGTACGAGATGACCAATCGATGTGGAAGTTCAGGTAATAATTATAAAGGTAACCATTAGGGTTTATATGATCTTTACTTTTGAGGTAATTATGGGTTGTTATATATTATGATGGAAAATGAAAGGCATGAGATAAAATTGAGGTTAAAATATGTTATGATTATTTTTGAAGATTTTATCTCATTTTTGGGAATGATTTAAGAATTTTATAGTTTTGGAAAATGGACAACACGCAGACCGTTTGACAACCCGTCGCATCGGACAAGGCTGCAAGAATCGAACCCACAACCAAAGTGTGACGGGTATTTATCGCCTACCACTGGACTACGTGAAGTCCCTGGTTAGTTTGACTAATTCTTTTTAGTTAGATGATTTTAGGAATCAAGAGTAAGTTTATTTTGGGTTATATATGGAAATGATTAACCTATCATGGAGGATATGTGATTAGGTTAATTACTTTTCAACATGAGAATTTAAGAGCAACTGATGTTATTTGGAGATAAAAGTTAATTTGTACCTTGAAAGACTATGTGATTAAATCCTTAAAATATTTGGGTTTCAATCTTAGTTTGGTTTACTTTGAAGAATTTTATGGACAATTGTTTATCGAATGGTCTTCATTGAACTTTGGGTTTTTTTTGGACAAATTTTGGAGATTAAGAATGGATTTTCTTTTTATAAAGGATTATACTTTTGTGGGTTATCTGATCTCATACTAACAATTTTGGTTTTGGATTTTGTCAAAATACATGGGAAATATATAGTTCTCTTTTGTGGATTATTTGATTCTCAGGAAGTTGATTATAGTACTCTTAATGCGAACAAGTCTTCCTAAAAACTCGTCTTTTGGAGAAAATATGATTTTGATTAAGGAATCTAGTAAAAGATTAAAGTCTACATGACAAGTAAGTATGTTTCATTATGATTTAGTTAAGCTCAAAAATATATTCCTCAATGAAGAGTAACTTAAAACAAAAAATTTGTCTGTTAACATTTCCTATTGTGGAATTGAATACCATTTAACCCATCACAAGTTTGTGATTTTCTTATGGTTAACTTTCTCCTAGACATGTTTACTATCACTCTCTATCAGAACATGACCCTTTGTTTTCTCCTCCATATCCATATTTTCATACTTGGAATCCTAGTATGGGTTAACTCGGGTGACATTTGTACTTCTCTCCCATTCTTTTAAAGTGATTGTTTTACCAACTCTTGTTCCTATGTGGGACTTTCAAGGTTGTTTCCGAGCCCAATTTTGAAATTGCGAGGACACAATTCCCAAAAGGGTGGAAGAATGTAACACCCTAGGTAAATAAATAATATGAAATTTTTATATTTATCCCTATTTGTGAATAAAATGTCAATATTAATTTAAAGGGAACGCTATGCTCGATGGCTTACCCAATACACAACAATGAGTTCCTTTGAAATCTTACGTTGCACTCTAATAATAAAATAATATTATTTTAAATGGTAGTTAACGCCTAGCCATTGTAATGGAGGGAATGAACAGAACCAACTAAAAAATGATTATATATGTTTGTCAAATATTTTTTACTCTTTACAAAAAATGTTAGAGGATTAAAAATGCGAATGAATTCATTTTTAAGCGTAAACATTCTAATATTCTTTAAAAGGTCGATTAACCGCCTTTTGATGGCGAACCTCTTTTAAATTCACTTTTTGAAAATTTTATGTGTTATATTTGACAAAATAAAATTCTTCTTTAGAATCAGGACATCAAAATTTACTTTGTGTAAATTTTTGGTATCTTTCTGATAAAGTTCATTTTTTAATGAATAGTGAAAAATGTTGTATTTTAATTCAAAACCTCTTTTTAATCTAATTAATTTATATGATTAGATTATATTTTGAATTGTTTTTAAAGTAAAATTAGAATATATTTTTACCATTTAATCCAATAGTGGTCATTGGAATTAATTTCATCTTGAAATTGGACTTAAACTAATGTCAATCTTTTGATACTTATTGTTTCATAAAAACACGCTATTTGCTCTGACAGTGGGAATTAATTATTAAATTAATTAATGTAACTTATATGTTTTTAATTTTGTAAAATAGACATCATTTTTGAATTCGGAATATCAAATATATCCTAGGGTGAATTTTTGGTAATTTTCTGAAAAACTTCAATTTTTGATGAATAGTGAAACCACTAAGTGGTAGTTAAAGAAACTGATTTTTTGTTTCAATGAAACTTTACCACTTTTGTGATTTGAATTTCAAAAAATCCTACATACATGGTTTTCATTAAGAAGTAAAATGTGGTTCTATGGGATTAAAATAATTCTTTGGTGAATAATAACTTTTAAGTTTATTAATCACGAATAGAGGTAATTAGTGTAATTTAAGGTAAAAATAATGTTTTAATAATATTAAATGACCTAGACATATGTACTACCCTAATTGGATGTGTCATGGACGACCGAGAAAATCCATGGGTCAACTTGGGGATCCCATGGAGCCACTTTGATTGGGAAATGACATTAATACCTTTTTATTTAATGTTAAAATTAAAATGTGACAAACATGTGTTGTTTTACTGAAACAATTTTTATATGGGGTTATACAAGTCATATTTTTGACTATAAATATTCATTATAAATATAAAAAGATTTCCTACATCGTGATATTTGTTTTATAATTTTTAGACACTAAATAAAATAAATTATTTATGACACCATGATGATGCAGCGATTACCTCATTATTTAACGATTTAAATAAAATGAAAAGATAATGTAAAATCTAAGACCTAAACTTGTAAAAAACCTATTGGATGGGTGTATTTCGAAACCTTATCACCTTATCCTCGAAATACATCAATGTGGGACTTTTAAAATCCGAAAATCATTTGAAAATAAAGTAACATTTTGTAACTTTCCAAGAGTGCCCCTCCTCTCCTCTTATAAAAGGCCCCCACCTCTACCACCTTACACACACCTCTCAAGCGTTTGTATTGGCCAAAACCTGCCCATTTAATTTTTCCAAATCCCTCTCTTCATCATTGAAGCCTCACTTTGGGAATAATCCTTTCCAAGGAAGCCTTTGAGCTCAAATCAAAGGAAGTTACCCAATTTAAAGGTAATATCTTCCCTTGTGTTCTTTTGTTTCATTTTTCTTATCCAACCCCCTAAACTCTTTTTATTATTTTATTTTGTAACAAAAAAAGTATCCTCAATATACTAGGATGTTTTTATGTGAATGATTCGAGCTACACTTACACACACCTTCGTCTAATGGTTAAAGAACATACTGTTTCTGAGGATGGCGAATTACTGCCTCACGAAACGATGATTGTTCAATATTCTTTTAACACTTTCAAAGGTGGCCATTAAGAAGTCACTATATTTATATATGATATATAATATGTTTATGTTTTCCTTAAGCTTATGTATTTTTCATTTATGGCATAACTTTATGGTTTCCATTATGGATAAACGCGATATCTTCATTTTAGGAAGTGTGGACTACCGCCCCCTCAAAGTGATTTGATTCGTTAATGCCATATGTTGGACGTATAAAGGATGTAATTAATGGTATTACATATGTTATCCTACTGGAATTATAATATACCTTTATATCTTTATTATTTCATTCCATTGAATACAAAAAAAAAAGAAATGAAAGTAGCGTTCATGCGTCCGTACGGCTTACCGTCTCCATGAACGGTACATTTCATTTCTTATCTCCAAATGTTATGTACTATTATAAGTACATATATATAATGGATATATATGTAGTATATTACATCTAAATGATGGGTATCATTCTGGAATTATAATATATATATCTCTCATTTTGTTTTAATTCCATTAATATGACAAAAAAATGAAAGTAGCGTTCATGCGTACGTACGGCCTACCGTCTCCATGAACAGTGCTTTTAATTTTTTTATCTCCAAATGATATAGAATAGTATAAAATGAATATATACTGGATATATATGATATTTAAAACATAAATACTATTCTGGATATGATGTACCTATAACTACATGGAAAATTCTTTTCCAACAAGTTCAATTTTTACTCATGTACTGAACATCGACAAAAACGTCTGTTATGAACTCACTTTATTAACCAATTATTATAACATTATAATATGTGATATGAAATTAATAATAATATTTAAAGTAGGTCCTTAATCAATTATAAATTGAACAAATTTTATTATTCAGGACGTTAAAGAACGATCAAGTCATGTCAGACACGAGGTAAGGGATCCTACTCCTCTCTTTCTTTTTAAGTACACTCTTTTATGTCATTCCTTTTAAGATCATCTTTATTATGATTGGGATGTTCTTCTATATTACTCATACTGTAATTTTTATGTTCATATGGTGAGAGACCCTATTTTCTCTCATCAATCCATTTTGGAAGTTTTGAGTGGCGTTGTTAGGCTGTCGAATTTTTGTAAGAGATCTAACCTCTCTCTTTCTTTTTAAGTACTCTCATTTATGTCACTTCTTTTAAGCTACTCTTTTTAATGATGGGGGATGTTCTTTTATATTCATCTTGCTTAATATTTTATTTTAATATTATGAGATACTCTATTTGATCTCATCAATCCATTTTTGGAAGTTTTAAGTGGCGTCGTTAGGCTGCCGAGTTTTCGTAAGGGATTTTTCATCTCACTTTTATTCCCGTGAGATTTATGCTACATTTGCCACCATTTCCTTTGAGTGGTGTTTGTCCTTCCTATTATTATAATCTTTGTGCAATATAATTTCATTTATGGGTACTTACATATTCATTGTATGACCCTTCTTCAATGGGGTGTACGTTTCGAAAGGTACCCAAGTCAGTAAGGGAACCTTTCACCCTCCTCTTTTTAAAAGACTTCTTTTGTTATGTATTTTAATTCACATACTATTATGTTGTGATATGTTCTTATATATCCTTATTAATGTAAATTTTATGTCCAAGTGATGAGATACCCTTTTTATCTCTAATCAACTCATTTTATGAGTTTTGAAGTGATGTCTTTAGGCTGTCGAATTTCTGTAAGGGAACTTCTTAACCCACTTTCAATTCTTTGGGTTAAACCTCTAATTCTTGATTTTATTATGACAAGATTATGTGTGGAATCTCTATGTTGTAGTTTCCACAAACCTTTGTGTGGATATACTATTGCTACACATAATCATCTCATTGATAAATTCTTATGTCATTTAGATGGACTTGTATCGGAAATCATAACTCAATCTCATTTCATTGAGTTAAATATCTATGTCATTGGTTTTGTTTTTCCAAAATTATGTGTGAATGACCTCTTATTGTTTTACACTTAATATCCACTTATATTTTGTGTATTCGTATTTGTCACACATAATCATGTAATTGATTTATCCTTAATCTAAGGATACCGACTTTGTAAGGGACTTCATCTCAATCTCCTTTCATTGAGGCATATTTGGTTTTACACACAACTTTCTTTTATACGGTGTATAAACCCCTTTTACTTTTAATTTTATTCAAAAGGAATCTTTTTATATGAAGCGTTTTACTAAACGACAAAAAAGGAATGTTTCTTTTAATGTACTCGGTGACAACGACCTTTTCTGCCGCCGCGAGTATTATTTGATCTTTGGCTTCCTCAACAAGCCGTAATGTTTTTTAAAATGAAATAAATACCATATACTCTTTTATGTATGTTGGTATTGAAAATGGTTTTTATAAAGGATTTGTTATGTCGATATATTTAAGTGATATATTGTGATCGAAATGTGGAAATGTTTTCATTCCATTATATTTGTTTAATGTCTTATGATTTTATAATGGTACTTGGACATTATGACGGGTGGTGCCGTGAATACCAGGGCGGGTGGTTACGTTATAACCTCCAATGCATTGGGTATGGAATTCGACCGTATGGCTATTCCATTAAGTATGTGTGGAAGTCGTTCGTATGGCTATTCCATTAAGTATGTGTGGAAGTCGACCGTATGGTTATTACATTTAAGTATGTTTATGTCCCAAATTACCTTTTTTATGTTATGTGTTCTTTATATGGGTTTTATGGTAATCTTTTGGTTACAAAAGGGTAAGTAATGATCTTTTATTCATTGAAGATTTTTTTTACTACTTCGAAAAGGTGAAAAGTATTACTTTGATAAAGTATACATGGTTTAATTATTGTTTTGAAAAACTAACAGTTTTCATTCTTTGTGTATCCCTTACTGAGCTTTTTATGCTCATCCCAAGTTTTTGAAATGTTTTTCACAGGACTTAACATGGAATAGGGTCAAGGATGGGATCAAGGAAAATTCATGATACCTAAAACATGGAACTAGACATGTTTCTTTTTAAGAGTTTTTATTTTTTGGAAACTTAGTAGAAGTTTCTACTATGTAATCTTTTGAGATGTAATAGTTATGTCCTAATTCTCTAAAACTCTAAACCTAAAAAGATCCTCAATGTGAATTATTCATTTAATTCAACATTAATTAAGGTTTAAGGCTGGAGACTTATACTTATTATGTTTCTTTCCCTAGGTTACGAAGAAGATAACTTTGAATAAGCTTTCAAGGATGTAATTTATTTCATTTTATTGTGCAGTATGCTCTATTTTATTTTCCCAATGTTTTGTGGGTATCGTGTATGTAATATATCTTTCGAACACTACTAAACTGGTCATTAATTTGGGATTTTTTTCCTTGTAAACATGTCAGTTTAATAAATCAATGCACTAGATCTAGGCTTCTGGGGTCGGGGCATTACAGTTTCTATCAAAAGAATTTTCTAAACAACCTTGGAAAGTAGATTTAGAAAATTAGATTAGGAAACATAACTCTAATATATACTTTTAGGATGAGTATAAAAGATCATCCTAGAATTTTAGTCAGATAGATATTATGTGGGTATTCTTAGCAATACATCATTGTCTAGATAATACAAATGGAAGTGGTTCTAGAATAGATGTAAATATGATTAATAACTCTGACAAGGTGTTATAGGCCTGACTAAGGGTAACCTAATACATGAAAATGGGCCTTACTATGCACCTAGGTTGACACACCTAGGGGATATGCTTAGGATAGTTCACATTTTCTTTACCTACCATTATGAATGGATTTAAAAGTAAAGATATCCACAAAGAATACATGTTTATAATTATGATAGCAGTTATGCATAAATTTCTTAATTTATGTTACACCATATTTATTGTTATACAAAGTTCATAATTTTATGAGCTAATCTAGTATATGGTATTGTTTATAAATGGAACCTAGAATAAATAATGGTATCTATACTCATGGAAAATTTAGAGAATTACATACTAAGAAACCCAATATAGCTGGTATTATGACTGATAATGTCATGGAAATATTAGGGAAACATAATAATATTATGACACGAAACCTTACCTAGATGGAGAAACCTATTCCAAAAAAATATTATTTGATTTTGGTCACTTTATGGAACAGAGGTCCCCATAATTTAGTTTGAATACTAATCCAATGGAATTCGAGTAATGGATTAAGTATTTGGGGAAGATATTCATGGCATTAGAATGTGGTGAAAAATAAAAGGTTGAACTTGTAGTGTATTGTCTCCAAGATGATATTGATCAATGGTGTTCCTTGATGTAGGGTACCAGGGAGGAAGAAGAAATATAACTCATCGAATGGATAGAATTTAAGGATACATTTTTTGATAAATAATTCCCTCATGATCAACAAATTGATATGAAGAGTAAGTTTCTTAGCTTAAATTAAAAGAAAGAAAAGAGTGTTAATGGTTATGAATCTACCTTTATATGGTTATCCAGGCATGCTATGGATTATATACGCAACACAGAGTGAAATATTGACCACTTATTTGAATGACTTTAGCCAAGTCTTTGAAGGGAATTAGTGTCTCAACACCTTTCTTCATATGATGATATAGTTTTATGTGATATCAATACATAGAAATAATTCACCAATTCCTATGGCTTCAAGGGAAACCAAGAGAAGAATAGATCTTCTAAACACTATGAAAAAGGTAAAGAGTCAAATAATATGAAGGGAAATAAGGATTTTCTAAAATGTAATCACCCTAATAAATAATTAAAATTATTGGGATTTTGTCATAAGTGTGGATAAAATGGTCAATAGGCAAAATAATGAAAAGGAAATAAGAAAAATACTGATATTAAATGTTACAACTACAAGGAGATGGGGCACTACACAAACTAATTCCATAAGAATCAAGAGAATATACATCAGAAGAAGCTAAGGGATCAAGGTCAATCTTATGTTATTGATAGTACTGAAGTGTAACTATTAATGTACTTCTGTATTTGGATATATTAAATATGTTTTAAAAGTATTTTATTTATTATATTCTCATCATATGATTTATGAAATATATAAGTATTGTACTATAATACTTTTTCATTAAGGATTTGATATCATAAGCCGAATGGTACCAAAAAAATTATTCATCATAAATTTAAACATTTCATAAAACATATGATTAAGGGTAAGAAAAAACTTAATATGTTCTTAATGTGGAGATAATGATGAATAAATGATTGATTTTTACAGGTACTAGCTACCTTGGAACTGATTAATGACTTGTCAAGAATTTTTCAAGGGTATCTTCATCTATGTCAACTTCCTTTGTTGATTCTTGTAATTCATTCAGGTTTACCTCTTATGATACCATATACCATATGTTTTTTAAGGGATTATGATTAGTTTTACTATGGATGTACTATTTGATACCATTCATGGTTTATGGTTAAATTATTCAAATTTCTTATGCTATTTTTTCAATATGAATGTTTATGTTGTTTATGTTTCACCCATTCATATGAGGGATGTATTAGATATAGAAAGTGATGGTTGGGGCCCAATATAGCCCCTCGATGCATTGGTAGGTCTCATGAGACAAACTAGATATGGTTTTTCCAGAGGTCTTATGCATTTATTTGATTGTTGGCATAAATCGATGACAATAATAGATTCTTGCCATGTATCCATGACAAGAAAAGATTCTAGCAAGAATACTTGATAGATTCTTGACATGATCCCTTGAATATAAGTTTTAGATATCCATCATTATTAATTTCTATCACACCCTGACCTTTAAAATTATTTTATTTTATTATTTCTTGGCTTTGGTTAGCCTCATCAATGTTTGGGTTGAGTGATGGTTTAAAATTATTGATGTTTGATGATGTTTGTGGGTTTCAGACCGGTGCACGGGCACCACACTTTTGGTGGTAACTGTGTGGTCGGCCTAAGTGCCTCTGTGATTGCCTAATACTTAAAATAATTAAATCTTATGAAAATAAAATAAATTTAATGTTTAAACCATAATAATAATAATATAATTATTATTAAAAGTGTTCTTATTATTTTTATTATTAAACTATTATTACTTTTATTATTATTAAAAAAAAAGTGAAGTGAAGTGAATATTATTAATATCATGATTATTATTATTATTATTATTAAGAGAATTATTAATGTTGTTATGATTATATTATTATTAATATTGTCATTAAAAAAATTTATTACTAAAATTATCTTTACAATTAATTTTTTATTATGATTGATTATTGTTAATTTTAGTAGTAATAATATTATTATTATGGTTATTATTATTAAGAAAAATTATTACTACTATTATTAGAATTATTATTATTCACTACCAAAAAAATAGCTTATACCAATAGAAATTTATTGATAGATAATATATATGTTGGTAAAAATGAAAATTTCTAACAGATATTATATTTTATTGGTATTAATTTTTAATACCAACACATACATTTACCAATAGATATATCTATTAGTATTATTTGTTCAATACCAACATTTCATTTACCAATAGTTGAATCTATTGCTTTAGCATACTAATACCACAATTTTTTTTACTAATACATGAATCTGTTATTAATAATGACTATTACCAACAAATCATTTGTTGTCAATAAAAAACGTTACAATAAACCATACAATAAAAAAAGATTTTATCAATAATCAATTATGAAAAACATAGTGTGTGTGTATATATATATATATTATTTTTACGACCAAAGTAATTTTTCTCCCAGGGTTTTATTAAAAACATATCATAATTTATTTTAGTTTTCTACTTTCTTGAAATATTATATGTTTATATATTCTCAATACTATTTAATCAATTTTCTCTAAATATTAACTGATTTTATATTTTTTTAATATTATTAGTTCAATAAACATTAGTATACATTTTAAAAAAAACACAACCCTAATTCCCCAATCCTCGTGTCTTCCCTGCAACGTTGCCCCGCCGCCCCGCCTTGCCTCCCGCCGCCCCTCCTTGCCTCCCGCCACCCCGCCTCGCCTCCCGCCACCCTCGCATCCCCCAATCATCGTGTCTTCCATATGACTTCATTATTCTCACTTATTTATCTCTCGCTGCCTCTGCACCGGTGATCTCTTCCTGCACTCAAAAACCTGATTCATTGATGTTCTCCCCACTAAAGGATCTCCATCCCATGGCTTTCCACTTCTTTCTCGGTTCTCTATTCACTCGCATTTTGTGACGCGTTCTTCTTCTTGAATGTGATGCTATGTAGGTTCGGTCTTGTATGGTTATTTTGGTGTTGTTTAGTTTTCTGATGGTGTTTTATTTTTATGGTTTTTCCCCATCATCTAGGATTGAACCTCGGTTGGATTTGATCTTCTGTTTCTCTGTTTTGCTTCAGTGTATGTCGATTTACGCTTCAACCAGCTTCAATCCCCCTATCATTAAGGGTGGATTCAGGTGTCATCTCCAACAGTCCAGCTAGGTCTTAAAGATGGCCCTCCAAGCCCCAAGCAGTGTTTGTCTGTCCATCTTGATCTGATGGGCACATGATTCTTCTTCATGGTCATGCTCCCTGGCAGTTAAGGGTGGTCAGGTCATTGCTATTCTTCTATTTCATACCATGTATTTGGCAGGTGGATGTGATGGAGCTGGTTTTTGTTGGAGGTTATTTCTTTTTTGTCTCAAATGGCTGTTAAACAAGTTGATTTGGACAGGTTAATTTCCTCTATTGGGTTCTTTTTTTTCTGGTTCATAAGTCTTTTGACTAAAAAAGAATACACTGAAAAATGAATATAGAGGTGATTCTGGGCTAGATTTGTCTCCTACGACAGGTCAGTGCATGGTGAGGAACACGTGTTCAACATGCTATTGATGTAAAAGAAGGTGGATCTCCTCTAGTTGTCATAGAAAATGGGAATCTTAATAGAGATTCATATTTTTATGTTGCTTACCTTTTTCTCATTCCAATTTTGTTTTTTGTTTTCAAGGTTTTATTCATGTTCATTCCCTTATTTTTTGTTCTGTTATGATTTTTCATGCTGTTAATTACGGTACTTTGTGGTGGGGAATTGGGGATGATGTCATCAAATTCTCTACAGATGTTTGATTAGATTTTTAGGATGGTAACACCTTTGTTATCTAGTTCTATTTTATTTTTTTTATTATTTTTTATGGGATATTTTTATCTCATTTGTGAGTGTTCTTTTAGGTATTAGGGGTTGTATTCACAGTGCATCGGAGGTGGTCATTGAAGTGGTGTAAATGCTGGAGGAGAGTTAGTTTGATGTCCTTTTGATGATAGGAATACAAGGATGATAGATTTTGTTATATATGATGTTATTTGTGGTGTTTTTCAATGATTCTATCATAGTGTTATGGTTTCCTAGAATTGGAAACATTAAGGCTCATATTCACTACACTCGCCCGATACACACTGCATTATTCTAGTTTGGCATGTAATTGTTATTTCCCATCTGTTTTCTAACAAATTTTTCTTTGCAAGCATCCCATGTCAGCAATGACACCCGTACCGACACCTGTACTCCTGTCTTTTCCAATTCATGCATTTTCACTTTTTACATGCTTTACTTGTATGGAATTCATAGTACTAATCACATTAACACCACTTTTTTGTTCTAGGGTTCTGGTTAATTCCTCAAAATAAATAGCAGCAGGTTCATAAGGCTACTTTTCAAGGCCTTCAATAGATGATCTCTTCTACTTCAGAGTGGAATACATGGTAATCTCAATAGCACTACCACCAGGTATCAACATTGGATTCTTGATAATGTTTCATCCTACGGTATAAAAACATGAAAATTCCTTTACAATTTATTTAGAAGATCCTTTATAACACCCATTGGAAGAACGATGCAAGCTTTTGGCTCTGAACGCATGACAATGAAAGAAAAAACCGGTCACTGATCCACTTGACCTAAAAAATACCTAATTTTGTTCCCACATAGGATTCCTGATGTTTATTAGGTCTATTTTAAAAAACATTTCCACAAGCTTGCACTACCTTGTTGTCTTCTTTTCTCAATGATATGACGACACTGACTTGAGATTTGCTTATTTAATGGCATGCCAAATCACTCAACCCTCTCTATTCTATAGCCAAATCAGGTTTCAAATTTTCAATATGTATGTCAAGATTTTCAATGTACTTTTCATTTTTCATACTACCCAAGCATCTTCTCTCACCAACTTTGCATTTGTTTTGTTCTCCAAATTCTTGTACTCTAGAGGAAAATCAAGAATAAATATACAGGGGTTCACAACCCTTTTCCCATTTTTTCGGTGGAAAAAAAGTCTTTTCTCATTTTTTGGGGGGTAAAAAATTATTTGTTAAACATTACACCTTGAAGAACCTTTGAATCCTCTAATTGGAATCCAGACTTTCGCAACCTTTATATACATAATGTGATGCTTCTGAAAACCTTGACTGTTGTCACAACATCAAGTGCTAAATCCGATATGAGATACCTAAATTGGCTAGTAAATTTTGTACCAATGCAACTCTTCACCAGTCCAAGAATTACAACATGATCATTCACATTGACATGCATCGTAAAAATTGATTATTTTATTAAACATATTTTTAATGTGCCTGGTGATGATAATAATATAGGAATGATGTCGATTTTTTACTTTTGTTTTTACTTGCAAATTCCTCTACCTATTTTGGATGAAAAGAATAATGTTTTTGGAGATGTTGACATGGACATGTAGTATTCCATTGATTCCTTGATAATGTGTATCATGAAGAGCCAAAATGTTTTACTTCATTTGTATTTGTTCAGGGAATCTATAGAGTATTTGAGACCACATGTTTAAGGTAATATATTGATACCTCATTATTGTTTTAGTGTTCTCACTAACATCTTAATTTCCCTCACCTATTTATAATGACTTGGTTTGAAATATGGAATCTGGTTTAGTGTTCTCACTAATAATATATTAATTCCTTGTTCATTTATGAAATCTATGCCTCATCTGTGTGTGAAATTTATGTAGAATACAGGTGTGTTTCTTAGCGTGTGTGAAATCTAGAATCTATGTACTGTTTGTGGAATCTGGAATTTTTGTTTTAGGGAGAGCATGAACATCGAAGGTGAGGCCCACATGGTCTGGCCTATGGTGCAACATTACCAACTTCGTAAGGGGAGGTATAAGGCTAAAAAGAAGAGGTTTGTATGTCTTCACCTCAGGAAGATACTTGATGAACATGTACCTGTACAGTTTATTAGATGGATGAATCAATATTGACATACATTTTTCAACTAGTAGGTAAAGGGAAAAGTCATCTCAAAAAAGGTACATTCACCTCTCTTTCTCCAAATTAATCAATTACCCTGCTACAGAGAACCATTGGAAAGCTGAAATGTGCACTAGTTAAATCCGATGAGTAATTAGAAAGTATACTGCAATTATTAGGTAGATGGAATATTTTTAATTGGTACAAATACAATTTGAATTGATGTCTATCCAATCTATCCCCTCACCTATTTTTCATCTGGTTTTCTTAGTGTTCCAAATTGCAAACATAGTTTGGCTTCCACATAGATTGCACCCATGTCCTGTGTGTGAATATGGAATCTGGATTCTGTTTTAGAGTTCTAATTTCATTATCTTTAGAATTTGGTATCTATTTTAGTGTTCTCGTCATCATTGATGATAGGGCAGGTGAATAATAAACTGATGTGTAATAGATTGGGAATTAATATTCAAGTTATAGTTTAAGGGATCATCTAGGTTTGTTTACTAATGAGTGATGTGACCAATCATTGTATGTCTTCTTGTCCTTTTCTTGATTCTCTGGATCTTTTTTGGCATTCCAGTGGAAAGGTGTGTAGGTACTTATCATTTTATTTGGGGGAGGGTATCCCATGTAGCCTGTAGAATCTGTGACCGGTAAGCTGCTTCCTCAACCCATGAAATTTTAGTTTTTTTAATGTCCTTAATTTCATTATGGAGGTGCCTTTGGATCGTGGTTTGATATTCTGATGTGTTTTTCCTACGGTTAATTTATTCACAGTTTTGATGTAGTCACAATTTTGTGCACATTCCTTTAAAAATAATTAACTAGTTTCTTTTTATCTTTGATCAATTTTGTTGATGGAATTAGAATTGAAATTATAAGATAAACTAGTAGGATAGAATAAAACCGAGTAAGTAAAATAGCCTTTATAAAAATAGGATTTAGGGGAACAAAGTAGTATTAGAGGAAGAAGGTCCCCCTGGGGGGTATAAAAGAGGATTTTTATTATATTCAGAATAGAGGGGAATCAAATTTAGTTACCTATAATCTTTGTGGCATCCTACAGTATCTTCCCATGAAACATCTTAAACAATTTGATTGATGGGGACCTATGTATGTTGTGTTCCTGGGGTTTTCATTTGGAGTCAGATGACCTATTCCTTGATGTTTTCATTATTTTTTTTTTTCACAATTGTGAACTTCTATACTGCAGTAACATTACCAATGCTGGAGTCACTACGCATTCCCCTCTTTTCATCCATTCTCGAAATGTTACCAAATCAGAAATCCAATACAGCCTTCCATTTCTTTGTTTTTTCTTCAAATGATTTTATATTGTTTATTATTTTCCTCCAGCATCCTGCATAATCTGTATTCTTTTTCCTGAACCATATTTTTTCTGGTCTTTTAATATATTTCCATGCCTCCAGAATCTTGTCCCCCTATTGTCTTCTTCTATGTTTTTTGTTGCCTTTTTTGTCATACTACAAATTTTTCTTCTTGTATTTTGTTTTATTCTAGTTTTTTATCCATTCTGCTCATATTTCTTATTGGATTTTTGGTTTCATTTTGTGTTACATTACATGTTTTAATGAATTATTTGTTAAATAAAAGGCTGTATTTGAATGTTTATTTTTTTATTGGTTAGGTACTAACTTTTTTTAAAGTCAAAAGAAAGTTCAACACAATTCTAGTAAGTTCAACACAAATGTTAATTTCTTGTTGTGCAGGTACTACCTTTTTTCCTTTGGGGTAAGCTATTTTTGTCACTTGATTATGTACCTTCGTCAACCCCATATGAGGTTTTTCCTCATATATTTTCTCATTTATTGTCCCATATTTTTGTGTTTGTGTATAGACTGGAGCTGTCATGAATGAGACTGGGGATGAAGTTGGCATAGACTGAAGTGGACATGGATGGACTGGAGATGGAGCTGGCATAGATTGGAGCTGACATGGATGGGGATAAATCTAGATGAGTTTGTATAGACAGTAGATGGAATGGATGAGGCTTGATCCGGCATGGATGGTTTGGGGAAAGAGCTGACTTGGATGGGTCGATGCTAGAGTCACTGGAGATTATGGGCCGGAGCTACAGGGGGTGGTTGATCCTGTTTGGGGGGATCCTACATGGTGGATAGAGTTGTGGAATGTAATTGTGTGTGTGGTGGGGGGGTGAGCAGGATTTTCCAAGATTGTTTCTAGTGGGGATTCAATATTTTCTATTTGTAATGAATTTCATTATTAATATAATTAATTCTTGTCTAATTTTTAAAATGTGTTAAAATAGTCGTTAGTTTATTAATTAAAACATATGTATTATATATGATAAATTAATAAATAAAATATGAAATTTTACTCAAAATAATAATTTACAATTTTTATTTAAATGTATTTTATAAATAAATATTTTAAATGAGTAATATTATTACCAACAAATAAAATTGTTACCAGAACCTATTGTTAAACACCTTAACCAACATATATATTATCTGTTGGTATTATTATAATTCCAAGAGAACTATTTTATCTATCACAAAAACATTTAGTGATAGAGTTTTTACCAACAGTTTAGTGACAGAGACATATATGTTACCAACAGAAAATACACTTTTACGAACAGATATGTCCATGTTGGAAAAAGTGAATTATTTTTTAGTGATTATATCATTGATATTATTATTATTGGTATCACTATTATTGTTGTTGTTGTTGGTGGTGGTGGTGGTGGTGTTGTTTTAAAAAAAAGTGAAACCCTAGCTCATCCCCCCACCCCTTCCTCTATGCATGTAGCACCCCCTAGTCTGTATCATGTGTGTGCCCCAAGCCCCCACCAAACCCTCCCACCTTGCGCTGACAACCCTTGGTCGGACCTCTCCTGGTGGGACCTCCATCCCGGGATCTCCTTCCCAGCAGCCTGACCCTCTACTCTGCCTTGCTTCTACATGGCCCAACCCTCATGCACACCTTCCTCTCCCAACAACTCGACCCTCTACCCCCTGCTCTGGCTCCCCCTTCAACCTTTTATTCCATCATTTTTCTTGTGATTTTCTTCTTTGATCTGGTGAGGTGAGTCTTCTCCTCCATTCTTTTCCTTATTTTTTGTGATTTATGGGCTTATCTATCACCCTATGGTGTACGGAAAAAACCCCAAGTTAGAGTTTAATCTATATTTTTGGGGTTATTTGGTTCTAAGGTTATGGGTAGGATGTCTCAGGACCTTTTGTTTTGTGCTCCACGAATAGCCACAGAAGGCGAGGTGGTTTAACTCGATTTGGTTCACCGCAAATATTTTGGGGTAAGGTTTTTATTCCTTTCTTATTGTCTCTTAATTTATAAATGGGTTTTTTTTGGTATATGATTCCATGTTATTTTTTTGAGGTGCATTGAACCATGATTCTATGTTTTTGTAATTCTAGGAAATGTTGTACTGAGTTCTGGTCCATGTTTGAGGATGTGCATTTATATACTTAAGGTATGTATACATATAATATATATATCCTCCATGTTTGTATTCCCTCATGGATTGGGGAATACGTGCATTGGATTACGAGTGTGTGTGTGTGTGTGCGCATGTGTGTTTGTGTGTGTGTGCGAGTGTGGTCTGGTTAAGAGTGGTCACCGCCTAATTTATCAAGCGCTGAACTGTCTTAGCTTGGTTCGCTCCCTTGTTGAGTTAGGTTCCCTGAGTTCGTGCCTTTAATTTGAAATTCATAATTTCTTGATTACTTTAAAATGTGTTTTATATTTATTTATTATTCATATGGTTGGGATTTAGTTGCATTTGTTAAAAATAGTTATTTATTTGCTTTACGTAATTTATTTAATCTTGTAGCCTGGGTTTTTTATATTGAAACATGTATTCGACCTTGTTTGGAAGTAGTGATGTATTTATAGTGATCAATTGTTTCTAATTTTTGAATATTAAAAATTGGTTTCCTAAATGATTTTTAGTGTGTAATAAGTATTTCTAATGGGTTTCTTTGATTTATGCATGTTTTCAAGATTTTACCAAAATGTGTTGTTCCTTGGTTGAGTAATTGGGCTTTTAAATGGTTTTAGAACTTAAGGGCATTGTGGAATAGTGTTTTTATAAAAATTAAATATTTATTGTAATTTAGTGAATCCGTTTGCCATTGTATATTAGAAAATGGTGTTTTATATCTTCTTATAAATGGTTCTAGAAATGTGTTGAAGTGTATTTTATGGAACATAAAGGCTTTGGTTAAGTGTGTTATTTTAAACCTGACTTGTTTGGAACCTTGAAGTGTAGTTTGAAAATTAAATAACATAATGGCCCATTTGGTACTTAGGTGTTTTGTGTGTTTTTAAATTGGAATTGGAAATGGTTTTAGAAAGTGAATTTGATTTGGAAAATGTAAAGGCTCATATGGCTAGTTCTTGTGGAAGTGGTGTCTCATTTTTTTATGGAAATGGTTGGGAATATTTTTATGATATATTTGAGTGATAGAATTAAAGGCCCAGTATGAACCTTCAACAAAGTTAAATATATATATGTTTATAATGGGTACCACTATCTAGGATTTCCCTTTATGGGATATCATATAGGGGATGTTAGTGTTTGGGGTAGGCATGTGCAGTGATGGCAGGTAAGGTTAGTCACACATGAAAGATCCTCCTACTTATATAGTATAATATATCATGGGTTTCCTAGGCCTATTTTAGAGGGTCGAGTGACGGTTGCTGATCAGCCCTGATTAGACGGGTTGGTACCCCTCTTAGAGTTGTTGATAGGCTAGGAGGGTTGTGCCATTGGTGAGCCAGGTTAGGACATCCAGTTGGTTATTGACTTAGGGATTCACCTTACACTGGTAGGTCATTCTAAAACGAGTATGTCTAGGAGTTTCTTCTAAATATGTTTAGGAAATTCCCATGATTACACACTTATATGTTCCTGATTCTTTTGTGGAACTTTTGGTTATTTAAGTTCATAGAACCTCTACTTTGTGTTTCATATTTAAAACACATTCCCTATCATTAATTTATTTGAAAGGAACTTATTTAAATGACTTATATGGCTTGGAAATTATTTTTAGAAAGTGAAATGAAAAAGGTGTTTTTCTTAGAAGTAAAATCATGTTACTTGTTTTGGTGAAATAATGAAAACCTTATTTTTTATATATCCTATTTCAAACTATAAAATATGGTTTTCACTTTAAAGTTGAGGTATAGGGTGTGGTTTATATTTGGAATCCCTACTAAGTATCTTGGTGCTTATGCCTACTCTATCTTTTCAGTTTCAGGTTCCTCTAGTGTTAGATCACTCTCGGAGTGAACTTGGTTCTTAGTTGGGTGGTGAACTAGGAGGTCACATGGAGGCATGTGTAGTTTAATTTCTTTCTGCTTTTAGTGATTATATGTGTTGCTCAATTTCTATTTATTTATTTATTTATTTAACTTTAATTTATGGGCCAAATAATTTCCACTTGTTTAGTTTTTAGTCCTAGTACTAGTTGTCTGCCCATGGGGATTGGGAACACCCTTTGAGCCATGTCACAGGCCGGAACGGGTGACCAGTTCAGGGTCAACCAGGATGTTTCATGAAAAAATGGTATCAGAGGAGGCCCTTGTTATTTGGGGTGTCTGGTAGATGGATATTAGGACTGTCGAGACTCAGGAGGTAGGTGTAGGAAGAGCATCACGAACTCTTTCCTGCATTGATCTATGAGTTACCAGGGGTAGTCTAGGATTTGAGTATTTTATATCTAGTTGTTTTGGATTGCGGGATGACAATGGAGGTGAATCAGTGTCATGGTGTGGCCTCACATGGAGTCTTGACCCAAGTTGAGTCCAAATTCCTGGTTCAAGATCCTATTAATGTTATTGACTACTTGGGGAATGGATCACAACCATGTCAAGAGGTTGGTAAAAAACGCTAGTCCCTCCTTCTTATTGTTTGGTGTAAGTTGTGATTTGTTCTGTTATGGTTGGTTTAAGGGATTTTGAAAATTAAAATGGTTATTGTTTTCTAAATGATGTTGGGTCCTTTGCGTGGTTTCTAAAAATGTTTAAAATAGAATCTCAGTGGGAATGCTCGTTTAGATTTTGGTGTTCGTTTTGGTAATTTCTTGTCTTAAGGGGTTGTTCATCTTGTTTTACTAGTTGTATGATTTACCAAAAATGCAGATGGGGAAATGATTTTGGAAATTGAATTTAGTTTTAAAAAGTGGATTTTTTTATTTGCAAAGTGGTCATGAAATAAGAAGATTTTGAATTTTTAAAATTAAAAGGGGGATTTTAAAAGGGGAATCTTTGGTTATGCTGGTATGTGTTTGGTTTCTGAGCCTGTTGTTTTAGCTCGAAGTTCTTATTTCAGTTGTGTTTGGTTTGATGCTTATTTTGGGTTGCATTTTTTGTGTTGTTTGGAATGTTCCACCCAGAAAGGTCCCTCAATGTTCTAATGATTCATGACTAGTTCCTAAGTTTTATTGGGTGTTACCTATCTTTCACGGTGTTTGAAGTCTATTAGAGGAAGATATATGGCTTGAAGATGTAACATGTATCTTTAGGGCGTTGGGAACTCCCAGGGCTATCAAGGTTTGTGCACTTTTGGAATTTTTTTAGAGTCTAGTTTTGGACCCGTGGAAGTCGGTTGTTCCATCTTCATTGATTTTTTGGGTGACATGGGAAATATCTGAGGCCACCTTTGTTTGAGGGTTCATACCTGAGGAGGTGAATTTGAGGAAGGTTTCAGAGTTGCTGGATTTTCTGTAGGTTTAGTGGTTGGAAAAATTTTGCGTTGACCACCTTAAAGATTTTGTTCCTAGGGCCTAGTCTGTAGTGGTTGGAAATATAACCCCTCTTATTGTTCATAAGGGTTTTCTATATGAAAAGAAGTATAGGCTGAAGGAACCTGTTCCTAAGTTGCATGTCGTCTTGTCAAATCCCTCCAAAGTTATACACTTGATGTTTCCATTCAGGTAACCGAGGGAAGTCTTGTAGGAAGCATTACTTAGAGAAGGAGTTGTGACTGAGGGATGCTCAAGCCTAATTGTGAGGCAGGAGAAGCTTCTGCCATCAGAGCCTCATCCTTAGGTCTTGAGGTGAAGCTCATGCACATTTAGGAGTTGTTGGGGGTGTGAAGCCTTGGTCCTAGTTTTTTATTCCATGTTGGTATTGGAACATTTAAAGTCTTTTCATTCTTGTTTTCTATTTTTGAGATTTTTAGGCTATTGTAAGTCTATCATTTTCTTGGGAGATTATGATGAACTTTTTCTATTGTAATACAAATAGACTCATCTTTGAGAGTGTGTATTTTAGAATTTTTTGTTTTTATTAAAGCGTTTTTTCCCTTGTATGGGATGGTTTCATGTTATGGAAGTTGGTTTGGATCAGTTGGGAGTTCTTGTGTCGGCCCCCTCACTGGGGTGGTGTATTTGAGTGTTAAATTTCCATGTTAGTTGAGTCCTTGTGGTGGGGAGAACCCTTTCATGTTCTCCCCTTCTCGTGTGTTATGATTTCTTCTATATTGGTCAGGTGTGACTTGTGGAGTGAATAGTCACACCAAGGTTCTTTATTTCTCTCTCGATTTTGTTCGGGCATGGACTCAAGTTTTCATTATCCTTTGGTTGGGTAACTATCTGGGGGAAGAAAGTGTCTGTGTTGGGGAGAAATGTCACACCCCGACATTTAAAATTATTTTATTTTATTATTTATTGGTTGTAGTTAGCCTCATCAAGGTTCAGGTTGAGTGATGGTTTAAAATTTTAGATATTTGATGATATTGGTGGGTTTTAGACCAGTGAACGAGCACAACACTTTTGGAAATAACTGTGCGGTCAGTACAGGTGCCCTTGAGGTTTCCTAAAACTTAAAATAAGTAAATATTATGAAAATAAAATAAAGTGAATGTTTAAACCATAATAATAATAATAATAAATTTATTAAAAGTGTTCTTAATATTTTTATTATTAAATTATTATTAATTTTATTATTAAAAAAAGTGAAGTGAAGTGAATATTGTTAATATCATGATTATAATAATAATAATTATTATTATTAGAATTATTAATGTTGTTATGATTATATTATTATTAATATTATCATTAAAAATAAAATTATTATTATTGAAATTATATTTATATTTAATTTGTTATGATGATTGATTATTGCTAATTTTAGTAGTAATAATATTATTATTATGGTTATTATTATTAAGAAAAAGTATTACTATTATTATTATAATTACTATTATTATATCATTAGTATTATTATTATTGGTATCATCATCATTATTATTTTTGTTGTTGTTGTTGTTGTTGTTTTCTTATAAAAAAATTGGAACCCTAATTAATCCCCCACCCCTTCCTCTATGCGCACAGCACCCCCTGGTCTGTTTCCTAGCCCCCCCCCCTATCGGACCCTCCCTCCTTGCGTCAGTGACCCCTGGTCGGACTCCTCTCAATGTAACCTCTATCCAGAGGTCCCCTTCCTGGCAACCCGAACCCCTTCTCCACCGTGCTTTGGCACGGCCCGACCCCCATGCACACCACCCTCTCCCAGCTGCCAGACCCCCTACCCCATTCTCCGCCTCCTCCATCAACCTTCGATTCCATCTATTTCTTCTGATTTTCTTTTTCGATCTGGTGAGGTGAGTCTTCTCCTCCATCCTTTTCCCTATTTTTGGTGATTTCTCAGTGTATCTATCACCCTACGGTGTGTGTATAAAACCCTAAGTTAGGATTTAATCGGGATTTTTAGTGTTCTTTGGTTCTAAGGTTATGTAGAAGATGTCTCGGGACCTATTGGTTCGTGTTCCGACAACTGTTGCTGAAGACGAGGCAGTTCATCTTGATTTGGTTCACAACCAATGTTTTGGGGTTAGGTTTTTATTTCATTCTTATTGTCGCTTAATTTATAATTAGGGATTTTGTGATATATGAGTCCCTGGTCTTTTTTTTGAGGTGTGCTGAAACTTCCTCCTTTGTTTTTGTAATACTAGGATATGTTGTATTGAGTTCTCATCAACGTATGAGGACACGCACACATATACTTAAGGTATGTTTGTGTGTGTGTGTCTATATATATAAATATATCTTCTTTGTACATATTCTATCATGGCATTGGGAATATGTGCATTGGATTACAAATATATATATATAGGTATGTGTGTGTGATTGTGGGCTGGTTATGAGTGGTCGCCACCTAAATTGTCAAGTGTCGAAGTGTCTCGGCTTTCTTGGATCCCTTGTTGAGGTAGGTTACCTAAGCTTGTGCCTTTAATTTTAAATCCACAATTTCTTGATTGCTTTAAAAAAAATTATGTTTATGTATTATTCATATGCTTTGTGATTTAGTTGTAGTTGTTAGAAATATTAATTTATTTGTTTTATAAAATTTATCCAAGCTTGCAGCATGGTTTTTTCATATTGAGGCATGTATTCAAACTTGTATGGAAGTAGTGATGTATTTCTAGTTCTAAATTGGTTTTAAATGTGGAATATTAAAAATTTCACTCTTAAATGGTTTTTAGTGTGTAATAAGTATTTCTAATGGGTTTCTTCGATTTATGCATGTTTTCAAGCTTTCACCTAAATGTGTGGTTCCTTGGTTGTGTAATTGGGATTTTAAATGTTTTTAGAACTTAAGGGCATTATGAAATATTTTTTATATAAAAATTCAATATCTATTGTAATTTAGTGAATCCGTTTGACATTGTATATCAGAAAATGGTGTTTTACATCTTCTTAGAAATGGTTCTAAAAATGTGGTGAAGTGTATTTTGTGGAACATAAATTCTTTGGTTAAGTGTATTATTTTAAACTTAACTTTTTTGGAACCTTGAAGTTTAGTTTGATAATTAAATGACATAAAGGAATGTTTGGTACTTTTTTGGTGTGTTGTTTGTTTTTAAACTGGAATTGGAAATGTTTTTAGAAAGTGAATTTGATTTGGAAAATATAAAGGGTCGTATGGCTAGTGCTTGTGGAAGTGGTGTCACATTTTATTATGTAAATGGTTGGAAATATTCTTAGGATATATTTGAGTTATGTCATTAAAGTCCATGTTGTCACCATTAATGTTGTGAAATATATATATATATATATATATATATAATGGGAACCCTATCTAGGATTTCCCTTTATGAGCTATCGTATAGGGGATGCCCATATTTGGGGTAGGAAAGTGCGGTGGTGGCAGGTAAGGTGAGTCACGCATGCAAGGGCCTCCTACTTTCACATTATATTATTATCATGGGTTTCCTAGTCGTCTCTTAGAGGGTTGAGTGACAGTTTCTAATCATCCCAGATTGGATGGGTTGGTACCCTCCTGAATTTTTTGATAGGCCAAGAGGGGTGTGCCACTGGTGAGGCAAGGTTAGGGCAGCCAGTTAGTTATTGACTTAGGGGCTTCAGCATACACTAGTTGGTCGTTCCAAACCAAGTACATCCAAGGAATTATTCTAGATATTTTTAATAAATTCCCACGATTTCACACTTATATATTCCTGCTTCATTTATTTCACTTTTGGTTATTTGAACTCATGGAACCTCTACATTCCATTTCATATTTAAAACACATTGTCTATCATTAATTATATTTGAAAGGAACTTACTGAAATTATTTACATTCCCTGGAAATTATTTTCATAAATTGAAATAAAAAAGGGGATTTTCTTAGAAGTAAAATCTTGTTACTTGTGTTGGTAAAATAATGAAAACCGTATTTTTATATATCCTATTTTAAACTATAAAAGATAGTTTTCACTTTAAAGGTGAGGTATAGGGAGTATTGTATCTTTGGTATCTCTACTGAGCATCTCGATGCTCACACATACTCTATCATTTCATTTTCGGGTTTTTCTAGTATTATCTCACTCTTAGAGCAAACTTAGTTCTGAATTGGGTGGTGACCTAGGATGTCCCAAGGAGTTATGTGAATTTTAATTTCTTTCCACTGCTAGTGATTATCTATGTTGTTCAGTTTTTTATTTATTTATTTATTTATTTATTTATTTATTTTTCTTTCATTTATGGGCCAAATCGTTCCCACTTGTTTAGTTTTGATACTCGTGGGGATCGGGAACTCCCTTCGGGCCTTGTCATGGATCGGATTGGGCGACCGGTTCAGTGTCAACCCCGGTTGGTTTGTGACAATTTTCCTTATTATAAAACTAGTAATTGATAGTCCATGTAATTATTCAACAAGTATAATATCCATGGTTATGTTTTATTATGGAATTATTCATTCATCTTTTATTCCGACCATATTATGCTCAAGTATATGTTTAAACGCATGTGTTTTTATCTTCTCAACATTTCTAGTGTTTATGTTTATGATTAATTATGCTATATTACTTACCCTTACTAAGCATCTAATATTACCCCTTTATTATATTTTATTTCCCCAAGGTTGAGAAGATGAGTATTATGAATGACTTGCTGGGATAATCTAGGAGTTATGGATGTTTCTAATGGAAATACTATATTTTTTTCCTTTTAAGTTGTAATGTTTAACTTATTTATGTATATGGTTTTTTAAAACTACTAAACTCTCTATTCTTTTGGGATTTTATTCCTTGTAATCATACCAATGTAATAAAATAATGCATTGGCTCTAGGATTCTTAGGTCGGGGCATTACATTTGTTATCGAAAGAAGTTTAGTAGAAACTTTGGAAACTGGATTTAAAAAACATAGTTTGGGGAATATAACACTAAGATAGACTTTGAGGATAAGTATAGAATACCATACAAGAATTTTGGTAAAGTAGAGACTATGTGTGTCTTTCTAGAAATGCATCCCTCTCTGGATACTACAAGTGGACGTGGTTCCAGCACAGATGTACCTAGAAGTAACAACTCCGACAAGTTGTTCTGGGCATGACTTGGGGAAACCTGGTATATGAAAATGGGCCTTACGAGGCACCTGGTTTGACACTCCTGGGGGATATTATTAGGAAAATACACATTTAATTTACCCAGTCTAGAGTTATTGAAATTTTATAATTTTATAAGCTAATATAATATATAGAATTGATTAGAAATGGATACTAGCTGAAGTAATGAGAATTTTTTGTTGGGGTAGGACACTCAAGAGGGGGCTGAATTGAGCTCCCATAAAAATTTATATTAAAAATTTTATTTAAAATATTCCCCCAATTTGAAACTTAACATGACTATTAATCAAAGTAGTGAATTTATAATAGTGTGATTTTTTAACTAATTTCTCAAAAGATTGATTATTTTTCAGTTGTGACAATATGAGATATTGATACAAATTTTGAAACTAATCTAATAGTCCAAAACGGTTATAAACACTAGCCAAAACTAACTATCAAAGTGAAATTCAATTTTCTGAAATATAGGTAAAAATGGAGAAAACTAAATTTGAAAACACAATAGAAATAAAAGAAGAGGTTTTTTATCAAGCTGATACTTATTCCTCCACACTTGGTGATCACTTTCCACCAAGTAGTCTATATAGATAAAGGTTTTGATCCATACCCTGGATTGGGGTTTACACAACAGTATACAACTATCCAGGTCACTTGACCTCTACCAAAGTTCTATGTGGGAATAAAAACAACCAGGTCACACAAGACCTATACCACAGTTCTTCATGGGATGAACAAGTTTAAAAAGATATATGTGTGAGGATATATAGTATCCTCCATTTCAATGCATGAGACAGTGTGTGTTTTATAAATAGATGCACACATTTCTCTAAAATTTAATAAAATGGAACACAACAGAAAAAAAATATTAGATAGGGTTTAGAAGGATCTGTGTGTTATGTAGTTCAGCTCTGGACTCTTTGATGTATCATAGTTGAAGCTGGAGTCCTCTACTAGAAGTAGATACTAAAAAAAGTGTTGTGGAGCACTGTGTCATATATTCCAGGGAGATGAGATGTTATTCTCCTTTGGTTTAGTTTAATGCTGAAGGGGTGGTGGGATTTGGATGAACAACAGTTCTCCGGTTCACAAAAAGAAGGAATGAAGAGTTCCTCAGGTGTTCTTACTTTCTATATGTTGTTTGTCTAGGTCTGCTACTGTTTTTGTGCATAACTTTGTATATCTCTGGGTGTTCTTCCTTTCATCTTGAGTTCTTTTCTTTTATAATCTCCAGCCCAATAGTGTGTATGTTTGAGGTAGTTATTGTACCTCATACTTTTGATATTCTAATTAATGTTGTCTATAAAAAGTAATAACTTTAATCAGAATCATTAAAACACTTAAATATGACCATTGGATAAAAAATTAGAATAAATAATATTTAAATAGTATTTCATTGATTACTCTATTAGTATTTCAATTTTTCCTTGATTCATTCCATCATTGAGTCATTCTATCGGTATCTCCATGCGTCAGTGACTCATTGTGTTAGTGACACATTGTGTCGGTGACTCAATGCCTTGGTTATTCATTAGGTCAGCGAATCCTTCTATCAGTATCAGTGTCTCATTCTATTGGTGTCTCCTTTTGATCTGTCTATGTGTCGATGAGTCCTTGCATCAGTAGCACCATGTGTCGGTAGCACCATGCATCGGTAGGTCAGTCCTTCTATCGGTGAGACAATTTAATTGTCAGTGACTCATTTGAACTATTGGTGAGACATTCTGTCTATCAGTATTAGTGAGTCAATTGTCTATTGGTGGCAGCTTCTCATACTTAAGAAATATTTCTATTTAGATTGTCTTACAATATAAAGATTTTTAGAATGTGTTAAACTTATATGTGATCATATTTAATCATAATTACACATATTGAAACTTAAATAAACATGATTGAAATGATTAGACATGATTTCTAAGATTAGACATGATTAGTAAGATTAGACATGATTTATAAGATTAGATGTGATTTGTGATTATTAAAACCAGAGAGGGTGGCCAAAAATATCTTATAGACCAGTAATCAACCCTTTTTTGATGATCAAAAATCATGTAATTATAAAGTACAATCATTCGATATGTAAATAAATCATTCAACTTATCATCTCCCATTACTGATGAATTTTCTCAATATATAGATAAGGTTTAGAGGTAGAATAAATAGTAATGGCATCAAGGGAAACAAAAATAATGGTATCAAAGACTAATTCATTTTCTTCCCATATATAATCAAAGTTAAGGAAAATAAAATAAATAAGAGTGGAAACAAAGGTAAAATAAATAGGGATAATGCCAAACTCTTCTCCCCTTTTTGGGATTATCAAATGGTGTAAGGGTATAAAAGGATAAAGTCAATAATGAAATTGAATCAAAGGAATAATTGAGATGAAAAAATGGATCAAAGGAATAATATAGACCAAAGAATAATAGATATAACACAAATAGATGAAAGATAAGAGCACTAAATTCCATTAAACAATTAAGTACAAGGTAGTAAAATAGTCGGTGAAAGACAAAAAAAGTAAAATACATCAACCCTATCAAAAGTCATCCACCCCACTTCTTAGGATCAAGAGGTGCTTTCTCTTTCATGGAGGGATAAATCGAAGGTCCAGTAGGTGGTGGCTGAGAAGCTGGAGGGTCTGAAGAAATATTTCTAGGAGGTAGTATTAATCCTTATGGAACAGTAGGTGAAAGGATGAGTTTGTGTTGTAAAAAAATGTGAGGTTGAGATTGTACTATGATAACTGGATGAATCTGACTGAAATTTAAGAAACTATCACATGAGGTGGAGGTTCTAATGCCACAGTTCCAATAGGTTAAGCAGTAGGCACTAAAATTTCTTCACTTTGCACATGAAGGTATGGATTCAATAGCTTTATGAAATCCTCGATGATTTCACCAGTAAACTTCATAGATTTCTCAAATTCAAAATTTTTCTCCATGATTTTTTACAAAATTGGGGTGAAGCCCTTCAATTTTTGTACTTGGTCTTTGAATCCCATGTTCACTTGAGCCATGGTCAAATTATCTTTCAAAAAACTGAAATGGTTTGTCAAATAATTCTTGGTAATAATATTCTTGAAATAATAGTCAACCTTCTCTATAATCGGATCATTTGCAGTGTCAACACTCCTAGAATAGAGCCTCACCATATCATGAACATAGTCACTATTATTCTTATGTTTTGCAAGGTTGTCCAAGACATAATCACCAAATAGAGCTTGAAGCTCTTCCTTAACAACATTTCTAACTACCTAAATTTCGAAGACCTGAGATGTCTGACCAGAAGTAGAAGGATCGGCAGGATATGAGTTGTGAGTCTTCAAAGCTTTAAGCACTGTCTCCAGATAGCCTTTATACTCAGAGGTCATATGGTTTATTATAGAGACATGCCCAATCATTTTTTTATCAGCTTCGTGGTGTTTTCAACAATTGTTTTGGCCATTGTGATTAATTTTTGTTGAATATTAGCTATAACCTTTTCTAAAATTTTGACTACATTAGCCTCATTCAAACTGACTGCCAAAATTGGAGTAGGATCCGCTTGCACAGAATACTCCATCCCTTCCATTGAATATTTTAGAGAGTGTAATTCATCACTCAGATGATTGTTTTCACTTCTGTCTTGTCGAATCTCATGGACCATATGATATTGAACTGGTACTCTCATAGTTGAATAGATATCATCCTTTATCTTCTCAAAATATGATCTAGTGACATAGTCACCAGGAACTAAAACAACAAAATTAGGGACTGAGGTAGATTCCAGTACCTAAGGTGTATCAACAAGAACATGCTCTTCAAAAAGTTGTCTATTTATAACTACTACACTTTCCTTATCATTAGAGTTAGAATAACCTAAGTCAAGGAAAATATACCCATAATTCCTTTTCCATTTAGATAGAACAGAGGGTTACAAAAGAGTGATTGTGTTAATTATCACTCTTCCAATTTGAGGTTGCTCCTTATCTTGAGTTATTATAACTTGAATATCCCCATAAATATTTCCTATCCTCACTAGTTTCTCACCTTCAAAATGAGGTATCATTCTTTCATATACTAACTAGTATGATGTGGTCATTTTACCTTCCACTTCTCTTTGAGTTTCAACTACTCTTCTTTCTTCAACATCAATTATAGAAGGTTCTACAACAACTTTTTGAATCAAAGCATAAACCACCTATACATATCCACCTCTATCATCCTCATGATGGTCATTATCACTTTCCCTACCTTCACCACATACTTCATCAACGTCATCTTTTCTAGAGGCATGCTATTCACTTCCATTTCTATCATCATTTTCATCATCTCCTCTTCCAATTCCTGAACTAGTACCACTTTCACCACCACTGTTATATTCTCCACTTACTTCTTTTTATTCCTTTTCTAATTCATCTTCAGATCTAATGGATCTACTTACATACACCATACTACCTGAGACTTCTGTATCCTCATCTACATTAGTGCCAAGAGTGAGTTCATTTGAGGGTAATGAAAGTGATGGATTTGGATGTCCAAAAGAAAAAACTTTCATATCTTCAGTGGTGTTAGGTTCACTTTTTTCAACAATAGGAGACCCTAGATCTCTGACTGGTGTGGAAGGATCTTCTTCCTCGTCTAAATAGTAAATAATTTCTTCATCTGGTCCTAGACTAGGATCATCCATATCTCTTGGAATAGTGGGATGGTCCACTAGATTGAATTTCCCAGAAATCTTATCTTCATCACTAACCCATTATTTCTTCCATGGATTACAATTGATTTTCATTATTTTACATATTTCTTTGCTTAGGTAGATCCCATAGAACATAGAAATAGTTTCATCACTCTCATCTATATAGCCTTTCTCTTTAAGAATGGACAAGATCATACTTGGGTAAAAAATGGAGTTTGTATTGCAGGAAGGATTAATCATCTCACAGATATGAACCATGAGATATCTACATACTTTTACATTAATTTCCTTTTTTAGTAGGTACGCCAAATATAAATCTTGATAGTTTAATGAAGCAAAGTCCCCTTTCCTCGGACAGATTTTGTGCTAAATGAATTTGAATATTATCCTACACTACTCATCTAGCTTTGTAGAAATAGGCCTCATGTGCACATTATTATTAATAAGATCCTTCAGAGCTATCTCAAAGTAGTAAATATCACTCTTAGGTGGAGAGGTACCCTAATAATCATCAAACACTCCCACATGAGGTGGTTTAAGAAATTCATCCCACTATCTTGATGAAAAATAAATTCTATTGCCTTTCACTGTGGACTTAATCTAGAAAACATCGCTACTGTCCAAAAAAACTCATCATTCATATAAAATTCATGTACTAGCTTTGGGTAATAGAGCCTTTCATTATCTAAGAACCACTCAATCCATACTTGATACTGTAACACCCTGATCAACAAAGAATTGATTTCCAAAAGCCATTCTACAAGAACTTTCTTTTCAAGAGTCACTATACAATTTTCCAGAGTATGAATCAAAGGTCCATAATATTTTCTTGATTCCCATTTCTATTTCTTTGCTCCATAGACTCCTCGCCTGAACACCTTTCAAGATCTAACTTCACACATTCCATTCCAATAGTTCAATTTGAAGGTTGGGAAGTGAAAGGTTGGGAAGTAAAGGGAGAGAAATGACCGAGTGAGTGTAATGGTAAAGGAATATAGTTTATCGACTCTAATTTTTATCATTTAGGCCATATATCACATAAAAATGTGAAATTTTTGAACCAGGTTCAACAAAATTACTGAAATTGTGTCATTTTAATAAAATCATAAAATGAATAAAATAGTGAGTCATCAATGTTGGCATGAAATATTTTTCATAACACTAATGGTGTTGGCATGACAAGGCATATATATGAAAAAGAATTAGTGTCGGCATGATAACTATGTCGACATGACATAGTTTCAGCATGACATAGTTATCGATGTCGGCATGGCATTGTTAGATTCATACATTCAGTGTCAGCATGACACTAACTGTTTGACTTTTCCAGTGTTGGTATGACAAATTCAATTAAAATTATAAATGTAACAACAACATAATGTCCTATATATTGATCATTCCAAACTCATGTCTGGTGTATTTCATTCTTTCAGTATTCAATGGCTTAGTAAAAATATCAGCAAGCTGATGTTTAGTTCCAATGAACTCTAAAGTTATATCACACTTTTAATATTGGTCTCTCAAAAGGTGATGTCTTACATAAATTTTTTTTATCATAGAATGAGAAACATGATTATTAGAAATACTAATAGAACATGTGTTATCACAATTTATAGGGACGTGTCTAAATTGATATCCATAGTCAATTAATGTGTGTTTCATCCATAAAATTTGGGCACAACAACTACCCGTAGCTATGTATTCAGATTCAGCAGTAGATAATGAAAAAAAAATTTGTTTCTTACTACATCATGAAACTAGAGACTTGCCCAAAAAGTCACATGTGCTAGATGTGCTCTTTCTATCTAACTTACATCCACCAAATTCATCTTCTGAATAACTCATCAAATCAAAAGGTTATCCGCTGGGATAGAACAATTCTAAATCGGTTTTATATTTGAGGTATTTAAAAATACTTTTGATAAAATTTAAATGATATTTTATTATGTTTCCTTGAAAACGTGCACACATTCACACACTAAACATAATAGCTGGCCAACTAGCAGTTAATTAGAATAAACTCCCAATCATTCCTCTGTAAGTGATTTAATCAACAGATTCATCATCTTCATCAATGTCCAACTCACATGTAGTACCCATTGGAGTGTCACCACTCATAGTTCTTTCAAATCCAAATCTTTTTAAAAGATCTTATTATATTTAGTTTGATTCAAAACAATACATTATTTATTTTTATATATTTTAAATCCAAGAAAGAATTTGAGTTCCTCCATCAAACTCATCTCAAATTCAGTTTGCATCTTCTTTGAAAAATAAACACATAAATAATTTTTAGAAAATCTAAACATAATATCATCTACATATATTAGAACAACTAAAATATCTTTATAAATTCATTTTATAAAAAGTGTAGTATCAAAAATAACTTTTGTAAAACCTTTAGAAATAAAAAAAGTGTTGATCTTATCATACTAAGATCTCAGATCTTTCTTTAAACCATATAAATCTTTAGTTAATTTAAAAACATGATTTGGAAAGAGGGGATTTGTAAAACCAGGTGGTTTTCAATAAAAACATCCTAAATTATATAACCGTTTAATAATTCACTCTTAACATCAATTTTATAAAATTTGAAATCTAGATGTGCTACATAGGAAAACATGATTCTAATGGCCTCAAGTCTAGCTACCAGTGCAAAGGTTTCCGCATAGCCAATACCTTCTTATTGACTATAACTATGTGCAACCAATCTAGATTTGTTTCTAACTATATAAACAGGTTTATCTACTTTATTTCTAAACACCAATTTAGTCCCTATAGTCATGGTGTCTTTGGTTATATCTACAGGTTTCCAGACTGTTTTTATTTTAAACCGATTTAACTCTTCTTGCATAGCCATCACCTAAAATTCATCATTGATAGCATCATTGAAGTTATTAGGTTCAAGATGTGACATAAAATATTTATGTTCAACCTGATTTCTAAGAGAATATCTAGTCTGAGTTCTTTTGTGTAAATATACAACAACAACATCTAAAGTATGGTTCATGAGTGTTCTAACAGGTCTAGGAAAAGAAGGGCTAGTCACTTCAGGTTCTTCATGACTAGAGTCTAGAGAATTTACATAATTGGATGTTTTAATATATTCCTTCGCAGGATGGTCAAAATATTTAGTAGTTGTGTCTTGATTTGACATATGATCCTCATAATATTCTAGAGAGGACTTTGGCTCATGTGGATCTGTATCGTGAAACTTGACATGTACAGATTCTTCCACACATTTAGTCCTTTTATTAAATAATCTATATGATTTACTAGAAATTTAATAACCTAGGAAAATTACTTCATCACTCTTGGAGGAAAATTTATCCATATTTTTCATAGTGTTAAGAATATAGACTTTTTAACCAAAAACATTAAAGTAGTTAACCTTGGTTTTTCTATTGTTCCACAACTCATAAGGGGTTCTCTTAAGGATGGGTCTAATTATGACTCTATTTATTATATAGCATGTTGTATTAATATATTCTTCCCAAAATTATATAGGTAGGTCATAATCACTAAGCATGTTTCTAGTAATTTCTTGAAGGGTTCAATTTTTTCTTTCTAAAACTCTATTTTTCAAGGGTGTCCTTCGAGCAGATAAGTTATGACTATGGCCACTTTGTGAGAAAAAAGTATTTAAACTCATGGTTTTCAAAATCATGGCCATAGTCACTTATTAGGTTTTTAATTCTAATACATCTAAGATTTTCTATAGTCCTAGCATACTTCATGAAATGAGAGAAATCTTCACTTTTGTGATCCAAGAAGAAGGTCCAAGTATATCTAGATTATTTATCAACAAGAACATAGACATAGTGCTTCCCACTTATACATGAAACTCTAGATTGTCCAAAAAAGTCTATGTGAATGAACTCAAGAGGTTAAAAATTTAAAACTTCTTTCTTTGTTCTGAAAGAGATTTTGTGTTGTTTTCCCTTTTGACAAGGGTTGCAGACTTAGTCATTTCAAAACTCAAGTTTGGGTAGATCCTTGACTAAGAATTTTCTAGTAATATTTCTAAGTGATTGTATATTGCAGTGGCCTAATATCATATTCCAAAGCCAAGAATCTTTGTTAAAATCACTCAAATAAGAAGAATTTGGATAAATTAAAGAATATAAATCAATAAAATAAACATTTTCATTTCTAAAAGTAGAAATTACTAACTCATTTTTAGAATTAAAAACATTACAGGCATCATCCTCAAATTCAAAAATAAAACTATCATCACATAACTTATAGATACTTTGTAGATTGTATTTTAATCCATAAAAAGTACTTTAGAAATTAAAATTGAGTTATAGTTACCAATCTAGCCAAGTTCAATGAATTTTCCTTTAGCATTGTCAACAAAGGTGACATTCCCGCCATCAATCTTTATTAGATTCTTGAATCTTAAATAATCTCTCTTCATGTATCTTGAACATCCATTTTCCAAATAACATAAGCTTTTATAGTATCTCTTCAAACAGCCTTCCTATAAAAACATATTAGAGAAGAAAGGATTTTGGTACCCATATTTGTTTGGGTCCAGTAACATTAGTAATAAGATATTTGGGAGCCCACATTTGTTTCATGTGTTTCCTATAATAAAAATGTAAAGTATTTGAAAAATATACTTTATTTGGTCTATAAAAACATGAAATGGTAGAAGATGTTTCATGGCTAAAAATTATAAAAAAAATTCTATAACCGGGCATAAAATTGTATTTTCCAGATTTTGATACAAAATGAGTTTTATCTATGTTCCACTTTCTCAGTTGGTATCATATTCTAGTAGTATATTTATGAGCTACTTGTTTACGAATAATTTGAAAAGTATATATTTACCATTGGTAAACTTTTCTAAACCCTTTTTCAATTGATTATTTGATAATTTAATCTCATTGTTTTCCTTAAGTTGTTGAGAATTTTTCTCTTTTTCTACTGTAAGTTCAAATTTAATAGTGGTAGTCAAAACATGCTATTTCTTTAAGTATTTGTATTTATATTTTAACTCATAACAATTGTCCACTAGAATTTTTCAATATTCAAACATTTCTTCATTTTTCATATTTTTATAATCACTTTCATCTCCAGAATAGTAATCATTATGTTCAGGAGATTTTAGTGTTACCTTATATGTGTTTGTCATAAAAAACATATTTTCCTTATTATACTTTTCATCATGATAGGATTTCGAGTCACTTTAAATATCCTCAGAAGCAATCCATGTTGAATTTATTGCATTCTTATACTTTCTATCCTTATCATCATACTTCTTCTTATACTTTAGCTTGGGACAGTCAGCCTTTACATGTCCCTTTCTTTTTCATTCACAACAAATGATTTCATTTTAATTGTCACTTATTTTAAAATCATTTTTTCAATAGACCTTATGATCATACTTTACTTTATAGTTAGTATTTCTGAAAAATTTCTTCTTTCTATAAACTTTCATAAACCTTCTGGCTATTTGATCCATCTCTTCATCACTATCTGTTGAAGATTGTTCCTCACCTGAACATTCAGTTTCATCTTGAGATTTGTTCTTCTATTTCTATGTAGTATATTTGAAAGCAACATATTTTCTTTTGGGCTCATCATCATATTATTTTTTTACTTTTAGTTCTTCCTCGTATATCATCAACTTTCCTATCATCTCCTTCACTGACAAAGTGTTGAGGTCACATGATTCTCTTATTGATACAAAATTCCATCTCCATCTATTTAATATGCATATGAGTATTCTCATTATTTTCTCCTTGGCAGTAACAGCTCTTCACATAGAGATCATGGTGTTTGAAATTTCATTAAACATGAGATACTTGTTAGAAATATGCTCGTCAGGATTTATCTTAAAATTATCACACTTAATAGTATAAGTGTTAAGTCTCATTTCTTTAACATTAGAAGTTTCTTCATGTGAAATAGCTAAAGTTTCCCAGATTTCGTATTCAGATGTACAAGTGTATATTCTATTAAATTCTTCATCTTCTAGTGTATAAAATTGAGCATTCATAGCTTTGCAATTGTTATTATAATCATTCTTTATGGCATCACTCCATGTATTCCTAGAAGTCTTTATTACTTTGTATTTATCTTCTATAATTTTCTAAATATCAAAGCTCGTACTTTCTAAATGTGTTTTCATCTTAATATTCCACTGGGCATAACTATATAGATAAAGGTTTTTATCCACACCCTCGATCGGGGTATACACAATAGTTTATAACTATCCAGGTCACTTGACCTCTACTATAGTTCTATATAGGAACAAAAACAACTAGGTCACATGGGACTTATACTAAAATTATTAATGGGATAAACAAGTGTAAAATATATATTTGTGTAAGGATATCTTGTATCCTCCAGTTCTGTACAGGAGATAGTGTGAGTTTTATAGACAGATGCACACATTGCTCCAAAATGTAATAAAATGGCACACAATAGAGAAATAAATATTAGATAGGGTTTAGAAGGCTTTGTGTGTTATATAGTTCAAATATAGACTCGTTGATGTATCATAGTTGAAGCTTATGTCCTCTTCTATAAGAAGACACCAAAAACATAGTGTCGTGGAGCACTGTGTTCTCCCTTCCAGGAATATGAGATTTTCTTCTACTTTTGTTCAGTTAAATACTGCAGGAATGGTGGAACATTGATGAATAGTTGTTCTCTGGTTCACAGTAAGTAGGAATGCAGAGTTCCCCGTGTGTTCTTTCTTTTTTTATGTTGTTCGTGTGGGTCTGCTACTGTGTTTGTGTGTAACTTTCTATATCTCTATGTGTTCTACCTTTCAGCTTGATTCCTTTTATTTTATAATCTTCAGTCCAACAATGTGCATGTTTGAGGTAGGTATTGTACCTCGTACTTCAGACATTCCAATTAATGATGTCTGCAAAAAGTAATAACATTAATCAGTATCATTAAAACACTTAAATATGATCGTTGGATAAAACTTTAGAATAAATAATATTTTAATAGTATGTTGATGAGTCTTCTGTCGGTATATACTTCTGTCGGTGACTTATTCCATTAGTGGGGAATTCTTTTGGTCTCTCCATGCATTGGTGACTCATTATTTCGGTCACTCATTGCGTTGATGACTCATTGCATTGGTGACTCATTGCGTCAATGACTCATTGCATCGGTAAGTCATTGTGTCGGTGAGTCCTTCTATCGGTATCAGTGTCTCATTCTATTAATGTATCCTTCTATTGGTATGTCCATGCATCAGTGAGTCCTTGTGTCGGTATCACCATGCGTTGTTCGCACCATGAATTGGTAGCACCATGCGTTGGTAGCACCATGCATTAGTAGGACAGTCCTTCTATCAATGATACAATTGAATTGTTGGTGACTCATTCGAACTATCGGTGAGACATTCTATCTGTCAGTATCTGTGAGTCAATTTTCTGTTGGTGTTAGCTTCTCACACTTAGGAAATATTTTTGTTTGGACTTTCTTACAACATAAATATTATCATAATGTGTTAAACTTATATATTTTTATAGATAATCATAATTAAACATATTTAAATTTAAATAAACATGATTGAAATGATTATACATGATTACTAAGATTAGACATGATTAATAATATTAGACATGATTAATAATATTAGACATTATTTACAAGAATATAAATGATTAATAAGATTAGACATGATTTGTGATTATTAAAACTAGAGTGGGTGGCCAAAAATCTCCTATAGGACAATAAGAACTTCACTAATGAATGTGATGAAAATAGTAAGAAGGATCATATCTCTTAGGGTCTTAAGCCATCATTTTGAATAAAGATAATATCCCATGTATCCTCATCATATGAGTAAATATTATCATGTGTCAAAAAGATGTTTAAAGAATTATATAAGTCCTATGGATTTGAAAGGATGAAAGAGAAGAAGAGGATGATATAGAAAAAGATGGATAATGAGACGAAGGGAATAAAGGGTTTTCCCAAATGTGATAATTGTGGAAAGAATCAACCTGGTAAATTCTTGGATGTAATGGGAGTTTCTTATAAGTGTAGAGAAAAATGACACTAAGTTCATGATTGCAGGGGTAAGAAAAATGTTTCCAATGAAAAATGATTCAATTCCAAGGAGATGGGACACTTTGTGAATCAATGCACCAAACATAAAAGGAATATGCCCCAAATGATGTTACTGATTAATGATCAAGTTATGATACTACCTCAAATGAAGTGGAATGACTAATATGCCTATTCAAGAATCATATCATTTGAATATTTTAATAGGAATGTACTGGTTATAATAATTATGGAATATATGATGATTATACTATTGTAATTTTTCATTAAGAATTTGATACCATAAGTTGAATAATAAAATGAAAATATATTCAGTGGAAAGTTAAAATATTTTTTAAATGCATGATTGAGGGAAATACAACCCTAAATATATTCCTGATGTTGACATAATGATGAAGAAATGATTGATTTGGATAAGTGATGACTACCTCGGAACTGATTAATTAATTTTTGACATTTAGTCTATGATATAATTAAATAGAGTTATTAAATAATTCGCATAGTTTTAATTTATCTATACACCCTGGTAGCACCAAGATGTATTGATATTTTAAGGAATATTCCTGGTGGGATGACATGAAATGGGAAGTTGATAAAAATGTATCAAGATGTTTAGCCTGTCAATAGGTGAAGGCTGAAAAACAACGTCCTAGAGGGGTCATGAAACCTCTACCTATTCCAAAATGGAAACTGGTTGACATCACTATAAATTTTTTCACTGGATTACCAAAAACTCCAAGGAAGAATGATGCAATATGGGTAATTTTTGATCGACTTACCAAATATGCTCATTTCCTTGCAATAAGAGAAGATTTTCCACTAGAGTGCCTTGCTCAAATCTATATTAATGAAGTTTTAAGGCTTTATGGGGAACCTATCTCAATTGTTTCTCATCATGATCCATTATTTACATCAAAATTATCAAAAATTCTTCAAAAATATTTGGATACTGAGCTTTAATTGAGTATTTCTTATCACCCTCAAACTGAAGGGAAATCATAAAGGATGATACAAACTATAGAAGACATGTTGAGATCATGTTCTCTTGACTTTCAGTGTATGTGGGATCATTATTTACCTTTTGTGGAGTTTTCCTCCAATAATAATTTCCACTCTAGTATTTAAATGGCACCATATGAAGTATTGTATGGAAAGAGATGTTGTACACCAATATGTTGGAAAGAAGTTGGTGAAAGGAAGCTTGTGGGCCTAGATATTGTAGGGTAACTGTAGCAAAGATAAAGACTATTAAAATCCATATCCAAGGAGCTCAAAGTAGGAAAAAGTGATGTGATGATAATCAAATGATGGAATTGTAATTTCAAGAGGGAGAACATGTTTTCTTGAAAGTATCTCCATAGAAGGGTGTTATAAGATTTGGGAAGAAAGGGAAAATGATCCCCAGGTACATTGGACCTTTTGAAATTCCAAAGAGAATTGGAACTGTGGATTATTGTCCGGTAATGTTGCCTAGTATGTCTAAAGTACACAATTTGTTCCATGTCTCATTGTTGAGAAAGTACATTCCAGACCAAACACATGTCCTCACTTCTGAAGGTGTAGAATTATAACCTAACTTATATTACTATAATGATCTTATCCAGATTCTGGACATTAAAGAACAAGTGTTGAGGAATCAGAAAACTCAACTAGTAAAGGTACTTTGGAAAAATCATAAAATTAAAGAGGCAACATGGGAGATTGAGGAATTTATGATGAAGAACTACCCAAATATTTTTATGAGGTAAAATTTTGGTAATTATGAGGAAAAAATTCTTGTAAGGTTAGAAGAATGTAGCACCCTAAGAATTTAAAAATAAAGTTAATACTGAATGCATGAAATAATGAATCTCGATAAAATAACACTTTGTTATAACCAAGTCAATGAACATAATTTTGTCGCTTCTGTGATTTTAATTTCAAAAAACAGACATACACGGTTGTGATCAGTAAGATATTTAGAGTCTAATAGGATCAACTTACATTTTTTGAATAGTAACTTACCCTTATGAATAGTTACATACCCATATGAATAGTAATTTACCCTTATGAATAGGAACCTCACCCATATAAGTATAAATAAAATTTAGGCACCACATAAATAAGGATGAATATTTTAAAAAATAATAATTAAGTGTTGGTATTTTGTGAGTAATAAATATTTAATTATAATTTTAAATTAATAAATTAAAAAAATTAATTCTCATAAAAATAATTCCAAAATAAATATTTTGTTTTTCTATGATTTGAGGATAATTTTATGAGACCTCAGATAATTTTTGAAAGTATTAAAAAATTAGTTTTAAAATTAAAATATGTATTTTTCAAGTGAATAATGATTTTATTTAAAAATTAAATATCTCTAATTTAGAACTTTATTTTGATAAAATAGAGTTAATATATTAATTATACATTTATAAAAATGGTTGGGGTGAATTTTTGGGATTTTTTTGTAAAACATGATTTTTTGTGAATACTGAGATTCGATAGTTTATGAAATATGCAAAATAAATGAATTTTTTTCATCATGCATGTGTCATGGATGATGTAAATGGACATTGGTTCGAACTAAAATGCACCTATTACTATTTTTAGTCATAATAAGCTAGACTCTTCATAGTATTGATCCAAAATAATAAAATAATGATTAAAATAATGGAAAACCATTCTCTCCCCCACTATAAAAACCACCCCTCACTCCCTCTTCTCTTTACTCCTCTAAGCCTTGAATCTTCTAAAAGTTCTTACAAAATAACCTTCCCTAGTCTCTCCCCATGTTCATGAGCTCTTGTTCTTTCCAAAATACCAAAACCCTTTCCCTTAAGGAGGTTCCCAATGAGGATATTTCAAGAGGTAAACCCTCTTCCTTTTTCTTTTAATTTCATTTTCAATTTGTTTTGTTTTTTTATCTTCTCCTTACATCCTCTATATGAATGATAAAGATAACCCCAGTATCACCGATATAATTTAATTATATCATGTTAATGTAATATTCATCACCAATCTTAATACTCTCTCTCTTTTATTTTAAAAACGAAATCATCGTCCGGGAGGTGCCGATTTACAACCTTCGAGGAAGACGAACCTTTGTTCTTCAATTTCTCATTCAAGTATGGTCATGAAATAATTTTTAAGGTTGGAAAAAACTATAGTTTATGTATTATAACCTATTTAATTTTTTTAACCAGTATATATACATAATATTAATTCATATTACAAAACTAGTTCGTAATAATTGAAATACCGCCAAAATAATCTAAATGATTGTCATTAATGTTTTATCTAATAATTAATCCTCATACCATGTATAAAATGATATATATAACCATTTAAAATTATTTATGTTCATTAATAATATATAAATTCAATTCTGGAGGATTACATCCATTCCACATGAACTTTCATACTCTTATACAAGTATACTGATCACGAAAACCAAGGAAATGAACTCTCTTGAGCGATAACTTTTTATCCTACAACTCATACAAAAATCCATAAAATAAACTTAATAAAATTATAATAAATAAAATACATATATATAATTTTATTAATTAATTAATTAATGTATTTAATTTTATTATCCAGGACGTTAATTTCAAGTTCAGAACACGTTCGTACATAACGTACGAGTTTTCTCATCTCACTTCCATTTTTGTGAAATATTCCTAATTCATCACTATTCTTTATGTATGGTGTATTTATACTGCACATTGATTAATCATATCATGAATATATTTATTTTTATGATATTTAATTTATCATTTAATTATTATTAATTTAGGGGGATATGATTTGATTGATTACAAAGTGGTAAGGGATTTTACCTGAACCAATGTTTTTTTGTTCGGGTTGCTCTTTCTCTACATTTAATCAAATGTAATGCTCCATTATTTTTGTATATTTCATATAAATGATATTTATATGTTCCAAAATCATATATCAAAATCATATCATTCTTCTTTTATAGGGATATACATTCTTTAAAATGGTTCTCTTCTGAATTCTTCCCGATAAACAAGCCCAATTAGAGGGAACTTCTAGAATTTCTACCCATTTGCAAGTGAAATTTATAATCTATTTTAAGAAATAAATATTTTTCTAAAATAGAACATTGTATCATGAAAATCCAAGTTGGTTCACTTCTGGTTTTATGAAAACAAATATGCCTTTCCTCTTTAAAATCTCATTAATATTTTCCTTAAACCACACTAAAATGTTTTATTTATAGTGTTTTTTAAAAACTCTTTTTACATAATTTAACCTCAATGATACATCATTTATGCCCCAAATATAATTTGAATGTTATTAACTTTTATTTTTTGGGATATAAATGTTTACAATATGATTTTATGGAAAATACAAATTATTTTCCAAACAAACTCTTCTTTTCAAAGTGAAAATAGTTTTTCTCATCTCCCTTTTACTTCTATAAGATATATACCTTATTCGCTACTTATTCCTTATGTGTGTGGTGTATTTAATTACCTTTGATATATCATATTAAGATTCTCATTATTATCAGTATATTCTAAGTTATTATTATTTTAATGTTTCAAGTGGTATGGGACACTTTAGAATGTTTAAAGATTAAATTCCTCTAGATTTTTTCAATAGTATCTTCATCTATGTTAACTTCCTTTATTGAATCTTGTACTTCATTGAGGTTTATCTCTTATGATAACATCTAACATATATTGTTGAAGTTTTTCTGATCAGTTTGATTGTGGATGTATTATTTTATACCATTCTTGGTTTATGGTCAAAGTATTCACATTTCGTATCCTAGTTTTTCAATATTAATGTTTATGTTGTTTATGTTTCACCCTTTAATATAAGAAATGAATTTCACTTATCAAGTGAAGTGTCAGGGCCCTATATAGCCCCTCGATACATTGGTAGGTCTCATTAAACAAACTAGATATGGTTTCAGCTAAGTGCTTACCCATTTATTAGATTATTGGAACGAAGCCTTGACAATAATAGATTCTTGGCATGTATCCATGATAATAATAGATTCTAGCATGAATCCTTGATATATTCTTCGCATGAAGCCTTGAAGGTATGTCTTAGATATCCATAATTATGCATTTCCCTCATTATGAAACTATTAATTGATAGTCTATGTGATTATTCTATTAGTATTATATTTATGGTTATGTTTTACTATAGCGTTATTCATTCAGCTTTTATTCCTATAATATTATGCTCAGGTATATGTTTAAAGGTGTGTGTTTTTAGCTACTCAACATGCCTAGAGTTTGTGTTTATGATCAATTTTGTTATATCACTTACCCTAACCAAGCATGTGATATCAGCCCTTTCTTATGTTCTATTTCCCCTAGGTTGAGAAGATGAATATTATGAATTAATTTTTGGGATAATATAGGAATTATGGATGTTTCTAATGGAAATTTTATATTGTTTTTCCTTTTAATTTGTAATGTTGAACTTATGTATATATCTGGTTTTCCAAAAACTACTAAACTATCTGTTACTTTAGTATTTGTTTCCTTTTAATCATACCAATGTAATAAAATAATTCACCAGATCTAGGCTTCTGGGGCTGGGTTGTTACATTTTTTAGGTAAAAATGTGGGTACACCTAACTTCTTTTCAAAAATACCAAGTGAGTATTTTTGCATCTTTATAAAAGGCCACCACCTCACCAACATCCTAACACCTCTCAAACCACTTAGGTTCAGCCATTATCTTCCTAATACACTTACCAATATCCCTCCCTTACTCTTATAATCCTCTCCCTAGTAATAAATCAACCTAAGTAATCCTTTGGGTATAAACCAAAAGTAGTTACCCTGATTGAAGAGGTGAAGTCTTCTCTCAAGCTTTTTAATTTATTTCCATTCTCCACTCCCTCAACTCTAATTATTCTATTTCCATTTAACAACACCAGTATCATTAATATATTAAGATTTTTTATGCTAATTGTTTGACCTAAAATTACACACACCTTCATCTAATGGGTAACGAACATATTGTTTCTTTGTACGGAAAACTACTGCCTCACGAAGCAAAGATTGTTCATTTTTTCTTTAACACCTATCATGGTGGCCATTATTATGGAAAATATATTTATATATGATATTTATGAAATTTATAATGTCTTTATTCTTCATTAATTTTTATTTTTAACATTACTTTATTCTTTCCATCTTGTGTAAATTCCATAATTTTGTTTGAGGAAGTGTGGACTATTGTCCCCTCAAAGCGATATGACTCATTCTTACCATAAATGGAACATATAAAGAATGGTTTTAATAAAACTATTAAAAATATATAACATAGATATGATATTGGAATTATAATATACATATGTATCATTTATTTTTCATTATTTTAATACTACAAAGAAATGAAAGTAGCATTCATACATACACACAACCTACCATCTCCATAAACAGTGCACTTAATTTCTAATCTCTAATTATAATAGATTACTATCAATAATTGTATACTGATTATAGATAATAATTAATTCATGGTTTGAATTTTTTATATGATTAAATCGTGATCTAATTAATGATAATAAACAACAAGTTAAAACTTACTTGAGAAAACTAGGCAATTAACCCTCGAAATAGTGAAATTAATGAATGTTTGTTAACAAACAAGTAATGTGATATTATAAGAAGTTAATATATGGTATTATAAACATAGGTATAGTTATGATATTAGTTATTAACATATTTTAAACCACTATATAGAAGGATAAATATCATATAACAAAAAGGAATGATAAGGTTAGGGAATTTCGTCTCAATTTACATTTCATTAAGACTTTTTTGTTATTATGCACCAATTAACATTTATTTGGTGTATATAATAAATTTTTATTTTTATATCATGAATAAACTTATTCTAATTATATTATAAGTTTCATTTAACATCATACCTTTTTGGAGATTATTATTCAAATATTTCAAAGTGGTATGTGGCACTTTGGAATGTTTAAAGATTATTCTCCTCAAGATCGTTCTTAATTATTATCTTTGAAATATCACATCCTTTTGTGATGGTTAACATTATCTTGAAACAATCACTATATTGTAATAATTTTTCATTGGAAATTTACTGTAATATATATATTCTCATACAATGGATATTAGAATTTTCTAAAATTTACACCATTTTACATACGGTGTATACATTGAAAATTATTTCATTATTTTCAAAAATATTGATAATTTTTTACTATTTATTCAATACAGATATATAATAAGGGATATTATTTATTTAAACTATTTTATATTAGGAATTATTTAGATAGGTAATGATTGGAGGATCCCGAACTTTATATTGCTCCTTAATGAATCGACAGGTTCTCATGAGACAAATAAGTTGGCCAAATTTAATGGGTTTCTATCCGTAGTTCTAAACCATCTTGTGAAAGGTATTCAAGGTATAGGTTTTCATGTTACATGGACATGAAATCTATTAATAAATTAGTGTCCTCATTTAGTTTCAGTTATTATTTATCCATGATATTTTTTATCGACATATCTATGATTGTAATTCATTCTCAGTTTATTAATTTATGGCATGCATTTAAGTTTCTTAACTTTATGTATTAATTATTCATTATTTAGTTTTGTAAATGGAAATTGTGTTCAGTTATTTAACCTTCCATATATATCGATTCATTATTTCTTCTGTTATCTTAACCCTTACGGAGTATTCGAGCTCACCCTTATTATGTTTATTTCCCCAGGTTAGGAAGAAGAGAACTTTGAATAAGCTTTCAATAATGCAGTTTATTTCAGTTTATTATATATCATGTTTTATTTTGTTTTCCCAATTTATTATGGGTATCATTTAGGTAATCTTCCTTTCCAATATATCTAAACTGATTATTCCTTTGGTATTTTTTCCTTGTAAACATGTCATGGAAATAAAGTATTGCACTAACTCTGGGCATCTGGGTTTGGGGTGTTACATCCTTAGTTACTTAAAGTGTAATTAATTTTTATAAATAAAATTTTTATTCCATCAATCCAATTTTATGAAATTTTTTTCTTAATAAAATATATGTTTAATTGAGATAAAATTTGATAAATTGATTTTTCAGACCCAAATTCTACATTTTATAAAAGATATAATTTGTTATAATAAACTAATATATTATGATTAATACTCATTTTAATGAAATAGTATTATAAAAACACATTTAATTAAATATAAATGATAAAATAATTTTATTATGTCCTTAAATTTTTTTAAGTGTCATGAATTTTACTATACAAGTTAAACCAACTATTTTTTTAAAAAAATAAGGATTTTTATACTTAAAAGTTAAAGTTATCATATTTAGATAATTATTATGATTAAATAAACATAATTTTTGAAATTATCATGTTGAATTTAGGTTATGGTGAATTTATGATAATTTTCTAAAATACTTTATTTTTTTCCATGAATACTAAAAATACAGTTTGAGGTTTTTGGCATGTTTAAGGACTTTATAATTATGTAATAATGATTAAATAATTATTTAAACACAATAAAAGACTCAAAATATTTCATTTTATTAATATCAAGTATTTTAATATATTTTAATCAATTTCCAAAATCTATAAGTTACTTTACAAAGTCTAAAATGGAAAGTTTGTCTTTAAAAACATTATTCTATGAAAACTTTACTTTTCCTTACCAAAAGAAGAAATATAATATGATATTCGGTTCTTCTGGGTTAAAATAACATAAAATATTCCGCGGATTTCCAAAATAATGGGGAAAACATAGGCAATCCCATGGTTTTTCATTTTCCACAACCTAGATTTCCAAGGCTAATATTTGGAAATTATTAACCAAATACTCCATTTTTTATATAAATACCCCCCTTTCTACAATTAATTTCACTCAAAATTAATCCTCCATGATGATATAGTAGTTTTACTTCTTAATAAGTCCCCCCAAGGTGTCCTCAATCCCCCAAGGTTCCATTCCTCAAGATCTAGGAGTAACTTTTCAAAGTAAGGAAATTATCCTTCTTTTCTCTTTGATTCAAGAAAATCTTTTTATATATGTCTTATAAATTTTATAGTTAATCTATTATATTAACTTTTTTATCATAACATTATTTGAAAATTATGTTTTAAAAATGGGATACCCTTGTCCTCACTCGTTTTATCCTTTTTCAAAACCACGTTTTATACCTGTTATGTTGCCGAATTTACTTCTCAAAAATTCCCTCTTCTCATCAAGAAATTATCTTTTATTTTTTTAAATAACCATGACACTTTATCTTCCTAGGGTATTGACATATATATAAGAATTGTTTATTTTATTATGTTATTAATATACATGAAACCCAAATTCCCTTTTCGTGGGCAGAAAATGGGATAATGATCATGTTTTTAAGCACTTTTGAAATGCCATGATTTTGATATTAAACCCGTTTTTTATTCTCCTTGGGTTATTTATGAAATTTTTGATTATGATATATGTGTATAACATCAAATAATACATGTTAATAGTGATCCCTATTATACCTCTAATGCATTTAGTAAATAATTTAATCTCTATTGATGACATGTTTTATAATACCTTTGTAAATAACCTTGGAAAATCTTTATTTACGACACCTTGGTGATTAACCATGGTGATATTCTTATGAATGTCTAAAATAAATGTTTTAGACACATTTTGATGTTATTAATCATGTTTTATTTAATTATGATATTCCTTATTTTTCATTTATCTATCCATAATGATATTCTGCATGATTCTTATTGATATTCCTCATGAATATATGTAAATTATTTCCCTTATTGAGCTTTATTCTCACCCCTTTCCGTTGATGTATGTCCCTAGGTTATTAAATTTTGTAAATGTACTCAGTATGAACTTATAAGGAATACTTTTAAGTGAATAACAATAATTTATTGTATTTTCATGTATTATGTATCTTATTTCAAAGAAACTAAACTATAAAAGATCCTCTGTTTGTACCATATAAATGAAAAGTCTACATAATAAAAAGGTGGGATTCCATAGGTAATCTCAGGTAATATGTATATCAGTTGAAAGTTAATACCAATATATATGTTCCAATACTTCATTATTTATTTTAAAGTGCGTGTGAATTATCCAAAGTATATCCCTCATGAGTTTCAAAACAATAGTGTAGTTAGGCCACCTTTTTATACATTGGGGTGAAGAGTGAGTTAATACTCAACCAACACTTTTTGGGGTTTTTACCCATAGGTGCATCTATGCTAGATCAAACTTCCACTTTTTTCTATCTATTTAGGGATGTTGATTCTAGGAAGACCACACGTAGTTTACTTTATTAAAATTTTTGATGGATTCACAGTTATAGATAAGTTTAAGAATTATAACAGCTTATAAAGGTAGTGTAATAAGAAAAAATGGTGATGCATCATTAATATTATAAAAAATTAAATTATAATAATGAATCATAATAACATTTCACATTATAATGAAAAATAATTAAAAAGGATTTCAAAGTAAAGGGATGGAGGGGTAAGGAACCCATATTTTAGAATGCTAATGGCTTAGGAAAAGTCTATAACAAGAGGGAATAAATAAACTCTCATTAACAATATAACAATTTTAATGTAATAACATGGAATAAAAATCAATTAATTATATAAAAACATATTTAAAAATGATAATATAATAAAATTAATGGACTTTAAAAGGAAACATAAGGATTGGGGACTCTTACTTATCTTGAGCTTCTTAGTTTAGCGCCAACCCTTTAAACCATAAAAACTCTTCAAGATTGAAGAGAGATAAATATAATATATTCACTAAGAGGTACATAATGAGATAAATTTAAATTTTTGTGTGCTAGAATGAGAATAGTGGTGGGTATTTATACTTGAGGGGGGAGGTATTTAAGGGTTAAAATATTGATTATTTTATTATTTGGGATAACCACTTTTGGGTGGCATTAATTTCAATGAGTTGGGTTGAAAATTAATGATCAAAATTTTTTGTAAGGTCTTTAAATCACTTAAAAACCTATTTAATGGTTTTTTATGTATTTTATGTTTTTCCCTTCTAATTTTAACCTTTTAACTTATTTTACCTTTACCACGGTAACTCACCTTTTCCCTCGATAACTTATTTTTGTGCCTAAAAATAAATTTGTACCTGTTACATAATTTATATATCATGATTTTAAATATAAAATTCATTTTAATAGATTTTTTTTCTAAAATTTATAAAAAAAACAATTCTAAAATAAAATATATATAACGCACAAAAGCAGTTTTTATAAACAGTGACTTAGGTTCCAAAATATCAAGCATATGTTTATAAATGTAACATAATATTTTCAAATTAATTATATTAATCCATAAATACATTTATGATAAATAAAAATTATTTATAGATTTTAATTTATGATCATATAATGATTACATCAAAAATTTAATAGTTTTTAAAAAAATGTATTTTCACTATTCACCCAAAAATAATTTCTTCATAAAAAATATAAAAAAATCACATTAAGATAAATTTGATGTGTTGAATGTGAAAATTAAGTCCCTTTTTCAAATTAAAAATAAAAATATTTCATATTTTACTTTTAATTAAAATTATATGATACCTAAAAACAATTTATTAAGAACAAAACTATTTCTTTTGTTAAGAGTGATTGCATTTATATTTTTTATTATTCCTTAATTATTGTATGATTCATAATTAATCACCTCTATATGTATAAAAGTTTATGAAATTATTATTTTAATTAAGTGGAATTTATATTTTAGATATATAATTGAGGAAACATATTTAGTGCAAAAAACCTTATATACTATGATTATAAGTCAATATCGATGAACATTTTACTTTTAAAAAACTAATGTATCAAAACATAATACCCTTTTTATGAAATTAAAACAATACAATTATGGTTAAATTTTTGAATAATAATAATAAATATTTCATAATTTTATATTAATATAGATAATGTTACTTAATGATTTAAAATAAATATCGTACAACAATAAAACATATACACATAATATAATAAAAACCCATTTATAAATTAAATGAAATATGTTATAAATTTTAAATTATTGAAAAAGTATTATTTTAGTGAGAAAGATATATTTAACTATTCATAACATTTTTCTCATAGAATTTTATTTCACATTACTATCAATATGTTACAACTTTGTGACTTTTAAAATATGTATCATTAGATTATGATGACTTAAATTCCAGGATGATATGAAAATTAAACTATTAAAAATATAGTTATCAAATAAAACTATATATTTAAAAGAATCGTGAATATAATAAAATAGAGATAAATATATATGAGAATAAAAGAAGTAAAACATGTAGTCTAGTGGTAGGTTTTGTGCCATTTTTACCCTTCAGTCACGGGTTCGAACCCTATGGCCTCGCTAGACATGGCGGTTGTCACCAGTCCTATAAGAATCCATTTTCCTAATAAAAAGTTTAGATAGATAACTATCCATTTTACTTTAAAATTATATATAGATAAGAAATATGGGTGATAAATATTTGTATAAATCATTATTTTATTAAATATAAAGAAATTCATTAAGAATTCACATATTTATTTATAATAACAAATTTATAAAAAGGTTCATTTAAAATCTAGGATGTTACATTCAACCCCAATAAAAAATTGAATCCTCACAATTTTACAGTTGTATAAACACTTTTAAACAAAAAAAATCAATTAAATGTTATCAATATAAAGGAAACATTATAAATACTTAGGAGATGTTAATCATTTGCGGTCATAATAGTTAAAATTTTCCAACCATTATAGAGAAATGGGTTATCTATCTAAGGCTATATACAAAAATATTCTGAATCCAAATTCCAAAAAATAATTGAACTCTTATCTTATACCAATTTAGAAACTCATATAACCTCACTTATGGATCGATACTAAAGTTACATACTTTTACATATATATCAAGAGTTACAAATAACTCCCAAGATCAAATTCTTAGTGTCATTGGTAACTAGGTACATATCCATATAAACTCATGATGCAATACACATTTCCTCAAAAAATATTATCTATATATGTAATTCTCCTATACATATTCTATTGGTTTCAAATCCTATGGAAAAGGGGAAATATAATATAGGGTGATCTATAAATTCCAGTAGGGGAATAACCAATCATAACATGCTGAAGAGTAATACATGTGATTCTAGAGGCATATCACGATAACTTAAAAAGATGAAAATAATATAGGTAAACATTAAAGAATTAAATGATATAATTTTATCATAATATCAAAGGAATATAGAAACAACATAAATGTGATATCATAATCATATGTCAATCATAACTACCAATACAAGATAACATTGTCTGCTTAGTCTAAACACCCATGAACCATACATAGTATACCATGAGATGAAACATTACTAAATTCATTTGATAGTTTTCAAGTAACACCATTCACTTTATTAATATTTCCATGAGTATATTTTCAACATGAGTAAAACATTCATAAATTCATAAATAATCATAAAATGAACACATATAAAATAAAAAGTATCCAATGAAATTATCTCTCTAGGTAAATACCATTCAATCAAGATAATGAATTATGATCTATTTACTCCCCATAGAATAAATGGTATATAGTTTAGTCAATAATTTCGCAAGTAAATAAATGAATGGGTATCTAGGTGAGCACCCTTAAAATAGAAGAAGTATACAATGTTATTCAAAAGTTGAAGTTATTTGAAGAAAATTTATGCATAACTGATGATAAGGAAATTCAAAAGAAATAACGGATCATTACTCACTTAAATATTATTTTACACTAAATAAATTCACATAAGAATAAGGGTGTGAAGAAGAAAATTAAATACAAGGGAAAATATAGAGTGATGGATAACATAATTATTGGTTATAAAATGAAAGGTAAAGAACCCTTTTACATCGATTAATGTGGCTATCTAAGTGAATATCCAGCAATAAACTTTAGAAATTGTATGATATTCACAATACTATGGGTAATAACCCAATTGAATAAATGTCGTAAAGTAGTAATGGAGGTTACTTTCAGGGAATATGGATACAAATTTAAATTTAATATCAATCCATATATTCCAATCCTTCATTTTAGCTCATAAATATCACGTAAATTATCCAATACATATCCCCTAAAATTATTAAACCAGGTGTGCAGTTAGGAATATTTGTCAATCCTAGGGGTGATGATTGAGTTAATAACTAAAAATACCTTTTTGGGGTTATTAACATTATGTGAATCTATGCCATAGACTTCATACACTTGTTTTTATCTAGACAAGTATTGTTTTTTCTAGGAAAACTACACATAGTTTACTTTTCAAAATTTAAGATGATTTCATGGCTATAAAAAAGTTTGATGATTATAAAAGGATTATGAAGGTAGTGTAATGACAGGGAAGGGTGATATATCATTGAAAAAAATAAAAAAATAAATTTTCATAATGAATCATAATATCATTTTATATTGGAATGAAAAGGAATTAAAAATGATAGAAAAGTAAAGGGATGAAGGGGAGAGGAACCCTTATTTTGATATAGTAACAGCTTAGGAGAAGGCAATAATCATAGGGAATAAAAAACTCATTAACAACATACCAATTATAAGATAATACAATGGAAAAAAATATTATTGTATGAAAAATAATATTGAAATAAAATACAACTAAATTACTTGACTTAAAAAGGATAGATGAGGATTGGGGATCCATAATTATCTTGAACTTATTTGTTAAGAATTGACCCATCGAACTAAGAAAAAACTATACAAGATTAAAGATAGGGTAATGTAATACCCTCATTTCAATATATATAATGATATAAATTTTAATTTTTTTGGGGAGAATTAGAAGAGGGGGTTGGTATTTATACATGAGGAAGGAGGTAATTAAGGGTTAAAACATGGATTATTTTGTTATTAAGGCTGACCAATTTTGGGTGGAATTAATTAAAAAAAATGGTTGATAATTAATGATTAAAAGGTTGGGTAATTTTGTCAAAACCCTTATAAATCAGTTTAATGGTGTAATTTTAAGGTATTTTATGCCTTTCCAGTTTAATTTTTACCTTTTACCTTATTTTACGTTTACTATTGTAACTTAATTTTTACCTCGATAACTTATTTTTTACATAAAAATTAAATTGATCATGTTAATAAATTTGGAAAATAATATAACAAATATGAAATCTATTTTAATTAATTAAATTTCTAAAACTAATAAAAATTAATTCTGAAATAATAATCGTATAATGAAAAAAATAGTTTTCATAAAGGATGTAACTTAGGTTCAAAAATATCAAACAAAGGTTTATAGATGCAACTTAATATTTTTAAATACATTATATAAATACCTAAATACATTAATTATAAATAAAAAGGCTTTATAAATTTGATGTTATGATCATATAATGATTGGGTCAAAATGTTATAGTTTTCTAAAAATGGTATTTTTACTATTCATCAGCAAATCAATTTCTTCTGAAAAACCTTATAAATTTACTATTACCTAATTTTGATGTTCTAAATAAAAAAATTAAGACTTTCCTACCAAAATAAAATTATAAATAGCATATATTTTACTTTTAATTAAAATTGTATAATTTATAGAAAACCAATTTATTTAAAAAAACTATTTCTTTTGTTTTAAGTGATTACATTTATATTTTTTATTATTCATTACTTATTGTTTGATTTATAATTAAAAATTTATATATGTATAAAATTTTATGAAATTTTTCTTTTAATTAAATATAATTTATCTTTTAAATAATAATTAAGGAAGCAAATTTAGGGAAACAAAATTTATAAACTATTATTATAATGTTATGTCAATGACCATTTTACATTTTTTAAAACTAATTTATAAAACAAATAAACCTTTTATGATAATAATAAATTATAAATATGATTAATAATTTTTTAAATAAAAATAATAAATATTTCATAATTTTATTTTATTATAAAACATGTTACTTAATGTTTTAAAAGGGGTATTTTAGAGTGATAAAACTTATACATAGAATATGGTAAAAACAATTTATAAATTAAATAAACCATAAATTCCTGATAAAGTATTATTTTAGTATAAAATTTATATTTAAACATTTATCATATGTTTCACATAAAATTTTATATAATATTTCTTTCAATACTTTTTAACTTCGTGACTTTGAAAATATGTACTATTAGATTATAATGAAATGATGTGAAAATAAAACTATTAAAAATAAAGTTAACAAATAAAACTATATATTTAAAATAATCATGAATATGATGAAAGATATACAATTATATATACAATATATAAGCTAGAAAATATATAGTCTAGTGGTAGGCATTGTGACCTTGTTGCCATTCAGTCGTGGGTCTAAGCCCCATATCCTCACCAGACAAGAAGTGTTGTTGTCTGGACAACCAGATTCCCTTTTTCTTATAACACATTATAATAAATAAGATTCTATTTTACTTGAAAAAATATGTAAACCTGAAACTTAGGTGATAAATATTTGTATAAGTTTTTTATTTATTAAAAATAATAAAATTCATTTAGAAAATACATTTATATTTATGAGAGAATATTTATAAAAATATTCATTAGAAATATGGGATTTTATAAGTGATGGATGCACTATAAAATCCTTTCTCTAACAAGAATTTTGGTAAGATTTTATTGTTTGTGAATTGGGGTCAGCTGGACCTCCCCCATTTTGATTCTAAACATACAAGTGCATATTCTCTAGTTGTTTCTCCAAAGTGATTGGGTTATAATGGGCCAAGTATGAATCAGGAGAGGATCGATGCTACTATTGGGCCCATGGGAGTGCATGTCTTTGAACCTTTATAGTATATATGGATTTAGCGAAGGCACTTCCTGAATATTGGGGTCTATTTCAACCTCATCCTCTTTTCCCTTCTCAACCTCTCGATTATGGGAGGATAAATGAAATTTTCAAGTATCTTATTCATTAGAGCGGGGATCTATTTGGTGGATAATATTGAAAAAACTATATTATGATTATTCATCTGAGGATGATGTTGTTTTTTGGGGTGGTTCATATTGCCTCATTTGGTGGTATATTTCCCATCCTTCTAATGGAAAAGGTGGGAATCCTTCAAGGGTTTATACCATCTTAGTCATCAGCACATATCCTCCTCATATGCTTTATTCTTGTTGTTCTAGTTATGTTAGCTTGTAAAAGTATCACTATTGAGAGGCTACGATACCAAAGTAGCTGGATCAAATGTTATTGAGGGAATTGGGGTCACAATTATTTGATTCATTGGTTCCCTTATTATGGCATTCACTCGAGTGAATGATTTTCTTGGCATCCAGTCATAAAATTTTTGTGTTCCCTTTATCAATAATTTATGTTAGTCTATTTCAAACTCTAGTGGAGTAATATATATACAAGATTTTTTTATGGTAGTTTACCCAATTTTACTTACCTAAAATAAACCCTCTGCTAGATGATGTCTTTGAAGACATATAATTATTGGATGTTGAACCCCAGCATCTAATGGCTGGGGAAATAGTCAGGGAATTCATTGAGGCTAATTTCATTCAGCTTCACACCCTTGGGAATCTAGATTAAGTTATTTTACATGGCAGTAATGCAGTACCATGGGACTTAATCATTTTAGAAATAAATAACATTATTCTTTTTATCATTGAATAGGGGATTCATATGATATTTTCTTCCCTCATGTTAAGGACACTATTGTTTTTTATCTTTCATAGAGATTAACTATGTGATACTGCATAGTTTAGATATTGGAGATGGTGTTGGGACTAGAATAAGCTTAATAGTTTATTTTTAAACATTTCCCACCTTCTTTATTTAATCTACAATATTTTTCTAATACTTATACTCTAAACATCAAAAAACAAACTCAAACCTTTATAAAACTTCTGTGACCTCTCAAAATCCTCATGTGTATTTTATTGGGATCAATGATGTTTATTTTATTCATCTAAGTGGTTTTTTATGAAAATATTTAATAGTTTCTCTTACAATAAACATATATTCAAGGAGTAAGTTAAACCCTTCCATATGAAAAATAAAATCTAAAACTCTCTCTTTTTCAAACTACTTAAAATTTTAGATACTGGTAATTTTTTTTCTTATCAAGGAACGAAATTGTTGGAAAATCACTAATGAAGGTCTTCTCTTCCTATAACGGACCCAGCGAATAGATTTTTATACCATAAAAATGATGGTCCTTCTAGATTATTCACAAATTATCTGATCTTAGTAGGTTATTATTGTTTGAGTGTTCCCATCATGGGTCCACATCAATATAAAATTTTTATAAGATATTGAATTGGGTGCCAAGTATCATTTAAGATTAGGAAAGTTAGGTTTATAATATTGGATGGAGGTGGGGTCACATCCACCCAATTGGGAAATAGTTTCCTTTTTTGTTGGACCAGTGCATGTTTCCATTTCATGGACTCTATTCAAGTGTACAAGGATTCGATGTAGTCAAGGAGTTCTTGTGGAACTATCATTTGGATAGAAACTTGAGCATGGGTAGTGAGTATAACCCCGATATAGTCAACCCACCCATGTCTGCGATTGGAATCTAGTATGATTTATTTTGGGAAAGCTTAATTGACATGGATATAGACAATGAAATCCTAGTGTATAGAAATTCTAAACTTCTTTATCTGTTAGGTTTAATTGTATAAATTACATAAGAAAAAAATCGTTTTGGATGATGAGATTCTCTTCTCGATGGTTGGGAATCCTTATCAAGTTGATAAAAATCCATAAGAGGATGAATTTTGGTTTCTAACTTGAAGTTATACATGATAAGAATATTTCCCATGATTAATTTATCATTGAGTTTCCTTATCTCCTTCAAATTAATTTTATATTAGACCAATTTCTTCTTAGTGGTGGGAGATTTGGTTTCTTAAATTGGTGAGTGAGATGTGGCCATTCCATTCCATTTTTCTTTAGTTGAAGAAAACAAGGGAGGTTGGTATTTAGAAAAGATCTTTGTTTTTGAGTCTATCTCTAATACTGCATATGAATACATTACTCAAGCATTTTATATGGAATATATTTTTAGAATAGAATTCCACATCTTGATCTTAAGTATCGACATCATTCTCTATGTTATTTATGGAGATGATGCTAATGAGATTCAAAAATGAAAAATATGCTGAGGTAATAATATCCTCACTAGAAGGGTATGGGAATCATTCTCCTTATGAGTATTTAGTATGGAAAAAATATAAATCCTATTCTTTATTCTTATTAATGGACCATTTTGTCTTAGGTATTTGTATTTCTTTACCATATCTTCAAGTCACTCCCCTTGAAATAATTTATAAAGGGTTATCTTAATGAATTCCACAATTATCTTCATTGAATGTTCCTCGAATGAGGATGGTGTGTCATGCAGTGGAAGGAACTGTAAGAGATTATCCTATGATGTTCCCCCAATCTGAGGAAAAATGATTTCAGTGGAGGAATGGTTTTGATATAAATTCCATTATCCCTATAGGATAATTTTTATTAGGTTATACCACCATCATATCTAGGAATCGTTTAGGACTTGATGTTCCCAGGGGTAGAGGTGGTGTAAAAAATACCTCCAAACCTAAGGGCTAGGGATACTCCAGTATCGCTCCTAAGGAAGCTATTGTATCTACCTTCTTGATCTTTTATACTTAATCCAATAATAATTGATACCCAATGCACATTCTGAGTATAAACTACCCACTTATGAGGTTTTCTCAAAAGTTGAGTGCTTGGTTTTTCTTATATGGGAGTCTCGCTTGACTTTATTAGCATTATGATGTAATAGGATGTCAATGGACTACTCTTTTTGAGTACATCATTTATATAAATTGAACATGGTAGGGTTATTCTAGATATATCATCTAGTATATATAGATCTTGGGCATATAACTTGGTCCAAGATGATGAAATTGCATGATGTCTTCCTTGGTGGACCCTATTAGTTGTAGAGTATGATAAAATAAAATTCACCACCCACACCCTATCCAATGAAACAGACATTATATTTTATATATATATGGGAAGTCAAGATTCTTTGTATAATTATTGGTCAAATTGTTTATAATATGAAAATTTAAGTGATTACCTTATCTATGATAATGAAAAATCAGCACCACTCTACCTCTCTCTTTCTTTAGAATAAGATGATAGAGATGAACCTGATGAGATAGAGTTTTTAGTATAAATACTATAAGAGATAAAGTATCCAGAATTTGTACTTAAAGGGGAATACTTTTATTAACTCTTCTAATTTTAATCCTATTCAAATTGAGAATTACACTGACTTCCCTTCCATTGATATTTTTGTTACAGTTACTACAACTGAGTTGTCCCTAAAGGTTAAGGAAGAATCCACACAATTTGTGGTGTAAGAAGAAGTTGTGGATGAGAATTTGGTGATTCAAGTACCTCCTCTACATAAACTTTCATACCATGTGTAGTAAGATATCATAGAAGTAATAAGGGAGAAACCCTAACTTCTTTTTCCTCTCACTCTAGACCAAAAATTATATATTTCTTCTTTAATGGGGGTTGTAACTTTTTTTATCTTATTTGGGGTTCTCCATTTTTGATATCTATCAATAGACACTAGAATAATTCATATATGGTGGTTAATATCAAAGAAACCCCATCTATATTCTGAATAGGTATAATCTACTACTATTTCCTGACTAGGGGTAGTAAAAACCTAGAACCTTCTTGGGGGTCTAAACCAAGATTTATAAATTTTTTAACATTTTGATTTTCCTTTTTTTATTTTGGTTTCTATATAATTATTTTAGTATTAATTTGGTATAATATAAGATATTTACTCAAGGATTATAATGAAAAATAAATCAGGTTGTGTCTCTCCTTTATTTTTTTGCTGCCCATTTTAAATTCTCCATCCAAGGTTTTATTAATTTGATTTGAAATAAAAAAATGACAGTAAATTTAATAAGTTTGGGGAAAATATTACAATTTTTTTTATTTATTTTGTCTGTGTGTGCTTATATTTTATTTTTCATGTTTTTTTGAATTTATCATGTTTTTATTTCTGTTTTTTTAATTTTTGGAGTGTTTTCAGGATTCTAGAGCTTAAATTGAATACTTTGTAAAATTAAAACCATTTTCATATTTTTGGAATATTTCATGATTTGAATATTTAAGGATTTAAGCTATTTTTAAATAGACTTTTTACCTGATTTCCAGTCTTTTAATTTTATTAAGTTTGATTGATTATGAAACTCATGTAAACTATTGATGTTCAAATTGAAAATCATGGACAACTTGAGAGGTTGCTAAAAAAATTTTATGTCTTCCTTATATTTATAATTTTTTTGAGACATTTTCTTTGATCTAGGACTTTTTTTTCTCTTTTTCAATGATTTTATAGTTTTTGTAATGTGTTAATTATGACTTAGGAAACACATTTTAAATCCTTTTTCTAGGCTCAATTCTTATTTTGGTCTAACAAACATTTTTCCTTTATTAGGCCTTGGGTATATATGAAATGATTTGTTGGAAAGTTAAATTACAAGATATTTATCCCTTTAAAATATAATCTAGAAGTTAAATGTTCGGTTATTTTTGAACTCAAGTGTAGGTGGACTTTGGTTATGTAGTGATGATTTAAAAATTTTGTTTGATTTGAATTGAAAGTGATCTCATATTTATTTTAGATTTAGTGGAAGAAATTTTATGATGTAAAGTTGTATGGGTGGCCAAAATATCATCATAATTATGGTTCGTGAGTTCAAAAATACTTAAAGATCAAAATGTACATCAATTTTCCTCAAAAATATGATTCTAAAGAGAAATTCGAGATCAAAATTCAAGCTGAATCAATGCTAAAAAATGGTGTAAAACTTGTAAGAAATTTATTTTTACTACTAAAATAATAAAGTGTAACCAACCCAATCAAGAAAAGTAAGAGGTTATTAGAGGTGATTTATTTTCTAGATGATTAAATATCACACTATTCTTGAGAAAAAACTGCTTTCATGCATTTACATCACTTTAGAGCTTACCATCCAATGGCCTGAAGGCCTTCAATTTTTTTATTATAAGAAAAAATAAGCCCCCTTTTAAGGGAATACGGGGGGGGGGGGATCCTAACTTCATGGACATAGGACATCACATGACCCAAGGGTCAAAGAGAGAAAAAAACAGACAACAACATGGATTATCCCCATCCCAACATATAATCGTGATGAAACACTCCACCTTTTTATGACAGTTCAGCAAGCAAGTGTCATTTGTCAAAGGAAAGACCTGATCCGACAGCTGACGCCATACCCTCTCAAACATCCAAATCTAAAAAGCCCTGAGAAGATGAAACACCTGCTCTGAAACCTCCTTTGGGACCAATCCATGCAGTCAATCCAGCTGTATCACCACCAATCTCAAGAACATGTCACCACCATCAACGACTATCCTGGTTGAATCTCATCGCACTCCACAAGACACCTCACCACCACTGTCGTAGAGGACAATGAGACATTCCAAGGAACATGACTTCAAGCCATTGTCTCCTAGGACTGGTTGGCCCAGCATCATGCCAAGGGAACTCCATCGATGAGAGGATCTGGGTCATCCTGAATTAAAAGTGCCGCTCTGGGCACATATTTCCTGCATTCAGACCACGAAAGAACCCTCATCGGATCTGAAGAAAGACAGACATGGTGGTAAGAAAATCAGTGTGAAAATGCAGAGAAGAACCAGTGACGTCAAAGCAGGTACCCAAAAAAGACAGAATCACAGCCAACCGAACAGAGCCAAATTTTCAAAGCCAAAACCCTGCAAAAAAACAAACCAGCAGAAACATAGATCCTCCCCCTCCGAAAAACTACAGATCAATGCAGCGTCCCCATGGAAACTCTCCAAAACTGATTGAGGAGTCTCCTTGCACCAGAAACCCCAAGTCGGATCCATCCTCAGCGCTAAACAGACCAAGCTTTCAGAACCGCTCCAAGACATCGCTGACAGAAGGGATGATGGGCCGTACTCCGACGCATGATAAGATGATGTTACAGAATCCGTCGAGGAGAGACGCATATCCGCTCGTTGAAGCACCACCAACCCATCGACACCGGGAACAGAAGCCGAAGAAAGAAAACCCCGAATTCCAGATGCACCACTTTGAATCCAGATCACACCTGCGCCGAACCAAGACCAGAAGAAGCCACGCAAATTCAGGCTGAAGGGGGAATGGGGGGAAGAAGATGTGAAACACTAGCCGCTACAGGAGAGGGGTTAAACACTGCTCAGAGGCCTCCAATCAAGACACCCACTTCACTTTAGAGCTTAACACTCCTCATTCTTCCACTAATATATTTATATTTAAAGCCTACCAACCCTCATCCTCAAAGAAACCCATGAAAAATAAATCATTATTGTAATGTTTTGTACACTATTAAGTGGAGAAAGAAAGATAATAGAAATCCTAGGAAAATCACACATGTTCTTGAGAATGATAAAAACCCCCCCATTAAAAAATCCTAAGTGATAGAGACATATTTTTTTGGGAGGTTGGTATGACATAAACATTAGTATTGGCATGATATTGAATGTATTTTTATTATTATTTTGAGTATTTAGGTAATTTTTATCCATGTAAGAGGTATGATATTTTTATTTGATGTGATAATTGAGTAGTTATATCATTTATAACTTTTAAAGTTTGTTTTAACCTTGGTATAGATGATTGCCCAAGAGTGAAATATTTTAGTATGGGGGAATTGAAAGAGCCAACATTTTCAATAATTTTACTTTTAATTTCATTGATTTAATCCCACAAAATAATTATTTTAAGTAATATTGTCACATTTTATGGATTTATAATCATTTTGAGCTTAATTATATAGAAATAACCTATTTTTGGAATTTTAATTATTTTAAGTATGTTTTTTATTTCAGACAAAACTTTTCCTACATTAATAAAAATTAAAAAATTATTTTTTTGTCTTATTTTATGTTATTTTTTATACATTTTATTAAACTAGATCAAGAGATAAATCCAACATTTTGAGGACTAAATCAATCTCACAAGTCGAGTCTTGGAATCTATGCATAGATCTGGTGAATTTTAAAGATGAACACATATCTCAAAAACTCCTAGCCCAATTGAGCTAAAATTTTATATGTAGATATATAAATTTTTATGATACTTGTTAATATCTTTTATCATGGGTTATTTAGAATTTTTCAATTCCATAAATTCATGTTAACTTGGTACATGGGAATATGAACAGTCATTCAAGCCAAATAATGTTTTCAAATTAAATTGGTTATAACACAGATATATATAAATAAGTAAGCTGATATTTGGTGGGTACATGAAAAATACATAGGGGAAAGCTTTTAAGAATAAATATTTTTCCAATTTAGTCATTTAATATGTATACCATGTGAAAAAATTTAGAGAAAAAATCTGGATAAAAAATGATCTACCCAACTCCCTATAAATTTGCAGTTCCATAACATTTCAAGGGATCAGATGCTAAACTAAAGATTTGGAAAATTTTATATTATAGTTTATATTAAATTTTGTTCTTTTATTTTTATTCTATAATTTAATTTCACATTTTAATTTTAGTGTTCTCATTTATCTCTTATTTTATCCCTCTCTAGATTTCACTCCTTGTTTTCTTCTCTGTTGTGATTGTTAATACTCATGATCATGAGTAACTCACCCAAGGAAATTTGAGGGATAAATATAGAGTCATGACCTATTATTTGAACTATCATTATTAATGTTTTTTATTTACTTAGAGTTAGGATTAGGGAGATCATAGTGGGTAATGCAGCTTTCCATCTTCACTTTCCACCCAAGGCTTAGCTTTTTCCAATACAATATTTTCCTTCCATCGAGGTGGTGGATGTGAGGTGTAGTTGATTGAGTGAACTTTATATTCACAAACAATAAATAATAATATGTTTTCATATATTATGAATTGTTTTTATTAAGTAAAATTGAAACTAACAATGCGGTGATGAAGGTTAATAATAGTTGTTCACCTAGGAAGATCTCCTTTCTTTCTAACTTCATTCGGTTTTCATTAATTCTATTTTCATTACATATATTTATTTACTTTTAGAATTGAATTACCTATTATAAAACACCCATTTATTTTAAATTTATTTAATAAATAGAAAATAAATAATAATAATAATAATTGATTAGTAATATTGAGTGCTTTAATACAATAGCTTCTCAAGAGAGAAGACCCTAGTCAGCCACTATGTTTCACTGGGAAATAAATTAATAGATTTTTTACCACAATATAACTATCATGTAAATGGATCTCATTAAAACCCATATATCCTAATACACTAAATCATCAAAAACCAATTCATCCCAAGCCTTATAGTTCTCCCCACTATAAGACTCCTCTCATAATGGTCAATTCCACATCACTATGTTTCCCATTGTAGGAATAACCTACAAAAAAATATTCCAATAATATAGTGACAAATTTAATTGGGGTTACATCCCAATACATAGATCATGAAAAAAACCCTAGTTGATACCCCCTATGGTTGATTTATTTCAAGAATTCTTGGCCTCAACTATCAATGCATCATGTCACAACATCACCCAATCATAGTACTTTAACTCCCAACAGTATCCCATGACATCCAAGCACCCACACTGATGTCTGAAATTGAATATTAGTATAACTACATAGATGGATCCCCAACCAATCACTCTATTAATCATACTCTCTCCACATTAACCAGTGTATCTCTTATCCTATTTACTCTTGGATTACACCAACACCACCCCAAGATCAATGCTAACCCATCGACTCCATCCACCACTACATCTGAACCCTGAATATGGTATTTTCAAAATAATAAGACAAAATTGGATCTTTCTTCACATTGGTATCCCATTTACCATCTCAACCATCCAGTGACTGGTCTCACCACACCCATGACCCATTTGAAATGATGATTATTAACCCATGACTAATACAATGTTCCCCACAAAGGAGTATCCTCGTCATCACTCCATCAAACCCAAACTACCATTCGATGAGGAATACACTTTTTTATGGAATTCTATTACTAAATGTGACAAAACTTCTCATACATTATTTTCATAATGAAACACCAACCACCACCCATTCCTAGCCTTCCAAGAACACGTTCATTATCATTCAATAGTCCACTCAAAAATTGGATTACATCCTCAAATGGATAATAGTGCACTCCACAATATATGACTTCCCTTTAAAAAATCCCAAATAACTAACCCAAATGAGTCCAAACACCAAACTTGTGTCATTCCTCCTGATCCATGCTCACCCATCATGTCAACTTATGACATCATCCATCCATGATATCATCATCTTTTCAAATGGGTGATATCTCCCAACCTGAAAAAAATATCTGGGCCACCATGATCACAATCGTATCACCATCATAATACCACCACAACATCATTTGGGTTGATCTATAACATGAAAAATTCTCAACATTCCCTCTTAAGGTCCATTCATTGATCTGTAAATAAAACAGGCACCACACATACCCAATGAGAACCTACCCCCACACACCATAAATCTTCCCCAAAAATCCATGCCAATTATCACTCTTCCCCCTTAAAGAATATTGATTCACTAAGAACCCTCTAACAAGTTATCTCCAATGATCTAGCCTAATATCACCTAAACCTAATAGTTATACTCTTATGCAACCTGATCACACAACTTGATTCATGATCCAATGCTTTATGTCCCATCTAACTTATGCCCAATGTCTAACCCACTGGATATCCTCCTCACACATTTGAGTCACATCCAACCATAATCACATCAATGCTTTGTTTCCAATAGGATTGATGCATCTCAATTATTCCAAGGCCAACTTCATGACCACCCACCACTCAAGCATCATTCCAAAACATGAGCGACTATCCACATTCCTACCATTCCACCCAAAAGTTAATCCTAAACAAATAGTGTCAAGTATACATTAGATTATTCTCTTCAAACCAAACATTAAAACTATAATCAATTGGAGTGCTTTGCATTGAAAAGTCTAAGGAATTTGCATGCCTTTATTCTGTTATCTAGTTTGGTTTAGTAGGGTGACACAAAGATTATATATAAATAAAAAACATATACATTATTGTTTACACTTTAATTAATTGACCTCAAATCCTCAAGGAAATTCGTGATCATCCTCAGATCATCTCTCATGTATTCAATGCTGGTACTAACCCACTAAGGGTCACTACACATCTCTTGTATAAAGGGACTATGTTGCTACCATTAGAGAGAATCTTATACTAGGAACCATATAACATATCATCATAAAATATATCTTGGTTAAAATAATTACAATTATTATATCATGTTATACAGGAAAACACTATATAATTTGTTGTTTTCACTTTAAAAAATTGAATCCTTGTTAATAAAACAATAACACACAAGCACATGCATCTCATGTGAGTCTTACATGAAAAAAATATGATACATATAAATATATATCTTTCCAATGTTCCAAGTGAAAAAAAATAACCTCTGGAAAAAAACTCATATTTAAAAAAACATCTCAATTATAACAACACAAACTAAGAAAATCAATTACAATACCCTAATAACTATGAATTCCCATCATAATTTTTTTTAGGACTAACTATTCCAAGGCCCATCACAATCTATAACACATGTTTTGACCACTTTTCTACCATCTGCAAAAAAACTAATACAAAAACCAAATCTTGGATACTAAATTGTAACACCTCATCCTAGATTCTATTGGGAAGTGCCCAATCTGAAGTGCTACATGACCTCAAGCACACCTATCCATATGCTAGAGGCTTATAACTATTATAAAGTTCTTAATTCATAAAATGGGTAGATGATGCCATATATCTCAATTCATACAACAATTTAAATAACAAGACATCCATAACTCATGATCAAAGTACACATAAATCAATAAACAACAATGCTATAAAAAATAAAATGAAGCATATATAAACAAGTTCATAATAAACATAAAATGATATCCCATTATAAAATAGTCACTAATATCATCATTGGGCCTCATAACCTTATTAATAAATACCAATCGAGCTATCCTAGCTTGATTGACTACACATCCTATTCTCTAACCTAATAAAATACCTAATCTCTATACACACATCAGAGTTCTCGTATTGGGTGTAATAAATACATATTATTAGGATATCACTAAGTTCCCCTGGTATATGATATAAAATATGTGTGTTTATGAAAAAAAACATGGCACACATGTACACCGGTCATTGTATGATATCCATACCACCATTAATCTATGTGTATTGGGTCATTATATGCTAACCAGACCACTGTGACACTCGATCATACATGATTTTCCACAAATACCAAATATCATCATCTCCTCGCATCACACTACTAAACCTGTGTCACACACCATTCCTGAAGACTCATGGTAGGCATTTTCTAAGTCCCTGACCCAGTACCCAAAGGGATAGGGTATGTCCCCACATATAAATCCTGGCCTTCTATCTAAGTACCCAAGGTAGGGTCCAATATCCATATTTCACATCATATCATCAATTTCCCCCTCACTTTGGGAATTCTCCTTTCACAAACCAATCATACTTAAGGAAAGGTGAACTATCTCGACCCAAGACAACTCAAAGAAAGGTCCACTATCAGGAAAACTTGGATCTCGTCTCTCCTATTTTAGTATTGATAGTTCCATGTCACTCGTGGTGGGTTAGACCTTATAATTCATCTTCCTCACTAAAGTATGTTACCTATCACAATAACAAGCATACACAAAAAATAGGCTCTATATCCCATCACACAAGATCACTGTCTCATCACAGGGTTTTATTCACTTAGGACATATCCATTCATCTCAAAACCATCTCATTTCAACCATTAGGGAATCCACTAGGGTACATCTGACCTGTCTCAGTCTCTACTCATTGATACCACCTCAAATCCATTTCCCCTAGATGAACTCATATCCCATAGTCTCTAACTTAGACAAAAATATCAGGTATCCAATCTAACCTCATCAAAATATCTTATTACACCAATCCCACTACCCAATTGCTAACCTAATTTATTCTCCTCTAAGCCCATTGGAAACGCATTTCTAAGTCTGAGTAAATTCCCATAACCTTTACTAGGGTCCTTCCTCATATCGCTCTCAGAAGATCTCTTAACCTAGAACCTAGAGTAAAACTTTCTCTTACATAACTCATCTTATCTTAAAGGACTCATCCTACTCACAATGCTCACAAAGCCTCAATATACACTTATGAGGGTTCTCCTTACCTGGTGTGAGATGTATGGTTATCACATCCATCACTTCTAGTTCTAAGCCTCTTAAGCCTACCAACTTTCCCTAGGGAACCAACCTAAGATATCCATACCTCATCTCATACCCCTAAATATACCCATGGTATCTCTCCAACTTAACTGAAATTTTATTCCCTTAGAGTCAGAGTTGATGGGTGATCCAAAATTCCCAAAGTGATAAAGAGAACATATCTAGAACCCAAGAGGCGTAGTGACATCCTATATCTCTCTCTGGGGTGATCTCAAACCCTATTCATCTAACCAAACCCATGAAACATTCATGTAACAAAAAACCATGCATAAAATGGAATATGAATTTATACTACCTTGATGCCAAATTTTTCCACTATATAAGCTCCATCGAGCCTTGAACAAGCTCATATTTTCACCTGAGATCTTATATCACATAAAGGGGCACAAATAATTCATTATAAAAAATTATTATTAATTATAAAATATAAATTAAACAGCCATACCAACCTAAAAACTCAAAACACATCCTCTCAGTACTAAAAACACTTCCAACAATGTGTGTTCTACCTTCTAAGACTTCATTTACCAAGCCACATGAAATCCCTAATATCTTCTCTCGGTTCCACCATGCTCTGTTGGAATCGACATTGAAACCATAATACAACTAAAACCAAAATAATTAGGATATTAAGGGGGTTATAATATGGAGGAAGAAGGAAGATCTAACCTTAAACCATTACTGAAATGAAACCAAAACCATCCCTCATCACATGGGGATTGAACGAGGAATGAGAGAAGGGGATATTTGACCAAATAACCCCTCCCTGATGTCCTATAGTACCCAAATCTCCAAGGGGGATAACCCCAAAAGAGGTAGTATACTCCCGCTTAAAAAATAGACCCATGCCTCATTCACAGCATGATAAGGAGGGTCTCAGTGCAAAGTGTGCCATTTTTCAACAAATTTTTGGTGCAACCAAGGGTCATAATACAAAGACATCCTATATAGGAGAGAATTAACCGACTCCCTCCATCACAGTGTGGTTCCCCATGCCCATGTGGCAATACACCCCTACTGTAGTCCATCATGGCGCAATCTATGGGTCATAGGGTGAACTATAGTGGCATCATCATTTCATCAAGGCCCTTATGCCTTGCTCTATCACTCACCTCAGAAACTAATCCACTAACTTGACCACATTACTCATGAAATGACATCTTCTTGAGATTTTAAAATGTTCAAATACACAATATCAATCTTAGTTCATGGAACAACCCATACTCTAAATCAAAATTTTGAATTTCTTAAAAATTTTACAATCTATAATTATTTGAGATGTTACAGTGGCTAGAGGGTGACCCTATTATTTATGTAAGTATATAATCCCAAATATATTGGGGCACTATTTTAAGATCCAACTCATGAACCCCCAACATTTATTAAAAAAAAGTGTATTATAATGTGAGAATCATGAAAAGATCTGGCACCATCAATGGAGTAAGAGAAAATATAATAGATACACATAAGAGTATATATAAAAATTAAATAAATTCCATTACATCACATAAATGGTCCCAAGTTTCATTATGAATAAAATTAGGTGACCTAGAAATAGCCAATAATTTTCATCAATGTAGGAGACCTCTGAAGGACCCTAGACCACCCTGAGAGGGGGGTGAATCAGGGTGTCAAATTTTTCTCTTCTTTACTAGATATTATTCCCATGTTGGTAGGAACATGTTTAAACATGTATGATGGATATGTGTAGTAATAAAATTATGCAGAAGAACAACACAACACTTTTTACTTGGTTCACCACTAAGGGCTATGTCCAAGGAACATACGCCAATAGGTTTCCAGTCATTATAAATTACACTAATCTTCACTTGTCATGGATTACAAAGGTTCAGGCATAGTCACTATGTCCCAGGTACACTACCTTTATAAAGGTTTAGGGATATCCCACTACTTCCCTTGGATCACTTCTGTTGACTCCCCCTGGATCACTACCTTGGGAGAGGTCTCACTAAGTTTATCGACTTGAAGGTTGCTTCAAGAGATTGGTATGAAAATTATTTATCTCTATTCAGCATGAGACACTGCTTGCATCGAATTCCCGAATTGATGCTCATTTATATTCAATTTTATCCTTTAGTGAAATTATTGAATGCACTAGAACTTCTTCCTTTTTTATTTGCTAGAATCAGAAAATCCCTTTATGATATTTTAGTTTCCACGACCTGTCCCTCATTCTGCAGACTGTCTATGATCTGCGTACCACGCTTGCTTTGCCTACCGCACCTGGTCTGTATACTATACTTGTTTCGCGTACCACCCCTACTCGACACACCGTGCCTAATATACGTACTACTCCTACTCATCATATCACGTCTTTTTTGTGTACCGCCTCTACTCCGAGTACAACCTCTGCACCGTGTACCGCGCCTGATCTACAGACAATGCCTACTATGTGCACCACACCTACTTCACACACTGCACCTGATCCATGCATCGTGACTGATCCATGCACCGCACCTTCTCAGTGCACTTCATCGGTGTACCGCCTCTACGTATGTCCTCTGTGTATCGCCTTTGTGTACCTTTTTCACATACCACATTCATATACTGCCTACGTGTACTACATTGGCATACTTTTTCTTCCTTCTAGGGAATACTTCTTCAAATTCCGTGAATTATTTCATCTCCCACATACCATTTTTTCCTTACACAAAATCTCTTCCGTGGACTACTCCTTCCAATTTCACAAAATGTTTTGTCTTTTTCATACCACTTAATCCTACATATAATCTCTCCTGCAAACCACTTTCAGATTTAGCCATGATCTTCCACAGTGATGATATTTTCTTATCAAATTCGTGCTCTGCTTAAGGATGGGATTAACACTCCTTATATAGGAAAATAAATCTGCAAATTTCATTAATCCGTTTTACCCAAATTTTCAACGTGGGACAAACGTCATCGCATACTAAACTCCATCCGCATATAGTGAGCCTCCACTGTGTACTGTGACCCTCATAGGAACTTCAAACCTTTACGTTGTACTGTGTGTCTACCGGTTCGCGTATTGCATCTCTTCCACCAATGATGAGCCATTCTGTGTACTACAACTCGTTCCACGACGAACTATTTTCGGTACCGCAACCTGTTCCACAAACTTTTCTGCATACCTTTCCCACTTACTGCATGCCTTCACAGCGTACCATTGCTGCTAAATATGTTTGGTTCTGCGCACTACTCAGTGTACCATTTCTGCTGCCAGGTACGCTACCGCGAACCATTCTCAGAACATGGTACACGGTCCATGTTCCTAGGTACGCAGTTTTATTCCTTTTATGATTTCCTTCGTTGTTCTTCTTCTCGTTCACTCTTATGCAGAAATCCTTCCATTTCAAAAAAAATCCTGATTTTGAGGTCCAACAATTTGGGAAACACTGAAGGTAAAGAATTTATAATACAGTTTCCTTTTCAAAAAGGTGGTAGAACATTGAAAGTCAAGAAGTTGAACCTATTACACACTAATTTTTGGGTTCTTGTACTAGTATATACCCTTGGAGGGTCATAATATTATGTGATATTTATCAATTAATCAATAGTTAAGGTAGAGGTTTGCTTTTTGAAAATAAAATATAATGTGTTTAATAAATTTTTGAAGTGGAAGATCATGGTGGAGGGTGATTTAGGATAAAAATGAAATGGTTGAGGTCAAATAATGGTGGAGAGTATGAAAATAGTAAATTTAGGTGATGCTATGTCAATGATAGAATTTGGTAGGAGAAAGGTACCCCATAATAGAATAGTTTATCTAAAATGAAGAACAATATACTGAATAAATGTCTCAAGAGTATGAGGCTACACTTGGGGTTAACTAAGAATTTTTGGGTAAATAAAGTGAACATGGTAGAATATTTCATCAATGGGAGTCCATTTATACCAATGGGAGAATATTTACCTAAGTATATATGGTAAAGAAATTTTTTCTCTCATTTATGAGTCTTTAGTTGTTTGGAATATGTACATATAAATTTAAATGTAAAAGAAAAGCCTTATTTTAATTCTAAATAATGTTTCTTTATTATCTATGATGCTGAAGAGTTTGGTTATCTGTTCTAGGATGATAAAAATAATATGATAATCAGAATCCTAATTGGGATATTCAATTAAGGTGTCGTATACAAGAACTATCATACTTTTAAAACTGGTTATGGGAATAAAGAATCTAAGATTTGGGAGTAAATATATATTGAATGTGTACTTGATCATGTGACTACATAGACAGTGGAGCATACTCATCAAGTGTATTTAAGGAGATATACAATAGTGAGAAGGCTTATGTTGAGGTATTAATCATTCTTACACTATTTCTTATTTATTAATGGTGGAAATATAGAATCTTTTGAAATGGAAATGAAACTGAAGGAGTTTAGAAAGTGGGAGTTGGATATAAAGGGGGATATTTTTCATTAGATGAAAAAAACATTGGGAGGTGACACCTTTTATATGAGGAAAGAAAGAATTGAATAAAATATGGGTTCACTATGACAAGTTAGAACAATATGGTAATAATAGATAAAATAAAATGCTAGTGATGAAAGGATTTTATCATTATAAATGTGTATATTTCACATACATTTTATCACATGTAGTGAAGCTTACCACTATCCAGGTGGTTATTAGTATTGTAGCATCAGAGGATTTACATATTTATTAGCTTTATGTGAAAACTTATTTCCTAAATGGGTTCTATAAGAGGAAATTTATTTGCAGTGGCTAGAGGGATATGTTGATTCAGGAAAAGAATGCCTAGTGGGAAAACTCCAAAATAGACTATATGAGTTAAAGTGATAACCTGGGTAGTGGAACAAGAAGTCTGATTCATTGATGATAAAAAATACATGAAAACACTATGTTATGGATTAATTTTTTTATTTCAAGTCATTTGATGATGGATACATTACATTAATTCTGTATGTGGATGAAATGATCATTATAGGATCATGTATAAAAAGGATTGATGAGATGAAATATACACTATCTAACGAGTTTGAGATGAAAGATCTTGGAGAAGATGGTGAGATTTTGGGGATAAAGATCAAGAGAGATCATGTAACTGGAACCTTGATGTTATCATAGGTTGGATGCATTGGAAAGTTTTGGAGAATATTTATTATGCTAGAAGAAAATACAGTCTCTATTCTACTGGTAATCCATTTCAAATTTTCAAACGAGAAAGCACCAATGAAAGCTAAAGAGGTTAATTACATGGTAAAGGTTACATACGCATTGGCTATTGGAAGTTTGATGTATGTTATGGTCTGTAATAAACCTGATATTTCTCATTCATTTGGATTTATAAGAAAGTACATGGAAAACCCTAGAAAGCTACATTTAGATGGTGTGAAGTATATACTAAGGTATCTGAAGGGAAACAAGGAATTATCTTTGTGATTAAATAAAGTAATGCTATTGTAGGGGTATGTGGATGCTGACCTTAGAGGTGAAGTCAAAACCATGATGCGTATGAGAGGGAATGGGTTTACCTATAGATGAACTATAATGAGCTGGATATTTCAATTGTAGAATGTGGTTTCTTTATCCTATATAGAGGTAGAATACATTATTGTAACAAAATCTTAAAAGGATATGGTTTTGCTGAAGATATTCTTAGTGGAGATGGATATAAATTAGGGGAAAATTTAATGGAATATGAAATTAATAGTTATATACATATTGGAAAGAACCTATTTTTTCTCTTTATGATAAATAATATTTATTTTAAGTACAATTATATCTAAGGTTTAATATTAAATGGGTTTCTGACATTACAAAAGATTTGTGGAAACAAAAATCTGGAAGATATGTTGACAAATCTGATGGAGATTAATAAGTTGAGGAAATTTTGTGCCTTATTTGGTCTTAATTGATGAATTAAGGATGATATTTAGGATATGGAAGACCACTATGGGAGAAAGCAAGGTAAAACATGTGGAATTTTATAAATCATCATCTTGAAATTGAATCTTTTAGGGGAATTGTCTATTAGTGAGTGAAGAATAGGAGGAAATCATATTAATTAAGATGTATAATTAAGTAGCATTGAAGAAGGTCATCATTTTGGATCAGGATCTAAGTGGGATATTGTTGGAATGGTGTTGGTCAATCCACTTGGATGAATTTGGGTCAACCAGTTGTGGACCAGACTATACACTATACTGAAAATCTTGTGGTTTGACCTCCGTAGTGATGTATCTAGGGGTTTCAGGGGGTATTGGTTTTTGGGATCTAGCTAAAATTTTATGGGAATTAAAACAACTCTGAATGACTATAGTAGTTCTGATTGGTGACACTAACTCAGCATTGTAATAGTGAAGACTTACTATAGTAATATGTGATAGTGGCATTATGGCTCCACATACTTCCAACCACCAGTACTAGTATCTTGGACTTAGGTTCTAGCAGTAATATTTCACAGTATAATTATTGTTTAGTTGTTGGAACTATAGAAATGTGGTTATTGTAGCATCTTGTTTCTTTATGATCACATTTCAACCTAGGGTTCATACCCAAAGATTGGACCCTATAATTCTTCTTTTAAAATTTTAGTAAACTTTTCTTCCTATACATGGATATAGGGATTATTCTTGAACCATGTAAATTGTTTTATCCTATGATCTTATTATTATTCTTTTTTATCTCTCTTTTACTCTTATTTTGTGAGTCATCGATCATTCATTTCTCCACACATTTCTCTAATAGTTTTTAATATTCCATGTTATATCCTTATGTATACCACGACATTGTGTAAGACACTATGTTGTAATGGTTGAGTATCATATTAAAATATTGAATGATAATGCTCAGTTTTGAGACCATTATAAGAACCCAGATATTCTTTTCAGGTATACATTTTTCTTTTCTGGTTGTTTTTGAGAAAAAGAGGAGTTTTTTGAAATTTCATGAGTATACACCGTGTATTTTAAGTACATGTTGTGTACCTGATTATCACTGGTGACTGTGTGTTAGCTGTGTATCAGCCGAGCACATGGCTGTGTGAGGTAACCTAGAGAGCGCCTAAAGTGGAGGCCTGTTAAAGCAAGAACATGTCATGTACCCTTAAAGAACACACCATGTACTTTATTTTTATTTAATTAAACCGATCGGGGTCGTGTCTGATGGATAGAACCAGCTTCTTCTCGACCTATATCATCCGGGAGTGAATGAGACCACTGGATCTTCACCGAGCCCCCAACTCATCATTCGTTCTTCTATTCGAACTCCTTTAGTTGCATTGGAATCACATCGGTGAGTTCTTCCTTCTTCTAGAACCTCACCTCTTGATTTATCCTCTTTCACGAGTTATCCTCAGTTGAACATTTTTAATGTTATTTTATATCCACGGAATTCTAGGGAGATTCAAGGCATGAGGTTCACGTATATCGATCTCACGACACTGAGGTAGGTGGTTTGTGACTTTATGTAGATATTCATTGAATTTTATGTGAAAAGGTGCCCAATACCCTCGTTCGGGGTATTGCGTGTTTATGGTTTTTAGCCCTGTTATTGCATGTTATTCCTTGGTTGTTTGGATAGAGGTTAATTGTTTGTGAATAAAGTTAAATTTTCCATGCTATGGATGTTTTTCCCATGATTTCTTGTTTTGACCGTTTGGTCTAGCTTGCCAGTTAGGCTGCTTGCTTTACATGCCTAGTATTGTTTGGATGGAGTGATTATTATCTGACATGCTATGATATGTTGTATATTTCTTATCCAAGTATTTCTTGATGTTTAATTTGGATTCCATGTATCGTTTGTGTGTGATTAACTTACACAGGGTTGTGGGAACTTGGTTTAGTAGACCATTGGGAGAATGGATGTTGAGGGATTCTCTAGAGTGTCTGTTTACTTTTACGTTACAAGACCATAGGGGGATGGACGTAAGTGCTCCCTCAGAGAGTCTGTAGTTTCCTTGATATGGTCCACAGGAGGAATTATATGTTTAGTGCTTCCTCAGAGTGAATATTAGTAACTGATACAAGACCACAGAGGGAATTGATGGTGAGTGCTTCCTCATAGTGTCTTTGCTAAAGCTAAACCAGAGGGGCTAGACTGTGAGTGCTTGTTAGAGGGATGGTTGTGTTTTCTTTGGTTGAACTAGAGGGGTAATGCTATGAGTACTTCCCAGAGTGTTATCTTCTTTTGGGTAGATACTTACTAGATATATTAAAATGAATGAAATTGAATTTATAGTATTGTTACTATGTGTACTTCCTTGTTTACTGTGCCATTTTTTTATTTCCTTCCATATATATTCACTAACTATCAGGAACAGATCATTGGGTGGTTGCCTACTAAGATTAGTCTCACACCCTATTTGAGTCATGATTTTGGGCCCAAACTGATTATATTGTTGCAGGTATAGATAATAGAAAGCTCTCTTCTACTTCAGGTACTTGATTGCTGGGGAACTGGGGAGAATGGGACCAAGCTAAGGCTTGTGATGTTGTGGAACTGTTTCTTACTTTTCTTTTGTACTTGGGTTTAGTACTATATTAGAGCATTGTGATTTTTTTGAATTATTTTCTAGACATATGTATCATTCATCATTAAATATGTGTTCTCCAGTTGTTTATTTCTTCAGTCTTCTGATATTCACTTACTACAAGTTATCACCGTTTCTACTATTGTTATCTATTTTGTTTCCATTGTGTTACATTTACAATGAGGTAATAGTTTCCCCACTATCACACCCAAAGCTCTCGCTGCTAGTCTGCATCCTCTGGTGTTCGGGGAAATACACTTGATGCCATGTGACCAACCGGGTACGGGGAACCTTTAGGCGACACCCAGAACCGAGACATTACAAAGTGGTATCATAGGGTATCTTTTCTTATTGAATTACTATTTGGAGCCTATATCCAGGGATAAGAAGGAATAGGTAGTTGGTAATAAGTTGTACATAGGAGTAGCTAGCTCGTATATAGGTAAAATCCAATTTATCTCGAATATTTTGATTCTTATGGTTTTTCAAATTTACAGATGATTTGATTTTCCAAATTGGGTTATTCACATGTTTTGTGATATTATTGTTGATATTATTTAGGTTTTATTTCTGTTGCAACCGGATGAGATGAGGTTATTCCATATCATTCATCATATAGGAACTTGTTATAAATCACATGTCATGCATTCCTGCCATTCCATTTAGGGTGAATTAGTTATTGTATGTTGTTATGATAGATGGTGTGCTAGATATGCATGATGTTGGGATAGATTCCCTGATAGAATACCTGCTTTTTATTGGATATTGTATTGTGTAAGGTTTCATTTTAATGAACATAAACTTTGGTTCTTGAGGTGTTATGGGCCCTCGTGGATTGGAATTTGGTGGATCATTGCATTGTTATGCTTTTATATGACATGTATAATATTCCAAGCTTTGATTCGTAGGGATTATGGGCCCTCACGGATCAAAATTTGGAACATTAATGTTCATTTCAGTGTTTTCTAGGTTCTGAAGTAGTTTCTAAGGCTTACTATTAGGAAAAACCCAGAATACACGGTGTGTAATGATAAATACATGCCTTGTATTCTTCTGTTCAGGAAGGAACTATTTTTCCTAAGTACATGTCGTGTACTGTATGTACACGTCGTGTATTCTCTAACAATTTCACTAGCTGTGTGGGAAGCGACGTAGGGTTGGGAAATCTTGGTGGGACGCATCGTGTACTGGACATACACGCTGTGTCTTTAGACCATGATTCCACCCGTGTGACTTATAATACGGATGGATAAAACTTGATTTATACACATCATGTAAATATTGAACATGACGTGTAGTGTAACCCATGTATCTGGATGTGTAGCGAACAACATGGGTCAGTGAAATATTTCTAGTACACGTTGTGTCTATCTGGAAAATGCCGTGTAGAGTCAGTTGTGTAATTGGCCGTGTAACTAACAACACGGGTCGGTGAAGTTCATCCTGTATACGTCGTGTCTGGAACTAACACCCTGTGTAGTCTTGTTCTAGGAAAACCATATGGATTATCCATGTAGAAGAACTCGGGCAGGGGAAGAGAATTCAATCACACACCATGTGTTAGGATAACATGTCATGTGTAAGGGGTGTTACACGGCCTAGGTTGGAAAATGTACACGCCCGTGTGAAGGCTTATGAGAACATGTCATGTAGGCATTATACACATCATGTGACCATGTTTTGAAAAACTTGAATGCTTTCTTTCTCCTATTACCTTCATAAACTTTTAAGTTTCAGTCCTCGATAATCTTGATCTAAAGGGTGTGCTTGACCTTGCAAAGTCATGCCACTGAGACGTCCTCTGGTTGTCCGCCAGTTGCAGTGAAGTGATCAGACACCGGACATGGATGATCAGGGACTACCAGTAGATCCTCTATTTGTACCAGTCTTGGAACTAGCCATTATCTTGGATACAGGTGTCGATGTAGAGTTCTGAGAGGGCTTTATGAGGTTTATGAAAACCTTCTAGGGAGTACCGCATCCTACCTCATCTATGGCAGAGTTGAATTGGGTTTTCTAATAGCAGCATCCTCCCACCTTCATAGGGGAAGGAGGACCTCAGGCTACAAAGTCATGGTTAGAAGCCATGATTTATATCTTAGACCATTTAGAGATGCCTCCAGAGAGAAGGGTGATCCTCACTACGTACATGATATGGGACTCCTCCAAGAGATGGTGGGATGTGATCTCACTGGAGGGATGCCACTAGGTTATAACTTGGGATGAGTTCCAGTGTGCCTTCTATGATTACTTCTACCCATATACTTTGAGGGTTGATCAAGACCTAGAGTTCATGAGTCAGGAGAAGGGTACTATCTTAGTCATGGATTAATCTTCTCATTTCACTGATCTGCAACACTTCATGCCTATTCTAGTAGGTGATGATTTATTCCTGGAAAGGAAGTTTGAGGATGGTCTCAGGCACTACATCTGATCTCAGGTGAACATATTCAGGATGACTTCCACCACTTCTATAGTCAACCAGGCGCTAATCACGGAGTGAAATATGAGGGATTATGGAGTAGTGATCTAAGGAGGGTCAACATCTGGAATTGGAATCCCTCCTACTAACAGTTATAAGTACCTCAAGGAGTTTACGTATGGAGTTCTGAGGACATGAGAGACATCTTATGGTAGCCATGTGGTGTGCTACCAGCGTGGGAAGAACGGGCATATGAGGTCACATTTCTCGAGAGACCTTGTAGAGTGCCGAAAGATGGTTCACCTACAGTGTTTCTGTCAATTTTTCTCACCAAAAGTTGGTGACAGGGGTTCTTATATGGCTCCTCATTCATGGGAAGAACCACCAGTTTCTCATCAGTCAGGGAACTGGAGTTCTTCCAGCCATTCAGGCTGAGGTGGAGGTCATGGTTGTGGTAGCCATTAGGTAGGCTTTCATCAACAACAGGGTGGATCTGCTCATGATGGTTAGGTAGGGTCACATGACCACGGTACAAGACAGACTTTTGTAGTGGAGTAGACCCAACAGTGGCAGGATCCCGAACCATCTACAGTTCGAGGTACGGTCCTAGTTTCCCCCGTTTTAGCTTCTGTCCTTTTTGACACAGGAGCTTCCCATAGCTTTATATATGTTGTTATTTTGGAGAGCCTTGGGATCTATATATTTTCTTATGCTGATATCTTGACATTAGACACTTCTTTGGGGATAAAAACATCTAGTGTATGATAGTTCAAGGAGTTCCCAATAGAGGTTGGTGGGTGTCACTTCTTTTGGGACCTCTATGTATTAGAGATGATGGGCTATGATTACATTCTCAAAATGGAATAGTTAGTTTCCTTCTAGGTTTTTGTCGACTGGTCTCGCTGTAGGTTGAGTTTCACATCACCATAGGGTGGATCATTTCTTCATAAGGTATAGTGGGAGGTTTAGACAAGTAGAGTGGGATCCGAGCATCATGGATTGGGAGGATTTACAGCCCATATTTCTAGTCTATATCTGGATGACTAGGGGACTTCACAGATGGACTTCCCTCTAGTGGTGGATCATTTTAGGGATGCCTTTCTCAAGGAATTTTTGGGTTTTCCTCCGAAGAGAGAGGTGGAATTTTCTATTGACCTTGTTCCAGGAGTGGCAATGGTGTCCATTCCTCCTAATAGGACGGATACACTAGTGTTACAGGATCTCAAGAAGCAAATAGAGGAGTTATCATCTAAGGGGTTCATCAAACCTAGTACTTCTCTATGGGGTTCACCTATATTTTTTACGAAGAAGGTAGATGGTACCCTCAGACATTGCGTGGATTATCGGAAGTTGAACCAGTTGATGGTCAAGAATCGATATCTGTTGTTGAGGATTGATAATCTCTTTGATCAGCTTCGAGGATCCCAAGTGTTCTAGAAGATTGACTTGAGATCCGAATACCATCAGTTGCACATTAGACCATCTGTTATATCTATTACAACCTTCCGGAGCAGGTACAGTCTATATGAGTATGTGGTTATGTCATTCGGTCTCACGAACGTGCCTGCAGTTTTCATGGAACTGATGAACTGAGTGTTCCATCCATTCTTGGATTCTTTCATGGTATTCTTTGTGGAAGATATCTTGGTGTACTCTTACACTCAACACGACCATTCCACACATCTTGAGATCATTTTTAGTACACTGAGAGAGCATTAGTTATATGCTAAGATCTCAAAATGACACTTTTGGATGGACCAGATTCACTTCTTAGGTCATTTTATCTTAGAGACAGGAGTATCTATAGACCTAGAGAAAGTGAGGGTAGTAGTTCCTAGGAGAAGCCTAAAAATTTCTTTGAGGTATGTATTTTTTTAGGGCTGGCTGGTTACTACAGAAGTTTCATATAGGACTTTTCACACTTAGCAGTGCCACTGACGGGTCTGACTAAGAAGGGTGTGAAGTACTTGTGGTCAGATTCTTGTGATTCAGCCTTTCAGAAGCTGAAAGGGAGGTTGAATTCATCACCGATACTACTATTTATAGAGTAGGTAAAGATTTATATTGTGTACTATGATGCATCAGGTGTCAGGCTAGGAGTAGTACTTATTTAGGGATAAGGGGTTGTTGCATACGGTTCTTGGTAGTTGAGGCCACATGAGAGTAACTACCCGACACACGATCTCGAGTTGGTTGCAGTTGTTCATTCTTTACTCTATTGGAGACATTATCTTTTATAAGGTCATTTTGTGGTTTTCACTGACCAACAAACTCTAAAGTATATCTTCACTTAGTGTGATCTGAATTTGAGATAGAAAAGGTGGGTTGAGTACCTTCAGTATTTTGACTTTGAGCATTCCTACACGCCTTGGAAAGGAAACCTAGTAGAAGATGCATTGAGAAAGAGTACATAGATATAGGTAGTTCAGGAGGCCAGTAGTGAGTGGAAACTTATGGATCTGTTCTATGAGATACATTTGGAGGTTCATGACAGACAGGGGTATATGTTTCGATCTTCTATAGTTGTTACCTCAACTCTTCTTGATCGAGTGAAAATGAGGCAACTATCAGATTCTGAAGGCCTATTCCTAAGGGAGGGTGTGTTAGGAGAGGACCCCATTCCTGGATGGAATGTAGGTGAGGATGAGATCTTGTGTTTTGATGGGTGTGTATGGGTGTTAGCAGACATGCACATGGAATTGATGCGGGACTTTCATTCATCAGTTTGGATAGTTCATCCTGGTGTCACCAAGATGTATCATAATCTTCACTGTCAGTATTGGTGTCCAGGTATGAAGAGATATGTTGCTAGTTTTTTCATGAGGTGTTCCACCTATCAGCAGGTAAAGGCAGAGCATCAGCAACCAGTAGGTCTTTTGCAGCAATTACACATTCCTTAGTAGAAGTGGAATGATGTTGTGATGAACTTCGTAACAGGGTTACTGAGGTCACCTCAAGAGAATGATGTAGTTTGGGTTATCATTGACAGACGCATGAAGGTTTCCCATTTCTTACTTATCAAAGAAACTTTTAGTGTTGATGAACTATGAAGGTTGTACATCCGGGAGACTGTACGTCCACATGGGGTTCCACACTCCATTATTTCAGAAAGGGATGCACGTTTTACTTCTCGGATCTGGCATAAATTACAGAAGGCTTTAGGTACATAAGTACTTCTGATTACATCATACCATCCCAAGATAGATGTCCAGTCTGAGCATATGATTCAGGTGCTTGAGGACATGCTTCGATCATGCATCTTGAATTTTGGAGGTTCATGGGAGAAGTACATACCTATTTTAGAGTTTTCCTACAATAATAGTTTTTAAGGAACTATTCAGATGGAACCTTATGAGGCCATTTACGGTAGGCCATGTTGATCACCTTTATGATGGATGTTGGCAGGAGAGGCAGCTATGCTATACCTCGTATTATCCAGGAGACTACAGAGCAGATAGAGTTGATTCGGAATAGGATGGCTACTGCACAATCAAGACAGAAGTCTTATGCTGATTGACGGAGTTGACCTATAGAGTTCAAGGTCGGAGATTAGTTTTTCCTACATGTCACACCAAGGTTGGGACACAAGAGGATTGAGAGATAGGGTAATCTTTCACCAAGGTATGTTGGTTCGTTTGAGGTTTTGGAGAGAATCAGGCTGGTTGCCTATCGGTTTTAGTTAACTCAGAGGTATCGGGCTACGCATGATGTCTTCCATGTTTCTTAGCTTCGATGTTACTTCTAAGACCTATATCATGTTTTCCAACCCGAGGAGTTTGAGTTAGAGGTGGATGCATCCTTTAAGGAGCGTCCTATATGGATTGTTGATCGAAGTGAGAAGGTTCTCTATGGCCAGTATGTTCCTCTGGTACGAGTGTTATGGCAGCATGGGTGTTTATAGGATAAGACTTGGGAGAAGGATGCTGAGGGATGATCACAGTGGCCATAAATGTTCAAGTATTCTCTTTCTACGCCTTCTTTCTAGGGAAATTCGGGGACAGATTTCTTTAAGGGGGAATTTTGTAAGAAACTAGATCTTCTTTTTAGGTGTGTTTTTATTTTCTCGTTGTTTTTGAGAAAAATTTGAGTTTTTGGAAATTTCAGGAGTATACATCATGTACTTTAAGTATACACCGTGTACCTGGTTTCAGTTGGTGACCGTGTGTTGGTCGTCTAGTGGTCAAGCACATGGTCGTGTGGGGTGACTTGAACACCACCTAATGCAGAGGTCGGTTAAAGAAAGTACATGTTGTGTACCCTTGAAGAACATGCCATGTACTTTATTTTTATTTCATTAAATAGACTGGGGTCACGACTGATGGATAGAACCATCTTCTTCTTGACCTATCTCGTTCGGGAGTGAACGAGACCACCATATGTTCATCAAGCCCCCGACTCACCGTCTGTTCTCTGATTTGAACTCTGTCAGTTGCATTGTAATTGCATCGATGAGTTATTCCTTCATCTATAACCTCACCTCTTGATTTCTCATCTTTCAAAAGTTATCCTTGGTTGAATTTTTTTAACATTTTTGTAGATATATAGCATTATAGGGTGATTCATGGCCAGAGGTTCACGTATATCAATCTCACGATGTTGAGGTTGGTGGTTTTTTCCTTTTAGTATATAGCCTTTGATTTTTATGTGCAAAAGTTCCCAATACCCTTGTTCGTGGTATTGCGTGTTTATGGTTTTTTAGCCCTGTTATTGCCTTATATGCCTTGGTTGTTTGGATAGAGGTTAATTGTTTGTGAATAGGGTTAACTTTTCCATGTTCTGGATTTTTTTCCCATGATTTCTTGTTTTGACCGTTTGGTCTATCTTTCCTGTTAGGCTGCTTGCTTTCCATGCCTAGTATTGTTAGGATGGAGTGATTATTATCTGACATGCTATGATATGTTGTAGATTGTTTATCAAAGTATTTATTCAGGTTTAATTTGGCTTCCATGTACCATTTTTTTACGATTGATTTACACAGGGTTGTGGGAACCTGGTGTAGTAGACCATAGGGAGAATTGACGTTGAGGGCTTCTCCAGAGTGTCTGTTTACTTTTACATTGCGAGACCATAGTGGGGATGGAAATATGTGCTCCCTCAGAGAGATTTTAGTTTCCTCGATATGGGCCACAGGGGGAATTGGATGTTGAGTGCTTCCTTAGAGTGCCTATTAGTTACCGATACGAGACCACAGGGGGAATTGATGGTGAGTGCTTCCTCATAGTCTCTTTGCTAAAGCTGAACCAGAGGGGTTAGACTATGAGTTCTTATCAGAGGGTTGCTTGTGTTTGTTTTGGTTGAACCAGAGGGGTTAGGATGTGAGTACTTCCCAGAGGGTTATCTACTTTTGGTTAGGTTCTTACTTGATATATGAAAATGAATGCAATTGAATTTGTAGGATTGTTACTATGTGTAATTCCTTATTTACTGCTCCATTTTTTTATTGTCCACCGTATATATTCACTGACTGTTAAGCACATATCTTTTGGTGTTTTCCTACTTGTATTAGTTTCACACCCCATTTGGGTCATGATTTTAGGCCCAAACAGATTATTTTACTACAGGTATAGATATGGGAAATCTCCCTTCTACTTCAGGTACTTGATTGTTGTGGAGCTAGGAAGCATGGGACTGTGCTAAGGCTTGCGATGTTTTGGAGCTGTTTACTTGATTTTCTTTTTTAATTGGGTTTAGTACTATATTCCATCATTGAGAATTTTTTGGCTAATTTCCTAGACATATTTATCATGCATCATTTATATATGTGTGCTTCAGTTGTTTATTTCTTCAGTCTTCTATTGTTCACTTACTGCATGTTATCACCGTTTCTACTATTGTTATCTGTTTAGTTTTCGTTGTGTTTCTTTTCTAATGAGGGAATTGTTTCCCCACTATCACACCTAAGGCCCTCACTACTAGTTGGTAGCCTATGGCATTTAGGTAAATGCACTTGAGTCCATGTGACCAACCAGGTACGGGGCCCCTCTAGGCAGCACTCTAAACCAAGACGTTACAACCATATTCATAATCAACTATCATACTATATTGTTCATTATATGATGATGATTTTGAGGTGTTTGAATGTCTCGAATTATTGTTTAAACATTAAACAATCAATATGGTGATTAAGATGATAATTTCAAGTATTGAAATATCAGAACATTTGGGGAATCATTTATTCAATGTAGAAAAATTGTTTGAGGTTATTGGAGGCCTATAAAGGAAATATTCTTTCAGCTGCTTCTCTGTGATCTTGATCAGATGATTTTTTTAAGTGTGGATATATTGAAACAACTTTTTAAAAGGTGCACCATTATTATTCTTTATTTTATATCCATTCCAAATGTAACAATATATTTTTATATTTATAGTACTTTAGAGTTATTTTTACGATATGTTTAGGATGTTAGGAACCCTATTGAAACCCTTCAGTTATACCATATAACATCTATCACTGTTTTGTTTGAAATTATAATGGATGAAGAAATTATAAAAAAAGTTTTCTAAGTGTCATGGAACAGTCGAAACCAAAATTCCAACTTCTATTATTGATAATTCAATACCACAACATGTTCCATATAAAAATGGTCATTTCTATTCTTAATGTTGATAGACCACGGTATAATTCTATAAAAATGGCCATTTAGAGAATTTCTAAAATGTTATGTAAAATAGAGTATCATATTTGATCTCACAGTGTCATAGTCAAGATTTATATGCCATAGTAGCCTTAAAAACAAATACCTCCATGGTATAGAGTAAATTACAAATCCATTTTGAACATGTGAAGTATTTCCCAAAATACCTGATAAAAATGGTCTGTCCAAGTAAAATGAATACCCAAATAAACATTTTTCATGGTATAACCATAAATTAAAATGACTTCCAAAATGTTCACAACACATGGAGTTTTAGAGTAACAAAACAAGTTCCACTATGTATTGGTGCAATCTATTTTGGAAAAAAAATCTAAAGAATTTTTTTATTAAAATTATCAAAACCCTTCACTAGCTTGGGCCCTTCAGGACCACCCTAAATCTGAGAGGGGGATTTAAACTATTCTAAAAAAATTTGGTAGACATTATCTATATTTAAATGGGATTTATATGGTTTTTTAATTTATAAATTGTTTATAAATTATAAAATAAGATAAAAATATAGATGTTTTTATGTGTATTTATGATTTGTTCATAAATATAAATCTAAAATGTTTTTATTAAGGCCTTATTTAAAAATTATTTAAGACACTCCAAAATAATTTTTGGATATTTATTTGATCAATGGTTTAAATAAAATACATTTTGAGAAATTTAATTTATGTAAATTTTTTACATAAATATTAATTTTTAATTACTCAATAATAAAAGTGTTCATAAATTATATTATATTGTGAGATATTAAGGAATTAATATTAAAATCATGTAAATGATTATATAAAATGTTTATATTAGATAAAATTGATCTTTATAAGTTTATTCACACCAAAATTATAATTTTTTTATAATTTATTTATTTTTGAGTGTTTATAAATTGTTTATATCATTCTTAAATAATTGAATTGTTCATTTATTTATTTATTACTTGATTTATTCATAGATATAATTTTTTATATTATGAATTTTTATGTATGCTTACGTTTAAAGTGTTAAAATGATTATATAAATTATTATACATTTATATAAAAAGTTACATTCAAGGTATGATAATGGATTTGGTTTTATTTTACCTTGAAATTGGATTGTACAAGGTTATGAGACTAAATTAATTATTTAATTATAATTTATATATATTATGTGTTATAATTATTAAGGAATTTAGGTATCACTTGACTAAAGTTACTTGGGTAGAAGGACTTTGGGTTAGAATTATCATTGTCCTGAAGGCTTTTCCTTTTTCTAGAAAAGTGGGGGTTTCTTATTTATCACTCTAAACTTACTCTTAAAGGGATTGTTGATTTCATATCATTCTAATAATTTACATTAAATAGTTTTATATACCTTATGTGTGAGATAAATTTCGATATGTATGAATATATTTTACTTTTAAGTCGAGTTGATAACACAAGTTGTGAGTTTTTTAAAGAGTTACGCATCATTATGGTTTAAACATATTAATTTGGGGGAAAGAATATGATTATAAAATAAATCATTTGAAAATGAATAAATAAATGGAATGACTTGAGATAATATAGTGGGATTAAATCCTCTTCCAAATATGAAATGTTATATTCTTTCCAAAATTACACTTTTCAAGATCTTAATCATCTAAACAGATTGTTCATACTAAAGATGTTTTCCCCTGGATTATATTGTATAAGGAAATAAATTAATGAGGTTACCCTGATCATTAGGTTCCTTGTTTGTGGAATTTTATTTAGATTACATTTATCTAGGAAACCCCAACAATTAAGATACTGAAGGAATAGAGTTGAGATAATCTATATGATGGATTGAGGTGAATATTTTTCCACTCAACTATCCAAGATTCAAAGATTATATGATTGAAATGTTTTCCTACAATATATTGTTATGAAATACTTATGTTGTTGATATAATAGCATCATCATCATCCAACATGACTTTGAAATCAACCCTAGATAAAGGATAGGATTAATGAAAGAAACTTCTTAGATTGAAAACTTAAGAAGAAAAGATATTAAGTAGGATACAATTTTATGTGTTAATTAAATATATTCTTTGATAATATAATGTTTATGTATTTAAAAAAAATGAATCTAAATTATTATTAGAAACATATAATTATTTTCCAAATTCTTTTAATGCATTAGATATATATTGGCCAATGGGACTTTATTATTTACTCGTATATTCAATATGATTTGGTATATTAATGACTTGAGGAGACCGGAGGTTTCCTTAAGCCTTTTTCTAGTTATGGAATTCATTCTAGAATCATTTTTATAAATGATCTGACATTATGAATGAGTTCAAAAAAATTTACCATATTTTCTCAAAGTTTTGAGGAAAGTTGTACTAGGTATATAATGTCCAGGTTTTGTTGTTGTATAAATACTACAAAAAAGTAAAACTTTAAATTGGAAGAATATCTTTTAGTTGTAAAGATAAATAATTTTTATTCAAAAATCCAACCAAGTTCATTAAATCCTAGAGATATAATGAAGGGAAGGAAATTTTCCATTGTATAAAATTATCTGGAATTCCTAAAAGAGTTTTGAAAACTCTGTGGGAAGTCCATGTTAGGTACTTGTGTAGTAAAAATCAATTATACTATTTAAGGGGTATATTATATAAAATGCATACTTTAAAAAAATTAAGTATATTGGAGTTAAAAATCATGGAAATAATTAATGGATATTGTAGTTCATATTAAAGTGATAAAGAAAAGAGTTTCTTAATCAAGGAATGAATGCAGTTGAATTTTTCAAGATCGGGTGGATCTTAGTAGTTGATGTCTATCTTCATCTCATTTATCTTATATGATAAGATAATTTGTTTTTTAACAAAGTAGATATTATAAAGAATGTGGGATGATAAACATGGTTTTTGATTCATCAGATTCTATAACATGTTTTTATAGTGGTAGGAATAAAAGTATATTTATTCAAGATAAAAGTGTTTATCTAGATTATTTTTAAAATATGATGGATTCAATCCCACCATCAAAGGAATATCTTAAATAATAATCATATTCTCAAATGAATGTTTCAAATACATATAATACTATATATGATACAACTACAATGTCTTGTCTGTTAAATATTCCAACTAATAGGAAATAATAGTATTTCTTAATAAAAAAGGGTTTGTGTATCTTAACATGATATTTTTAAGAGAATATAGTGTCTAAAAGGATAGTAAAAATATTTTTGGTCTTTGAGAAGTTAATAAATAACGGTTTTTTCTAGTCTAAATTAAAAGTAAATATCAACTTCAAGGAAACCTTTTTATGGAAATGGTTTTAAGGATAAAGACAACGAACTTAGTAATAGTTCTAAGTATACAACATTTGTTATTAACAATATAAAATTTTATGTTGATAAGTAAAGGTTTTTAATGCATGTTCAATGAGTTAAATAATGGGAATATGATCCCTAAGTCTCACCATTATTTTAAATGGGTTTCTTCATAGATATAGTTTACTAATGGATTTTAATGAGATTTTTTTATCAAGTACTCATATAGAGATGTCACAGGAATAAAAAAGAGATGTAATAAGATTAACAAGTCTTAGAAAATGAACTAAATATAAGGTCTATCTAGTAGTATGTCACTTGTGATATAGTTATATAGGACCTTATGTATGGTTTTGTTAAGAATTCTGAAAAGAATTTAATAATGTAAAATTTATCATATTGTATAAAAAATAAAAAATCCAATTTATAATTATTCTATGCTGGATTCATATATATATATATATATATATATGTATGTATGTATGTATGTATCATGAAGTGAAAGGATAACTAAATTCTCAAAGTATGATATTGAGTTATCCAAAAACCAATTTTCATCATAAAATTATTATAATTTATAACAAATAATTAAACTTAGGGTGGTTATAATTATTATATAAAGATATATAATAAGCTCATAAGGTGTAAAATAGATATTCTGTACTGGATGACCCACTAATTATATACCATATGTACTTTCTTACAATGTTTATTTGGTATACTAGGGGTTTATATTTTATATTTAATCCCCATAACTAAGGTTGGTGAGAAACCTATCATGAAAATCTTAATACTTTGATACCTTTCTTACACAAGCTTTGAGGTTTAGCTAATCAGGGGTGGTTGGATATGTTGCTAATCATGTCATTTATTGGAGTTTAACCAATATGGGATATTTCATCACATATGATGAGTATAAAATAGATTCCCTCAATTTAAATATACTAGGAAGTGTATGGATATACCTAGATACTATATGTAACGTGATTATCTATTTGGGTGATGGACAAATAAGGTGATCATCCACTAATATGAATGACATGTTATGTATTTGAAGAGACCATATGTGTATTAAATTTTTTATAAATAAGGAAGGATGTTATAATGGTAGAAAGTTGTCAATGTTTATTGGTGAAGTATGGAAGATATGTTGAGGTGTTTCCATTATAAGTGTAAAAGGATACATTGTGATACTTCTTGAAGAACTTGGATAGATATATTCAATTAAAGGCATATAGATGTGATTATTTATGTGATGTTCTTTAACTAAATCAAAAACTTGTGGTTTAGGATGAAAAAAATAGTCTAAAATAGTTTAATAGTGAAAGTTGAGTAGAAATCTGAATGGGATATTGAAGAAGTTGTCTTTAACAAGTCAAAAGTTAGCTTGAAAATTAAGAGAAATCAACCAAGAATATTTATGAACACAAGACGATGTACCGGGAGTTGAATATTATTTTTCTAAGGTATAAAGTTTTTTTTGAGTGATTTTGAAATCCCTAGTAGTATTAGATGATTTTTTATATTTATTTATTTAATTCTAGGATTTAGAGAAGAAGAAGAAAAATTTTAAATCCTCTTCAGATGAGTCTCCATGTAACTTTGTAAGAGTCGTTCTTTACATTGAAATCAAAATTTATTAAAGGTTCTAGATATGTGTAAGAGTGATTCTATAGACTTAAAAATATTAACCTTTTAAGGTTTCCAATATAGAACAACATTTTCAAAATAGTCATTTTTTGAGTTTGGAAAGGTAACCATATAATTTTAAAGAGTACCTCCAAGGTTTGTAAGAGTCATGTTGAATAATTCATAGAAAATTAATAAAGCCACTGGAATCCTGAGAGAGTAAACCATACTTTAGAAATTTAAAGTGTAGCATTAAAAAAGTAACGTATGAGTATGGAAGAGTAAATAACTATTCATAATAGTTGAATGAAACTTCAAAAAAACATTTATTACCTCAAAAGAGTAACTGGATAGTTTGGAAGAGTAAATTTTCATAAGAATATTAAGAGTGTTGATACATTAAAATGATAATAAATTTAGAATATTTAATCTTAAATAATGGAGAATAAATAATTTTATATTGTATAACTTTTATCTTCATGTAATTAAACATCACAAATTATTCTGAGATATTTTTTATCCAAGTAGGAGGAGAAATTAGTTCCACATTGCATATTTATGTGCCATGTCATAGTATATGAGCCAATGAACATAGAGATAACATTATGAAATATTTAAATGTCATGGATCTTTTTAGAATAAGATATGATAATTTTAATATCATGTGAATATGAAAATATGAGTCTTGAGGTGAATTTAAATATATATCTTGAATCGATTTAAATGTGTTTGAAAGAAAGGATCACCTATTGTAGATATTTGAGGAATTTTCAAAATGATATTAAAACCAAAATATTAATGATTCTTTGAATATAAAAATGAGATAAGGAGAATAATATAAAATTATCTCTCAACACTTTTATTCCTTGAATAAACAAATCTAGTCAATGAAGTGAGTGAACCTGATATTGTACCTACAATAAGAACACATGTTTGTATTGCGGAAGAAGAAGAATTTGGCCTAAGATACACTACAATAAAACCACCATTTAGCGGTGGTTAGTTTTGCGTTTAGCAGCGGTTTAAACCATCGCTACATGGTTTGGTGGTGGTTTACATAAACTGCCGCTAAATTTGGCATCAGCAATCTATTAGTGGTGGTTATTTCCATTTAGTAGTTGTTTAAGGGAAGCGTCGTAGCATCCTGATTTCATAGCGGTTTTACTGAGTTGAGCGGCAGTTTTTACAAGCCCGGGATTTTATTTTATTAGCGGCGGTTATAACCACCGCGGAATGCACATGGGTGATGCGACTCTATAACAGCGGTTAAAACCGCCGCTAAATGTAAAAAATACTTATGTTTAGCGGCGTTTTTAACCGCCACTAATGTCTTACCTGTATACTTTTCATGGCGGTTAAAACCACCGCAAAAAGATGACCAGAAAGAAAAAATATGCTTCCACAGCACCACTACCCTGAAAAATAAATCAAACTAGAAATACCAATATCCTAAAAGATTAATGCACACAAAAATTAAAAAATAATGGAGACAACTAGTAAAAAAATTATGGTCGTGATGCTTTGAAAATATAGTGGAACGTTATAAATGGATATGTGTAGTTAATAGGAGTAAAAAAAATGACCTGAATTGATAGAGAATGGGTACAACACCACACAACACATTCTAAGGTTGATTTTAAATTAGTTTAGATTAGTGATTCATGTACATGGAATACTCATTTAAGTTTATAAAATTAGGACCATGTGGTGATCATGCAACTCAACCATGCTTGAGGTGGACTTCCTCCCAACCCCTAAGCCCTGTTGAGCCATGATTGATTCAAGAATCAAGGATATTTATATAGTTATAATTATAGGGGTGAACCCAATGAGGGCAAGAAGTGACCTGAAAAATATCACTATGACAATTACAAATTTTTTGAACTGGGAAGTGAAATGGGAGTAATCGACAGAAATAGAATTATTATTGACCATGTTTGAAACATAGGATACCTGAGCTAGTTTAGGATAGGATGAAAAATATCATGATCTGCTATTTATGGAGATCAAAGCATGAGATCCACTTTTTATCAATAAATGTACTTCATTTAATGATCCTGAGATGTTATGTAAGACACTATGTCCATGAATCATTTCATTAGAGATCCTTTTCAGATTGGTAGGGTGAGTATTATCCAAATAGTAGAATGTGTGAACCACACAAGTGTATGTGGGGATGTACCATATTGAATATTAGGTTCCAACGGAGATATTTCCTCATGTGCTCAAATGTTCTATTTAAACATGTGGGTTGACAAGATTCAAGCCTAGCCGAGAGGGAAACGTCCCCATGATGAGTTGTTGGTAGGGATGGGACTAAGATGAAATATACATGCATCAATATGTGTCTCCTCATAATGGGAATCAAGACAAACATAGTTTTGATGTGTGAATCATCAGCTAGGCTCAATGATAGAAGATATATGCATCAATATGTATCCCATGGAAATGGGAATGACACCTTATGTAATGGAACCTTATGTAATGGATTATTATATGGTGAATCATCAGCTAGGCTCAATGATAGAAGATATATGAATCAATACGTATCCCATGGAAATGGGAATCAATCCACCCATAGTTCTAGAATTTTGTGGAAATATATGTTTGATGAAACTCCAGGGATGAATAAACCCATGTGATGGATATATGAGCATATTTTATTGTCATAATGCTTAGACTAGGGATCTCTTGATATAAACTATTATAGTATAGATTGGTGAGGTGGGGGGATCAAGAATGTTTTTGTGGTGAATAAAACCTGGGGTTATAGGATAAAATAGGCCCCTCAACCCATGATGAAATGCTGAATATGATTGCACACAGTGTAAGATCATACAACTGAGACCATGATTAAAAATTTAATGTCATGTCTTGAAGAAAATGATTTTTTTTCATCTCACATAAGGTGATGCTTCAATGTTTTATATGAGGTAATTTTTTTGAACATATCATAATTATCATAAGAGGAATCCAAATTTTATATAGTGTAAGACTTTTAGATCATCCAATACACATCGTACAATGAATCATGGTTTTATACGGTTTAATACCATATCCCATTAAGAGGAACCTAGGTTTTATATGGGGTATGACCACATTTTACCATCATGAACAGAATATGATAACCATTAACAATGCATGAAGATTAACTATCTACACATTCTGCCTCACCAAAGTGTCCACAACACTATCCCCTTGATCACTATGAAATGACCCAATTTGTTCAACACATCAACAATGGGTTTAACTCCCAGTCATCCAAAATCTTGACTACCAATTCAAACACAGGACTAAATGGAATGATGTATACCACACTCAAGAAATCAAGACATAAAAGGAAACATCAGAAATCAATAAAATGCATAAAAGGAAACATGAGAAATCAAGGAAATGTTAGGACATGAAAATGTTTGGTGGAAACTATGTTCCACACATGTTACATATACAAACCAATTGTTCCCATATTTGTTCAACACATCAACAATACAACTACTCATGGTCTGATGATGCATCGTCACCCTCTCCACCTCCATCTGCACTTTCTCTTGTCACCTGTAAGAACATTATATTGAAAATTAAATATTGTTGCATATTTATAATAAAACATAAAACCAATGAATGTTTGAAAACAAAATGATTTTGATTTTTTGTGATTTCCTGCATACCACCAATTGATTCACTACCACCGGTGGCATATCTGCTCATCTGTTGATGTATATCAGTCATTGCTTTCTGAAAAGCGGATATCTGAACCCCCTGGTCTTGAACTATGGTTTTTAGAGAAGGAATCACCCTCAGAGCATCTTCGGGTATGGAATGACTATAATCAGGAGTAGATGTAGCTAGAATCCCTGGTGGCATGCCAAAGACCTCAGATAGTACGGGTCTGAAACCCATCCCGCGCACTCTACCAGGATGCTCCTTCCCAATGACTTTAGCAACTGGGTCCTCTTGGGAGACTGAGTAGGACTGCCCAGGATCGACATCTCATAGTTCTTTAATTTTTACCTTTAAATCAAATATAAATATATATTAACACAGTAAAAACTGATAATAAATTATTATAATAAAAAATTGACTTCATACCCCAACTTCTTTGGCAGTCTCATTAACAAAACTTCCATCTGATTTTTTATGAACATCCAACCACAGTTCAGTTCGGGATGCTTCGTGCCCTAAACTATGTGACTGCATTAAGAAAATATAAATAAAAAAATTCAATATATTAAACAGATAATATTTTATTATAAATATTTAAACTAATTAGAATATTACCAATGTCGTTCGGCTTCTAGAAAATCTTTTTGAGCCCGTAGTGTGAGGGGTGACATGCTTAGTCCGGTTTGATGCATTCTGTCTTGAGAGATCCTGAAATAAATAAAACGCAATTTAATAGTAATGTATTCAATGTCATCTCCTCTTCATATACATGTATAAATGTAAAATGAGGATAATATAATAATATATATTTCAATACCATCTGCTTCTCATCACGATGTCTGTTAACAAAAACTTTCCACTGTTCTTTTGGTACCCTACTAGGTAGCTTCTCATACATTTGTTGCACGGTCAACGAAGTATCGTTGAAATCACACCAAAATATCCATTTTAAATCTTTCAATTTCTTACCAAGATTTTTCAACGTCCACTTCCGTTCTATCACATCAGCAACTGTAAAGTGGAAGAACATCTGTATACAGAAATTCATTTTGAACATATTAGTAACATGGCATTCAATTAAATGATAATGTAATAAAATTACCTTTATTTGGGAATCAAAAACTTCATTTTTCCATCTTGGAGGCATATTTATCCAATCATTATAAGAAATAGGAAGGGAAATGGGCTCTGATGCCAGCTAGCCAAGAATCTGGCCAAGTAACCCTATGCCATCATCCGTAGGGACCCCATAAGAATCAAATGGCTCAACTATATACTCTCCATTCATATTCCAAACATCTGAACTTTTTATTTTTTTCTCCATGGTTGAATTTTTTTCATCTTCAATGAGAAAACAATTAGTATAAAAAAATGCAATAAATTGATTGTCACAAACCAGGCCGGGTCACCATCCGACCCGGTGCCCGACCTGGTCCGCGACATGGCCCGAAGGGCGTTCCCAATCCCCACGGGCTGACACAAGTTCCCAGGTATCAAAATTATAACTTGGGAATGATTTACCCGAATAAATAGACCTAAAAGAAATGACCAGACGAAAAAAAAACATACAACCAAACAAGACCTCAATCTACAGTCAAAATTTAAGTTTACAACTTGAACCAAAAACCCAAAAGGAACCTAAATAAAGAAAAAAAAACTAAAAACACTAACACAAACCTCCAATTACTATGAAGTACAACAACCTCAAGCTACATTCACCAAACCAACCCGGGGACGCCGCTGATAAAGCGAAACACCAATGTTGTGCACGATGCCTCAACTTGAAATGTAGAAGAAACATAATCTACATACACCCAAGGGTGTATGTAGGGTGTGAGCTAGAATACCAGTAGGATGCCATCGAGAAAAAGGTTCCATGCGTAATTATTAAATGAAAAATACCTTTTCAATTTAACGAAATAAAAATAAATAAGTGCTTAAAGAATTTTAATGAAAACAGTTTTTTAGGGAAAACTACTATAAATGGAAAACAACTTAAATTAACACACACACACACACACACATCCCCAGTAACCCCCAGCATCACACTGTGTGTCGATGGTGAGCAAAAAGCAAAAGAGGAGCACAAAACATGGGAGAGGCCTTAAAGATACTATCAAGGAGTGGGACCCTGGAAACTCGTGTCTCGGTGAACAATGGTACAGAAACACAACAATATATGTTCTCGTGCACAAGCCAGTATACAGGGCAACACATCCATAACCTAGTGGTCTCCGATCATCCAAAAGTTTAGTTGGTGTTGTAGTCGTCAAATCCAACTAAGTGAAATTGGGCTGATGCCACTTTCGTATCACTAGCACACTAGTCCTAGTCTTCCCACCTAGTACCCAGGCTTCCTGTTTGTGCTCAAGTAGTTCAGAGTTCATGTCACATGTCATAATCATACTATCTAACAAAACAAGACACTACTCATGCCAAATACCACCATTTGCACACACAAAAGGCCATTTGAAATAAGATGCACATTAAGAATATCCCAAAACTAAATCTGTATCACTCACAAAACCAAAATAAAACAACTACACAATCAAAGAAATCACTTTCATTATCAAACATACCAATAACATAATTTATTAAACAAATTTCACACACGATGCATGACTTTAAGCACCAAAAATATTCCCATGATTTAACCAAAACAATTTTCACCCTTAATAATTATTTAATAAAACAATTCAAATTTTCATAAATAAATTTTAAAGAGAAAAACACCGTTTTACACACTAGAACGACCCAAACCCCCTCACATAACCACATGCACACAACACCACCTTAGGAACCAAATCTACATCACACACACGATTAAAGAAACCACCATAAAAACATGCCAACCCATTTGAAAATATGCCGCACGACTAAAACAACGAAAATCCACTCAAATGCTCATTTATGATAGAACGCATACCAATGCTACCCCAAAACACCAATAGCACAACATAATAAGCTAACCACACAATTTAAAAAATTACTAACCACTAGATATGAGTTTTTAGCAGAAAACACAAACATGATATAAACATGCTACCAAAGAATTAAAATGAAAATCAAACATCAAAGATCAACTTCACACAACACATATTAATTAAATAACATTCTAAATTAATTAAACTTGAAAATTGATTAATTGGATAATAATTAAGAGCGGAACCACCTACCTCGACGTTGGAAAACCCCAAATAACAAAGCAAATCTCCAATCGCGCACCGAATTCACCGCAATCAACTCAAATAAACTAACGTCAAAACAACAATCCAATTACACCAAAATTGAACCAATCACAACTCATCCATAAAAGAAAAATCATCAAAAATTAAAGAACAACGCGTCTGAGGAAAATGCACCTACGGAGAGGGGTCCGAGAGACAGTCCAACATGAAAAGAAGGCTATCGGAGGTGCGCAGCGCTGGAAAAGGGGTCACCAGAACTTCATCCAAACCAAAAAAGGTATGCGGCTAAAGGAGGGGGCTTTCAGGTCCGGTCTGGTGCGCCAGAGGAGGCCGGTCGGGCAGCAGCGGAGGGCTGCCGTGATGGGGAGAGCCGTCGGGTGGTCCGGTCGAGAGGGAGGCGGCAACTCGGGTGGTAGCCGGTCCGACAAGGAGGGGCGAAGGGGAGGTCCGCGCTGGAGGGGGTCGCGCCGGAGTAGGTTGTGTCGGAGTAGGTTGTGTCGGAGGGGGTCATGCCGCTGGAGGCTGCGCCAGTGGAGACTCCGCCGAAGGAGGCCACGCCGATGGAGGCTGCACTAGAGGGAGACAAGCGGAGGGTATTTGCGGCACGGGTAGGGTTGGGAGGGGGGGTCGCTGTGCAAAACAGAAGGGAGGGGGAATAAAATCCGTGTGAGAGATAGGGTAGGGATAGAGGGAATATAATAAAATGAAAAAAAAGAAAATGGAATGAAAAAGAAAATTAGAAAAAAGATAAATTAAAACTAAAACAAACTATAAAATTTACTTAGAATAACAATAATATTGTTAACAATAGTGGTAGTAATATTGGTGCCAAATTATAGTGTTAAAGAAAAACTTATAACGTTAACTTAAAAAAATAATTATAACCTAATTGAAATCTTAACAAAATTTATAACAGCAATAACATTAAAATTTACATGCTGATAATTTATGACCAAATTAATAATTTAATATTATCTAACTAATAAAAAAATATTAGCTGAAATAATATGAAGAAAAATAATCCCCATAAATAATAATATTATTATTAAAAAAACACTTAAATTAATTAATCATTTTATTCATATTTTATTTTGCGTTTAAGGTATTACCCAACTCGTTAATAAATTGATTACCTGCGCACCGGGTAGGTCGCACGAACATCTAACGAATCCATGTGGCTCCGCCCGTTCCTTGCCCATTCGCCAAACACTACCAAGCCAAAACACTAATTTATCATCAAAACGCAAAAACTCAAGTCATGTTTGGAAATGTGCATGGGTTCGTGTGCAAGGTCGCACACCCAAATAATAACACATTTAATAATAAAACATCATCCAAATATGATTGTGCACTATGCACGGTCGCGCGTACGGACACACACCCGTATAAGATCCCAAATCCCTTTTAAATTAGAATTGATTCAAACCGCAACTCAAAGAAAGACCTAAAATAATTAAATTAAAATAAATCATCGGTCGGGGTGTGGCAATTCTCCCCACCATGACACTTTCTACCCCCAGAAAGTCCCCAATGACTGGGTTAACCCAAGATTCCAAGTGAGACCACGAAGACACCTAAAACACAACCTCAAACACCCGAAGATCAGGCATTCAAAACACTGATGACCAAAAACTCCCAATATCCCAAAACCAGAGTCACTAAACAAAATGACCAACAACAAGGAATTCACCTCGAAATAGAACTACAACATGGAACACTCTGACCCCCGGCTTAGGGATCACCAGGGCCGCTCGAGATCTCCAAGAACACTCGTCCAACGACCCATTATCCGAGCTAACCAATTAGCATGGTCGAGGTCGGGCGGAGAAAAAGCAATGGGTTTCTCCTACAAGCACACTTTGAAAAAATATTCTTTCACAAGCTCATCCTATGGTGGTCTCCCCACCAAATTTGGGTTCTCGTCAAACACTGGTTCTCTAAACCAAGACGACTCACAAACCCAGACAACCTCTAACACTAGCTTGACCCTAAAAGTCCCCTATGTTTAACCAATACAAGAGAGGACATCGGCGAGACCCGCACAGGGTCACCCCACCATTTTAAAATATCCTAACACCACGAAATTCGTGTGGACATTACCAGTTTACTTTGAGCAATACTGACTGAATCCTTCATTGCGAACCCACCAACACGGGCCGACCCACACTGATTATTCCTACAGTGGGAAACACTATGCCACATGAGATAACATTGATAGCAGAAATCCCTAACCATGAGGCGAACCAAACAGGCACCCAACAATTCTACAAGACATGAGCATCTCCGACCATAAGATGGTTCACGGAGCACACCCACTAGCTTTACAAGAATACAGGTTTTTCCGAACCTCTTTAAGGCCCAAGAAGAACTCCCATAAAATAAGACCATGACAAGTAGACAAGGGCTCCATGCCCCTCACAACAAGAATGAAGCCTTCAGAGAGGGTACGGAAATAGGGAACTTTAAGTTGTCCCCATCCCGACATTGTGGACTAAAGTAGGACCAAGACCGTCCCACGTCCGACGAGTTTTGACTGTGCGCAAGCTTCACCTCGAGACCTATGGCTGGAACACTGATGTCTGAAGCATCTCCAGCCTCGCAGTCACAAGCTGACCACCTCTGACCGGAACTTCCTCCGCTAGAAAAGCAGCCTACATACTTCTCCTCGTGTCTCACACGGCCACTCTATTAACATACCAACTGATAATTGCAGCGAACGTATTAGAGTGTCTGACTGACCACACTAGAGATAGGAGGTTGAGCGGTCTATCTGACATGCAACATGAACTAATGGAAGGAGCACTCCATGAACAAGTCCCTTCGGTTCACACTCTTCATCATATGAGGGACCTACTCTTACCACAATATGGACGATACCAACAACTATTACAAACTTTAAGCTGATTGTTCCACACAACCTCTGGAGAACGTGGAACCAGCTCATCAGAAAGGTCAACACACCTCCTTCTCTGCCTGTTGACTGGTCGAGTACCTACGAGATCCACCACTTTCTCTCGCCTTCACTTCCTTAGGTACGACCGTGGGATGAGGCTAGTCTTGAGGATCGCTCACAACATCCCCATTTGCAACGAAAATGGAACAATCATTGTTTGCTGGTTTTGTCTCGATCCTCCAAACATACTCGGGACAACTTATGCATACACAACATCTAGAGTTCCTCCAAAACCAGAGACACTTCAAACTTTACCAAAGCACTCAATGACATCCAACTGACCTTGAAATCTATGAACAATCGACGCCACCGAGCATAACCCAACTCTACCACTCCACTGAGAGTCTGGTCCGGGCCAAGAACTGAGAGAGACCTGCTGGAACCCAAGGAACATTTCTAGGGGCATATCCCAAACAAGAAACACAAAACAGCCTTCCACAAATCCAAACACATCACAAAACAAACATCAACATTCCATAAACAAATCCAATATTCCCAATTTAAAACATCAATTCATTTTCAACGAAAAACACTCACTTGGAAAACCAAGCACCGCACAAAAAGCCCAAAAGCTATTTTTAAAACCCATCTTTACTCTAAATGAAATGTCATTTTTTTCATTTCCAAACCAATTTGAGCATGAAAACCATTTAAGAAAAAGGTATACTTTCTAGGAAACAAGAACCAACCTTAGAAATCAATCAACCACTACTGATATTCCATGGTGCCTTGCAAGTATGCATTTTTCATGCCACTCAGGCACCCATCCACACGATCCACCAAATATACATTAATTAAGTCCACATGCACATGCGAGTACCCATAGGAATACCACTAGAAAGAAACACGGCTACTCCGGTTTCAAAACAGGACATTCTCAATATCAGAAAATACCTTTTTCTTTTCAAAACCATTTCAAAAATTCAAGGCAAATTTCAAGAATGATTTCCATTTCTAAAACAGCCCATTTCAATTTCAGATAACCCTAGACACCCCTTTAGAAATTCAACTTTGACAAATCAATGCCAAATTCCAAAAATAAGGTCCAAGAGAAACGCACCCCAAAAATAATGTCAAACACACACCAAAATAAAATAAGAGCAGCAGCAAATTCCACTTCCATTTTTAAAGGAAAACAATTTCACGCCAATCCCAAAATTGAGGCAAGATATCACAAACATTTAAACACCTGGGCGGAGGACTAGTGGTCATGTCTAACCCGACTACATGGTTTAGCAGACCATGCCCTAGGCAAGCACCAACCACTAGGAATGTTGAACCGTACTCTCGGGCATCACATGGGTCGCTACTCTAAGTGAGACCACGCGCAGTACCGGTTTACTCCCATTGTCACCCCACATCCACAAAGACCAAATCCAAAACTTAAATCCCAAACTACCCCTGGTTACTCAAGGATCGAAACGAGCAAGAGTTCGCGACACTCTTCTCGCACCTACCACTCGAGTACCGATAATCCCATCTTCGATCTACCTGGCATCCCAAATAACAAGAACAGAAACCTCCCTCTGATACCATTTTGTCATGAACCAGGTCGGGTCTCCATCCGACCCGGCGCCCGACCCGGTCCGCGACATGGCCCGAAGGGCGTTCCCAATCCCCACGAGCTGGCACAAGTGCCCGAGTATCAAAATTATAACTTGGGAATGATTTAACCGAATAATTAGACATAAAACAAATGACCAGACGAATAATTTAAAACAAAAAAAACATAAAACCAAACAAGACCTCAATCTACAGTCAAAATTTAAGTTTACAACTTGAACCAAAAACCCAAAAGGAAAGGCAATAAAGAAAAAAAACTAAAAACACTAACTCAAACCTCCAAGTACCATAAAGTGAAACAACCTCAAGCTACATTCACCAAACCAACCCGGGGACGCCGCTGACAACACGAAACACCAATGTTGTGCACGATGCCTCAACCTGAAATGCAGAAGAAATAGAATCAACATACACCCAAGGGTGTATGTAGGGTGTGAGCTAGAAGCCCAGTAGGATGTCACCAAGAAAAAAGGTTCCACGCATAATTATTAAATGACAAATACCTTTTCAATTTAACGAAATAAAAATAAATAAGTGCTTAAATAATTTTAATGAAAACAATTTTTAAGGGAAAACTACTCTAAATGGAAAACAACATAAATTAACACACACACACACACACACACACACACTTCCTCGGTAACCCCCAACGTCACACCGTGTGTCGACGGTGAGCGCAAAGAAAAAGAGGAGCACAAAACATAGGAGAGGCCTTAAAGATACTATCGAGGAGTGGGACCCTAGAACCTCGTGTCTCAATGAACAATGGTACAGGAAATCAACAATATACGTTCTCGTGCATGATCCACTAGACAGGGCAACACATCCATAACCTAGTGGTCTCTGATCATCCAAAATTTTAGTTAGTGTCGTAGTCGTCAAATCCAGCTAAGTGAAACCGAGCTGATGCCACTTCCGTATCACTAGCACACTAGTTCTAGTCCACCCACCTAGTACCCAGGCTTTCTGTTTGTGCTCAAGTAGTTCAGATTTCATGTCACATGTCATAATCATACTCGCAAACAAAACAAGACACTACGAACGCCAAATACCACCATTTGCACACACAAAAGGCCATTTTAAATAAGATACACACTAAAAATATCCCAAAACTAAATCTGCATCACTCACACAACCAAAATAGAACAACTGCACAATCAAATAAATCACTTTCATTATCAAACACGCCACTAATAGAATTTATTAAACAAATTTCACACACGATGCATGACTTTAAGCACCAAAAATATTCCCACAATTTAACCAAATCAATTTTCACCCTTAAAAATTATTTAATAAAACAATTCAAATTTTCATAAATAAATTTTAAAGAGCAAAACATCGCTTTACACACTAGACCAACCCAAACCCCCTCACATAACCACATGCACACAACACCACCTCAGGAACCAAATATGCATCACACACGCGATTAAAGAAACCACCAGGAAAACTTTCCAACCCATTTGAAAATACGCCGCATGACTAAAACAACGAAAATCCACTCAAATGCTCATTTATGATAGAACGCATACCGACGCTACCCCAAAACACCAATTTCACATCATAATATGCTAACCACAAAATTTAAAAAATTACTAATCACTAGATATGAGTTTTTAGCAGAAAACACACATATGATATAGACATGCTACCAAAGAATTAAAATGAAAATCAAACATCAAAGATCAACTTTGCACAACACATATTAATTAAATAACATGATAAATTAATTATACTTCCAAATTGATTAATCGGAAAATAATTAAGAGCGGAACCACCTACCTCGGCATCGGAAAACCCCAAATAACAAAGCAAAGCTCCAATCGCGCACCGAATTCGCCGCAATCAACTCAAATAAACTAACATCAAAACAAAAATCCAATTACACCAAAATTGAACCAATCAAAACTCAGTCATAAAATAAACATCATCAAAAATTAAAGAACAACGCATCTGAGGAAAACGCACCTACGACGAGGGGTCCGAGAGGCTGTCCAACACGCAAAGAAGGCTACCGGAGGTGCGCGGTGCTGGAAAAGGGGTTGTCGGAACTTCGACCAAACCCAAAAGGGTATGCGGATAAAGGAGGGGGTTTTCGGGCCTGGTCTGGTGCGCCGAAGGAGGCCAGTCGGGCAGCAGCGGAGGGCTGTCGCGATGGGGAGATCTGCCGGGTGGTCCGGCCGAGAGGGAGGCGGCAGCTCGGGTGGTAGCCGGTCCAGCAAGGAGGGGCGAAGGGGAGGTCCGCGCTGGAGGGGGTCGAACCGGAGTAGGATGCGCTGGAGGAGGCCACGCCGCTAGAGGCTGCGCCGATGGAGACTACGCCGGAGGAAGCCACGCCGATGGAGGCTACGCCGAAGGGAGACAAGCGGAGGGGATTTGCGGCTCGGGTAGGGTTGGGAGGGGGGGTCGCTATGCAAAATAGGAGAGAGGGGGAAGAAAATCCGCATGAGAGATAGGGGAGGGATAGATGGAATAGAATAAAAAGAAAAAACAGATAAGGTAATTAAAAATTAAAAATAATAAAAATTAAAACTAAAAAAAACTATAAAATTTACTTAGAATAACAATAATATTGTTAACAATAGTGGTATTAATATTGGCGCCAAAATATAGTGTTAAATAAAAACTTATAACGTTAACTTAAAAAAATAATTATAACCTAATTGAAATCTTAACAAAATTAATAATAGCAATAACATTAAAATTTACATGCTGATAATTTATGACCAAATTAATAATTTAATATTATCTAACTAATAAAAAATATATATTAGCTGAAATAATAAGAAGAAAAATAATCCCCAATAATAATAATAATAATATTAAAAAACTCTAAAATTAATTAATCATTTTTTTCATATTTTATTTTGCGTTTAATGTATTACCCAACTCATTAATAAATTGATTACCCGCGCACCGGGTAGGTCGTACGAACATCTGATGAAGCCATGCGGCTCCACCCGTTCCTTTCCCATGCGCCGAACACTACCAAGCCAAAACACTCATTTATGATCAAAACACAAAAACTCAAGTCATGTCTGGCAACGTGCACGGGGTCGCGTGCAAGGTCGCACACCCAAATAATAACAAATTTAATAATAAAACATCGTCCAAAAACGATTGGGCGCTATGTACGGTCACGCGTACGGGTGCACACCCGTATAAGATCCCAAATCCCTTTTAAATTAGAATCGATTCAAACTGGAACTCAAAGAAAGGCCTAAAATAATTAAATTAAAATAAAGCTTCGGTTGTGGTGTGACATTTATTTAATTAAATTTTGTACCAATGACAATGACACTCTAGTATGTCTGTGATTAACTGGAAGGGGCGTGTTGCTGCCCCACTACTGAGGCTCCGGAAGGGGGAGTTGATGACTTAGCCTCTAATGGGACATCCACAGATGGTGTGAGAGATGGTGTAGGGGAGATGGTGTAGGGGTGTAGGAATCTGGTGCCTCAGATGTCATGGGGAGGGAGCCAGATGGATCATCATCTATCGCAGAACTATATCAAATAGTGTGCTGCTTCCTCCTTGGAATTTCGGTCATTTAATCAAATAAAATTAAATTCAGAATATATATTTTAAAAAAATTATACAGAAAAAAAAATTAAAAATGATAATAGATTCCCAATACTAACAGACAAAATATATATAACAGTGATAATGAATGGCTGTAGAAATGAAACAAGTGGTTGTTGAATGAATAAATAATTGTACATACAATCATTTTCTCCTTCAATCATGTCTATTTCCTGCTTCATTGCTTCATCCACTTCATTCATCCTTACAAGACTAATATTTTCAATATCATGATGGACAAATAATTCTTCTTCCTGTTGTTGATTAAATTCAATTTCAGAGGTAAAATCTTCCACTTCATCACCCATATCATACAAATCTCTTTGTATTACATAAGCAACTACACTCCACCCTTCATCCACAACATCATTCACATAATATACAATTTTTTCTTGTGATGATAAGATATATGGATCATTAAGTTCACGATCACCAACATCTATCAAGTGAGATAAGTTCACAGAAGTAAATTGTAAGGAATCTCTTTTAACACCTCTGATAATATCGGCCCATATGAATTTGAATAAAACAACAGAAAAATGTTTGTGGTAGTTTAATTCAATAATATCATGCATCTTTCCATAGTATCCCACTTCAGAAAATGTAAATATATCACTATTCTGTGTTTTCAAACCCACTTCTGATAGACTGTATGAAATCTAAAGTCATTCACATTATAAGCATCTAACTTTCTAACTTGTTTTATAGGACCTATAACAAGAAACTTCAAATATTCTGACACGTATGCTCGAGTATCAGTATTCATGATCTGAAAAAAATAGATTTACAAAATGTATGTGTCAAACTAATATTCATATTTATTGCAATATTTATGAACTTACACGCCGTGCAAACCATTCTACAAGCTCTTTATTCAGATCTTTAGTTATATATTTCTCATTTCGTGTTCGGCCTCTCATTCGTCTTTTTATTTGTATCCTCAACTCTTTAATAAATGGATCTGTAATTTCACTATTCAGCAGCACATATCTATGTGCCTGTAATAATTCTAATTGTGTCAGTGTCACATTTGATGTCCTCCCAACTGATCGGCCAATAGCAAGAAATATTTTTGATTTCTGAGGAATTTGAGATTGAGTTGATGTGTCGTCAACACGCCCAACTCGATTAAATCTTGTCTGAATATCATCCAAATATCTAGAACAAAATGTAAGACACTCCTCAGCTAAATATCCTTCAGCAATAGATCCTTCTGGTTGAGCTTTATTTCTCACGTATGCTTTCAAATGCCCAAGATATCTGTGAAATAAAATAATAATATTGTGAAATTATTTAAATGAAAAAAATTGTTTACTTAACTAAAAAATATATAAATAAAATACCTCTCAATTGGATACATCCATCAATAATGAACGGGGCCACCTAATTTAGCTTCTTCAACCAAATGCACTGTTAAATGCATCATGACAGTAAAAAACGATGGAGGAAAGATCATCTCCATTACACAAAGGGTCAATACAAACATCTCCTAGAGGTTGTCAAGCTGAAATGGATGTAGAGCTTTCTCACATAATTTCCTAAAAAATGTGCATAATTGGAGTACAAAAGTAGTAACTTTTTCAGGTAATAATGTATGCAATGCCAATGGTAGTAACTGTTGTAACAAAATATGTGAATTTTGACTTTTAAATCCATGTAACTTATGATTCTTCAAGTCAACACACCTCAAGATGTTACTCGAATACCCATCAGATACCTTCACATTCATTAAAATTCTATAGAATTTATCTTCATCCCAATTTTTCATTGCAAAAATGGTCGGAGCATACTTTTCATTCTCATCTGGCCAGAGATCACGTTTTATGTTCATTACTTGTAAGTATTTGTGAGCATTGAGATGATCCTTCGACTTTCCATGATCATAATGTAATGTGAAAATAAAATTATCACAAACATTCTTCTCAATATTCATCACATCAAGATTGTTCCATAACAAATTAAATTGCCAATAAATAATTTTGAAGAATATACTTTTTTTCTTCCATTGTTGCATTCTGATTTCACTTGACGATGCACTTCAGACCTATTTTCTGCTATCATTCAAATGATGAACCTTCCCAAATTTTTATTCAACATTTTCAAGATGTGTCAATATTTTAGAACCAGTTAACAAATTTTAAGGTGGTCTATGATCAATGGAACCATTAAATTTTGATTTGTTCAGCCGAAATCTATGAGCTGCATCGAGAAATCTTTGATGGCACAAGAAACACCATTTTCTACTGTTAGGTAGCCATTTGGGCTCAAAATAAAAGTTACAAATAGGACAAGACAAACCCACATAAGTGTTCTAACCAGATAAATTCTCAATCCCAGGGAAGTCACTAATGGTCCACATTAAAACAGCATGCATTTTGAACATTGTTTTAGAAGAAGCTTCAAATGTATCAACACAGTTGCTCCATAACTCCTGTAATTCGTCAATCAAAGGCTACAAGTATACATCAATATCATTTCTAGGCATTTATTTTCTAGGAATAATCATTGAAGGGATAAAATATTTTTGTTGCATACACATCCACAGAGGAAGATTATAAGGGATCAAAACTACTGGCCAAATGCTATAACTGGTACTCAAAGTCCCAAATGGGTTGAATCCATCAGCAATAAATCCCAATTGATTATTCCTAGGATCAGCTGAGAAATCTAGATGTAATGAATCAAATATCTTCCACGATTGAGAATATTTTCGATGTCTCATTAACCCATCGTTGTTATTATCTACAGAATTCCACTTCATGTGTTCAGTAGTTTTCGATGACATGAATAATCTTTTCAATAGAGGATTCAAAAAAAAGTAACGCAAAACCTTTGCAGGTGTGTTCCTTTTCTTCTTCTCCATGAAATTATGTTCATTAAGACTTCCAACATCACCCTTTAACTACCATCTAGAATAAGAACATTTCATGCAATTCTGTCTACTTGAATCCTCTCCCCAATAAAGCATACAATCATTAGGACAAACATGATTTTTGTATAATTCAGACCAAGCTTGTTAACAACTTTTTTCATATCATAAAAAAGATTCTAGGATTTTTGATTCAGGAAATGCATCACGAATCAATTCCAATATCATGGACATTGCCTTTTTTTTAATTCCACATAGACATTTGATATGGTACAACTTCAGCATAAATGAAAGCATTGAATATTTCAAACACCCACTATACAGCTCTTGATTTCCATCGTCAACTGAATCATGAAACGCATTTTCCTCAGTGAAGTTTTCTCTTACATTTGGCTCCATAGAATCAAGAAGAGGATCCAATGATATGTTACAATCTTGATCTGCACGTGTTACAGTCTCAAAAACATCACTTGTCACGTTTCAATTTGTAGCACCCTCTTCTGGTTGTTCTGATATGTTTTGATGCTGATCTTGGTGTCTTGTAGTTCCGAATGCATCATTTATGAGGTTTTTAATTTAATTTTCCATTGTCGATGAACTTGGGACCTCATTATGTGGATTAACATCAGTTCTCAATATTTCTATAACATTCGATTCTCCATGCCGAATCCAACACAAATATTGACCAAGGAATTGCTTCAGTGTTAAATGTTCATAAACTTCATCTCTCTTCAACCATGTTCTAAATTTACATTTAGGACATGGACATCTTATTCTCCCTTCAACGGATCGATTAGAAATTGAAAAATCTGAAAACTCATTCAAACCTTTAACATACTGAGGTGTGTTCCTCGGTAATGTGATCCATCTTTTATCCATGTATATCACAATGTGCCTACACAATAATAATAAAAATTAAAACACATAGTTACTACTAAATATAGAAGTAGATTCATATATACGATGGTGTAAGATTATAGAAACATAATATAATAAAGATGAGCCCCTGAGTTAGATATGAACCCTCTAGTGTTTGGGTTAGGGGAAGTTTCTTTGTTAAAGAGAAACAGTGTGCTAACAACATGGTAGCTACTTTACCATGAAAACCAAATCACATTGTTAATTTGGAATAACCCCAACCTAAGTTCTCTATAGAGTCTTCATATAAAACTCTAATATAGAATAAATCTATTATAAATAATGTTTAGGGAAAACCTTATGATGCTTACAAAACTCAACACATTCTTAGATATGGTAATGCAACCCTACCGAGGTCATATCCTATAATAACCTTCAATATATATGCATCCTCAATATGAAAAATAACCAAAAATACCTATAATATGTATAAAGGAACCATTAAAATATATACAATGCATAATGGGAAGCCGGGGGCTGGGGTCGCCGGGGTTGTTGGGGTCGTAGGGTCACGGGGGGCTGGGGTCGTGGGGTCGTCGGGGTCGTGGGGGGCTAGGGGAAGCGGGTTCGTCGGGGTTGTGGGGTCGCCGGGTTAGCGGGGTCGTGGGGGTTCGAGGCCTTAGTTTTGGATGAATTCATTGTTTGTTCCTTGGAGTATCAAGAACCATGTGAGGGATGGTAGTCTTAAGGCATGATAAGTGGTGGTGTTCATGGAAATGCATGATGAAATAACATGGGAGATTAGGTTTTGAGGTTCTACGAACCTTGTGTGGATTTAATTCCTAGACCTCTCTTTGGTGTATTCACATAGAAAAGAGTGGTGGTGTGACTTGAGGGTGATTTGGATCATATATGTGTTAGCGCTCATGAGTGGAGAATTATGGTTAAATGGGATGATTGAGGATATGACCATGGAGTTGAATTAAGAGTCAGATTCAGACTTCAGTGTGGGCATTGAACATTTTTGTTATTCGTTGAGTTTTAAGACATCGTGTTCGGGATATGATAGTGTATTAGTGGGTGGGATTGAGCTCCTTTGGTATAATTCATCTACAGAAGGACTTACTAGTGTTGTTGTATAAAAATTGATGTGGTAAGGTGGAGGACACATCAGAAATTTCGTTCAAGATACGGTTGATGTGGTTTAGGGATCAAACTAGGGTATTTGAAGAATAGTTGATGTGTCTGGGCTTGGTGTTTGGAGTTTCATAGTAGAATAATGTTGGGAATTTGGATATGAAATGTGGGGTGTTGGTACTATACTCCAGGACAACATAATAAGATAATCAGAATCACATAGGTCGAAATAGATCCTAGAAGGAATTCTCTCTAAACATTATATTCGGGAACTTGGAAGAATTATATTCATCCAAACCACTATAATAAGTTAGAATGAATTCAATACCATTCACTTCAACACACAAAAGAAAATTTTGAAAAGTAAAGGGATGATATTCTTGAGTAACACATGTTTGATGGACTCCATGATCGAGTATCAAAAGTATAAGGAACTCCATACCTAAGTGTCATAATTCATTATAGTCAAGTAGGCCTTATAAATAAATAGGTTATCCATTTCAAAAAATAATGAAAAATACAAAGATACATATTCAATGAAAGTGATTACTTTCATCCAAGACTATACATATTAATGAAAAATCGTCTAGTTTGGATAACATATAGAGAAATAAAATTTAAATAAAATTTAAATACAAAATAAACCTAGTTGAACTATCTCACAATAAAATTTCCCAAAAAAAGTCACAACCATATTCACAACTCAAAACATCTCCATGTGATCCCTGAAAAGTCACAACATTCCAATGTCCATTAATGGAACAAGAGGAAACAAATAACTAGAAATCACATTCTTGGAATTAGAATGAAAAGTTAGAAGTTACACACACACATGAATGTGTATGAAAAGTGTGATATAAATAGTCCTAGAAATATTTCACCATAGATTCTTGGTAATTCATTTTATAAAAAATATTCAAAAATACTTATTTTAAATATAGTTATAGAGTATATTATTCACATATAGAAGTTTTAAAATACAAAAATCACATGATTTATCCATTTTAGTAAAAAATCTACAATTCCTATATAAAACATGGGTAGAATTAACACATTATATAGTAAATATTAAACCAAAAAAATAACTAAAACAAGAAATGAACATAAATAAGCACCAAGATATTACTAAATAACTATATAAACATCCACCAAGAAATGGTTACGAATTAAAAAAGCAAGGTATATGGGTTCAATCTAGGTAAGAAATGGGATACACTAAGTAATCATCAATGGGAACCAAGAATTATGTGTAAATCATTGGGTTATAACATGAAGGATATTGGAACAGGCATATGGACACCAAAAATTTTATCGGCCAACCCTATTTGAACTAAACTCCACCCAACCCTGGTCGATCCTCTTAGTCTCATGGGGAGGTAACCCCAAATAGAAAGAAGTCATTCTAGGTGAACTAGAAATTTCATAATCTTTAATATTTTAACACTAATAATGATATTATATTTTTCTGCATTGTTTTCCCAATAATTCAATAATTGGGGGAGTGGAAAAAATCAAATTATATGAGGATAAAATATATTATATTATTACACTTTAAAAAAACCTTATTTAACTTCCAATAACCTCCCAAGAAAGAGTTATCTTTTACATTATCTCAAGAATTAAATTTTTATAAAATTATTCCTAATAAGTTAATATGTCACCACACAACTTAAAATAGCCAATGAGGTAACAATGAGGGTATAAAAATCACATGGAAAATATTCATTATTAAGATTCGAACCATGGTTTTAATTAAATATTTGGATGCCAATCCATTTTTATAACTATTGAAACTTTTAATAAAATCACATTTTTAAATAATTTTACAAATCATTAAATTCCATTAAGAACAATTTAAAATCATTATAAGGCATATATGTACAGTTTCCATTAAACATAGTCTAATTACACACCTTTTCTAAAGACTATACCTTAAAAACATAAATCATATTTTTGTAATAAAAAAATGGGGGTCAATCATCTCCATAAAATTAAAATCCCTTAGAAGCGGCCTCATTGTAATTTTCCCAAATAAATTACATGAATATCATTAATTTTAATATCAAAAGTATATATAAATTATAATACCCTTTTATCAAAATCTAGGAAAAAAATAAAACACTCATAAAAAACAAATACATGAACCATAAAAATTTATATCTTAATAATAAAGGAAATATTAGTCCAGACAAGAATTTCATGATGTTATAAATTAATTAATTTCATAAAAACAAATGCCATGTCCAAGAGGAAACAAATTTACTTCTATGATAGAAGAACCACACTACTAATAAATGAAATCCACTAACCCTAAACTACCAAACCTCTGGATTAAACACATTCAAAACCATAAATATATCCCTAATGGGTATTCTTTTTCATTGGAGAATTAAAAATCAAGAATTGAGATAAAATTACTAGAATTCAAACCTTAGGGTTAGTTTCGCGGGGGGGGGGGGGGGGGGGGCTGGGAGAAGCGGGGTCGTCGGGGTCATGGGGTCGTAGGGGTCGCCAGGGGCCGGGGTCGCTGGGGTCGTGGGGTCACCAGGGTCACGGGGTCGCCGGGGTCGCAGGGGGCCGAGGTCACCGATGTTGTGGGGTCACCAGGGTCGCGGGGGGTTGGGGTCACGGGGGAAGCGGGCGGCTGGGGGAATCAGGGTCGCGGGGTGAGAAGCGCGGTCGGGGTGGGGGGGGGGAGGGTCAGTGGTGTTAAAAAATATTGTTTTGTGGTGGTTTATTATAAACATCCATGAAACCATTTAAAAAAAGGTTTAGCAGCGGTTCCCAAAACTGCTACTAAAAAACCGCCGCTAAAGTCAATTTCTATTGTAGTGATATAAAAATATTGTAGAAGGCACTCTACTAAGGATTAGTAAAGTAGACTAAGAGTAAGATGATGTTCTATGTGTTCCACACCAAGAATAGGGAGTAATCTAAGTCATACTCGATGATTTGTGAATGGATCCATTTACCAACTGTGTGAGAAAATCAATCCATTCATGAGGACTAGGTTATGTGAGATAGTAAGAGAACTAGTGCGAAGTTGCTAATGATGCCATGTAGTAAAAAGATTCCCTATTGGGACTCTATTGTACATTTTGGGACTTTATTTAAGCATAGTGTGAGATCATGTCGTGCAAACACAACACATTAATACTGGAAGAATCTACGGTTAGGGGACTAACCAATCATGAAAAATAGTATTATTTAATGGTTGAACCTTGTAGATTACTTTTTTCCTATAATTATTTTCTATACTACTCAAGTAAGTTTGAGAGACATAAGAAATAAAGGATTAGACTTTATCCATTCTCAAAAATTGAATTAAAAGAGGATAAATTTATAAAAAAAAGATCATCGATTCACCTTTCCCACTATCAGTGATCTCAATGATATGTACACTTCAATTATTATCAGTGATATATGAGGTATCATCTTATTTGATATAAATTTTTAAATTTTTTTAGTTCCTCTATAACAAGTATATATTTTAGAAATATTTTGAGATGCCTTAGATAAAGAAATATATCTACATCCCTATTGAATTTGATGTGAAGGTATCTATAAAAAATCTAAATAATAGGAAGAAAAGAGGGGAAAAGAAATTAATAAATATATCAAATAAAAATAAGTATTTATCACTTCATAAAACTTCTCAAATTGACAAGTTCTTATCTACTCAATCAATTGGGAATAATCCTTTTAAAGGATAAAGATAAATTTATGAGGAGTATGAGAAGGATGAGTATAACATGACCATTCAATGACTCAAATCTGAAATCGAAGACCATTTTAAGAAATTTCCTAAAGTAATGGTCACTTGTATATTTGATGTCATCAAGGGACTTCTTGATGAAAAATCATATATGGAAGAAGAAGTTTAATAAATAAATAATGTAATTAGTAATAATTTTATAAATTGAATTTCTCTCACATACCTAGTGGAAGAAAAAGAACAAATGATAAAACTTATCTAAAAAGGTTTTCCCAATTGAAGAATAATTTAAAAGGTATGTTTACAATAAATTGGTGTCTAAAATTATATTTTAGGAAGTTATAATTTCATTTAAAAAACTATAAATAAATACCATCAATGTTATAGATTCTAATATAGAGGTTAAATAAAAAAGAAAAAAAAGGTCTTGATAACTTTTTACAATAATGATGAAAAAATACATGAAAAATAAATTAAGAAGTTGAAAATGGATTAAGATGAAAACCGAAGGTCAATTAAGGATGAGAATAACTCTCTTAACAAGAAGTTCCTTGATCTTGAGGTGAGAATAAGACATATGAAACCAAAAAAATATGGAACTTACCATATTGCTAAAAAGAAATATATATCCACAAAAATTCCATATGAGATTCATGGATCCCAGAAAAAACAAATTAGTGGAAATAAGAGGTTAAAATAATCCACTGATCAATATATAATAATATCTAATAATAATTTATCCTATAACCCAGTTATTTCTATTTTCATTAATTGCATCTCATGTCAAATTGAAAGTTCTAAATAACAAGACAAAATGGGTAGATAAAAGTTCCAAGAAATTTTACAACACATAAAAGATGAATTCTAGAATATCCAAGATGAATTTCCCCCCAAGAATATACTAAGAAACGAAAAATTCCAATAAAAATAAATAAAATAAATCAATATATATTACCAAAATAAGAAAAAGAATGAATTTAATTAATTGTTGTTGGTGTTTTTTGAGGTTTGGGAATAAGGTAATTGAGTGTTGGAATAATTTTTCACTATTTTTAAAATATAGAAGTCATGGAGTTAGAAGAGAAAAACAAAATAAATGAGAACACCTTTTGAAAAATGTCAAGATACATAGAAAAAATGAATAAGAAAAATCACCAAGAACATATTCAATTTTTTTTTTGAAAACTTCTGTGATTATTGAAAAATGGGTGACTACAGCTATGAGGAGTGATGGTATGCACTCATAAATTATCATCCATAAGTCCAAAAGAAAATATTCCCATACTATAAAACAAATTAGGTACAAAAATAGAGGCAATCAACCTTGGGATAATTGAAAGTGAAGAAATTTTCAAAAAAGAAGAGAGTTAAGAAAAACACTCACAAGAGGTCTAAGTATAAGGCTGTTAAGGATGAATTGACAAAAATTAAATTCTTATACTATGGTAAGAGGGGGAAAACCATGGATCATTGGAAATAGTCTATGGAAATCAAGATTAAATGATGGAAGCCAGATTCAAGAGGCAAATCAATCTAAGTGCGGGATGGAAGGATTGTTTTAGTTGTTGAAATCCCTGAAGAAGAAGTAAAGAAGTTTCCTAATATAGCAACTCAATCTTTTATTAAATGGATATTACATAATTTTTGAGATAAATAACATAATATTAATATATTACAGGGTCAAAAGGTTAATTATATTTGTAAAATTATGTTCATACATCAATTGTACATAATAAAGAATAAACATAATTTAATTCCTTCTCCATAGTCACCCTAAAGCTATTATATTCACCTTATTACATGTAATAACCTATATACATTAATAAAATGGTTGAGGTAAAATCCCATTAAGAGGAGTAATAACATATAATGAATAAGAGATATGAATCAATAGTTCATGGGTGAGATTAACAATAATAACCATATCATAAGCATGGGATCATCATCATAATCATGTTGAAACAATTTGAAAAAGGCATGGAATATGGAATATGCAAAATAATGAAACATCATAAAATAGTTTTCAAATAACACATATAGTTGTGAACAAATCTAGAATTATGTTCACACATAAAATATATGCATAAATTATAACATCATAATTGTGAATGAATCTAGCATCATGTTCACACTTAATACACATAATATCATGATATATATCACATTATTCAAGGAATTTGAGGGTTATATAATTCTAGACCCACCTGTCACATCATAAAATGATAAAAATCATTATAACAGTCCATACTTTAATGACACCAAAAAATGAATTTAACAGAAAGGGTTTCACTTTATTAAATTCCCATGATCTTTTTGGTTTATAATTTTGTTTAATTAGGAAAAAATATTACATATGAAACCCTTACAATAAAACTCAGAAACTTCCACTTAATTTCCATTTTATTTCATAAAAATAGGATTCTTAACTTTACACACTTGTTTCATTCATGAAACACTTTCTTCGTTCAAGGAAAATTTCTTTAATTCTGAGATAGACTTTATAATAGTTCCTAATCATCTTTAGTCCCTATGAAAAACATTTAAAAACCATGTATGAGAAAAAATATCAATAATGGATATAAAAATAAAGGAATCTCTTTAGTCCAGTGTAAAAATTAGGAAAAATCATGCAAATGTTTAAGTTTTTCACTATAAAACTTTGATCACATAAATAAAACATATCCACATTTTAAAATCATAATTTTATCAAATAAAACCTTTGAAACCCATTATAAATCATAATAAAACCATGAATTCATCATGAGTAATAGTATAACTCAAAAAAAATCTTTGAAAAACAAAACTTTAAAAGTTCATAAACATTATTTATCTCAAGAAATCAAATGATTTCTATAAAAATAATTAGAAATTATACATTAAGTATCATGAAGTATCATATTAAAAACCCATTTTCACTCATGTTTAACCCATGTCAGAATAACTAAATACCATTTAATTCTATAGGTGTAACCTACCTAGTTATCACCCTAATTTTTCACCTTTGGAGTCTATTCATTACCCAATGCATTGGAGAGATATATCGGGTTCACCCATTGTCATGAGATATATTGGGATCACCCATCATTATTCATAATGTTAAATTATAATATAATGAAAAAAAATTAAAATCATGAAATTTTCATTATAAAGACATCAAGAACTCATTTAAACCCATAACCAATGAACTTTCAATTTTCACATAAAAATAACAAGAAATGTCGCTTTCTTTTACAAACTCTTTAAAATGAAGAATTACCCAAAATAATGTAAAATTGAATTTAATTTATAAAACCATTAAAACATGTATAGTAATCTTAATAACATGTAAAATACATAATTATAATAAATTCCTCTCATGTTGTATATGATAAAAGAACTTTTTTCACTTTTTAAAAAAAATCAAAACTGACCCATACGGGAAATATTAAAAACATTCATTTTTAATCCATTTTAAAGAATTTAAAAGGTAGTTGAAAAATAAATTTAATATAATTTGAATTATAAATAATAAAAATCTTGAAAAATTTCAAATAACATGTACATGGATGAAAAATATTTGAAATGGATACCTTAAAAAAATTTAAAAGAAAAATCCATTTTGGCTTTAATAAATTTTGAAACAAAATGATTTTAAAGAATATAAATTGAAAACTAATTATAATACACTTTAGTTTTTTTAAATTAATGATAAAATAAAACCATAATGTAGTTCATATACCACATAAAATAAAACATGTGGTGGAAATGGCATAAGTATCTTTAAAGGAAATTAAGATGAGAAATTTCTTACCTCATCTCTAGAATTTCCAGGTATATCCTTTAAATCCTATTTAATAAACTCATATAAATTATTTAATTTATTAATAACATTTTCAGTCTCATTCCATTATCATTATTCTCTTTATTTCATTTTTTTACCATGTTTTATTTAGTTATTAAAATGGTTATGTTCACGTTGGATATTTTGAGGATGTTCGGTATTAGTGCACTGATTGTGTCCAAAAGGATTATGATTCCATCAAATAAAAAATATTAAAACTGTTATAATTAAAATATTTATACATTATATACACTTTAAAATCCAACCATTTATGTTAATCATGAAAAATTAACCATGTTCTTTCATGGTAACGGTAGTCCATACATAAGCATGAATGATTTTTCCAATTTTATAATGGGTGAAAATAAATAAAGTAGTTAATATTTTAATTTTTAAAAATCATAAATATTTTTTACATGTAATATTTATTCATTATTTTAATATTTATGACCATCCTTGAAATGTGGAGATGAAAAATGAATCATATCGCTTCGTAGAGGTGGTATCTTACACTTACACATGAGCAATGTTATCAATTTTCAATGGATAGAAAGGCTAAGAAGGTAAGTAATATGTTATCTTTATAGAATGATAATTATGAAATAAATATCATCTATATTCATTTTTTATATCTGTTGGTTTAATTAGGAAACTTAAGAGGGGGTGAATTGAGTTCCTATAAAAATTTTAGTTAAAAAGTTTATTTAAAAGGTTCCCCCAATTTAAAATAAAACTAACTAGTTAACCAAGGTAGTAAAATTATAATAGGTTTATTGTTCAAATATTTTCTTAGAAGATTGATTAATTACCAAATATAACAATATTAGATATTGATACAACTTTTGAAACTACTCTAATAAGGAAAAATAGTTATAACTACTATCCAAGACTAACTATCAAAGTGAAATTTAGTTTTCTGAAAAATGAATTAAAATAGAGAAGGACTAAATTGAAAACACAATGGATATAAAACAAGAGGTTTATTCTCAAGTAGAGACTTAGTCCTATCCACTTGGTGATGACATACCACCAAGAAATCTATATAAATAAAGATTTTGATCCACACTCGGGATCGGGGTTAACACACGATACATAGACTATCCAGGTCACAATACCTCTTCCAATATTCTACGTGGGAACAAAAAATCAATCAGGTCACACAAGACCTCTCCCAGAGTTCTTCATGGGATAGACAAGTGTAAGAAAATAGTTTTTTGAGGATATCTAGTATCCTCTAGTTTAGGGCTGGAGACAATGTGTGTTTTTATTATAGACACACACACTGCTTGAAAGTTTAGCTAAATAGTACACAAAAAAAAGAAAAATATATTAATAAGTGATTAGTGATGCTCTGAGTGTTACTCAATTCAGATCTAGACTCTCTAATGTATCGGAGTTTAATCTTGAGTCCTCTTCTGAAAACAAACACTGAAAATAGAGTGTCCTGGAGCATGGTGTTCTATCTTCTAGGAGGGTGAGATGTTATTCTCCTTTGATTTTGTTGGATGCTGCTAAAATGATGAAACTTTGATGATCAACAGTTCTCTAGTTCATAGTATGCATGAATGAAGAATTCCTCATGTATTCTTCTTTTTATTATGGTGGTCATGGGAGGTATTCTTGTATTTTCTTCTGTATATGTGTCTATGTGATCCTTCCCATGTGTATATTTCTTTTCTGCACTCTTCTGTGTATAAATATGATTTTATCCTGACAATTTCAATGTTTGAGGTAGACACAATACCTCATATTTCTAACATCCTCATTTAAGTTATATGCAAAAAATCATTAAATTAATCAGTTGCAATAAAACACTCAAAATATGAACATTAAAAATAATTCTAAATAGAATAAATTTTAAATAGACTATTGGTGAGTCCTTGATCGGTATCTCCTTATGTCGGTGACTCATTTTAACTTTAGATGGGTCCTTGCGTCAATAACACCATGCATCGGTAGGTCATTTTTACTAATGACAGGTCATCTGCATTGTTAGGTAATTTTCATCGGTAGGTCATCTACGTTGATAGGTCATTTGCATCGGTAGGTCATCTGCATCGGTAGGTCATCTGCGTTGGTAGGTCATCTACATCGATGAATCAGTTGAAATGTTGGTATCTCATCTCTTCTGTTGGTATCAGTCTGTTATACTTAGAATATATTTTTGTCTAGACTACCTTACAATATAAGTATTAATATAATGTTATAATTTTATTTGAGATCATAGATAAAAATAATTGCTCATATTGAAACTTAAATAATTATGATTGAAATTTCTAGACACGATTAATAGAAATTGACATGATTTGTGATTATTAAAATGATCAATACTAGAGAGGGTGGCCACAGTCTCTTATGGGCCAACAATATCCCCCTTTTGATGATCATAAATCATGGAATTATTCATTACAATCATTTGATGTGGAATGAAATCATTATAATTACAATCTCCCATTATTCAGTACAATCATTCAGAATTAAAATAAATTTTAATGGTATCAAAGGGAAAATAACATATATAAGAGTGATATAAAAGGTAAAGTAAATAATGATAATGAAGAACTATTTATCCCCCTTTTGGTATTATCAAAAGAAAAACATGTAGCAAATAAATAAAAAGGTATCATAAAGTAATAGATAAAAGGAAAATATAGGAAAGACAAGAACAAAAAATGACATTAATTAATAAAGTACAATGTGTTAAAAATCTTCAAATAAAAAGAAAAAAAATTCAAGAAAAACCCTATCTGATAATGATCCACACTATGGCTGATGATTAAGAGGTTCCTTCCCTTTCTCAGAGAGATCAATAAAGGGTCCATGAGGCGGTGGTTGAGAATTTGGAGGGTCTGAAGAAATTTTCAGAGGATGTATGATCACCCCTTCTGGAACATTAGGTACAAGGCTGGGTTTGTTTTGGGAAAACATTGGAGGTTGAATATGTTCTTGGATCACTGGGTGAATCTAAGAAAAACCACGAGAAATTGACATTCAAGGTGGAGGCGCTAATCAAGGAGGTCCAAGAGGTAAAGAAGAAAGCGCTAAAATGGCTTCACTTTGGACATGAAGGTATGGATTTAATAACTTGATGAAATTCTCAATAATCTCACCACCATACTTCATTGCTTTCTCAAAGTCATTCTTATTCTCCTTAAATTTTTTCAAAAGAGGAGTTAAGTCTTTCAACTTCTGTACTTGATCTTTAAAAGATCTAGTGACTGGAGGAAAAGATAGTTTCTCTATCAAATACTTAAACAGACTGGTCAACTGATGCTTAGTAATGATCTTTTTGAAATAGTAGTCTTCCTTTTCTATGATCTGAGCATTTGTAGTTTTATCACTCTTGGAATAAAATCTGGCCATATCATGAAGATGATCACTATTCTTCTCAATATTTTCAATGTTTCCCATACCAAAAAAATCAAAAAGAGCCTGAAGTTCCTCCTTTACAACAGTTCTGACTTCCTCAATTTCTAGAGTCTGAGAGGTCTGACCAGATGTAGAAGGAATATTAGTATGAGCTGGGGTATGAGTCTTCAAAGTCTTAAGAACAGTCTCCATACAACCTTTATACTCTGAGGTTAAAGTATTTATTGTAGAAGTAAGTCCAGCCATTTATTTCCTCAACTTTAAAGTGCTTGCAATAATTGTCCCAGCAGTTGTAATTAGGTTGGGTTGAATCTCCTCTATCACTTTCTTTACAACATTAACTGCATCAGCCTAACTTATCCCTACTTTCTGAACTGGAATAGAAACCACTTTCCCAGACTGCCTTATTTCTACTATTGAAGATCTAAGAGAGTGTAATTCATCAGTCAGCTCAGTTTTTTCTCTTCAATCTGTTTGAATCTCATGCACCATCTGAGATTGAACAGATATACGTATAGCTGAACAAACATCTTCTTTAAACCTTTAAAAATCTTCTTTAGTGACAGAGTCGCTAGGAAAGGTATCATCCACTAATTCCCCTACAAAAGGTACAAAAACTTCATCATCTAAGTCCCCATAATCTAAACCCATGGCTACATACCCAAGATTCCTTTCCCATTTAACAAGTACATCATCATCCAGAGGAGTGAGAGTATCAAGTCTTACTCTTCCAAGTTGTTACTCTTCTCCAACTTGATCTCCCCTTTCTTGAGGCTCACCCTCAATCTAATCTCTTCTCACTGGTTTCTCATTTTCAGCATGAGGTCTTTTTATTTCATAAACTAAATGAGGTATCAGAATTTTTTGAGCTTCCACTTCAACAAATACATCAACATTTTCTCTTACATTAACAACAGCTTCAGGAGGTTCTTCCAACTGAGCCTGATTCATAACTTTAATCATTTCAATATCTTCACCTTGATCATCCTTATGATGGTCATTATCACTTTCACTACTTTCATCATCATCATGTCTAGAGACATGATCTTCATTTTTAATTATATCGTCATCTTCTTCACCATCTTCCTCTTCACTATCATTTCCACTTTCATCATCTTCACTTTTTTCCTCTTCTTCAAAGCCACTGGATCTACATAAATATTCCACACTGCCTGAGACTTTTGTATCCTCATCCCCATTATCTTCACAAGTGGTCTCATCATAGGTTAAGGCAAGTTGATGACTATGAGGTCCAAAGAAAAAACCTTTGCAAGGTTCAGTGGTGTCTGGATCACTCTTATCATCTATAGGTGACCCCTAATCTCTAACTGGAGTGGTAGGCTCTTCTTCTTCTTATGAAGAGTAAATAGCTTCCTTATTTGGTCCCAGACCAGGATCATTCATATTCTTATTCCAAGTTGGATATTCCACCATATTGAACTTATCATATATATTATCTTCATCTTCAATCCATTCTCTCTTCCATGGGTTCTAGTAGATTTTGATCCTCTTACAAATATCTTTATTGAGGTAGATCCCAATGCACTCAGAAACAACTTATTATACTTCATTTACATAGCCTTTATCTTTCAGTATAGACGAGATCATTCTTAGATAAAATAGTGAATTGGTTTTGTAGAAATATTTGATCATTTCATTCATGTGCACAGCAAGGTATCTACACAGATTTACCATGATCCCTTTTCTTAGAATATAAACCAAGTAGACATCTTAACAATTCAGAGAGGAAAATTACCCTTTCCTGGGATAGATCTGATGCTGAATAAACATAAAAAATATTCTATATTCTCCACTTAACTCTATAGTAATGGGTCTTCTAAGCTCATCTTTATTAGTAAGCTTCTTCAAATCTATCTCAAAGAAAAATATGTCACTCTCAAGTGGAGTGGTAACTTGATAATCATCAAATACACCTTAATGAGGAACTTTAAGACATTAATCCCATTATATTGAAGAGAAAGAGATTCTCTTCCCTTTTACTATGGACTTGATCCAAGAGACATCACTTCCTTCCAGTAGGAACTCCATATTCATGTAAAATCAATGATGTAGCTTCAGGAAAAAGGGTATTTCATTATCTTAGAACCACTCAATACATCCTTGATCTTATAATACCTTGATGAAAAGATACTTTCTTTCCAACAACCATTCTATAAGAACTTCCATTTCTAGAGTTACAACATAGTTTTCTAGAGCAGGATTTACAGGTTCTAAATATTTTCTTGATTCACTTTTCTGTTTCTTAGAAGCACGGGACTCGCCAACATCAAGAGCTCACTTCACACATGCCATTCCAACAGTTCAGTCTAGAGGTCAGAAGGTGAAAGGTTGGGGTAGATAGAGAAATGGCTGAGAGTGTGTAGGGGTAAAGGAGTAGAGTGGATTGATTCAAATATATATCATTTAGGGATTTTGAAATCACAAAATCCTGAAATCAAGAATCAGGTTCAACAAAATCAATGAAATAGTTTTATTTTGGTAAAAACATAAAATGTATAAAAACAATGAGTTATCGGTGTCGGAATGACGGACTTTTCATAACAGTTATGGTGTCGGCTTGACAAGGCGTCGATGTTGGCATGACAGGGTATCACCATAAAAATGTATTAGTGTCGGCATGATAACTATGTCGGTATGACATAGAGACGGTTTCAGCATGACAATTGTGTCGTTATGACTAAGCGTCGATGTTGGTATGACAACGGTGTTGGTATGAAAAAGTTATTGGTGTCAGTATGAAATTTTCATCTTTATACTGTCAGTTTCGGTATGAAAACTTCACTTAAAATGGAATAAGGAATAGAAACAAAATTTCCTATAGAATGATCATTCCTAACTCATATATGATGTAGTTCATTCTTTCAGTGTTCAATGGCTTAGTGAAAATTTTATCAAGATGATGTTCAGTTCCGATGAACTATAAAGTTACATCACCTTTCTGATAATGGTCTCTCAAAAAGTGATGCCTTACGTCAATGGGTTTTGTCCTAGAATGTGAAACAGTATTCTTAGAAATATAAATAGCACTTTTTTTATCACAATTTATAGGGACATGTCTGAATTGATATCCATAATCAAGTAATGTGTGTTCCATCCACAAAATTTGTGCACAACAACTACCAGCAGCTATGTATTTAGCTTTGGTAGTTAATAATACAAAAGAACTTTGTTTCTTACTACACCATGAAACTAGATAATTTCCCAAAAAAGTGACATGTTCCAGAGGTGTTTTTTCTATCTAACTTATATCCACCAAAATCAGCATCTTAATAACTTACTAAATCAAAAGGTTTTCTTCTAGGATTAAATATTACTAGGATGGGAGTATGTTTGAGGTATTTGAAAATCCTTTTAACAGAAAGAAGATGATATTATTTTGGGTTTTCTTGAAAGCGTGAACACATTCATACACTAAACATAATATCTAGCCTACTAGCAGTTAAGTAGAGTAAACTTCTAATAATTCCTCTGTAAGTGGTTTGATCAGCAGATTTTCCATCTTTATCAAGGTCTAACTTATAAGTGGTAATCATTGGAGTGTCACTACTCTTGGTGCTTTCAAAGACAAATATTTTTAAAATATCATTATTATATTTACTTCGATTTAAAATAATAGATTCTTTATTTTGAAATATTTGAAATCCAAGAAAGAATTTGAGTTCTCCCATTAAACTCATTTCAAATTCACTTTGCATCATCTTTGAAAAATCAATACATAAATAATTTCTAGAGGATATCAAAACAATATCATATATGTATATTTGTAATACTAAAACACATTTTTAAATTATTTTTATAAAGAGAGTAAGATCAACTATGAATTTTGTAAAACCTTTATAAATAAGAAAAGTATTGAGCCTATCATACCAAGATCTTAGAGTTTGATTTAAACCATATAAATATTTTTTCAATTTAAAAACATTATTAGGAAAATGAGGATTTTTAAAACTAGGGGGTTGTTCAAAAAACATATTCAACTATATACCCATTTAGGAATGCACTCTTTACATCCATTTGATAAAGTTTGAAAACTAGATGTGCTTCATAGGCAAGCAGGATTCTAATAGCCTCAAGTATAGCTATTGGTGCAAAGGTTTTCTCATAGTCAATTACTACTTCTTGACTATAACCTTGAGCAACTAATATATCTTTGTTTCTAACTGTGTTACCATCTTCATATAATTTATTCAAAAAAACCCATTTGTTGCTTATAGTCAAGGTTTCTTTGGGTCTATCTACAAGCTTCCAGCCTTTGTTTCTTTCAAACTGATTTAACTCTTCTTTCATAGCCATCACCCATAATTCATCATTAATAGCATCATTGATGTTCTTAGGTTCAAGTTGTGATATAAAATCTTGATGTTCAACCTAATTTCTTAGAGAATCTCTAGTTTGTGTTCCTTTGTCTAAATCTCCAACAATAGCATATAACATATGGTTATTGAGAGTTCTGATAGGCCTAGAAAATTAAGGGATAGTCACTTCAAGTTATTCAATAGGTTCAGGTTCATTATGACTAGAATCTGGAAAATTTATAGAACTTGAAGTTTTAATTTATTTCTTTACTGGATAGTCGGAAGATTTAGCATTGATGTCTAGGTTTGACATATCATCCTCAATATTTTCTAGAGAGGTATTTGGCTCATGTGGATCTGTCTCGTCAAATTTGATATGTACAGATTCTTCCACACATTTCATTCTCTTATTAAATACTCTATAGGATTTAATATAAATTGAATAACCTATGAAAATTTTGTCATCACTCTTAGAGGAAATCTTTTCCATATTATCCTTAGTGTTAAGAATATAGAATTTGCAACCAAAAACTTTTAAGTAGTTAACCTTGGGTTTTCTATTATTCCATATATTATAGGTAGGTATTTTAAGGATAGGTATAATCAAGACATTATTGATTATATAACATGATTTATTGATAGATTCTTCCCAAAAGTATATAGGTAGGTCATACTCACTAAGCATGGTTCTAGAAATTTCTTACAGGGTTCTATTTGTTCTTTCTACAACTCCATTTTGTTAGGGTGTCCTAGGAGCAGAGAAGTTATGAATATAGAAATTTTGTGAGAAAAAGATTTCAAAATCTAGGTTTTCAAACTCATGGCCATGTTCACTTCTTAGGGTTTTAATTCTAAGACCATTAATATTTTCAACATCCCTAGAATACTTGGTAAAATGAGAGCAAGCTTCACTTTTATAAGACAAGAAAAATTTCCAAGTATATCCAGAGTAGTCATCTACAAGAACATATACATAATGCTTCCCAATTAGACTTGAAAATATAAAATATCCAAACAGATACATGTGAACCAACTCAATATGTTGAGAAGATAAAACTTTTTTCTTTGGTTTGAAATAGATTTTTTTTGTTCACCCTTTTGATAAGGATTGCAGACTTTCTCATTTGAAAACTCAAGTTTAGGTAGATTCTTGGCTAAGCCTTTTTTAGTAATCTTTCTAAGTGAGTGTAAATTGTAGTGTCCTAATATCTTATTCCTAATCCAAGATTTTTATGAAAATCACTCAAACATGAAAAATTCTAAGAAATTAAAGAATCTAAGTTAACAGTATATACATTTTCATTTTTAAGGGCAGAAAATACTAGCTTATTTTTAGAGCTAAAAACATTGCATGCATCATTTTCAAATTTAAAAATAAAACCATCATAACATAACTAATAGATACTAACCATATCATATATTAATCCATCAAAAAAAAGTACTTTAAAAATTAAAACTGAGTTAGAGTTACCAATTTGGCTAAGGATGATTATTTTTTCTTTGTCATTGTCACCAAAGGTGACATGCCCACCATCAATATTTATTAAATTCTTGAATCATGGGTAATATCCTGTCATGTGTCTTGAACATTAACTGTCCAAATACCATAAGCTTTTATAGGATCTTTTCAAGAAGTTTTCCTACAAAATAGATTATACAAGAAAAGATTTTAGTACCCATATTTGTTTGGGTCCAGTAACATTAGTAATAAGAGCTTTGGGAACCCACATTTTCTTTATGGGCTTCCAATAAGTCGTTTGTAAAGTATTTGAAAAATAAACTTTTTTGGTCTAGAAAAACTTGAAATAGTATAATATGTTGCATAGTTGGAACTTGCAGAATGTTTTTCAGAACTTAGCATAAAACTATATTTTCTATATTTTGATACAAAATTAGTTTTTTTTATATTTCACTTTCCTGGTTGGTATCCTATTCTATTAGTACACTTAGGAGATACTTGTTTACCCAGAATTCGAACTAAAATTTCTTTTCTATTTGTAAATATCTCTAGATCCTTTTTCAATTTCTCATTTGAAAATTTAAATTCATTATTCTCCTTAAGAAGTTGAGAATTTGTCTATTTTTCCACAGCAAGTTCATATTTAATAGTGGTATTCAAAGCATGTTGTTTCTTTAAAAAATTATTTATCTTTTAATTCATTATAGGTGTCTTATGAATTTTTCAATATTCAAAAATTTCCTCATTTTTCATATTTTCATAATCACTTTCATCTCTAGAATAATAATAGTTTTGTAATTGATACTCAAGGGTTACCTAATATGTGTTTGGCACAAAACACATATCGGCTTTGTCAGCCTTTTCATCATGTGAAGACTCTAATTCACTTGATATGTCCTCAAAATCACTCAAATGTGCCTTAATGGCCTTTTTATACATTATATTCTTATCATAATACTTCTTCTCATACCTTATATTGGTATAATTAGCCTTTACATGTCCCTTTCTCTTACATTCATAACAGATTATTTCACTATAAGTATCGCATTTCTTCCAATCCTTTTTCTAATAGACCTTGTAATCAAACTTAACTTTGTAGTTGGGATTTATAAATAATTTCTTTTTTATATATAATTCTTAAACCTTAGTGATGTTTGATTCATCTCCTCATCATTATCTTATGATGATTTTTCATCACTTGAACTTTTAGTTTCATCTTGAACTTTTTAAATCTTCTTAGAGGTATTAGATTTGAAAGTAATTGATTTTCTTTTGGGTTCATCATCCTATTCTTGGTTTACTTTTAGTTCTTACTCATACATTATCAAATTTCCTATCATCTCTGTTACTGGTAACTTGCTGATTTCGTAAGATTCTCTGATTGATACAGAATTTTCTCTCCATCTATCTGGTAAGCATCTAAGTATTCTCATGGTTTTCTCATTGGTTGTAACATCGCTTCCTAGAGAGATCATAGTATTCACAATTTAATTAAACCCAAGATACATGTCATAAATAGTATCATCATGCTTCATTTTAAAGTTATCATATTTAATAGTATATGTGTTAATTCTCATTTCCTTAACACTGTAGTTTTCTTCATGTGAAATAGATAAAGTGTCCCAAATTTCATTGGTAGTTTTATATGAAATTTTTTTGTTAAACTCTTCATCTCCTAATGAAAAATATAGGGCATCCATAGCATTTAAATTATTGTTATAGGTATCCTCAGTTTGTTCATCCCAAGTATTCTTATTAGTAGCACAAATCTTATATTCTTCTATAATTAAAGACCAAATCTCAAAACCCAAACTTTCTAAGTGTATTTTCATTTTAATTTTACATTGTGCATAATATGTTCTATTAAATAATGGAGGACTATTGGTAGCAGCACCTTCCAATCTATTATCCATGAAAAAAGAAATAGGCTTTTAAAGAACTAGAAATTTAGAATTAATATAAATTTACAGATCTTTAAAATACAACGAAAATAACAGATGAAAAATATTTTAAAATAGATATATAAATTTGAAACCAACAACTTGAAAAACAACCTATGATTACAAATATTGTTTGGGGTAGGACACTCAAGAGGGGGGTGAATTGAGTTCCCATAAAAATTTCTGTTAAAAAGTTTATTTAAAAGGTTCTCCTAATTTAAAAGTAAAACTAGCTAGTTAAACAAGGTAGTAAAATTATAATAGGTTGACTGTTCAAATAGTTTCTCAGAATATTGATTAATTCTCAGTTATAACAATATGATATATTGATAAAACATTTGAAACTACTCTAATAAGGAAAACTGTTATAACTACTATCTAAGACTAACTATCAAAGTAAAATTTAGTTTTTTGAAAAATTAATTAAAACAAAGAAAGACTAAATTTAAAACAAAGAAGATATAAAACAAGAGGTTCAGTCTCAAGCAGAGAATTAGTTCTATCTACTTGGTGATCACATGCCACCAAGAAATATATAAAAATAAAGATTTTGATCCACACCCTGGATCAGGGTTAACATAATAGTGCACATACTTTCCAGGTCATAAGACCTCTTCCATAGTTATATGTGGGAACAAAAAGACAACCAGGTCACACAAGACCTCTTCCACAGTTCTTCATGGGACCAACAATTGTAAGAAGGTAGTTGTTTGAGGATATCTAGTATCCTCCAGTTTAGTGCAGGAGACAGTGTGTGTTTTTAGTATAGACACACACACTGCTCAAAAGTTTATCTAAATATTACACAACAGAGAAAAATATATTAAGAAGGTATTAGAGATTCTCTAAGTGTTATTCAATTAAACTCTGGACTCTCTGATATATCAGAGTTCTAGCTGGAGTCCTCTTTTGGAAATAGACACTGAAAACAGAGTGTCATGGAGAACTGTGTTCTATCTTCTAGGAGGGTGAGATGTTCTTATCCTTTGATTTTTTTGGATGCTTCTGAGATGATGAAACTTTAATGATCAACACTTATCTAGTTCACAGCATCCGGAAATGAAAAATTCCTCATGTGTTCTTCTTTTCAGAATGGTGCTCGTCGGAGGTCTTCTCGTATTTTCTTATGTATATGTGTCTACACGAATCTTCATGTGTGTATGTTTCTTTTCTGTACTCTTCTTTGTATATATATTATTTTATCCCGACTATGTGCATGTTTTAGGTAGATACAGTATGTCATATTTCTAACATCCTCATTTAATATGTTTATAAAAAATATTAAATTAATTAGTCGCATTAAAATAATCAAAATATGACCGTTAGAAATAATTTTAAATAGAATAAATTTTAAATAGTCTATCGGTGATTCTTCATCCTGTATCTCTTTATGTCAGTGACTCATTTCACTGGTTACTCGATTTAACTATCGGTAAGTCCTTGCGTCGGTATCACCATGCATCGGTAGGTCATTTGTACTGATGGTATTTCATCTACGTCGGTAGGTCATGTGCATCAGTAGGTCATCTACGTTGTTAGGTCATTTTCATCGGAAGGTCATCTACATTGGTAGGTTATATGCGTCAGTAGGCCATCTACATCAGTAGGTAATCTACGTCGGTAGGCCATCTGTGTCGGTGAGTCAGTTGAACTGTCAGTATCTCATCTCTTCTGTCAGTGTCAGTCTATTATACTTAGAATATATTTTTTTCAGGACTGTCTTACAATATATGTATTAACAAAATGTACTATGTTTATGTGAGATCATAGATAATCATAACTGATCATATTGAAACTTAAATAATTATGATTGAAATGTCTAGACATGATTAATAGGAATTGACATGTCTTGAGATTATTAAAATGATTAATACTAGAGAGGTTGGACACAATCTTCTATGGGAAAACAATACCATTTTAACCATCCATATGATCCTGTGATTAAAAAACACATCGCTTCGTAGACGTGGTAGTCTGCATGTACGCATGAGTGATGTTTTGATTTCCCATTGGATGTAAAAAGATAAGAGAAAGGGTTGTAACATTACCATAATAAAATTTTAATATATTAAATATACATATTTTATTATTTCAACATAGGTAAAGAATATTTGAAGAATGTTTTAGACTAAATAAACCTGAAACACTCGGTTAATAATTATAAATTTTATTTGGAAATATTCACTTGGATTACACCTTAAGAATTTTTAGTTTTAACTTTTTATGAGACCAAGACCTATAGTAAATATGGAGGTATATTTGGTAGATATTATTTTATGTATTATAAGATCTAGTGTGCTCAAAAAGGGTTGTTAAGTGTTGATATGGGGTGCCCTTTTATAAGTGAGAGGAGTGAGAAAATTGTAAATATTAAGAACTTTAAAATATAATAAATTCTGTAATCCTTTAAAGTGAAAAAAAGGAAATAATTTATAAGGAATGGTATTATAAGTGATAAATAACTTCAACTAATAAAATTTAGACATGTTTAAGTTTCTATTTAAACCTTATCCTTTAGTTTAACCCTCTCTTTAACCCTTTTTAACCTTAACCATGGTAATATTTTTTTTACTCTTTAAGGGTTATAAATTAACTTATAAGGTGGAAAGTGACTCAAAAATTCTCCATGGATGAAATTTTAAACCATTTTACATTCTACTTTTCATATTTCAATATTTTTTTTATTTTTAAATAAATTAATAAATATTTTTTATCATAAAATATCATGATTCATTTTGGGACTATTCATTTAATTTGACTTCAATGAGATAAATAAAGTAATGTAATTAGAATATAAACACATATATCATTAATTATACATTATAATTAACTATGATATTTTTTTAATATCACAGTTCATCCAAAACATGTTAATTTTATTTTTTAAAAATAATTTACTTTGAATTTTCTATTGCTTGTCCAAGCATTGTATCGGCGTTGTGTAATAATTTAAGGTAATTATAAACAATTAATGACTATTTATTCATTTATTAAGGAAGAAATTTATACATATATTTCATAATATGGTTACTCTTATTCATACTCATCAAACCAATGGCTAGGTCAGAATAGTCATAATTAAATAATAATATTTCTAGTATATCATGGTTCATTTAAGCTCAGTGTTACATATATCTCAAGATATAAAAAACATAAAATATATTAAATATAAATATATTCTAAAATCTTTTGGTGTCATAATCATACATGCCACATGTAAAGGAAACATATAATAATAGTAGTTATGAAATAAGACCATGGAAAGGAATGGGTTTCATAAGGATGTCAGAAAGAATAATTTAAAGAATAACATTTGGGGTTCCCAAATGAATAAGGGATATAATATTTTGGAATAAATGATCATAGTTATTTTAGTGAATAATAAACAACTCAATAGGAGTCAATATGATGTTTTGGAAAGAAAAGTCTCTTTGAAATATCTTTATAATTGGCTAAAAAATATTTTTAAAGTGGTAGAAGATAAATACCCCCATAAAGAAAAGGGAAAGAATAGTGAAAGGAAATAATTAATACACTAGTGAGTAATACATAATGTAAATAAATAGAAATAGGTGATAACCCAAAAGGAAAGAGTTGGGTTTAAGATTCCCCTTACCTTATATCTTAATATAATTCACAACTTTTTTCCCTCCTATATAGTGAATTTAAGTTTATCAAAACATGAAACTAAAAGTGAATTATGATAATTTTTTCACTATTGATCAATTAGAATCATTTTATTTTATTTCTTATTTCCATTTGTTATAGGTGAAACGTTTTGGTATTATATTCTCCTCAAAATAACCCATCCTACTTCAATTTAATTATCTTGATTTATTGATATTTATACATTTATAATATTAACTCCATAATATTATAAATAAATATATTTTTACATTTATATATTATAAATAATTTATTATTATCATCCAGGAATGTTTTGATAAGTAGAGATTTGGAAATGTCCTCTTGGGAAATTAACCAAACATTGATGGGGCATTGTCAAAAGAGAAAGTACGAGATATGTAATATATTCTTATATTATAAATAAAATTTTCTACAAGAGATTAATATAATAAATATTATTTTAACATAATTTTTAATTGTTTTAATATGGTTGGTATTAGAAAATAATTATAGGACAGAGAATTAAATAGGGAATATTAAATAAAAATACAAAAGGACATTACCACCTTTATCAAGTAGTTCTTTTCAACAACCCTTAAATTCTTAAAATATAGGAGTTTTATTATTCCAAAAAATCTATAAGGATTATATGGGGATTAGGAGATGGTAATTGGGAAGATATTTGGATGTGTTAATTAGAAGTGAAGTGGTTTTATAAGGGTATGGAAAGGGTATATTTATAATTAAGGAGAAGGGTATTTTTAAGATAAAATATTTAATAAAATATAATTTCTATGGTAAACCATGTAATAGTGTAATTTTTCACAATAGAAATTATATTTAATTAAAAAATGTTTTTAGGACCTTAAAACCCTTTATAAACCAAATTCATTAGTCTATTAAAAATAAAAGTGGAAAAATGTAAAATTGTTTCTTTAATGGAGTACTTTAGACCTTAGACTTTGAATAATACTTTTTTTTGGTTTTGAATTTGAATTTTATGAATTAGTTAACTTTTAAAATAAGTTTTTTATTGATCATAAAATTATATAATTGATTAGGCCATTATTACATATTGAATGATGTAATTCAAGGAGGTAGGTTACATAAAAACTATTTTTTTACTATTCACCTAAAAGTGAATTTTTTTTGAAAATTACTAAAAAATAAACATTAGGAAATTTTGATGTGATAACTATTAAAATGATATTAATTTACCCAAATAATTTTATACTATGGAAAATTTTAATTATTAATATAAAAATCATTTATTTATGAAATACATTACAATATAGTTTATTAAAATTGTGATTATAATTTCATTGATTATTTAATGTTGACATTTATTTTATAGAATGAAATTATTTATATTTTATTAAATTATTAAATATAAATTTTATTTATATGAAATTTTATTATTATGAGGTTGATTTACTATTCCAACGATTAGATATCTATTCTTAATGGCCAGGTTATTATTCCCCCCGGTAAGGTTACTATTCAAATGGTCATATCATAATTAAAACGGTCATATAACCTCCTATAAATACCCTTTAATTCCATTATTCATATTTTAACTCAATTCCTCTCATGTTTCTACATTTTTCATTACTAAAATGTTGATTATATTACTAATGTTTTTTATTTTTTATAGTTCTATTCACAACTGTGATATTCCTAGAAGATCATCATTATCCATATTTTTTAATCATACTTTTTTGTGTTTATTTTACCATTTTACTAGTTTCCATTTTTATGGATATATTTATTTTGAAAACGTAATTTTCTCTATTGATGAAATAAATTATTTTCTCGTGCATGTATTTAAAATATATTATACACCTAAATATAAAAAAATTATTTATTTAGAAGGGAAATTCAATATATATAAAAGTTTGGGATGTTGTGACTAAAAAAGGAAATGATAAGGTTATAAAGAATCCAAGTGAAAACTCCAATAAATTTTAGTATCTCAAAGAGTTATATACTATTTTTTCGGATCAACTGAAAACTGATAAACAAATATAGAAGGATCAAGTAGGTGTTTAGTTCTAGTAGGTTACTTCATGTAATTATCTAACATGAACCATTGGGTCTGAGTAAAAGAGTCACATAACCTCGTGCACGCCTCCCCATACACAAGAGGATGTCATTGTCGACTATAAGGGAGAGCCTGAAGTACATCAGTGGAGATACTATGGCCTCAATATCATGTCCTTACACTAATAAAATAAATATAATATAATAATATGAGTAACATAGGGAAAATTAAATAATCAAATAGCACACATGTCATATAGGTAAATAAATGGTATCCAAAAGCATCAGGCCAAACCAAAGTATAAGTGCACCATATAAGAAAATAAATAAAACACTAACAAACCCTCTCAAGTATATCTTGGTCTGCCACTAGCTCCATGCTCCATGACTCAGTTTTATTTCATGGGCCCCATTCCCTTTCTTATATCCCTATATATAAAGTCTTCACATGCATTGAGATTCTTGTATAGGGTGTGAGTAATAAAACCCATTTGAAAACCACCAATTCACATTTAACAAATGTGAACATGTATAATAGGTGTATAACATGGGAAAAATAAATACACAAACTAGCATATCAATAATTTTTTTAGTACCCATGTGTTAACTAGACCACCATGAGCCCCACCCTTACCCGCTTCAAATCCATATAGGAAGGATAATCATATGGATTTCAGAATTGACCCAAACAAGCCATAAGTCTTGTACACATGTTACTCGATATCCTCATAGCATCATGTCAACATGTTACTTGGCATCCACAAGGCATCGAGGTTCAGGCCATTACTCGGTATCCTCATGAAATCTAGTTCTAATTCATACTATAATTTTAAAATTATTTTACCCTATATAGGGTCAATCATTATCATTGTCATACGTCGAGTGCACTCCCCCTCCAAGGGTTAAGCATAACACAATGGTACACCAATCATGAGTACCAAATAAAACCTTCAAAATTCATGGTAACACACATAACAGGGTAAATCATACATGTAAACCTTGTCATATCATCATGAGACAGTATCATAAATTTATAACAACATGTAATCATCATCGAGAATGGTAAAAATCTACTCTAGAATTACTCATAAAAATAAGGATCGTATATGGGTATCAAAGTAACACACACCCATAAGAAATAACATCAATCAAAAAAAATGTATTACAACAAATGAATCATACCAAGGAAACAAGTGCATACAAGATACCAAAAAGGTAAATAATTTCCCACGTCAATTTTTTGGATGAATAATTCCAAGGTTTTCAAGTAAATAAAGATTCAAACATGTCTCACACCCACATAGAATGAGCTCAAACATCAAGGATTCCTATATATGGTTCTCATTTTTTAAGAAGGAGGTTTAAAATAGTGACTCAAAATAATTCCAAGTTGGGAAGGTGATTATAGAATTACTTACCTTAAGGATTACTTTAACAAAACCAATTCTAAGTTATATTGAGGGAGGATTCATCAATTCACCATTTTAGTTTTTGATTCAAGAATTGGTTGTTAATTGTTCACCAATTATAGAAGAGAGACTTAAGTCTAGCCAATGATCATTGACATATCATTAATATATCAATGGAAAAGAGATTAAATATGGGATTCCAAAAGGATAAGGTCTCATGATGATCATTCTAAATAACTTACTCAAAAATATCCACCTTTATTAATAATTCTATCTCTGGTTAAGGTGTTTGACATTGAAATATAGAATCATCCACAAATCTACTAAGGAATCATTAATGTACTATTATTTCATCATAAATATCTTATCAAGAAGAGGTTTGGAAAGAATATTCTTAAACACTTACCTTTTGAACATTTATTGTTTATGGTAGATCTCAATTCAATCAAAACCCATTTTTAGCACACTAGATCTATCACCACTCAATAAATAAAGGAATAATTCATCACCAGGTCATCAAGGAAACTAAACATCTATAATAGATCCATGAATATCTCTCATTAAGGAAGAATTATGTGGTATATATATAGAATGTACCTGCTATTCCAACATCTCCACATTAGTCAAAGCTTGAATAAACCAAGGGATATGTATGATAGAGGCCAAGGACCAAAGGATAAGGTATAAAATTCAAGAGGGTTTAGATTTTGGTATTAATAGTGGTGGAAAATGTGTGAAATTTAAACATGTGGTTGCATTAATTTCACCCCCATATTGGGCACACCGGCTTCCCAATGGGCCTCATAGGTGAGCTGGAGGTTCCACTAGCTGGCCGGTGATAGGCCTCGGGTGGGACGGTATTCATGGAATAACCCCTTGGGTTCTTCCACTACCAATATCTAGCTAGTGGGGTTTATTTAGCCGGAATATTTAGTTGAACCCCACTAGATGGTCGGTGGTTGTTTTCCAGCCACCCCAAGGTCGAGCCTCAACCACCATTACACCCTTTGGTTCACATATCATTGAAACTAAAAACTGGCCTCTTGAAAACTCATATAAGACAAGAACAAAAAAGATAAAAGAGAATTTATAAATTTGGAATGTATCATACACTGAATTAAAATTATGATGTTATAATTTTACCCCTCCAACAACTTCTCATCCCTGAGAAGTTACTTCAAAGGTTATGCTCAAACTACTTGATCCACTAAGCACAAACAATACCCTCTCACTCTTAAGTCTCCTCCTAGATCAATCCATGGTTCCATATCATATGGACTAGTGGTATATTCTTCCCTTGTATGGATTTTTTGATCCATAATACAATTTTCATCACACACTCCACGCATGGTGCATCAGGCTCTAGCTCAACATCCACACAGTCGATGACATGCATAGAATTGGGAACATACCTATAGAGTTAAGACACATGAAACATTTCATGTGTACCCTGATATCTAGAAGGAATATCCTAATTATACACCACTATCCCAACCTTCCCAGTGATCTTAAAGGGTCCAGCATAGCATAGTGCTAGATTACCTTTCTTCCTCAAGTGTCGGTAGCCTAAATGAGGATTCACTCTTATAATTACTTGTTTTCCTACGTAAAACTCCATTAATCTCCTCCTATAGTTATAATAATACTTCTTCCTATTCTAAGAAATGATCATTCTATTTGGTATGAGATACCCTCTCTTAGAGTTCACTTGTACCAAATTGGGGCCCATAACTATTTCCACACTAGCCTCATACCTACAATGTAGTGAATGGAATGGCCTGACTTAAAGGTACTCATAAAGTGGATTTTTAATTAAATACTAGTAAAAATAATATGTGAACTCAACAAAGGATAGATATCTATCCCACACACCACTAAAATATAGGGATTTAGCTCAAAGCATGTACTCTAGTGTGTGAATTGTTCACTCTGAATGTACGTCTGTCAAAGGATGGTATAATGTGCTCAGTATTAGATAAGTCCCCAAGGACTTATGCAAGACATACCAAAACAACAATGTATGATGTGAATATATATTAGATACAATGCTCAAAATAGCTCTATTCAAGCATAATATCTCATGGACATATTGATTTCCTAACTCATCTACTGGGTGAATCTCATGAATCAGTATGAAATGAGAAATATTCATCAGCCTATCAAAAATCACCTAGAAAACTTCAAGACTCCTAGAGGTCCTAGGAAAACCTATCAATAATTCCATCATTATGTCTTAAAACTTCTAAATGTTAATGGGAAGTTTATTGATTAAAACACCTAGAAATTGGTGCTCATCCTTTATCCTTTAGAAGGAAAGGCATCAGGAAACAAATTTGGTAATGAACCTCTTCAATCCTGGCCACCAAAAATACCGCTTGAAGTCATGGTACATATGTTTCACTAAAAGGTGAACAAAAAACATAGAGGTATGAAAGTATCTCATCATCTCTTCCTTAATAGAATAAATTGTTACAACTCTCCCATGTATGGAGATCAAACTATCCTATCCAAAGACTACCTTGGTATTGGTTCACCTTCAGCTAGTTGTTCCCACATCATAGTACACTCTCAGTCAATCATTAATCTAGACTTTACCTGGTACACTAAAGGTGACGTGACCACCAATTCAGAACACATAATTGATCCTTTCCCATAAAAGGAATAAATTTGGTGGGAATCCAACAATATCATCAGGTTTCACTATTCCTTTGAAGTTCATTCTCCAAACTCCCAATCTACCTACATATTATAGATAATATCATCTGAAATTATGTTACCTTTTCTTGGTTCATAAGCCATATCAAATTTGAACATAGATGGATACTCAACTCAAAATCACTACCTCAAGTTGATATCCCTCTCTGTGAAGATATAGTGAAGACTCTTGTGATTAGTGTGGACCATAAACCATTCTCTAAAGAGACAGTGTCACCAACACTTAAAATCACAAACCATGACTGCCAAATCCAAGTAAAGAGTACGATAGCTCCACTCATGGGGTCACAGCTGATGTGACCCATAATATAATATATGCTCCCTTTGTATCAATGATGCTCCCAAATGAATTCCCAATGTTTCATATTAAACTACATAACCAATCCCTAGATTGGTAAGTATCAATACTGGAGCTATAGTCAACCTCATATTTAGCTTAAGAAACACATCTTCACATTACTCTGACTAATGTAACTTCACCTTCTTATTCGTTATCATATTCAAGGATGTTGATAAGCATAAGAAGTCATGGATAAAACATTATAAGTATCAAGTTAAACCTATAAATCTCTTGATATTGGAAATGTTTAAAGGATAAGTTCAAGACATGAATACCTCCACTTTCTATGAGTCCATGGATATACCTATCCTAGACATCAGATGACCTAAAAATTTTACCTCCTAAATCCAAAAGTTACACTTTGACATCTTAGAATAAATATGATGTTCACGAAGTGTACTCATAACTATCTTGAGATGTCTATTATACTACTCCAGGGTCAGTGAGTGGATGAGAACACCACGATGAACTATTATAGATATGGGTGGAAGGTCTTTTTCATGAGGGATATGAAAATTTTTAGTGAATTAATTTGTCCAAATGGAATCACCAAGTACTTGTATAGCCCATACCTACTCTTAAACACCATCTTTGGGATTTCATCCTCTCTAACCTAAAACCGGTGATAACCTAATCGAAGATCAGTCTTGAAAAACCACTTGGATCCTTGTAAATAACCAAAGAGATATTCCATCCTAGGAAAGGTATATATATTATTCATCATCATCTAGTTTAGATTCTAGTAATCTAAGCATAGTCAAAGAATACCTTCTGCCTTCTTGGTGAAGAAAATAGGTTCACATTGTGATGATGTAATCAGCCAAATAAATCCATTTATCTGTAAGTCCTCAAGCTACACCTTAAGATCCTTCCACTTGGATGGTGTCATATGATAAGGTGGTATCTAAATTTGTTTCACACCAAACATGAGATCTATCTCAAATTCAACTCCTCTATAAGGTGTTAAGTGTTATGAATTCATCTAGAAATACATATTGATAGAGATAAACTTGATGAAAGGATGACAGGGATACCATTGATCCTGTTGAAAGAGCCAAGCCCACAATATGTATGATGATCTTCTCGGGATGACTCAAGTATAGACCAACTCTACCTGATCCCAATTCTCATTCTTTGTTCATCATGTACTTTTATCCATTTGGTGAAGTAAATGATACCAATCTATGATAGCAATAAATGTTAGTTTATAATCTAGTCAACTAGTCCATGTTAAGAATCACCTCAAAATCATCATCACTAGAATCAGAAGTCCCACAGATGTCCACAACCTTAAATAACTATAGGAAAGTCTAGGAATTACTAAATGTGGTGCTCATTCATTACCAACGGCGTATTATGGGAAAGTAACTTATAATAAAACTTGTGTGGTAATTCATTTACAGCAAAAACATGTATAGATATGAAGGAATATGAAGAAATATTATTAAAAAATCAATAGACAAAGTAAAGGTGATCAAGATCATACCTCATGCAGTAGAAAGTCCATTACCCCCATCTAATCAAGTCTGATCTATAGCATAAAAACAGCCTTCCTCATCTCCATAGTCATATCCTTAATATGCTTGACAATTTTGATTCATCATCATCTAAGTTTTGAGGAATCTGATTGGATATTAGGGTAATAAACTATATCTTTACTTTAACTCTATATAAAATCATCCTTGAATCCCTGGAGAAAAAATATAAAAGATGCCCAGTATTTTTACACTACTGACACTTTCTCTGAGGTGTTGTGAAACACTTGCGATACTGATTGACCTTCCCATAGTTGAATCAATGTTGGGATCCTCCTGATGGGGATATGAAGCTATAATTCACACCACCCACATACCATGAATCTACTTCAGTTACAATATCTCCCTCTTCCTATTAATAGAGGAGACACTCACCACAATAATTAGAGGTCCACCAACCTACATACTGAAGGATGAAAGAAAACCAACTCCCTAATCCTCATCCAAAACCTTCTTGATAATAATGTAATTTCGTAGAACCTCTTGGTATATGGATAGGTTGAAAATATAAATATGTAATTGGATATAGAGAAGAAGTTTGATCTCAATCTTCATGGCCTTCTATGCCCCACTTCTAGCCAAGATATGATCAAAGGGAATAATCTCAGTGAAACGGGTAGAGTAAATGAATACATTCATGGATCCCTATTATATCTACATAAACTCCTGCACACATTATAGCTTCAATGTTTTGGGAAATAACTCCCTAAATAAAATGTTATTCAAAGTTTCACATGTGAGTCCCTTGTTCCTTACAACCTATCTTATCATGATCCACCACCTTCTGGTGGGTCCCTATGGAATTAATGCTTCCATATTTACCCTCCTGTATTCAGGTGCCTCCATGAGGTTGAACACACCCTTGATGATTTCTATTAATTCCTTTGCATCCTATGGACATTCATTTCACTGAAAGGATAGAGGATGATGGATCTGGAAGTCTCTGGTGTAGTTAACCATAGACCACAGCACGCCTTCACCCTGGATAAGAATAATTGAGAGTTCTCCTAGCTGAGGTAGACCTATTTCATGTGCTACCAAATTATGTGAAGAAGTATTCCCAACTGAAACCTCTTACACAGTAGGCGGTGGAATAGGGGAATCCTCTCTAGAGAGAGAACCCTGACCCACATCAACAAGTAGTTCCATCAATATTATTTTATTTGGAATCTTCTATAATGTAAAGTAAATATTAATAACATTTTAGAAACATCATAATCAATATATGGGATCATATAAAGGTTTCCCAAGGAGGTTAGCCACAATCCAAGGTGTATGCCTCCTATCACTAACCAAGGTTCTCCATACAATAATGTTATCCACAGTTGTATATATACAAAAACATAACAATATGATTAGGTTCAAATATAAAATGCTAACAAATATATCATTACATCATAAAAATATATATATATTACATTCAATAAAATAATTCTATCCCAAAAAAATGTCAAAAATAAAGACATTAAACTAAAGAAATAATATGCAATACGAGAATCAGTATATATATAGAATGTGATCCTAGGTTCCTACTCATGATGCATGAATGCACTTAAAAATATATATAAAACTATAACATAAATTCATTAAATGGTAACTCAGAGGTCCATTATATATGAGAAATCCAGGCACATGGAAACTACCCTACCCGAGTCACACATAGCTATCTCATTTCTACCATGTCCCATGTTAGCCCAAAAAGAAAAGAAGAAAACTATGCTTTAATACCATTTGGTAATTCCCTAACCCGAACCACCAAGTCTGGGATAGAGTGTCACATGACCTCATGGGTGCCTTCCCATATGCAAGATGTTTTCGACTAGAAGTGAGGGTATGAAGTCCATCATTGGGGAGACTATAGCCCCAGTATCATTCCTTTTACCCAAAAATATAAACATAATATAATAATCAGAGTGATATGAGAAAAACTAAATAAGAAAATGGTACACATGTTATATAAATAAATAAAGAGTCTCCAAAAGTAGTATGCCAAACCAGATTACAATTATAAAAGGTAAGTAAATAAATAGAACACTATGGAACCCTCCGGATTCTATCATGATCCTCAACCATCTCCATGTTCCATGAATGAAGTGTCTTCCATGTTCCCCTTCATCTTTCTTAGATCCTTATACATGAATTCTGCATGCGCATCGAGATGATCGTGTAGGGTGTGAGTAATAAAATATAGTAGGACACCACCAATGTGTCCTTAAAAAATGTTCACATGTATAATAGGTGTATATGATGATAATAATAATTGAACAAAATAAAAATATTAATCATTTTTCAAGTACCCATGTGCTAACCAAGCCACCAAGATCCTTTTTCGTACTTGTTTTAGCTCCATGCTAGAAGGATAATCATATAGATGTCAGAAGTAACTAAAACAATCCACAAGGATTGTATACATATTACTCAGAAAACTCATAGAATAGATTCAACATGTTACTCAATATCCACAAGGTATAGAGTTCTATTTAGTTACTCGGTATCCTTATAGCATCGAGTTCTAAGTCGAACTATAAGGCTAACATGATCCAACCCTATGTACGGTACATCACCCTCATCACTGCATGTCGAGTTAACTCCCCCGCTAAGTGGACATCATAACATTACAATCCACTTATCACATGTACCAAGGAAAAACATCAAAATCCATGGTAACAAACATAGAAGGGTAAAGAATACATGAAAAACATAACATGTCACCATGAGAAAGTAAAAGAAATGTATGAAAACATGTTATCATTATAAAGCATGGTAACAAGATACTCTAGAATTACCCATGGAAACAAGGATCGTATATGGGTATCATGGTGATACACACAACCATAAGAAATTGAATCAATCAAGAACAACAAGCCATTCCAACACATGAATCACAGAAAGAAAAAAAGTGTATACGAGAGACCCAAAAGGTAATAGACTTCCTCCCTCAATGTGTTTGATAAAAAATGAAAAGGTTTTTCAAGGAAATAAAGACTGAACCACATTACACCCCTATGAAGAATCATATCACACGTTAATGATGCCAAACTTGAGATCTAATTTTTTGAAAAGTAGGTTTAAAATGGAGGCTTGAGATAATTAAAATTCAAGAAGGTGGTTTTATAATTACATACATTAAGGACCCTAGGGTGTGTGTTGAGATGGATACATCCCGCGTTCCCTTTGAGTTCATCTGGATCACGGTTGGTGAGGAATACCGCTGTAAATAGCGGGTTGTGTATGAGAATTGGACCGACTTCTGTGGTTCTTGCAAGAGGTTGTGTCACACCGATGAGTCCTGTCATGTAGGATCTCGTGTTCAAGTGAGAAGGGTTCATACTAGTGGGAAGGCTGCTATCTTGAATGTTGTGGAGGGCTCAGAGAGCAAGTCAATGGATCTCTGTGTGAAAGGGCTTCTGGATCAGACTTCTAAAGGACCTACTATTGGAGGGAGAGACTCTCGAATGGATGAAGCAGATGGGGAGGCCTCTGCCCCTAGACATCGGAAGGTCTCCTTTGATGAGGGTGTCTTTGCTGGTTCTTCCTGTTCTGGTAGGCCTAGGGAGAAGGAGGTGAATGGAGGGCCGGCAGTCGCTTTGGAACCAGAACAGGTGGGCACTGTCTCAGGATCTACTTTTGTGGAGGTGTCCAACAGGGATAGGGCCAAGGCTGTGAATTGCCTTGATTCTATGGCCAGTACTTTTGTACCCATAAGTAACAAGTTTGAAGGACTTGATGTGGACCGGCTATCTGAGGACCGAGAGGAGGATGTTTGTGCAGGAGTTGATGGGGAGGTAGAGGTCTTGGGATACCTACAGACTGTTTTCCTGGAGAAGGAGCAAGGTGCAGGCCATGGGGAAATTCCGAACAGTGGTGCAAGGTCTCTTTGTCTAGTTGAAGGTATCGATCAGAGGATGGGGGAGGGAAGCAGTAGGAATGTCTATGGGCCTTTGGGTAAAACTGTTCAAGTGCAGAATGATATTGATAATGGTATTGTATTGGAAGATTATGTTGCTGAGGGTAAGGGGATGGACCTAGATTCTATGGATGGGGAAGATGTTATCTCTACTGATCAGGAGCCGAGGCATATTTCGGAGGGCACCGAGTCTCCTTTGAGAGAGCAGGCCGGGGAATAAAGGGAGATGTCTGGGCAAGGAAAGGAGAACTTGAGTCCTATAAATTGTTCATACAGTGAAATTGTCCAAAAGGGGAATCAGAAGGTGTCTGCTGGGGGAAAATCAATATCTGCAACGCTGGGAAGGAGGCCACAGAAGGATTATTCCTATCTTCCGCGGCCGATGCAGACAAGGTCTGCCTCCAAACGGAATGGCGGAGTGGTTCTGGAAGTCAAGAAGAGAAGCGGGATTAAGAAGGCACCCCCTGATATGCGGGTTCTTGAGAATCTCCAGAATCAAGTGAAAAGCACAGGTTTTTGGAGACATCCTGAGTGGGAATCGGCGACAGGGGAAGAAGAATCCGACTTGGGAGTCGGGGAAGACTATGGGTACTATGATATGTGACTTTCTGTTTTTTCTCTTGTTGTTTCTGCTTGACAGTCTTTTTGAAGTGTTGAAGTGTTTGTGATTTGGTCTCGGGTATGTGGGTTTCATGACCGCCGTTGATGATATTGTGAGTTGGTCTCTAGTATGAGGGTTCTTTGACCGCTGTTGATGATGTTGGATCTTGTTTGTATGGTTACTGGTAACCCATAAACCGACTTTTTATAAAATGAAAAAATGGATTTCAGGTTAACATAACTAATTCCGATGTATTTCAAAGGAGGAGGAGTCAATTCCCCATATTTTTTTTGATTCGAGAACATATCTTCAATTCTTATCCAATTATATAATAGGGATTTGGGTATAGCTAAAAATCATTGATCTATCATCAATCTTTCAACAAAAAATAGATTTAATATGAGATTAAATAGGGAAAGTTATCATGATGATCATTCTAAATAACTCACCTAGAAACATCTAATTTTCTTGATAATTCTATCTATATTCAAGGGGTTGTTGACACATTGAATCCTCCACCAATATAACAATGAATCATCAAAATATTATTGTTTCATCTTTAATCTACCATCTATAATGGTTTTAGGAATATGATTGTTAAACACTTACTCATTGAATGTTCGTTGTTGATGGTAGATCTCAATCTGAATAAGAACCATTCTCAACAATCTAGATCCACCACTGTTCTACAAAAAAAGGAAGATTTTATCAACAGATCATCATAGAAACCATAGATCCATTAAATATTCATGTTCATCTCTCAGTAAGAAAGAATTATTTGACATATATCTAGAAAATAATCACCATTCTAACACCATCGAATTGGTCAAAGCTTGAAAACACCAAGGGATATGTATGAGAGAGGCCAAAGACTAAGGGAGAAGGTATAAAATTCTAGAAAGGACCATAGGAATATAATTTTGGTATTAATAAAGGTGGAAATACATGTGAAATTAAAACCTTTGGGTGAATTAATTGCACCCCTAGACTGAGCGCACTGGATACACGGTTGGCCTCACCGATGAGCTAGTGGTACCACACACTAGCTAGCTCGTGGCTATTTTTTAACCACTGCAAGGCTGAGCCTCAACCATCATTCCATCATTTGCTTCCTAAACCCTTGATACTAAAAACCAACCTCCTAATAACCCATATGAGAGGAGAAAAAAAAATATAAAGGATAATTTATAAACTCATAATATCTCATACACCAAAATAAAATGAGGATGTTACACTTCACATTATGAAACACTCAAATTTCATGTGTGGTTATCTATGGATAATGAACTAAAAGTGCCAAAAAAAACTTGTTTAGAATATAGATATAATTTTTTACACTTCTAACAACTATATGAATATTCTTTAAACTCAAAAGAAATTTTTTGAGAATATTAAAGAAAATATAAAATCCTCATTAGCTAAAAATTCTTTATTAAAAAAGGCGAGCATGTCCAACAACAAAAGGTGGAAACTTAAAACGTGATAAAGATCATGTTTTTTAAAGGAGTTCAAAATTTGAAAATAAAAATATGATATAGTGTGAAGATCTCTCCCAATGTAAAAGAATGAAAGATATTTGTTAATATATAGTTCTTAACCTTTCTATTATTACTAGTGAGCTCATAAAATCCCCTCCTTACCCTCTTTTATTTTTTTTATGAGTAATAACATATAGAGAAATAGATTTAATGAATTTGGTTTTATTGGATTTTTCCTTTGAATATTTTTATGTATATATCTGAATTTATCCTCAGAGTTGGCACGGTGTCTGGGTGTCTTAGGACCCCGTAATTGATATATTAAAAATATTAATATATTTTAATACACATGTGTGCATAATTTTAGTGTTTTTTGTTTTATCGTTTTTTGGAACCTGATATGGGAAATTTAAGGCCATGTTTGATTCTCGAAGGTGGGGTTTACTGTAGGCATGATCTAAAGTTGGTCAACACCGGATACCTGGTTGATGAAAATGCCGGGAGGTGTGTTTAATAAAATAAATAATTTACTTATTAATTTTATTAAATGATCTAAAGTAATTCCATTTATAAATATTTATTTATGAAATTTCACTAGGGTTAGCCACATAACCCTGGGAGGATTTGAGGAGAGCGTTCTTCATTGGAAGATCGAGAACAAAAAACAACGGAAGATTAGATCGAGGTGGATCGAGAGGTAGAAAACACAGCGTGTCTTCTATATCATAGGAAAATGACTTCTTCATCATATATAGAACCAAATAAAGGTAGGGCTCATAAATTTTAGTTTCCATCCCTTTTGATTAAAATATTGAGCATGGATTTAATTATTTGCTTCTTGGTCTGTGACTAGTTCATCCTTCACATGAGCCTTGTTGTCTTTAAATTTTTTGATCCAATTAAACTTCTTATATCACATGCTATCACCCATTATATCCCATTAATAGGATCGTTGGGTAATAATTAATTTCCAAAGAATTTTTAATTTTTTTTCTTGTACTTTCCAACACTCGTTCTTTGCAGTCTTCATCATTGGAAGATGGGGTCATGATTTGACATTGTCAGGGTGGGTTTGAGCACAATAAAACCCCCAGATTCATGGTAGTTGTGTGCATGACAAATGGATTGGTGATTTTCATAAAGATTGGGATAGATTGTGGGATGTGGGTAATCACTATGTGGATCTGGAATCAAGAGTAGCAATGTGAGGTGCAATGATATTTGGGAGGCAGTGCAGGCTTCAAGAGAATGATCATAATCCGATTTCTGGCTACCCGATTCTGGGAATCAATGGCTGGAGGTGACCCCCTATGATTTCAAGCAGTCAAACAGTGGTATTTTCAACAAAATCAATAGATTGATAAACTATGTGAAGAATCTATACTTTCTATAAAAACACAACTACATTTTGTGTAGTGTGGAAGAACACATGGTGTGTTCTTTGGATTTCATGGTGGCTAGGTTTTCCAGCTGAGTTAAGGATCACTCATCATGTAGTCGGGCTCACACATCATGTGAACCTACCCGGGTAGCCAAGACATGTGCCATCTGTACACACCACAAGACCCCAGGTGGTCATATACGCCCTTTACCACACAGATACACTGTGTGGATGTACTTGGATGGTCGAGCCATGTGCTAGGTGTACATGCCTAGGACCCTAGGTGGGCAGACACATCGTGTACTACCTGCACATGGGGGTTGGTATGACATGGCTTTCGAAGCCCTGTTCAGGGGAGAACACAGCCAAGCTGTGAGGCGGGGCACATGCTATACAGACCCCCATTCACGCCATGTATTCCCCCAGGAACATCTTCCTCTAGTATATCCTTCTTTGAGACTCGAATTTTGGACCATGAGAATCATATACTAAGTGTTTTTCCACGTAGAACACGACGGTGGCATTTGTTTTTATATACGATATATGATGTGAGGTATTCGTAGAAGGTGATGCTTGATGATGGTAGTGATCCACTATGGGGAAAATGACTTTTTGCGATGGGTGATAGACCCATCACAAATAGTCTGTCAAAAGATATTATTTGTGACAGGAATTGTATCGTGTCGCAAATAGTTGATTAAAAAAGAGTATTTGAGACGAGAATATATTCCCATCGTAAATACCTCTAGCGTGCAATGCGCACCACACCACGGGAGGAGTATTTGCAATGGATATGTACACACATCGCAAATGGTATCTTTTGTGTTTTGTTATTTGTGACGCTTGTTTACTCTTGTCGCAAATAATATTTCAGCTGGATAAAATTTGTGACGGGTCCCATTGCAAATAATTTTTGTCATTTTAAGTTATTTGTGAAGGGAAGTCCATGAGTCGCAACTAATGTGTTGGCAGTGGGTATTTACGATGGGCTTCGTCGCAAATACTCTTTTTTATCGTCACCGTAATTAATAACGGTGGTACTATTTGTGATGGGACATGTCACAAATACTATTTTATACGACGGGATTCCCATCGCAAGTACTCAAGTTATCTAACCTATATATACCCCCACCCAAATTTTTCTCATTCTATTCTTCTCTAAAATTCTCTCTCATTCTTCACTCTCATATTCTTCAGTTTAAACTTTTTTGAGTTTTAAACTTTACAGGGGACCAACTTTCAAGCTTTGCATCCACTAAAAGATTCGGTTTTAAGGTATTTATTTAATGCTTTTGTTTTTTATTTTATTTATTTTATTTTATATTAGTAATAATTAATATTAATTAACAGTAATAAGATTTAATTAGAATTAGTTATTTTTACGAATATTTAGTTTTAATTTGTAGTAATGTTTTAAATTAAAAGTAAATAGTTTGAATTTGAAATAATTTTTTTAAATTAGTAATAATTTGCTGAAATTACTGATAATTCACTGGAATTTATAATAATTAGTAGTAATTAGTAAAAAAATGTTGTAATTAGTAAAAATTAATAATATTTAGCGGTAATTAGTAAAAATTAGTAATATTTATCTATAATTAGTAATAATTAGTGGTAATTAGTAATGAGTAGTAAAAATTAGTGGTAATTAATAATAATTAGTAAAAATTAGTAATAATACATAATAATAGTAAAAATCAGTGGTACTTAGTGAAAATTAGTAATAAGTTGTTATAAATTATTAAAAATTAGTAAAAATTAGTGGTAATTAGTAATAATTAGTAAAAATTAGTGGTAATTAGTAATAATTAGTAAAAATTAGTGGTAATTAGTGGTAATTAGTAATACTTAGTAGAAATTAGTAATAATTATTAAAAATTAGGTAAAATTCATAATAATTAGTAATAATTCATAATAATTAGTAATAATTCATAATAATTAGTAATAATTCATAATAATTAGTAATAATTGGTAATAATCAGTAAAATATTATTAATAATTAGTAATGATTCGTAATAATTAGAAAAAAATCATAATGACTAAAAATTAGTAAAAATCTCTCATAATTAGAAAAAATTAGTAATAAATTTTTATAAACTAATAAAAATTAGAAATAATTAGTGGTAATTAGTAGAAATTAGTAAAAGATAATAATAATTAGTAAAAATTAGGTTTAATTAGTGGTAATTAGTAATAATTAGTAATAAATTTTTACAAACTAATAAAAAATAGTCATAATTAGTGATAATTAGTAATAATTAGTAATAATTACTAATAATTAGTAAAAATTAATAATAATAATTAAAATATAGTACCAATTTGTAATAAATAAAAATAATTAATAAAAATTTGTAATAATTCATAATAATTTGTAAAAATTCACAATAATTCATTAAAATAGTGGGAATTAGAAAACTTTTGTAATAATTAGTGACAATTAGTAATAATCAGTTGTAATTAGTAATAATTAGTAATAAATTGTAAAAATTTGTAATAAATTGTTATAAACTAATTAAAATTAGTAAAAATTAGTTTAAATTAGTAAAAAATAGTAATAATTATTAAAATTTAGTAATAATTTGAAATAATTAGTAATAATTCTTAATAATTCATAATAATTAGTAATAATTAATAATAATTAGTAATAGTTTATAAAAAATACTAAAATCTAGTAATTATTAGTAACAATTAGTAATGATTCGTAATAATTAGAGAAAATTTTTCATAATTAGTAAAACTTGGTAAAAATTATCAATAGTTATTGGTAATTATTAATAAATAATAATAAATTATTAGAAACTAATAAAAATTAGTAAAAATTAATGGTAATCAGTAATAATTTGTAAAAATTGTTAATAATTAATATAAAGTAGTGGTAATTAGTAATAATTTGTAATAATTAGTGATAATTAGTAATAATTAGTGGTAATTAGTAATAATTAGCATTAATTAGTCATAATTAGTGGAAATTAGTCATAATTAGTGTTAATTAGTAAAAATGAGTAACAAATTGTTATTAACTAATAAAAATTCATAATAAATTTTCCTAAACTAATAAAAATTAGTAAAAATTAGTGTTAATTAGTAAAAATTACTACAAATTAGTAATAATTATTAAAAATTAGTATAATACACAATAATTCATAAAAATTAATAATAATTAGTAAAAATCATTAATAATTAGCAATAATTTGTAATAATTTGAAAATATTTATGGTAATTAGTAAAAAATATTAAAAAATAGTTTTAATTAGTAAAAGATAGTAATAATTAGTAAAAGTTGGTAAAATATACTAATAAATAGTAAAAATGGTAATGATGAGTAAAAAATAGTAAAACATGATATAATTTACAGTAAATTTATATAAATTACTATAATTTATTAGAAATTGCAATAAAATAATATAAATTGTTATAAATTACTAGAAAATTGATGATGAAATAGGTCATCCATTTTCAGGTCATGAGAAATGGAAAATTTTGATAAGGTTGACCCAAATTGGTCATTTCTAATGACCTAAAAATTGACAATTATATGATTTACAACTTTTTAGTAATTTATAATATATTTTATTACTTTATATTAAATTATACTTTAAATTAGTATTAATTACTAAAAAATAGAGATAATTACAAAATATTAGTGATAATTTTCCAATATTAGTAAAAAGGAACATTAAATAACTATAATTAATAAGAAATAATGGTAATTAGTAAAATCAGTGGTAGCTAGTAAAAAATTAGTGATAAATAGATATAATTGACATAATTTACAAGTAAATTAATTTTTTTTAATTTTATACTCTTTTTCTAGGTCGTCTTATTCTAAAGTCAAATTAATCATAAAGAATTTATTTATTTTATATTTTTAGTGAAATATAGAACAAATATATCAGAAATAGTCTTTATTACATGACCACATTTGGATGAATAGTCATAGGAATCCAAACGGTTCTGATATAAATCATGTATATATTGAAGGTGTCAAAGTTTTTTTTATCATTTGAATCATTAAAACTCAAAAAAATAGAAGGGATAATTAAGCGTCCATGTAAGAAATGTGATCTGAAGAGGTTTGACTTAATTGAAAATGTTTGGGGTCATCTTTTACATTTTGGTTTTCGAGTAGATTATGTTTTTTGGTATCAACATGGTAAATGTGATTCCAGGGAAGATACTAATAATTTACTTTCAGATCCATCATGGTTTCACAATTTAGTACATAATGTGATCGGTCTATCTTTTCAATAAATTGAAACTCAGGATAATATTGATATAACTTCTGAGTTGGAACCATCTTAGGTTTATGAGTTGTTTAATTCTGCTAAAGATGCATTATATCTTGGTTGCGAGATAACCAAATTTGAAGCAATTGCAAAATTTATGGTTATTAAATCAGATAATGGAATGTCAAACATATATTTTGATATGATATTATCTTTTTTTAAAGAACTACTCCCTGAAGGAAATGTTATGCCTATAAATTTCTATGAGAGCAAGAGGTTGGTTCATAATTTTGGTCTTGGTTATGAGAATATTCGTTCATGTTCAAATTATTTCATCTTATATTATTGTGAAAATGAGTCATTGGTTAGTTGTCTTATCAATGGATAATTGAGGTATAAATAGGCTCAATTAAGGAATTATCGACTAATTCCTATAAAATGGTTATGGTATATTCTGCTTACACCCAGATTGCAGTGTTTATCTATGTCTCAGAACACAACATCATTAATGTTATAGAAAAAAACAAATATTTTAACTTTTAAAATATTAAATCATAATTTTGATGGTGATTCGGGGAAATATTTTGACCAAGTACATCCATATTTTTCTTCATAAGAACAAATTTTATGATTGGGTCTTTCAACTGATGATTTTTGTCCATTTAGTTCTTACAATAGTCAATATTCTTATTAGACCATCTTTATCACTCCGTAAAATTTACCTCCTTGGGTGTGGATGAATGAGACATATATAGTTTTGACCATATTAATTCCAGGACATCCAAAAAATAATATCGATGTTATTTGAAGCCATTGATTGATGAATTAAATTTATTGTGGAGTAATGGTTTCAGTACATGTGATGTTGTTGCAAAAAAATTACCTAATGAAACATGCATTAATTTGGACAATTAGTGACTTCCCATCATATGGTATTTTATTTGGTTAGGGTACACATGTTCCAAAATCATGTTCCTACTATATAAGTGACAAAAAATAATTTATTCTTTTCAATGGAAGAAAACCTTATTTTTCAATTTTCATTGAATATTTCTTCCCACCGATCATCCTTTTTAGAGGAATAAATTTCATTTCATAAAAGGCACAATTTAAAGAAATGAATCTCCAATAATGATCTTAGGTATTGAGTTAAAATCTATTGTTTCTTCATTACCTCTCATAACCTTTGGACTGACTATAAACTGATAAAAAATATATGGATTTTGGAAAGAACAAAATTGGATAAAATAGAGAATTTTTTGGGATCTTCCATATTGGTATGATTTATTGATCTATCATATGTTGGATGTCATGCATATTGAGAAGAATTGTTTTTATAATATATTTTATATAATTTTGTATACACCTGGTAAGACCAAATATAATTCAATGGAATGATTCAATCTTTCCCAAATTTGTAGGCCACTAGAACTTGAACTATTTGAAAATGATAGATCAAAAAAGTTAATGAATCCAAAAGTGGCTTATAAAACTTACAAATAAAATCATTTATTATTTTTTCATTATATTTCCTATTTGAGGATTCCAGATGGTTATGTATCCAATTTCACTAGATGGGTCAGAAATTTTCATATTAATGGATTAAAAAGTCATGATTTTCATGTTATAATGGAAAAACTTCTACTAATTGGATTTAGAAATTTTTTGAGTTCTATTGTTTGGGATGCATTAACTGAAATATCATATTTTTTCTGAGATATTTTTGTGGCAACAACAGACTTCAATTCACTAAGTATATTTCAACAAGATTTTGTTTTAATTTTATGTAAATTGGAAAAAAATATGCCGACTTTATTTGAATCAATGGAACATTTGAAATTACATTTTCTACATGAATAAAAATGTGGAGGTTCGGTATAGTTATGATGGATGTACCCATATGATATATGCATGTAGAAATTGAAGAAAATTTAACATAACAAAGCATCGATTGAAGGATCAATTGTAGAAACTTATTTACAGGAGGAATTTCATTTTTCTTCTCTCATTATTTTGAATCTGAATATCCCTAAAAACATAACCGAATGGGACTTAATGAGTGAAATTTTTATTATGAAATGAGCAATCAATTATTATTTTCAATCAATTTGAACTTGGATTTGGTGGAGTTCATAAATGATAGATTTCAGGTGATGAACATAACATGGCTCATACATATGTTCTACTTAACTGTGAATAAATGAAACCATTTGTATAGTGAGTGATACTCTAACTTATTCAATATTTTTTAAATTAAATTAATAATTTTTTATTTATAGGTTATATGATAATCATATTAATAAATAGTTTCCACAAATTACAGTAGTTGTTCTTGAAGAACATCGACAAAATAATTTTTCCTATTGGTTTCAAACACTGGTAAAGTAAATTGTTTATGGTTTAACATATAAAATAAAATTATAACTCTTTATATTGATAATTGTTTTTCAAATTTTCAGTTATATCAACATGCTAATAAAATTGATAATAGATTATGTGTATTGAGTAACCCACCATCCAAAATGGTTAAATATTATAATTCATATGTGTTGAATGGTTTTGAATTCATAAATGTGCATATAGTGAATCAAAAAAATAGTGAATAATGGTATTTTCTTCAGAAGATCTCATCATAGAGAAAGTGAAGTTGACTTGTATGGCTTACAGGAAGAAATAATTAAACTGTGTTATCTAGGAAAAAAATATGCAATGGTGTTTAAATGTCATTAGTTGGATACGATACCGTATTATGTGTTCATCTGCACCATAGAATTTTTGATAATAAACATAAAATTCTTCTTACAGTAAATGAACCATTTTTATTGGATCATCAGGTATATAAAATTTATTATGAAAATTATTATGTTGTTTCAAGAGAGTTAAGTGATTTGTGGAGCATAATAAAAATAAAATATTATGAAAATTAGTTTATCCAAAGTGAATTTGGTTCTGCTAAAGTAGAAGGAATTGAAATTTTTCAAGCGACAACTTCAAATCCATATTTTGTATGAAGAGGCATGAATATTAGTGATGGCACCACATAATTATGGGTTGATGGTAGAGATGGTGTTATTGATGTAATAAATGAATTTTAAATACAAAGAGATGGTGAATCTGAAACTCCTATGGAAATTGATGACACTGAGGAGGAATATAAATATATTAACACCATTATATACGAATATGAGGATGAAGATAGATAATGACACAGTACTTATTGTTTATATTAAAAAGAATTATATATATATATAATACTCATCTTAAATTATTTGTTGAAAACTTTTTTCATGTTTAAAATGTTTTACGACACTTATTAAGATGTATTATGTAACCTCCAGGAGGCTGTATTACCTGGTGATGAGCCTAGTGATATGTCATCAGACCCTCAGGTACCTAGAATTTCCTTGTCAACTTAGAGGGGTTTGGGCCTTATGATATTTAGGATTCTTAACCCAATTATTGAGTGATGACCACATCTTGACTTCGATGCATGTAAGAGGAGGTATATTCGGTTGTGTATTTTAGTTAGTTTTTATTAATTTTCATTAATTTATTTATATAATAACTTTTTTATTATTTGTTATATTTTTTCATAAATTTTCACATATAGAATTTGGGTAGAGAAGTGCTATTTTCCAGAACTATTTTTCTAAGGCATGGGTGATGTTGGATTAGGTTACTAGGGATGTTTGATAGTTCATGTTTGATCATTAGATGGTACATAAATAAATAATAGTTATTTTTAAAATTATTTAATTATTAACTTGTAATTATTAAAAAATGAAGGGTTTTAAGGTATCTCATTGGTGATAGAATGCAAAGTTCTATCAGGGATGTTTAGGAGGTGTGTACGTGTGAGCATTGTTATTAGTTTTTACACAATTTGAGGAGGTAATCTATGAAGAAGGCAGGAGTGATATATTTTTATCAATCCTATTATACCTATCAACCCGATTACATCTTATCTCAGGTTTGGGATGGATTATGTTCATATTAGATGGGAGTTGGTTTTCAGAAGAGTGTGTCATTAGGTATACAGAATTGGGGGAGGCAGTAGGTGATGCATCAGGCTGGTAGTCGTACATTCAGTACGCATCAATGAAATATGATAAGTATATTTATTAATAATTTATATAAATTTTTATGTAAACTATTTATTTTATACTCATATAGGCAATTGAAAATCCTGATATTACAGAGTTTGATGTTTATAAAAGAATGTATAGCGATCATATCACTAGAGAGACTACAGGTGTTCGCCAGCATTGTATAATGGTTAGTATATATTTTGAGTTTAAAAATTAACTAAAAATATTTTTTTAACTATTTGAATTTCAAATTGAAAATAAAGGAGTCATGTGAGGCTGTGAATTCTTAGAAACATGATGAGAGATAAGCTGATACTAAGAGTACGACCATCGATGCAGTAGGATTCGATGATACACCATGGATGCAGGTGACACAATATACTTTCAAGAAGGTTCGAGTGGTTGGTATCAGTTCTCGACTGATCCGTGATAGTTTTTATGGTATTGTTGTATGGTTGACGTCCAGCTTGAGGGGAGCTCAAGGAGAGTCGTCATCATTGGTCTCACAGTATGAGGAGTAGATACTATCTCATAGTGAGGTTATTGAGGTCATGCATAGGGAGCAGGATGAGCTCCATCTACAGCACCAACAGTAGAAGAAAGAGATGTGATGATGGAAGGAGCCAGAGAACGAGTATATGTGGTGGATTTTTTAGGGCTTAGGGATGGATTTCCCTCCCCCTCGTCTTTCAGATGACCCTCCCCCATCTCCACAATGATAGATATGTGATGGACATATTTACTATGTTAAAATTTAAATGAAAATATTTTATGTAATATTTTTATCATTTTAGATGATTGCAATTTTCTGAATTATAATTTAAAAAAAATCAAATTTTTCATTTTTCATTTTTTTTTATTTTTTCATTTATTTTTTCATTTTTTTCATTTTTTCATTTTTTCATTTTTTTATTTTTTTATTTTTTTATTTTTTTATTTTTTTATTTTTTATTTTTTATTTTTTTATTAATTTTTTTAAACTTATTTGTGATGGGTGATAAGCCAATCACAAATAAGTACATGTTTAAAAAAATATTTGCAAAGGGAAAACTCCTGATCTGAAAAGATATTTTTACAATGGCCCTTCACAAAAACTATCTTTTGCAATGCTGTTTTTGAGGACGGGTTATTTATAATGGGACCCCATTGCAAATAAACTGCCATAAATAATATTTTTTTTCACTTGCGATATGGGTATAATCATGTAAGAGATTTCAGGGTTGGAAAACCCCATGTCGCACCAGGGGACATGTCACCTATATTCCTCTTTATCTATTGAATGGTACCCCCTAACACACTAGGGCATGGGTCCTCTATTTATTGAGTGGTACCACCCTAATAGGCCAGGTTGTGGGTCCTCTACCTACCGAGTAGCAGCCCATATCGTACTGGGGTGTGGGTCCTCCCTTCACTAAGTGGAAACCCCTATCTCACCATGGTGTGGATACTCTATCTGTTGATTAGAACCCCCAATCATACTAGGGTGCATGACCTTCGTTCACTGATAGGTACTCCCCATCTCACCAAATAATAGTTCCTCTATCTATTGAGTGGTATCCCATTATTGTACTATAGTACGGGCCCTCCAATAGATATTGTTCCCTCTCAGGTTGTGGATAAGCGGTGATATGTGGGTCCTCCGCATGGATTTCTTAGACACTCAAGCGAGATGATGGGCATCAGTGATATACCTTTAGAACTATATGTATACTTATAATCTTGGGCAAGACTATGGATATGGATATCCCCTTTCTCACTCATCTAGGTTTCTTATTAAGTATATATATCTATAATGGATTTTGTTTCCTACTTTCTTTGGGTTGAGATGACCATTGTCTATATTTCTATTTCTCCCTTTATAGTTTTTGGAGTGTCCTATTGGTTATGTATATACACACCCATACATGTTATTTTCTTGTACATGTCATGTCTTATACAGACGATGGACAATGTAGTGGCGAAATCGGTGGATCATAGTGATACCCAATTGCATTGACCATGTACGGTGGTTAAACTTGGATATCGGGAGTCGATATCTCTAAATTTTCCTTTATCCTTGTTTTTGTCAGGATGGGACTTCATTTATGGTTGGTCATGTATTTTTTCCCTTTTTTTTTTGTTTTATACTTTTATACTCTAATGTATTCCCCAGAGGTTACTTAATGCATGATTTTACTCTAGATGTTACAGTCTTTACATTATTCCATCATAGTGTTTTATAGAGATAGTCATGTGCATAGATACAGGTAGTTATGATAATGCCTCCCAATTATATTATGTCTTCTCAGCACTGGTTTCCAACCCATAGACTATTGGAGTCAAGATCGGAGATATGACTGCTAGGCAGTCCCTAGTGGGTCGGGTCATTACATTGAAGGAGTGAAATAAAGGGGGATTTGGATAAGTGATTTAACCACTATATAGTACATAAATAGATGTATATCATGGTTTCATTATGAAGAAAAACTACCATGATGAATAGATGAGTGCATCCCTTGAGGGGATCCACTAAGAAGAAGAGACTGTAAAAAGGAAGATTTATTTCTAAAAATCTAGAAACTAGAATACTTTTAGATAAAATTTAGTGAGATTTATCCCAATCATAATTTTACCCCTAATTTATTCACATTAAAATTTTTAATTTAGGATAAGTGATGGTTGGTGGGAAATCTAAAAGAAAGGGTGAGTATTTTCGTGCACTTGAACTTTTTTAATGAATTTCTTGAAGATGAGTGAAGTTTATACTTTATAATAAATTTTTTTAAACATCCCCAAACATGATAAAGTTGAAGTTGTATCCCATGCTAGACATATTTACAAAATTCTTGATGAATTTTTTGAAATCATACTTATTTTATACACTAGGTTATCCAAAGTAGACTTAGATTTTACTAAAAAAAGTCTCAATGGTAAGAAATAATATTGTGTCATCCTTCTCTCAATAAGAAGCTGTTCTTTAATTTTAGATTAAAATGTGAAGAAGTTATTTTTTAGATAATAATATAATCCCCTATATTCTTTTACATCTATTGACAATAAGGATGAGAAAAAAGGAGCTCAAACTTTCATATTGAAATAGGTGTTTTGATGGTATTGACAAAAAATACAAAGGGGGATTGAAGATATCATGTGTGGATTTCATTTTTTGTTAACATGGAAGGATACTATGATGGTTTAAATTTATCAATATGTTTAGATGTAGTATAGAAGAGATGATGAGGTGTTTCTATCATAAATGTAAAAGGAAACATTGTGTTGTTTCTTGGATAAATTAGTTGGACATATTTAATTAATAGCATCCATATGTGATGATTGATGTTTTGGTATTTAAGGAAATTAATTATATGTATTTTAGTTGAAAAAACAATATCTATGACTGTTTAAAAGTGAAATTTTAGTAACTGTCTAAATGAGATATTGAAAAATCTATCTTCAAGAAGTTAAAATCTACCTTAAAATGTGTAAGAAACCATCCATGAAGCTTTATTAACACAAGTGAGCATACCAGGAGATGAAGACAATTTTATTGAGGTTTGGAGTTGATTTTGATTGATTTTGAAAACCATATAATGATTAGAATAGGTTCTGAGATTTATTGAGTGAATCCTGAAAATTGGATAAGAATAAGAAAATGGATAATTCCACTTTGAAAGAATCACCCTATGACTTTATAAGATTCATTCTTGACTTTGGGACTTAAATTTTTAAAAGAGTCTAGAATTATTTAAGAGTGATTCTAAAAACTTTATAAGAGTAAAATAAAAAGGGTTTCAATGGAAAAGAGTAAGTTTAGAAGAGTCGTTATTTACTTTGTAAAGGTAACTAGGTAATTTGGAAGAGTACCTCTTAGTTTTGTGAGAGTCATATCGATGCTTACATAGAAAATTTTCAATGGTGTTATAAGTATTAAAGAGTAAATTATACTTCGCAAGAGTAACATGTAACTTAAAGAAAGTAAAATATGAGTATGGAAGAGTAAATCCTAGTTCATAAGAGTCAAATGAGACTTCAAAAAAGTAATAAATGATTCAGATGAGAAAAAGGGGAGTTCCAAATATTAAATTAATTTGAGAATTTTGAGCTTCAAAACATTAAAATTATTCGGAGATATTTTTTATCAATGTAAGAGGATAAATTATTTCCACGCCACAAGTTATTATTCCATTTCATGATTCATGAGCCCATTAACACACATATGAAATTCTAAAAGATTTAAAATATGTGGATTTTTTGGGAGAAGATACAATGGTTTGAATATTTATGAGGAGTAAAACATGAGTATTAAAGAAAATTTAAATATATCCCTTGACTTAGTTTAAATTAGTGTGAAAAAAGGATTTCATGTTGCTAATATTTTAGGAATTTCCACATTAATATGGAAACCAAAATAATCATGATTATGTGAATATAAAAATGATATGAGGAGAAGAAAATTAAGTGACCTCTCAACACTACTACTCCCTAAAGAAACATATCAAATCAAAGTCATGAGAGAACCTAATACTATACCAGTAAGAATAACACCTATTTTTATTGAGAAATAAGAAAAAAGAGAAGTAGGAGGAGTCATATTATACAACAGTATCATAGAATGTGGTGAACTAAGGCCTACTAAAGTTGAATGATAGGAAGATAAAGGTTTATGTGTTCCACACCAAGAAGATAAAATAGAAAAAGTCATAATTGATGGTTCATGAAAAAATATATTCATAGACTATGTGAGGTAGTAAATCTAGTCATGAGACTAAGATATGTGAAACAACATGAGAACAATTGGGAAGCTAATAACAATGTGATGTGGTATAATTATTGTAAGATCCTAGATTTTATGGAGGTATGTAATTTTTTAAATTTTAGTTTAAATCACTTAATGTTGGAAAACTAAATGTTTAATAGGTGTATGAGGAAGCTCAGGGGTGTTCTAGGGGATTGAGACATGAAATAAAGGGGAACCAGGCCATTATGTACATGTTTCATGGTTTGTGCACTATTAGTGAAAACCATGCAAATGGAGAACCAAACTGTGCAGTTTGAGACAGATACATTCCACATGATTGGCACATGATTTTTACACCGTGTGAGCCTCCCCAAGAAATAGTATCACCCAACCTCCCTTAGACAGTGGATTGTGCATGTTTTTGCATAGTTTGTAAAATCGTGTGGACAAACCATATGCCCCATTAAAATTTGAAAAAATTACAGTTTTCCCATCTTGATATTTTTATGTTCCCACATGATTTTTTTCCCTTTCTCCTACCTCCATCCATAGTGGAAAACTAAACCCCTCAAGATCTCCCAATGATTGATCTCCCTCATTTTTAGGCTGTTTGTAGCATCGTTGGTTGCGGATCGAAGCTCCAAGTAAGTCTAATATTCCTCTAGATTCTCTTTTCTAGATTAGGGCTTGTAACTTGGGTTATCTTATTTTGAATCCCTAAAACTGTCCTTTTATTGTGAAATCTAGTTTGGGACTTCAAGGGGTGATTGAATTTGGATCTAAGATAAGGATTAAGAGTTTTTTAGTCAATGGATTCGAGGTAGGTGGTCTAAAAGTTATATCTCATAGTATTTATGTTGATGTTTTCTTGCATGGTTGTGTGTTTGCTTCCTTCTTGTGGTGAATTTAATGTTTTTAGTGATATTTCGTAAAAAATGGTTGTTTAAATAGGTATTTGAACCCCTCACGATCCACAAGGAATGTTTTGAGGTTGACTAGACTAATTTAGGGCCACCCATGGGGTGCGCCAATGTTTCTGGGCATAGTAAATGGTAATGTTAAGACCGAAGTTGATATGTGATATAATAGAGCCCATGAATAACATGTTGGTATGTTAAATTGGATCAAAAAAGAATGTTAATAGTTGTGTCTAGACCTAATTAATAGAATAAGGGATTGTTTTTATAGTATTAAATGGGTTACAGGTAATAAAGTGATCATGTTAAGATACTTATAAATTGTACTTGAAATGCTTAAGTGATCTAAATCATGTGAAATGATAAATATGTTAAGTATGTTAATTCATAAGAAATTGTGGTCATGTTTAGTGGGTAAATTCTTATGAATCGATAAATTTTTCAAAAGGGATAACATAATGGAATTTATGAATTCGTTAAGGGGTTAATGTATAGGGAATGTTGAACATCCCAAATGGGTTAATGTGTGGGAAATTGTTGAATATGTGAAATGAGTTAACATATAGAAAGTATTGAATATAAAAAATAAATGGGTTAAGGCATGACAAGGTAAGTGAGTTAAATGAGTTAAGATTAGTAAGTGGTAAATGTGTTAATGGGTTAAATCATAAGGATGATTTATGTATTAAATGGAATGTGAAATGGTTATGTTATGTGTATTGATTGTGTTAAGTCTTGTGATATGATATATGTGGTAAATAGATAAGTAAGAATTTGTGCATGGATTGGTTGTTTTGGGGTATTAAACTTGAGGATATACTCCCACAGGTTAGGTTAGACTGAGGCTCTAAACCCCACCCCACAATGAACAGGTTAAAGAAGGGGACCAAGGCTTTATACCTCTAACGGATGCATTTGATGGAACTACCTGGATCGAGGATCCAAGGTGATTGTGATGTAAATTTTTATAAATGTTTATCCCTAGAGATATAGGAAGATTTATTATACCTTTATGCTTAGTAATTGAATTGGAGTATGTCATTGTGTAATAATGTAAATTCCAAACCCTTTAAACATGTAATAGAATTGAATTAAGTGATGAAGATAGACTAAATGGTAAATATGGAACAAATGTTTCAAATGGGTAAAGTAAATTTGGATACCTAATGGAAGACCAATTGTTTTTTACTTGTTATTTACTTATTTATTGCATGCACTGTCTATTTAGACTGTATATTTTGTAGACACCATTGGTGGTGGCCTACTGAGTTGTACTCCCACCCTGCTCGGGCCATCATTGGGTACTTGAGTAGATTTCATGGTTACAGGTCAGGACAAGGGAAAAGGCCCAATAATAGGGAGTTGAGTTGGGATTTGGGAGTGCATGGATGGCTATATAGACTTGCAGTCAAGACTATTTTGTGGATTTAGTTGTTGGTATTTATTTTGGGTTTCTTTCACTTTTAGAACTATTAGCATGGCTTGGAATATTAACTATTTGGTTGTGATTTATACCCTATTTGGGAAGTGGTTATTTATACATGTTCTGGTTATTTTATTATTATTTCATTTATTTCTTATGTTATCTATTATGGATTACTTTGGTAAAGAGGGTATAGTATCACCATTTGATTGTTTAGGTCCTCACTGCTAGTTAATAAACTCTGTCATATGGGGAGGCGCGCTTGAGGTCATGTGGCCACCTAGATCGGGGCACCAGTTTAGTGGATTTCGAGTCGAGGATGTTATAAAGTGGTGTCATAGGAGTTCTTTTCTCTATATTACTATTTTGGGATGGTATGTGGGAGATTACTAATTGTTGGGCCTTGGAAATGAGTTTATTCATGGGATTAGCTAACCCATGTATAAGGTAAAAACCCAAGTTTCCATGGTGTGAATTGTTGTATTTGATGTGTGTTGTTATAGTTTAATTATATTTCACCATTTGGTGATGAACTTGTTGTGTGATGTGACTATTTTATGATATTTTTATCACTTATAGAATAGCACAAGGTTTTATATTCATGCATCATCATAAGAACCTAGGGATATAGGTGGCATGAATCATAATAGGCACGCATGGGATGGGTGTGTGAGACATGAAGGGTGGAATGTATTTTACTTTCTTGAAAAAATTTATGAAGATAGTGTATAACAAATATGATGCAAATTGTGTCTAAAATTTAATGAGAGTTATTTCTAATAGAGAATTCTAAAGAATGGTTAGAGGATTGTGCTTAATTATGGGGGGTAAATGAGTTAAAATGGTTGGCTATAAGGAGTTGTGAATAAGTTAAAAATGTTGGTTGTAACGAAATTTAAGGATAGAATTGTGCCTAAAGAAGAATGTTTTATGTTATAAGTGAATTAATGGTTTAAAAAGGGTTTCTAATGAAGGATCTGTGTCTAATTATGTTGGTTTACCCATGTTATCCATAAAACATAGTGAAAATGATATAAGGTAGTTCCATAGGTGTGATATTGTTCATTGGAATAGTATGTGTGGGATGAGTTATTATGGATAGTGCAGATCCTTATTTTATGTAAATTTTGGAAGCTTTATGTTACATGTTCTAAAAATCCATTTTGGCATTGTAGTAAGAGTCCACCGCATCGACGTATACTGGTTGGGCGCCAAGAGGAAGTTGTTGAGCATGCTCATACAGAAGTGGGGCAAGAAGTTCTAAAAGTTCAAGGTAATAAGTGATAGGAGAATTCCCCAGAGAACATTGTTTGTTTTATGTAGATGATGTAATGGGGCCCAGGGAGGGTTGTGCTAAGAATGTTTGATCTAACCAGATAGTTTTAGTTGCAACACCCTCCAATGTTTTCTGGAGAGGGTGTACCTGAGGCTGTAGATTTTTGGATAGATTCCATCTAGATGATTTTGAACCACTTGGGGACTCCAGTTGAGAAGTGGGTTAAGTTGGTAACATACATTTTGTGGGGACTAGAGAAGCACTAGTGGGATATCTTGGTTTAGACCCAGTAGGAATATGTTATGCAATGGAAGGAATTCTAGGAAATTTTTTTTCAACACTTCTATCTAAAGACTTTGAGAAAGGAGCAGTCTACAATGTTTACAAGGTCGATCCAGGGAATGATGTCAGTGATGGATTATATAGGTCTTTTAATAAACTTTCAACACTTTTTTATAATGTTGGCAGGAAAAAAGGTCGCGATGGAAAAAAATTTCTAGGATGGGATTAGACATGTGATTAAGTCTCAGGTAAACATATTCCATTTAAAGAGGTTTTCCAAAGTGGTGGATTAGGCCCTTATTTTAGAAGGGAATGTAAAAGAGGATTCAATAATTTGGTTCATAGCTCCAGTGGCATAGACTAGTGGTGAGACTTCTGAGGATAGGAAGTATTATTTCAAAAATCCTAATTAGGGTGGAAGTGTACAGATTGGTCCAAAGAGAGGAAAAATCTCTCATAGTGGTGACAAGGTGTTCTACTTTCTGTGTGGCAGACTGGGGCACATGCATGGTTAGTTTCCCTAACCACCAGTTGAGTGATGAGCATGCGGAAGGATGGGGCCTGTAAAGTGGTTTTGTAGGAACCCTCAACAGATGAGAAAAGGTGCAGGATTAAGCCAAGTTCCAAGTACATATAGGGGATCAGTTACCCCTTATCAAGTTAGCAGTTGGAGTTTGACTAATTGTACTGCTAGAGGTGGTGGACGTGGTACTCTAAGGAGAGAGCATCCATACCAGTAGGGAATTTTAGTTCCAGGAACTCATAATGAGGCCTAAATTAGAGGGTAATGTTAGCCTCAAGTATTTTATTCTACACCTAGAGGTAGCGAGGCTAGACCATCTATAGTTCGAGGTATGATTCTTATATCTTCCACACTTTCTAGTGATTTATTTGACATATATGCCATATATTCGTTTATCCCTAACCAATTTTTAGTTGTGTTGGGCCTAGAAATGGAACATGTGTGTGGGGTTGTGTTGATTGATAATCTGTTGGGGGTTCAATATGAGGATATTAGAAAATGTAGGGGTTGTGCTCCGAAGTTTTGTGGGAACCATTTTTTATGGGACTAGTTCATTCTTGATATGTTAGGTTTTCATCTAATTTTGGGTCTTGATTGATTGGTGTTTTACCAAGCCCACATTGACTATTACCATCATAGTGTAACATTAGCATCTTTAGAGGGGGACACTTAGATCTATCATGGTGAGTGGGATGTTCGAGTAGTTCATACAGGTCCTGTTTTTCAAGAGTTGGGTGAACTCACAGACCAAGTAGATTTTCTTCTACTTGGTGATAGAGGAGTATAGAATCATGTCTTTCCTCCTATGGTAGATCAGTTTTTGGGATCTATTTCTAGAGTAATTATTGGGATTTCCTCCCAAGTTCTTAATAGAGCTACTGTCAGGATCATAAATAGTTTCCATAACACTATATAAGATGAAAACAAGAAAACTCTAGGAGCTTAAGAATTAGTTGGAGTAATTTGATAATAAATGATTTATTCATCCTAGTACGTCACCTTGGGGATCTTCGGTTCTGTTTTCTAGAAAATTTGATGGGTCATTGCGGTTGTATTTCAATTACAGGAAGATTAATCAGATGATAATTAAGAATTGATACCCTTTTCCTCAAATCGACAATCTGTTTGACCATATGGGGGTGCTTTAGTGTTTTCAAACTTTGATCTAAGGTCAGGAAGGGATATACCTTCTAATATATTGTGAAATGAATTCAAAATTAGGTATGGGTTATATTAATTTTTGGTGATTCCATTTGGATTGAAAAATCATATTTTAGTATTTATGGGACTAATGAACTGAATCTTTCATCCTTAACTAGATCAGTTTTTGGTTGTCTTCATTGATTAAATCTTGGTGTAATCCAAAACTCATGAATATCATTCCAAACATCTTGACATTATCCTAAACACACTAAGATATCATAGGCTATATTTAAAAGCTACATTTCTGAGGGAACATCATCTCGAAGAAAGGTGTCTCTGTGGATTCGAAGAAGGTTCGGAAAGTTGTGTCTTGGGAGCATCCCAATAATGTTTCTAATGTCCAAAGTTTTTTGTGTTTGGTCGATTATTAACTAAATTTAATTAAATAATTTTCTCATTTGGAAACACCAATTTTTGAATTCACCAATAAGCCTCTCAAGTTTGAGTTTTTTGAGGCTTATTGAAATGCCTTTTAGGAATTGAAGAGTTCATTGACTACTGCACCAATTCTGATCTTACCTGATTTAGGTAAGAATTAAACCATGTTAGGTGATGTGCCTATTATTGGTCTTGGAGAATTTTTGATGTAGGATGACATGGTTGTGGCATATGGGTCATGGAAATTGAGGCATCATGAAATAAATTATCATATGAATAATCTTGAGTTGGACATGGTGGTTCATGCCTTGAAATTTTGGTGGCATTAATTACTGGGAGAATGGTTTACAGTGTATACCGATCATAAAATCCTTAAATACATATTCTCTCAACATGAATATTGGTTTAATATATTCAATAATTTGACTTTGAGTTGGTTTACACAATGGGAAATGGAAATAGTGTTGCAAATTCCTTGAGTTGGAAGACTCAGAATCTGGTGGTTTAGGAATCGAGTTCGGAATGGCATATGATGATGTTGTTTGATGATATGCATCTAGAGGTGCAGGATAACCAAGGGTAGATGACCCTTGCATCCTTAGTAGTTGATTTTTTGCTTATGATCCATATCATGGAGAAAAAAATGTGAGGATCTGGAGTGTTTGGATATGAGGGAAAGCGTTAAAGGTGGGGAGTCACCATTGGGAAAGGTTGTTGGAGATGACAGGGTTGTTTATGTTCATGGAGATGTAATTATTCCAATGTGTATGTGGAAATAATTGATGTGTGAGTTTGATTTATCAAAGTGGTAAGTGCACAATGGTTTGACTAAGTTGTATAGTGATCTTCATAGGTAGTTTTGGTGGCTAGGAATAAAGAAAGAGGTTGCGGGTTTTTTGGCGCGATTCCTTACCTATCAGCAGGTGAAGGCTGAGTATCAGCACCCAGGTGGTTTGTTAAATCCTTTTACCATTATTTAATATAAGTTTAATGACGTAAAAATGGATTTCATAGTGGGTCTTCTGAGGATTCCTTGAAATAATGATGGGATATAAGTGGTCGTGGATCGGTTGGCTAAGGTGCCTCATTTCTTTCTGATTCGAGATACTTGAATTGTTGATTAGTTGGGTGAGTTATATGTTTGAGAGATAGTATGGTTTCAGGGAATACTGTGGACTATAGATTAGGATCATGACCTGTGTTTCACATCATGATTCTCAAAGGTATTATAGAGGGTTTTGGGTAACCAGATGTTTTTGAGTATGAATTTTCATCCGCAGATGGATGGGTAGTCAGATCATATGATTTAGGTTCTAAAGGACGTATTGAGGGCATGTGACCTAGATTTCATAGGTTTGTAGGAAAAACACTTGTATATTATTGAGTTTTCCTACAAAAACATTTTTTAGGATATGATTCATATGGAACAGTTTGATACACTTTATGGTAGATCATGTAGATCTTCATTGTGTTGAATGGAATCTGGTGAATCAGAGTCGTTGGGACCAGGTCTCATGTAGGAGATGTCAGAGGAGATTCAGTTGATTTGGAAGTGGATGGAAATGGTTCAAATCAGTCATATGTAATACGCTGATAAACATCGCAGACCTCTCAAGTTTTTGGTGCGTGATTGTGTATTTCTTTAGGTGTCACCAAGGTTGGGTCACCATCAGATTCAGAAGTAGGGTAAGTTAGCACCCAGGTACATGGGGCTATTTCAGATCATGTAGAGGATCGAACTGGTGTCATTTCGATTGGCTCTTCCATAGTGATATAGTGGTATGCATTATTTTTTTTCTTATGTTGTAGCTTCTACAGTACCACCTTGACCCGTCTCATGTGATTGATGTTGAAGATGTTGAGCTTGAGGCAGATGCATCCTTTGAGGAGAATTTAGTTTGTATCATGGATCATGGTGAGAAAATCTCATGGGTAAAGGTTATGCCTTTATTTTGTCTTCTATAGAATCATGGGAATGTTTAGGAAGAAACTTTGGGAAGGGATTTAGATATTTTGGCTCAATTTTACAATCTTTTTACCTAGGAAGCTTAGTGATGCTCGAGAGAAACAGCTCGAGGATGGGCCATTATAAGGTGGGGAGGTTGTAACATACCAAATTTTTTGGAGGTAATTCCTTGTTTAAATTTTGGTTTAAATCTCCTAATATTGGTGAATTAAATGTCCATTGGGTGTATGAGGAAGATTGGGGGTGTTCTGGGGGCTCAGGACACAAAGGAAAGGGGAATCGGGCCATTATGTGCATGTGGCATGGTTTCTACACAGTTGGTGCATTGTATTCAAACTTTCAAAGCCTCCTTGAGAAACCATGAAACCCAAACTCCCTTAGATAATGGATTAAACATGGTTTTTGAATAGTTTAGAAACTTGTTCAGAAAAACCTTGAACCCCATTAAAAGCTGAAAAAAATATAGTTTTTTCATCTCTAGGTTTTTAAGTTCCCACCCATTTTTTCTTTCCTTTCTCCTTCCTCCAACCCTAGTGACGAACCAAAACCCTCAAAATTTCTCATGTATCAATCTCCCTCATTTCTAGTCAACTTTTAATGCTAATAGTTGTATATTGAAGCTCTAAGTAAATCTAATATTCTTCTTGATTCTCTTTTCTGGATTTGGGATTGTAGCTTGGGTTATCTTATTTTGAAGCCCTAAAACACTCTTTTTCTGATGGAATCTAGGTGAGGGGGGTTAAATGTGTGGTTGGATATAGATCCAATTCTAGGATTAAGAGTACATTAATTAATGTATTTGAGGTAGGTTCTCTATAATTTATATCCCATGGTCTTTATATTGATGTGTGTTTGCATGGTTGTGTATTTGCTTCTTGGTTGTTGTGTTTTTAATGTTTTGAGTGAGATTTGGTAAAAATGGTTGTTTAAATAGGGATTTGAACCCCTCACAATACCCATGGGATTTATTGAGGTTGACTAGACCAATTTAGGGCCACCAATGGGGATCTCCAATGTTTCTGGACATAGGAAATGGTAATGTTAAGCATGATGTTGATATTTGATATTGTAGATCCCATGAATAATGTATTGGTGTGTTAAATTGGATTAAAAAGAAATTTGAATATTTGTGTATAGACATTTTTAATGGATTAAGTGATTTTTTTTCTAGTATGAAATGAGTTATAGGTAATAAGGTGAGTATGTTAAGAGACTTATAAATTGTACTTGAAATTCTTCAGTGAGCTAAATCATGTGAAATGATAAATACTTTAAGTGAGTTAATTCATAAGAAATGGTGGTCATATTGAGTGGGTAAATTATTGTGAATCAATAAATGTTTTAAATGGGATAATAGAATGGAATTGATGAATTTTTTATGGGGTTAATTTATAGGGAATGTTTAACATGCCAAATGGGTTCATGTGTGGGAAATTGTTGAATATGTGAAATGAGTTAACGTATAGCAAGTGTTCAATATGAAAAATAAATTGATTAATGCATGATAAGGGAAATTTATTAAATTAGTTAAAATAAATAAATGGTAAATGGGTTAATGGGTTAAAGCATAAGGATGATTTATGTGTTAAATGGCTTGTGAAATGGTTATGTTATGTGTATTAATTGTGTAAGGATTGTGATATGGTATATGTGGTAAATGGATAAATTTGAATGTGAACATGTCTTGGTTATTGTGGGGTATTGTACTTGAAGATATATGCCCATAGGTTGGGTTATACTGAGGCTCTAACCCCCCCCCCCCATAATGCATGGGATAGATAAGGGGACCAGGGCTCTATAACTATAATGGATGCATTTGATGTAACTACCTGGACTAAGGCTCCAATGTAAGTGTGATGTAAATGTTTATACCTAGAGATATATGGAACTTGATTATAACCTTATACTTAGTAATTTACTTGGAATATTCCATTGTGTAATAATGTAAATGTCTAACCCTTGGAACATGTAATGGAAGTGAATTAAATGATAAAGATAGAATAAATGATAAACATGTAACTAATGTTGTAAATGGGTAAAGTAAATTTGGTAACCTAATGGAACTTGAGTTATTTTTTTTACTTGTAATTTAATTAGTTATTTTAGGGACTATCTGTTTAGACTGGATATTTTTTAGACATCGTTGGTGATGGACTACTAAGTTATACTCACACACTATTCGGGTCGTCGTTGGCTACCCGGGTAGATTTAATAGTTTCAGGTCAGGACACGGGAAAACACCCTATACTAGGGAGTTGAGTTGGGATTTGGGATTTCATGGATGAGGATCCAGAATTGGAGTCAGTACAATTTTGGGGATTTAGCTATTGGTCTTTATTTTGGGTTTCCTTCAATTTTAGCACTGTTAGCATAGCCTGACATAGTGACTATTTGGTTGTGATTTATACCCTGTTTGGGAAGTGGTTATTTATGCATCTTAAGGTTATTTTCTTATTGTTTCCTTTATTTATTATGTTATCTATTGTCAATTACTCTGGTAAATAGGGTATAGTCTCCCCATGTTATTTTTTAGACCCTCACTACTAGTCGGAAACCTCTGGCCTATAGGGAGGCACACTTGAGGTCATGTGGCGACCTAGATCAGGGAACTGGTTTAGCGGCTTTCGGTTCAAGGACATTACAAATACCCTCAAGTGAAACTTTAGAGCACATGACGGGACTTCACGTAAGTATAGTTTGAGATCATTTCGTGTTACCACATAATTTTAATAATGGAATAATCTATGGTTGTGGGTCTAACGAATAATGGAAAGGAGTTGGATTTAAAGGATAAACCTTGTAAATCTATTATATTCTCACCTTTATTTTATACACTACTTAGGTAAGGATGAGAGAAATAAGAAGGATAGGATCGGTATTTAACTAATTTTAGAGGTTGAATTAAAATAGAACAAATTTTAAAAAATAAAAGGGATCACTAATTCACTTCCTCCCCCTCTTAGTGATCTCATCGATCTAAGAACTTCATTTTTCATTGACCTAGAAAACCTATACTTAGATAATTTAGAATGTATGAGTAGTTATTATAGATTGAAATACTCTATTTATCATGGTTACTTGATATATTGGACAAAGGTATCATATGAAAATGCATACTTTGATATGATTTTGTTGGTGGACACATGTATAGAGATACATATATTTGATAGAGATCATGAAACATCCCTTTATATATTGAGTAACATTGAATATTTACTAGTGTATGCTCTTTTCATACATTTATGGATATGAGAATTCATAAAAAAAATTAAATTCTATAAATTCCATTGGGGTTACACTTTTTGGTCCAGTAAATTAGGTTTGAGTTTATAAAACTTTAAGAGCAACCCCGATAATGTTTTGGAGGATATATAAAAGAAAGACTGGATGGATATTAACAAATGTTTATATTTTATGTAATATATAGTGAAAATGTATGATATTTTTTCCAAAATAGGACTTTAAGATATCGAAAAGGATTTTTGGGTATAGTTTCAAAAGTTTTTATATATGATGTGACCTAAGGTGAATGTGTAATAAGTCTATGAATCTTTTAGTGAAAGTAAAAGAATGATGGTTACATGAACTAAAGGGCCAATAATGGTGCAGCGGTTTAGATAACATCATGGTTTACCCTTATGTTCACCATAATATTGTGTATGAAACTATTCCATAGTGATTGTATATGAGATTATCATATTGTATGATAATGATCATTTTAACCACCATCTTCCAAAACAGTTATCAAACTCATTTTTTCATTATATGTTAATGATTTTGAGATGTTTTAATATGTTTAATGGTTTTTTAAATGTTAAATAATCAATATAATTATTAAACCGAGTGTTTCAAGTGTTTAAATTTTTGAATTTTTGGTAAATTGTGCATTCAATTTAGGTTTACTATTTAAGGCTTTTGGTGGCCTATATAAATTAGTTATATCCTATTATAATCTGTGGAATACCATTATATTGAAATGCTAGTAAGAACACCTAAATTCAATAAAAACATCAAGATCTAGTTCTATCTATTATTTAAACACAAGGTTCAATCAAACCAAGATTAGTGGGAGATCCTACCCAAATTTTAGGTGATTCCCATGATTTTTTTATACCTCTAGAGGAAAGAATATTTTTTCTGCTTATTATTGATCTCAATCAAATGCCTATTTGAAGTGTGTACAAACTAAATTGACATGGTGAATGGTACACTATTATTATTATTCATTTTATTTTCATTACAAATATATAAATATATTCTAGGATTTATGGTGTTTTGGAGTTTCTCTTATACGACATTTTGGATATTATACATCCCACCAAAACCCTTTATGTACTTATTCAACAATCTAGTAATTTTATTTAATCATCTAATGTAATGACTTATTTATTATTTCACCAATAAAATACCCTTAAAACCATTGAATGATACGAGTTTAAAATGTCATGATTTAAAGTCTCTAATCAGATAGTTTCTTGAATACACATTTCCAATACCATGACTTAGAAACCAAAAAGTAATTCTCAATACACCTTCATAGACCACAAGGTCAAGAATTATATGATATTATTATCCTTAAGTCAGTAGTCTTATCTTCTACCTTAAAATTCTTTACAATACCAATGAATATAGAAAATAAGGTTTGACTTCCAACAACAACATCATGTAATTACCATTATAAAAATTTATTAGAAACCTTCAACCGTATCCCCCACCAGAATTTTTAGGCCTCAAAAACCATATTCAAAACTTCATCTCCAAATTACCACTAATAATAAATTTTCCATTAACTGTGTCCATGAACAACAACACTCATTCACTAGTCTCGATTTAATATTCTTTGTGTATATACTAAAAACTATGATTTTTTTATCCACTACTACATTACTAATCTTTTTCAATGATAAAAAATGTATTTATTAGTTCTTTAAAAATGATGGTGTTAATGTAGGTGTTATACCCTAAATACACACATATATATATATATATAATGTATATATGCCAATATCGTAGTGTAAGATATTTTTATATTTTATGGTATGATATATAGAAATCGAGGCATGTGAGAATGCATGGATTGTGAATATCATTCAATATGATATAGAGATATTATAGCACTACATTTTCATAGATATTGAACATTATAAGGATTAAAATTCAGATAATCTTCCACCTTGGTTATCATTATTATGGGAGTTTCAAAGTATCATTTATAAGATAAATGCATGAATAAATATAGTTTAAGGGTTACAACCAATATAACTACATGAATTAATTCATAATATTTGAGTTAATTCCTTTTTACTCAAGAGTGTCTTGAGAGATTTATATAAATAGGAAACACCCATTTTATGGGGGTGTAGACTCTTGTATATAGTTAGTTGAAACTCTCTCATCCCAAAATATATTTCTCTCCCTTTTTTCATTATGATACACCAGCATGTTGTGAAGGGTGAGAGGATCCCACTCAAGTGTCTAGTGATTCAATCAACATATGGATACACCATGGATAGGGGAGTCTAATGGATTCCCTTTGAGTGATCTTCATCAAACATGTGGAACAATGATAATGTTATTAGTATCTCTTCAGTGTAAGTTTCACAAATTATTTATTTTATATAAAAAACATGATTTTGGGTTTCATGTATTGTATTCTTGGGTTTTTGGTATCTAAATTACATCAATTTTTCTAAAAAAATCTTCATATGATCCTTAAAACCCAAGTAGTGGTATCAGATCCACATCATGCATTTGATTCTTGAAATCATGGTTTAAAATGAAGTTATTACTACTGCAAAAATAGATAAGTGTGTCACCATTATGATATATTATATGACATGATATAAAATATTTATTTAATAAGCATGATATCAATACATATGATTATTTAGGGTGGAATATTTCTATTAGGACACTCAGTTTGAGATTAATCTTACTTAATCTTACATAGAAACTATTTCTTGTGAAGTTAATCCTATGAAGGGTCTCTCCTACTGAGTTGATGTCATGCAGTGATTAGGTTATTCAAATTTTGGCACTAGTATAACCTTACATAGGATATTACCATGTTTATTTAAACTTATTTAGGATATTCATCATGTTAAATAACATTGGCTTTATCCTTACACAAGCTTGTGACATGTGAGTTATTCTTACACAGGACAGTGTGGTATTATTCCACAGAGGTCAATCGTAAATCATGATAACACTATATCCTGATTTATCTCTATGTGGAATAGGGTTAATTATACATAAGTTCCTGACCATGTGAGCTTAATCTCATGCTGCATAGTATTAATCTTACAAGTGATATGACAATGTTGTATAGATTATTCTTACGTAGGCGTTTTTTGTTTCATTTATCCTTATGTAGTTTGGTATATTATAGTATATAATATGAAGGTGCACAACATTATTCTTACGCATGACATGTATTTAATCTATTATGATATGTGTCATGTCATTAAAAATGATATTTGAAGAAAAATAGTTTTCCTCAAATTTAAATTTGGAATTAATTTAAATAATTTTTAATTTTTTATAAATTATGTAAAAATGTATTATGGGATATTTATTTATTTATAAATATGTTTGTAAATTAATTAATTATAAATTTTTTATAATTAATTAATATAATTTTATGAAATATTTAATAGATAAATATCCATTATATGAATTGTAAATATTAAAATATATATTTTTTGAATTATATGAAATGACTTATAATTCAAATAAAAAATGTTTATATGGAAATTATAAGAGTAATTTATGAATTTTTTATAAATTTAAAAATAAGGAAAAAATATAAAAGTGTTAATTATGAATTGTTCTTGATTAATTAGCTTGAATTTTTTAATTTAAAGGCCTTATTTGAGAAATTATTTAAACAACATCAAAATGAGTTTTAATTATTGATTTTATTGAGGTTTAAATAATGTTAAATATACAATATTTAGATCATGTAAATTGTTTACATAATATAATTGAAACATAAAATGTTTATATTTAAAATAATATCATATATTTAAGTAAAATGTCATATAATAAACAATATGAAAGGGTTCATATTGGAAATAAATATAAGTTTTTATATTTATTTATTTTTGGATTGTCCATAATGAATAACTAGATTATAAAGTGTTTATTTGTAGTTATATTTATGAATTGTTTATAAAAGATTATATCATATTTAAATACTTGAATTATTCATATATTTAATTTATTCCATTGTTTATTATTCATGAATATAATTGTTATATAATGAGTTTTGATGTATTATTTAGTTTATACATGATCAAACTACTTTTAGAAATTATCTTACATTCACCTAAGTAGTTACATTCTAGGGATAGTGGATTTAATTTCTACCTTGAATTTGGATTATATTATGTTATAAATATGAATTAGGAAGTTAATTATAATTTATACATAACATGAAAGGGTTTAATGTTCCTTATTCATGGGATTCATTTGGATGTTTATAAATATAGTTTACTTTTAAATTATGTTAGTAACACAATATATGAGTTGTGTAAAGGATTAGACATCAATATGGTCTAAATATATCGATGTGGAAAAAGGAATATGATTCTAAAATATATAATTAGAAACATGTATATGTAAATAGAATATATGAGATAATATAGTGAGATTAAATACCCTTTAAAATACTATGTTTTAGATCCCTACTAAAGAAATCACATGTCAAGACCTTGATCATTAAACCAGGTAGGTTCTGCCAAAGTAAGGTACCCATGTATTATCTTTTGTAAGGAATAGTAGAAATGGATAACTCTATGAATTAAGTAATCGAGTACTACTTTGAGATTTAAGTTATTATTAGTTTTGAAACCTTAAGAGTTATCATACTAGATGTACGGTGTTTATTTTATACATATTATATATTTAATAAAGAGTTTTTCGATCAACCATCAAAGAATCAGATAAAATATAATTAGAATGATTCCTGGCCTAAATAATTATATGGTAAAAGGAACACTAAAGCATAATTATTTCTTGGTGAAAATTGATATTGTCCCACTAATTGATATGATGGATTTTAAAATGGTTTATCATTTTAGTGGGAACACATTTAATAAAATTATATATTAAATGTTTATAAACTATAATAATCATCTGATAAAATCTTTTATTGTAGATGAGTAACATCATCATCATCAAACTTAAATTTGAGATTTATCTTTGAAAGATAAGTTTAATGTAATAAATATACTAAGTTTGGTAACTTAAGAAAAGTTCTTTATTACGGTAAAATTCTACGAGTGAAGAAATGCCTTCCTAAATAAAAAAACATTTGAATTTGTTCAACTAATAATTCTAAATGCTTATGAGAATCGTAGATGGATTCACCTAATGTATCCATAGAATTAGATGCAAGATTACCAAAGGAACTTTAGTCTCCATGTATAGACTCAATTTTATTGAGTGTGATTAGAGAGACAAGAAGATTCCTTAATGCATTTTTTGGTAGTGAAAATCATTCTGTTGGAAATTTTCTGACACTATTAATGTATTAAAGAAATTTTAACATAAATTTTATAAAATTTTGGAAATTTGGGCATGTTATTTATGTGTTTTTATTTTTTATTATCAATATATGTGGGAAAAAATATAAACTAGGAGAATATAATTTTTTTAGAGAGTATAATAATATTTTTTCAAGGAAAAAGACAAGGTCACTAAAACCTAACGGTGTTACTATGAAGGAGGAGTAATAATTCCATAATATAGAATTATTAGTAATACCTAAATAATTTTTGTAAATTTCATAAAAAAAATCCAATACAGGTACTAGTATTAACGAAACTGGCTCTTTAATTTTAAAGGGTATGTGATTCCATGTGTAGACTTTAAAAATATTTTAAATATGTTGGATTTCAATATAAATGGAATAATTAATAAATAATGTAGTTTAGATTATACTAATTAAGAAAATATTTATCGAATCATATTTTTTAATGTAAAGTAAAATATTAAGTTTATACATTATTTCCATTATATGACAGGTGAATTCATTTACTAATAAAGTGTTATTATAAACAACATGAGATGTTACACATTGTGTATGAATAATTAGATTCTATAACATGTTATTAGAAGAATATAAGGATAAAAATATTTTATTTATGATAAAATTTCATGTCTAAATGTTTGTTAAAATATGTGGAATTGTGATTCCACCACCCATCAATGACATATTTTAAAGACTCTACTTTTCAATAAAATTCATTAAACACATATAATACCATATATGATATGGAGACAATATTTTATTTGTTAAATATTTATAATAAGAGTAAATAAGTTTTATTTTCTAACATAATGGAGTTTTTGTATCTGATCATGATATTCTGAAAATAATATAGTGTCTAAGTAGTAAGTGGTTGTGTGTTTAGAATTTAATAATTTAAAAATTAAAAATGAAATATTATGCTAGTCATAATATAAAGTGATTTTTACTATATACTAAATTTTTTTTGAGGTGTTGGTGAATAAATAATGTAAATAGTTATCATATATTTCAAGGAAAAAATATAATAGAAAGGGTTCCAAGGATGATGATGTTAAACTTAGAAAGAGTTCAAATTTGACAACATAGGTTATTAACATTGTACCCTTTTATGTTGTGAAGTTAAGGTGTTTAAATATGTTCAAGGTGTTAAAAATTAGGAATATTATTCCTATGTATCACCATTATTCAAACTAGTTTACTATGTAGATATTAATCACAAAAGATTTTAGTGGGAGGGTTTTATCAGGTGGTCACAGATGTAGTAGGAATCACATAGATATGTAATGAGGGTAACAATATGATAACCCGTATCTTTTATAAACCTTAATTAATGATTTATTAAATAATACAATACCAAAAGATAGAAAGTTATATAATATTTGGGTAATTAGATACATAACATAATAACTAGAAATAGGGATACAACAACATTATTTAGAACTCCTTAGCATGAACTTAAAATTCCATCGCTCTACTAAAACTACACAGGATAACCTGGGGATGTACATGAGAAAGGGGTGAACTATAAATACTATAAAGGAAATAATAGAAGCATAACATGATTAAAGTAATAAATATTAGTCAATAGGTATATCAAGGTGACAAAAAAGGGTTGATAATCATAAATATGAACATCGAAGCATGATATAAGATGATAACATTAAGGAAACATAGGAATGTGGCAACAAAATAAAACATGGAATCATTAGAATAAGTCAAGGATAATGGTTGATTCATAATAACATAGTATGCTTAGTATAAACTAATGTGTAACATATGTGGAATATCATGAGATAAAAAAACAAGGAGGATGAGAAAATCCCTTACCTTGATAGGAAACTTCTAAAATCTTGGGAAGATCTTCTTAAGAGGTTGGGAACACCTTGGGAGGTATTTATAGAGGGAGGGGGAGAGGAAATGTTTTCTTAATAGGTTTTTAGTCAAGAGCAGTGGGAGGTTAGTTGGGTATTTATAGAAAAAGCTAGGGGATTTATTTGTTAATTTTTAAACATAGGTTTTTAACTCTTCATGATAAAATAATCAAAACCAAAAACATTCCCATGGTTTTTTTAAAAAAGGGGTTTTTTCAATATTTTATAAGGAAAAGAACCTAACATATTAATATAATATCATCAGTGATGTGGAAGGGAGTCTTGTTCATAAAGAATTGATTTTAAAACCATAAAAATATAATATGCGTTTTAAAGGATTAATTAAGGGTTTATAAAATTAATAAAATAACATTAAAACATATTATTTTAAAAAGTAGTCTTCATTAGGCCTTTTAATATTTATATACCATTTATTGCATCACATTTGGGAAATTATGGTGTCATAATATGGACTGTTTATTTATACCATATTTAATTTTTACCAAAAAATTTGTCTATCTTATAAACTTATAAAAAATCACCATTGGATAATTTCGGTTTGTTTATTTAAAAAATAATATTTATTTTAAAAAAATATTTTTTTAAATAAGAGAATTTACACTTTTAAATAAAAAACCCTATTTGCTAGGAAATACTTGTTTTGAAGATATTAACCACTTTCTGACCCTTATAAAAATTACATTGTAATTTATTAAATTTTATAATCATTCATATTTAAATGGATATTATTTAATAAGAATATTTATAAAAATAATTTTTTTTCAAAAATTATTGAATTTATTAAAATAGTTTTATAATTGAAACTATATTGTAACACCCCAAGATTTTTCAAATAAATTTAATATTGAATGCATGAAACATTGGTTCTCTACAAAACACCACTTTGTTATAACCTAGCCAAAAAAATAGTTTTTTCACCTCTCTGATTTGAATTTCTAAAAAACTAACATACACGGTTGCGTTCAGTAAGATATTTAGAGTTTGATAAGACAAACTTAATTTTTTGATAAATAGTAACATACCATTATGAATAGTAACATACCCTTATGAATTGTAAGAACCCGGATCTCTTTTCAGGTATGTTTTCCCTTTTCAGGAGTTTTTGTGAAAAAATTATTTTTCTAGAAATTTCAGAAGTACACGTCGTGTACTTTCTGAGTACACGCTGTGTACTCTGTTCCGGCTTGAAGTCGTGTGTTGGCCATGTCCGGGCCACACATACGGTGTGTAAGGCTGAGGTGGAGGTCGGTTATTTCGGAGTACAGAAAAATTTAAGTGCACGCCATGTACTCCAAAAGTACACGTCGTGTACTTTCTTTTTTTTCATTAAACGGACCGGGGTCGCGTCTAACCCCCATATTCATCTTCTTCTTCAGTTTTAGACCATCCGGGAGCGACCGTACGGCCAGATCTTCGACGGACGACCGCCCCACCGTACGTTCTCCGATTCGAGCACAGTCAGTTGCGTTGGAATCGCAGCGGTGAGTTATTCTTTCTGCTTGAGCCTTGTTTCTTGATTCCTCCTTGTTTTTGAGTTGTTGTGGGATGAACATTTTGTACGTTTTCTCAGATCTACGTCATTCTAAGGGGAATCTGTCATTGAGGTTCATGTATATCGATCTCCCAGGATCGAGGTAGGTGTTTTGTGCCTTTCTGTTGAAATTCGATGAGTATTATGTGCAAATTCCACCAATACCCGTGAACGGGGTATTGCGTGTTTTCGGATTTTCCCTTGTTGCTTGCCTGCTTTTCTTGATTGTTTTAGTAGAGGTTATTGCTTGTGATTAGAGTATTTTGTTTGTCCTCAGTTTTCTTTTCCATGCCTAATTATAGGATTGTGGACTATTGTTTTACTTTTGCTTTTGAGCCTTAGTTGATAGCCAAGTTGTTCTTGAGGTTTACTTGGACGATATACACGCGCTGAGCATGTTTAGTTATACTTAGGACTGTGAGAACCTAGAGTAGTAGACCAAAGGGAGAATTGACGGAAGGGCTTCTCCAGAGTGTCTTTTTAATCACGATGCGGGACCAAGGGGAGAATTGACGAAAGGGATTCTCCAGAGTGTCTCTAACTACGACGCGGGCCATAGGGGGAATTGACGTTGAGTGCTTCCCTAGAGAGCCTTTAGCACGATACGAGACTATAGGGGGAATTGACGGTGAATGATTCCCCAGAGAGTCTGCTTAATTACATAGCTGAACCAGAGGGGTGAGACTGTGTGTGCCTCCCAGAGGGTTGATTGTACTTAGAGGTTGAACCATAGGGGCTAAACTATGAGATCTACCCAGAGGGTTACCTATTTTCTTCTTGTTGTTGACTTCTATGCTTGTTAGAATTGTGGATTGTAGCTGTTTGCGCTTTTCCATTTACTGCTTCTTGTTTTATTACTGTCATGTATTCATTGACTGTTAGGAACAAATCTTTGGGTGATTTCCTACTGGGATTGTATCTCACACCCTATTTAGGCCATGCTTTTGGGCCCAAGCAGACTATGTTGCTACAAGTATAGACAAGGGCAAGCGCCCTTCTACTTCATGATCTTGATTTCACCAGGAGCTGGGGAGCATGGGACCGAGCCGTGGCTCGCGATGCTGAGGAGCTTACTTTGTTTTTCTTCTGAACTTGGTTTCAGTTGTATTTCAGCACGTTGTTGTGTTTGCTATTTTCCTTATATACTTGTACCTGCTGCATCTTTGTCATCATAGTTATATATCTACATTGCTTCCGCTGTTTGGTTTCTGCTGTTATGCATGTTTTTTACTGCTTCCTCTTTTTATTGTTGTTTTCTTACCTTGTGTACCTTACCGAATGAGGTCATAGTTTCCCCACTGACTCACCTAGGCCCTCGCTGCTAGTCAGAAGCCTCTGGCATTCAGGGAAACGCACTTGAGGTCATGTGGCGAACCGGGTATGGGGCACCAGTGGAGGGGCTCCGGACTCAGGACGTTACAAAGTGGTATCATAGAGGTTCTTATCTCTTGCTTTACTATTTGGAGACCTTAGCCAGGGATAGGACATATTTGGTACTTGGCATTAAGTTGTGCTCGGGAGTAGCTAACCTGTGTACAGGGAAAGGCCATACTACCTCGTTAATCGCAGTTGCTGGTTTTGAGTTTTATGGTTGATATGTTTTCACCTAGAGTGATTCATATGACTTGTGCGGTTATTGTTTTGATATTTCGGTTCTATTTTGGTTGCAACCCAATGACATGAGGGTATTCCATCTCATGCATCATATAGACACTTGTAGGAATCACATGTCATGCATTCTTTCCATGCCATCTAGGGTGCATTAGCGATTGCATGCTGTTGTGATAGGCTCTGTGTAGATTATGCATGCTGTTGTGATAGATGCTTGATAGATTCTATGTTGTTGTGTTATAAAACTGTTGTTTTGTTCCTTGCTTAAAATGAATGCCAAATTTTGGTTCTTGAGGAATTGTGGGTCCTCCCGGATCGGAATTTGGCATCTCTTCCCTTGTTTTAGTGTTTCTGGAATTCTGCGCAATTTCTGAGCTACTGCCCAGAAAAACCCAGAATACATGGCGTGTACTTTTTGGATACACGCCATGTAGTTTTCAGGCTGTGTCACTAACTGTGTGAGAAGAACACGGTGTCGTGGGAGTAACTTTGGGAACACGCCGTGTACCATTGGTACACGCTGTGTGAGTTCAGAGCCGTGTACCCGGCCGTGTCACTAACAACACGAGGCGGGGAGGCTTGGGTAGAACACGCCGTGTCCTTAGGGAACACGTCGTGTAGTCTTGTCTAGGTACCCGGCTGTGTCACGAACAACACGGGCCGGCATTACATTCCTTTCCACACGCCGTGTTTGTTCAGAACACGATGTGTAGTCTTTCCCAGGTACCCCGTCGTGTCACGAATAACACGGGACGGTGTCGCCTTCACCTATGCATGCCGTGCTTGTTTGGAGCACGCCGTGTAAGGTCCAGCAGTGTAGACGGTCGTGTACTCAACAACATGGACGACCTAAGACTTGTCTAGTGCACGCCGTGTTTGTTTCGAACATGCCGTGTAGTCTCGGGTTGAGTCGGACCGTGTGGGTTAGCCGTGTAAGGAGACTCGGGCAAGGGAATAGTTTTCATGTACATGCCGTGTGTGGTTGGTAACACGCCGTGTAGTTTGAGGTGTGCGCAACTTGTAGGGCAGGAGTACACGCCCATGTCAGTGTCTTAAGTAGACACGCCGTGTAGTTTTATACACGCCGTGTAGTCGTGTTTTCCAATCTTGTGTGTTTTTCTTCCCTGCTCCCGTTTGTGCTCTTGTTTCCTCTATCCTTGTTTTCTTGATCTAAGGTGTTCTTTTGATCTTTCAGAGCTATGCCTCTAAGATGTCCTCCGGTCATACGTCTATCGTCGGGAAGTGATCAAACGCCAGATATGGCTGATCAGAGACTTCCTGTCGATCCCCCAGCCGAGCCAGCCTTGGCACTGGTTGTCGTACCAGTTGCAAGCACTAATGCACAGTTCAGGGAAGGTTTCACGAGGATTATGTAGGCCTTCCATGGAGCACCGCCTCCTACCTCGTCTATGGTAGACTTGACGCGGGTTTTCCAGTAGCAGCACCCTCCCATTTCTCAGGGGAGGGAGGACCTCAGGTTGCAGAGTCATGGCTGGAATCCATGTTGTCTATCTTCGAGCATCTGGAGACGCCTCCAAAGAGGCTGGTCAAGCTTTCCACCTACATGCTCCGAGACTCCACCAAGAGGTGGTGGGATGTGATCTCACAGGCGGGTCGGCAGCAGGCTATGACTTGGAAGGCGTTCCAGCGCGTGTTCTACGACTACTTCTACCCAGAGACCCTGACGGCCGATCGAGCCCGGGAGTTCATGAGCTTAGAGCAGGGTACTCTATCTGTCATGGATTATTCCTCTCGTTTCACTGAGCTGCAGCATTTTACACCCCTCCGGGATGGGAGTGGGGTGTTCTTGGCGAGGAAGTTTGAGGATGGACTCAGGCGGGAGATCCGCTCGCAGGTGAACATCTTCCATCTGACTTCCATTACTTCCATCATCAACTAGGCACTGATTGTGGAGTGCAATCTTAGGGAATATGGAGCTGCGAGCCAGGGAGGTTCTGCTTCCAGAGCTAGCTTTCCTTCGGATGACAGCAAGAAGCGTCGTAGGGAGCCTACGCGCGGTGATTCGAGGAAGCGAGATGCATCATCAGGCAGCCAGGTGACATGCTATCAATGTGGCCAGACAGGGAACACGAGGCCGCAGTGCCAGAGGGACCCAGTGGAGTGCCGATATTGCGGCAAGATGGGTCACCTTCAGCATTTTTGCCAGGTTTTCTCACCAGCAGCAGGTGACCGGGGTTCTTCCATGACTCCTCGTTCAAGAGCAGCCCCACCAGTCTCTCACCAGTCAGGGAACTGGAGTTCTTCTGGCCATTCGGGCCGAGGTGGAGGTCGAGGCTGTGGCGGTCAGCCACCAGTTCCTCAGCACCAGCAGGACGGTTCAGGTCAGAGTGGTCAGCTAGGGGCGCAAGGCTGTGGTACAGGCCAGTCTTTCGCCGTGGAGCAAACTTATCATGAGCAGGATCGCGGCCCTTCTACTGTTCGAGGTACGATTTTAGTAGCCTCAGTTTTATCTTCATCCCTTTTCGATACTGGTGCTACGCATAGTTTTATCTCTGTTGCTGTTGTGGAGAGCCTTGGACTCTGCATATTTTCTTCTGCTGACTCGTTGACACTAGAGACACCCTTGGGGATGAGGACATCTAGTGTACGCCAGTGTAGAGAGTGCCCTCTCGAGGTTGCAGGGTATCGCTTCTTATGGGATCTTTATGTCCTGGAGATGATAGGCTATGATGTCATTCTCGGCATGGACTGGTTGATTCCCTTCCAGGAAGTCGTTGACTGTTATTGCCGTAGAGTTAGTTTCATTTCACCAGAAGGTGAATCTTTCCTTCATAGAGGCGAATGGGACGTTCGGGCGAGTCAGGTGGGACTCGAGCATCTTGGGCTAGGAGGGGTGACATCCCAGATTACTAGTCTTTATCTGGATGATCAGGGGACTCCATAGTTGGACTTTTCCCCAGTGGTGGATCGCTTCAGGGATGTCTTTCCAGAGGAATTTTTGGGTTTGACTCCAGAGCGTGAGGTAGACTTCTCTATTGAGCTCGTGCCAGGATTGGCACTGGTGTCCATTCCTCCCTATAGGATGGTCACACCTGAGTTGCAGGAGCTCAAGAATCAGTTGGAGGAGTTGCAGGCTAAGGGTTTCATCCAACCCAGTACTTCTCATTGGGGTTCGCCTGTTCTGTTTGCGAAGAAGGCAGACGGTACCCTTAGGCTTTGTGTAGATTATCGGAAGCTGAACCAGTTGACGGTCAAGAACCGATATCCTTTATCGTGGATTGATGACCTTTTCGATCAGCTTCGAGGAGCCCGACTGTTCTTGAAGATCGACTTGTGGTCCGGTTATCATCATTTGCGCGTTAGACCATCAGATATACATCTGACAGCCTTCAGGAGCTGGTATGGTCTATACGAGTATACAGTCATGCCGTTCGGACTCACGAATGCACCTGCAGTTTTCATGGAACTAATGAACCGAGTGTTCCATCCTTACTTTTATTCCTTCGTCGTGGTCTTCGTGGACGATATCTTGGTGTACTCTCACACTCGACACGACCATGCCACACATCTTGAGATCGTTCTGAGTACACTGAGAGAGAATCGTCTTTATGCTAAACTCTCGAAGTGCCACTTCTGGATGGATCAGATTCACTTCTTGGGTCACTTCATCTCAGAGACAGGAGTATCTGTGGACCTAGAGAAAGTGAGAGCTGTATTTTCCTGGGAGCAGCCGAAGAATGTTTTTGAGGTGCGGAGCTTCCTAGGGCTGGCTGGATACTACAGACACTTCATTCGGGACTTTTCCCGTTTAGCAGCACCTTTGACAGGTCTGACCAAGAAGGGGGCGAAGTTCTTATGGTCAGATTCTTGTGAGTCAGCCTTTCAGGAGCTGAAAGGGAGGTTGACGTCAGCACCGATACTAGTCTTGCCAGAGCCAGGAAAGAGCTACACTGTTTACTGTGATGCTTCGGGTATTGGGCTGGGAGTTGTGCTTATGCAGGAAGATGGAGTCGTTGCATATGGGTCTCGGCAGCTGAGGCCACATGAGAGGAACTACCCTACGCACGATCTGGAGTTGGCAGCTGTTATTCATGCTTTTCACTATTGGAGACACTATCTTCTGGGAGAGCACTTTGTGGTCTTCACTGACCACAAGAGTCTCAAGTATATCTTCACTCAGCGTGATCTGAATCTGAGGCAGTGCAGGTGGGTTGAGTATCTATAGTATTTTGACTTCGAGCTTGCCTATACGCCGGGAAAGGGCAACGCCGTGGTAGATGCGTTGAGCCGGAGAACTCAGATTCAGGAAGTTGAGGAGGCCAGTAGTGAGTGGTAGCTGATGACTCTGTTCTCTGAGATGCATCTGGAGGTGCACGACAGACGGGGACAAACTTTTCTATCTTTTGTAGCTGTTACCTCCACGCTACTTGATCGGGTATGGATGAGGCAGTTATCAGACTCAGAAGGCTTAGTCCTGCGGGAGAGTGTGTCAGGAGGGGACCCTCTTCCTGGATGGATAGTGGCCGAGGAGGAGATCTTGCGCTTCCAGGGATGCTTATGGGTGCCAGTAGACATATGCGAGGAGATGATGCGGGATTTCCATTCCTCAGTTTGGGCAGTTCATCCTGGCGTCACCAAGATGTATCGGGACCTTCATTGTCAATACTGGTGGCCAGGTATGAAGAAGGATGTTGCTGGTTTTGTCTTGAGATGTTCTACTTTTCAGTAGGTGAAAGCAGAGAATCAACGACTAGCAGCCCTTTTACAGCAGTTACCCATTCTGGAGTGGTAGTGGAACGATGTTGCGATGGACTTCATGACCGGGTTTCCGAGGTCACCTCGGGGAAACGATGTTGTCTGGGTTGTCGTCGACAGACTTACGAAGGTTGTTCACTTCTTTCCGGTCAAGGAGACCTTTAGTGTCGATGATCTGGGACGACTTTACATCAGAGAGATCGTTCGTCTGCATGGAGTTCCGCGCTCTATTGTTTCAGACAAAGATGCGTGCTTTACCTCTCTGTTCTAGCAGGGACTTTAGAAGGCCTTGGGTACACAGGTACTTTTGAGTATAGCATACCATCCCCAGACTGATGGCCAGTCTGAGCGCACGATCCAGGTGCTTGAGAATATGCTCCGAGCTTGCATCCTTGACTTTGGCAGTTCTTGGGAGAAGCATATTCCTCTGGTGGAGTTTGCCTACAACAACAGTTTCCAGGCGACCATCCAGATGGAGTCATTCGAGGATTTGTACGGTAGGCCATTCCGATCACCCTTATGCTGGCTGGAGGCAGGAGAGGCAGCTTTGCTGGGACCTCGTCTTGTTCAGGAGACTTCAGAACAGATAGAGCTGATTCAGAAGAGGATGTCTACAGTGCAGTCTCGACAGAAGTCTTATGCTGATCAGCGGAGACAACCTCTGGAGTTCGAGGTCGGTGATCAGGTCTTCCTACATGTCGCACTGAGGTTGGGACACAAAAGGATTCGGAGATAGGGTTAGCTTTCACCGCGGTACGTCGGGCCGTTTGAGGTCTTGGAGAGAGTGGTCCGATCACCTATTGGTAGCAGCTACCTCAGAGGTATCAGGCCATGCACGACATCTTCCACGTCTCCCAGATCCGATGGTACTTTTCAGACCTGTCTCACATCTTTTAGCCCGAGGAAGTCGAGCTTGAAGCGGATGCGTCGTTCAAGGAGCATCCTATCCGGATTATCGATCATAGTACGAAGGTTCTCCGTGGGCGGTCTATTCCTCTGGTACAACTGCTATGGCAGCACGGACGAGTATAGGACGAGACCTGGGAGAGGGAGGCCGATGTTTGATCGCAGTGGCCAGAGCTGTTCGGGGTTTCTCCTTCTCCGCCTCGTTAGGGAAATTCGGGGACGAATTTCTTTAAGGGGGGAAGTTTGTAAGAACCTGAATCTCTTTTCTGCTATGTTTTCCTTTTTCTAGAGTTTTTGATAAAAAATGATTTTTCTGGAAATTTTAGAAGTACACGCCATGTACTTTCTGAGTACACGCCGTGTACTCTGTTCCGGCTCGAAGCCGTGTGCTGGCTGTGTCCGGGCCACACACACGGTGTGTAAGGCTAAGGTGGAGGTCGGTTATTTAAGAGTAAGGAAAAATTTAATTACACGCTATATACTCCAAAAGTAAACGCCTTGTACTTTTTTTTCATTAAAAGGACCGGGGTCAAGTCTAACCCACATATTCATCTTCTTCTTCAGTTTTTGACCGTCCGGGAGTGACCGTACGGCCGGATCTTCGACGGACGACCGCCCCACCGTCCGTTCTCCAATTCAAGCACGGTCAGTTGCGTTGGAATCACAGCGGTGAGTTATTCCTTCTTCTTGAGCCTTGTTTGTTGATTCCTCCTTGTTTTTGAGTTATCGTGGGATGAACGTTTTGTGCGTTTTCTCAGATCTACGTCGTTCTAAGGGGAATCTGTCGTCGAGGTTCACGTATATCGATCTACTAGGATCAAGGTAGGTGGTTTGTTCCTTTATGTTGAAAGTCGATGAGTATTATGTGAAAATTACACCAATACTCATGAACGGGGTATTTCATGTTTTCTGTTTTTCCCTTGTTGCTTTCCTGATTTGCTTGATTTCTTTAGTAGAGGTTATTGCTTGTGATTAGATTATTTTGTTTGTGCTCAGTTTGCTTTTCCATGCCTAGTTATAGGATTGTGGACTGCTGTTTTACTTTTTCTGTTGAGCCTTAGTTGATAGCCAAGTAGTTCTTGAGGTTTACTTGGACGATATACACGCGCTGAGCATGTTTAGATATACTCAGGGCTGTGAGAACCTAGAGTAGTAGACCAAAGGGAGAATTGACGGAAGGGCTTCTTCAGAGTGTCTTTTTAATCACGATGTGGGACCAAGGGGAGAATTAACGGAAGGGATTCTCTAGAGTGTCTCTAACTACGACGCGGTCCATAGGGGGAATTGACGTTGAGTTCTTCCCCAGAGAGCCTTAGCACGATAAGAGACTATAGGGGGAATTGATGGTGAGTGATTCCCGAGAGAGTCTGCTTAATTACGTAGCTGAACCAGAGGGGTGAGACTGTGTGTGCCTCCCAGCGGGTTTCTTGTACTTAGAGGTTGAACCATAGGGGCTAGACTATGAGAGCTACCCAGAGGGTTACCTGTTTTCTTCTTGTTTTTGACTGCTATACTTGTTAGAACTGTGGATTGTAGCTGTTTTCACTTTTCCATTTACTGCTTCTTGTTTTATTACTGCCATGTATTCATTGATTGTTAGGCACAAATCTTTGGGTGATTGCCTACTGGGATTGTATCTCACACCCTGTTTGGTCCATACTTTTGGGCCCAAGAAGACTATGTTGCTGCAGGTATAGACAAGGGCAAGCGCCCTTCTACTTCAGGATCTTGATTTCACCGGGAGCTGGGGAGCATGGGACCGAGTCGTGGCTCGCGATGCTGAGGAGCTTACTTTGTTTTTCTTTTGCACTTGGTTTTAGTTGTATTTCAGCACGTTGTTGTGTTTGCTGTTTTCCTTAGATACTTGTACCTGCTGCATCTTTGTCTTCATAGTTATATATCTACATTGCTTCCGCTGTTTGGTTTATGCTGTTATGCATGTTGTTTACTGCTTCCGCTGTTTATTGTTGTTTTCTTACCTTGTGTACCTTACCGAATGAGGGCATTGTTTCCCCACCGACTCACCTAGGCCCTCACTGCTAGTCTGCAACCTGTGGCGTTCGGGGAAATGCGCTTGAGGTCATGTGACAAATCGGGTACGGGGCACCAGTGGAGGGGCTCCGGACTGGGGACGTTACATAAGTAGAAACAAATCCTTATGAATAGTAACATGCCCTTATGAATAGTAATGTTACTCTTATGAATGGTAATGAATACTAAATCTTCCTAAAAAATAGAAACTTCACCCATGAATGTATAAAAACAATTTAGACATCTTATAAGTGAAAAACTATCATAGTATAAGTAATGGTATTTTTGTATGTCATAAATATTTTAATTATAATTTTATGATTAATTTAATAATTTATAATAGAAATTTATTTTCATAAAACGTAATCATAAATTGTTAATTTATTGTCTTATGGTTATAAGATAATTTTATGGGACCCTGATTAATTTCTCAAGGTGTTATAAAACGAGTTATAGTTTTAAATTTTTTTTTTTAAAATAATTTATGATTTTATTTAAAATTTAAATTAAAAATATTTAGAAATTTATTTTTAAAAAATATATTTAATTTTTTAATTATACATGTTGAAAAATGGTTTGGGTAAATTTTTGAGATTTTTCTAAAATACTTAAATTTTGGGTGAATAGTAAAATACGATAATTTACGATAAATGCTAAATACATGATTTATTGGGTCATAAGTGATGTATGAATGATGTAAGCCCACCAGGTTCAAGATCACATGAACTTATTACTATTATAGTCACAGGAATCAATACTATTGGTTTTTATTGGAAAAATAATAAAATAATGAGTAAAATAATGGGAAAACCCTCCTCTCCTCCACTATAAAAACCCTCTCTCACTCCCTCTTCTCTTCACTCATCTCAAACCTTGTTCTTTGTATAAATTCTAATCAAATATACTCCCAAGATCCATCCCCAAGTCCATCAGTCCATGGTCTCATAAAATACCAAAACCTCTCCCCTAAAGAGGCTCTCAAGGAAGATTACTTCAAGGGGTAAATTCCTCTTTTCATTTCTTTTATTTCAAGTTCCTTTCTTTTCTTTTTATTTCTTCACCTCCTTTCATGAAAATTTTGTGATGAATCTAGTAACTTACATGTACTATAATTTTGTTATGATAAATGAATAATTCATCATCATCACTCATTTCTCCTTCTTTTATACTAGAAATGAAAACACCATCTAAGATGTGTTAATTTATCACATTCAAGTACGAAGGGTTTTCAATTTCTATTACCATCGTCAATTATTGTCATGAAACAATTTTTATGGTTTATCCTAATAATAATATATGTATTATAATTTATTTAAGGTTCTTTAATCCTTTTGTACACATGATATTTATTTATAAATCAAAAATATTTTGTTGTGACAAAAAACCACCAATTAACCCAAACAATTGTCATTAAATTTTTATATAATAATTCATCTTCACTCCCAATAACCAAATGAATTTTATAACCATTTAATCTTATGTTTGATTACTAATAACATAAAACTTCTAATATATACAACCATTCTCATTCTAAATGTTTATCCGTACATGAATATAAGTAAACCGATCATGAAAACCAAGGAAGAAAACAGTCCCAAACAATGAAATTGGATCTCTAAACCCATCAAAAGACCATGAATGAATCTAATAATTTTATTATAAATAAATTAAATGTATATTAGGTTCTGGAACCCTTAATTTATGAACCTAAATTTTATTATTCAGGTCATTAAGATCAAGTGAGGAACACTAACGGACTTAAGGCAAGGGTTTTCTACCTGAACCTCCATTTTTATTTGGGTTACTCTTATTGTCTACTTACCTCAATTAAATTCATATTTATTCATATTTAATCCCCTTATATTATATTATAATTTTATATATATGCGTACCAACTAGAATCCTACTTTCATTTATGGGGAGTTATATGTTTTAAAAGGATCTTTCAATAATTCTTCCGGAAATACAAGCCCGATTCAAGTTAATTTCTCCAATTCTTACCTATTTTCAAGGGAACATTATAATCTGTTTCGTAGAAACCATTATATTTCTAAAATCACTAATTTTATTAAGAAAATACTATCTTACTTTACTTCTGGTTTATACAAAAAGTTTTCCAAAATAACTCTTCTTTTCAAAATAAAAGAGGATTTATCTCAAGAATTTATCGATGATTTTATAAGAGTATCTTCGTCTATTTAAAAAATCTTGTTGATTATTATATATTATTGGGATTAATATTTTATGATATCATATACCATATTTAATTTATTTTTTTATTATTATTTTGACTATGGATGTGCTATCTTAAATTCATTCACCAATTTACTCTGAATGGTTAGTGTTTATGATTAATGTTCGAGGAAAATTATTTACATTTCATACATTAGTTTCAATATGAATGCATATATTGTTTATGTTTATCCCCATTCATATGAGGAATTCATTAGACTTAGTAAGTGTTGGGTGGGGCCCACTATATCCCCTCGGTGCATCAGTAGGTCTCATGAGACAAACTATGGTCTTGGCACAAGGCCTTGACAAAATGGATATTTATGGTCTTGGCACGAGGCCTTGACAATATGGTTATGATGTCCCACATTATGCATTCCCTCATTATTAAAATAGTATTGATAGTTCATGTGGTTATTCTAATAGTAGAATACCCATGATTATGTTTTATTAGGACATTATTTATTCATCTTTTATTTCTTCCATAATGTGTTCAAGTTTATTTTTTAAAGGCATGTGTTTTTAGTTATTCACCTTGCCTAATGTTTGTGTTTATGATATCTTCCACTGTATTTCTTACACTTACTAAGAATTTGAGCTCACCCCTTTCTTTTTTTTTATTTTCTCAGGACATGAAGAAGTTTATTATGATTGACCTGTAAGGATAAACTTATAGTTGTGAATGTTCCCAACAAAACTTGTATATTGTATTTTATTTCAAGTTGTAATGTTGAACGTATGTATGTATCTTGTTTCCAAAGATACTAAACTACTCGGTCCTTCAGTATGCATATTCATTATTTATATTCCAATGTAATAAAATAAGGTATCGACTCCATGAAACTGGGGTCGGGTCCTTAAAGTTGGTATTAAAGGAAGTTTATTATAAAACTTGGAAAATATATTTAGAGAACGTAGATTAGGGGACAAACCCCTAAGATATTATATGAGGATAAAACATACAATAACATCCTATAATTTTTGTTAAGTAGTAGATTATGTGGATATTTATAGAAAATACATCCATGTCTGGATACTACAAGTTGATGTGGTTCTAGCACAGATATACCTAGGAGTGAAAACTCCGACGAGGAGCTTCGGGCTTGACCTGAGGTATCTCGGTACACTACAACGGGCTTTACTATCCACCGGGTTTGACACTCTTGGGGGATATGCTTAGGATAATTAACATTTTCATTACAATCCATTATAATGGATTTAATTTTAAATTTTTCCTCAAAGAAATCATGTTTATGATTTTGAGATTAGCCATGTATAGAATTTCAATTTATGCTAAGTATTTTTCTACATTGAGATTATATATTATTATGTATAACCTAATATAGTGTATAACATTATTTATAAATGGTTCCTAGTTGAAGGAATGGAAAAGGCATGAATGTGCATATCCCATGTAGGTATTTCCCTCCTATGCAAGATAATGATGTTGGCTCTAGAGCTGCAACTGGTGTGGAGCAACTTATAACTATACTAGGTCAACTTACTCAGGTTATGAACAATAACCTTACCCGTATGGAGCATCCGAATCCACAACATGGAGGAGATATGCTAGATATATTTATAAGATAGTAGCCTTTATCATTCAATTGGAATACAAACCCATTTTTAGCTGAGTAGTGGATAAGTTCCCTAGAAAATATATTTCTTACTTTGGGATGTAATGCAAGGGGAGAAGGTTGTCATGGAAGTTTATTGTCTATCGGGAGATGTGGATTAGTGGTGGTCATTAATCCAAAACAAAAAGTAGGGGGAAGAAATAGAATAGATGTAATAGAGATTTTTTAAGGAAATTATTCAAGAAAAATAGTTTCCCTGCGAACAATAAGCAGATATGGAAAGAAAAATCATAATCTGAGGTAAAAAAAGGATGAAAATGTTACAAAGTATGAAGTTAAGTTCACAAGGTTAGAACGAAATACCACAGAATACATATGTAATTCAAGAATCAATATTGATCAATTCTTTGATGGTTTAAAACCATTCCTCCTAAGGGCACTAGTTTCCCAAAGTTTCTCATCATATAAAGATATAGTCTCAAGTGTTATCAAGACAGAAAAAGAAGTTTCTAAGCCTTATGAGTTTAAGGGAAAATAAGAGAATAATAGGTTTGCCGAAAACATTGGAAAATGAAATAAGGAAATGTGGAAGAAGGCAAGATTTGACCTTCCATCATGTAGTAATTATGGGAAGAAACACCCTGGCACTTTCCTAAAGAAAATGGGAGTCTATTACAAGTGTAGAGAAAAATGCCACCAATCTCAGGATTGTAAGGGGAAGAAAGAAGCTACCAATTTTCAATGCTACAATTTCAGGGATATAGAACATTATGCACATGAATGTTCTAAGTGTCAAGGAAACATTCCCCAAAGAAGGCCAAGGGATAAATGCCAGGCTTATATGGTCAAAACTACAGAGTTTTAAGTTCCTAATGATGTGGTAATAGGTACTTTAATCTTTTCCTCAAACATATCCAATGCTTTATTTAATTTTGGATCATAGCATTCTTTTATATATTCCCAGTTTTCCAAAAAAAATAGATATTTACAATTTGATTTAACAAGAGAGTTGTCGGTCAAAAATCCTAAGAGAAGTATCATGGAAACAAATTTATGTCAGGAAGTCCCCATTATGGAATATAAACGTGATTTATCTATTGATTTTATTGTTATACCCATGATTGAATTTGGTATAATCCTTGGTATGTATTGTCTTTTGATCCATGATGTGAAAATGTATTGAAAGAAAAAGGATGTTACAATTTTTGAGGATGATGTGGAATCCCTTATCTTTAGGGAAAAAACATCGTCATCTAATTCTCATCTAGATCCACCCCCAGTGGATCTAATAAATTCAATTACTAAGGAGGAAGGTAATACAATAACTATGGGTGAGGAAAAGAATTTTCAAATAGAAAATGTACCTATTGTGCAAGAATATGTTGATTTCTTTCCATAGGATTTACCAGGACATCCTCCAGAGTAGGAAATTAAGTTTTCCATTGACTTAATTCCTTATTCAAGGCCCATATCAAAGACTAATTATAGAATGAACACTGTGGAATTATTGGAACTAAAGAAACAACTAGAGTAATTGATTAATAAAGGGTTTATTCACCCTAGTGTTTCTCCATTGGGATCCCATGTTCTTTTCGTTAAGAAGAAATATAGATCTATAATATTGTGAATTGACTACAGAGAGATCAATGCTATAAAAATAAAGAACAAGTATCCCCTACCTCGCATTGATGATTTATTTGATAAAATTCATGAGCTCAATATTTTTCTAAGATTAATATTCGATCTGGATATCATCAATTTCTTGTGAGGAAAGAATAAATTCCAAAAATATCATTTCAAACTAGGTATGGGCATTACGAGTTTACAATAATTCCCTTTGGATTGAATTATGTACCCTCAATTTTTGTGGATCTCATGAATAGAGTTTTCAAGGAATATCTTGATGACTTTGTGGTGGTATTTATTGATGATATCTTGGTATACTCCAAAAGCGATGAAGATCATGAAAATCACTTGTGCACTATTCTGAAGACTCTTAGAAGAAATGAATTATATGGTAATTTTAGCAAGTGTGAATTTTGGCTTCAATCAGTTTCCTTTTTGGCCACATTTTCTCTAAGGATGGAATATATATTGATCCTGTGAAGAAAAAGGTTGTTCAAGAATGGCCTATTCCAATGAACATAATTGAGGTACGTAGTTTTATTGGTTTAGTAGGTTACTATTGGCATTTTTTTCATAACTTTGCTCATTTAGCCAACCCAATGACCAAGCTTACACATAAAGGGGTTAAGTTCATATAGACAAAAGAATGTGAGGAATATTTAGAATAATTGAAGAGGAGATTAGTTAATTCTCTAATCCTAACCCTGCCATCAGGGAATGATGGGTTTGTGATCTATAATGATGCATCAAATAAAGTATTTGGTTGTGTCCTTGTGTAGAATGATAGATTTATTTCCTCTGAATCAAGGTAGTTAAAAATTCATGAAAAAAACTATCCTACTCATGATCTTGAGTTAGCTGTTGCGATCTTTGCTCTAAAAATATAGAGACGCTATCTCTATGGTGAAAGATGTGAGATATATACGGATCACAAGAGTCTGAAGTATATCTTCTCACAAAAAGAACTCAATATGAGTCAAAGGTTATGGTTTGAACTACTCAAGGATTATGATTATTCTATACACTATCACCTAGGAAAGGCAAATAAGGTAGTCGAGGTATTGAGCAGGAAGGATCATGGAGTTCTCAAAAAAATGAGGATTGACAAGGATCCTTTATAAATGGACCTAGTGAGGATGAATATGGGAAGTATAAACTAAGGTGAAACATCACTACTTTTTCAAATGGTTTCCCAACCGCCTTTATTGGAATTAATTAAATCTTCACAGTTTGATGATGAGAATATTCAAAATAAAGGTAATGTTGTGAAAGATGGGAAGTTGGATGACTTCAAGTGTGAATATGGAATTCTGAAATTTGGGAAGAGGCTATGTGTTCCCTCTATAACAGAGTTGAAAATGGAGTTATTGGATGATGCTCATAGCTCAAATTTCTCTATACACCCCGGTAGTACTAAAATGTATAGAGATTTGAAGGAACATTTTTGGGGGGAAACATGAAGTGGGAAATTGCTGATTATATATCAATATGTTTAGTCGGCCAACAAGTGAAGACAGAACGACAACATCCTAGAGGAGTCGTGCAACCTATTCCTATTACTATATAGAAATGGGATGACATCACCCTAGATTTTGTCATTGGATTACCCAGAACTCCAAAAAGAATGATTTAATATGGGTAATTTTTGATCGACTTACAAAATCTGCACATTTCCTCGCAATAAGGGAAGATTTTCCACTAGAGTTTCTTGCCCGAATCTATATACGTGAAGTTGTAAGACTTAATGGAGAACCTATTTCAATAGTATCTGATCATGATCCTCAATTTACAATGAAATTCTAGAAAAGTATTTAGAAATATTTGGATACTAATCTTCTTTTGAGTATTTCTTATCATCCTCAACTTAATGGGCAATCAGAAAGGATGATACAAACTTTAGAATACATGTTGAGATCATTCTCCCTTGACTTTCAAGGTATATGGGATCAATATTTACCCTTGGAGGAGTTTTCCTACAATAATAATTTCCATTCCAGTATTCAAATGGACCATATGAAGCATTGTATGGAAGGATATGCTGTACACCAACATGTTGGGATGAAGTTAGTGAAAGGAAGCTAGTGGGCCCAGAGCTTGTGTAGGAAACAATAGTGAAGGTAAAGACTATTCAAGTTCATATCAAAGTAGCTCAAAGCAGACAAAAAAATTATGCTGATAATCATAGGAATAATTTGGAGTTTCAAATGGGAGATCATGTTTTATTAAAATTATATCCTTGTAAGGGTGTTAGAAGATTTGGGAAGAAAGGGAAACTAAGCCCTAGGTACATAATTCATTTTGAAATTTTGGAGAGAATTTGAGCCATTTCATATCATTTGGATATGACACCTTGCCTGTTTAAAGTAAATAATGTGTTCCATGTCTCATTTCTGAGAAATTTCATGCCAGACCCAACGCATGTCCTCACTTCTAAAGGTATAGAATTGGAACCTGACCTATCTTACTTTGAAGAGCCTATCCAGATTCTGGACACTAAAGAACAAGTGTTGAGGAATCGAATGAATCTAATGGTAAAGATACTATGGAAAATCATAAAATAGAATAGCCAACATGGTATCCGGAGGAACTTATGATGAAGAACTACCTAAATCTTTTTGTGAGGTAACATTTGGTAATTTTGAGGGTGAAAATTTTGTAAGTAGAGGATAATGTAACACCCTAATATTTTGAAAATAAATTTAATATTGAATGCATGAAACACTGTGTCTCTACAAAACACTAATTTGTTATAACCTATCAAGTAAACATAATTTTTCCACCACTATGATTTGAATTTCAAAAAAAATTGAGATACACGGTTGCGTTCAGTAAGATATTTAGAGTCTGATAAGACAAAATTAATTTTGTATGAATAGTAGCATACCCTTATGAATAGTAACATACCCTTGTGAATATTAACATACCCTTATAAATAGTAATGTTACTCTTATGAATAGTAATGAATAGTAAATCATCCTAGAAAATAGAAACTTCATCCATGAATGTATAAATACAATTTATACATCTTATAAGTGAAAAAACTATCATAGTATAAGTGTTGGTATTTTTGTATGTCATAAATATTTTAATTAAAATTTTATAATTAATTTAATAATTTAAAATGGAAATGTATTTTCACAAAATTTAATCATAAATTTTTAATTTATTGTCTTATGGTTATAAGATAATTTTATGGGACCTTGATTAATTTCTCAGGGTGTTATAAAACGAGTTATAGTTTTAAAGTTTTTTTGGAATAATTTATGATTTTATTTAAAAAATTAAATTAAAAATGTTTAGAAAATTATTTTAAAAAAATGGATTTCATTTTTGAATTCTACATGTTGAAAAATGGTTGGGGTAAATTTTTGGGATTTTTCTAAAATATATGAATTTTGGGTGAATAATAAAATACGATAATTTACGATAAATGCTAAAAACATAATTTATTGGGTCATAAGTTATATATGGATGATTTAATCCCGCTAGTCTTGAACTCAAATGCACTTATTATTTTTCTAGGTTAAAATAATCAATACTATTGGTTTTATTTGGCAAAATAATAAAATAATGAGTAAAATAATGGGAAAACCCTCCTCCCCTCTACTATAAACCCCCCCTCACTCACTCTTATCTTCACTCCTTTAAAACCTTTTTACTTGTCTAAATTCTGATCAAATATACTCCCAATATCCTCCCCCACATCCAAAAGCCCTTGGTCTCATAGAAAGACCAAAACCTCTCCCCTAATGATGCTCTCAAGGAAGATTACTTCAAGAGGTAAATTCCTCTTTTCATTTCTTTTATTTCAAGTTCCTTTATTTTCTTTTATTCATCACCTAATTTCATAAAAAAAAATTATGAATCAAGTACCTTAAATGCACTAGAATTTTTTTATGATAATGTAATAATTATTCATCATCTCTCATTTCCCTTTTTTATACTAGAAATGAAAACACCATCTGAGATGTGTTAATTTATCACATTCAAGGATGATGGGTTTTCAATTTCAATTACCATATTTAATTCTGGTCAAGAAACCATTTTTATGGTTGAACCAGAATATAATATATGTATTATAACTTATTTAAGGTTCTGGAAAACTTTTTTACACATGATATTAATTTATAAATCAAAAAGAGTTTGTTGTGAACAAAAACCGCCAATTAACCCAAACAATTGTCATTAAAGTTTTATATAATGATTCATCTTCACTCCCAAAAAACAAATGAATTTTATAACTATGTAATATTATGTTTGTTCACTAATAAAATAGAAATTATATTATGGACAACCATTCTCATTCTAAATTTTTATCTGTACATGAATATAAGTAAACCGATTATGAAAACCAAGGAAGAAAACATTCCCAAATAATGAAATTAGATATCTTAACCCATAAATAGTCCATGAATGAATATAATAAGGTTATTATAAATAAATTACTAGTATATTAGGTTCTTGAATCATTAATTTATGAATCTAAATATGATTATTCAGGTCATTAAGATCAAGTGAGTAACACCAACAGACTTAAGGTAAGGGTTTTCTACCCAAACCTCCATTTTCATTCGGGTTACTCTTATTGTCTACTTACCTCAATTAAATTATTATTTATTCATATTTACTCCACATATATTCTATGGTAATGTTCTATATATGTGTACCACCCATAATCCTACTTTCATTTATGGGGATTTAGATGTTTTAAAAGGATCTTTCAATAATTCTTCCTGAAATACAAGCCTGATTCAAGGGAATTTCTCAAATCCTTACCTATTTCAAGGGAACTATATAATATATTGTTTATTATTGATTATATTTATAAAATAACTCATTTTATTAATAAAATACTATCTTACTTCACTTCTGTTTTATACAAATACTTTTCCAAAATAACTCTTCTTTTCAAAATAAAAGAGTATCTATCTCAAGAATTACTTGTTGATTTTATTATAGTATCTTCATCTATTTCAACACTCTTGTTCATTATTATGTATTATTGGGATTAATATTTTATGATATCATCTAACATATTTAATTGAATATTTTAGGATTATTTTGACTGTGGATGTGCTGTCTTAAAACGATTCACCAATTTACTCCGAATAGTTAGTGTTTATGCTTAATGTTTAGGGAAAGTTATTTACATTTCATATATTAGTTTCAATATGAATGTATATGTTGTTTATATTTATCCTTGTTCATATGAGGAATATATTGGACTTAGTAAGTATCATGCTGGGCCCTCTATAAACCCTCAGTGCATTGGTAGGTCTCATGAGACAAACTATGGTCTTGGCACAGGGCCTTGACAAAATGGATATTTATGGTCTTGGAAAAAGGCCTTGACAGTATGGTTATGATGTCCTGAATTATGAATTCCCTCATTATGATAATATTATTTATAGTTCATGTGTTTATTTGACTATTAGAATACCCATTATTATTTTTTATTATGGAATTATTTATTCATATCTTATTCTAACCATAATGTGTTCGAGTTTATTTTTTAGATCCATGTGTTTTTAGTCATTCACCATGCCTAATGTTTATATGTATGATATATTCCAATTTATTACTTATCCTTACTGAGAATTTGATCTCACCAATTTATTATGTTTCATTTTCTTTGGACATGGATAAATGTATTATTATTGACCTATAAGGATAAACTTATAGTTGTGAATGTTCCCAATAAAACTTATATGTTGTATTTAATTTCAATTTGTAATGTTGAACTTATGTATGTATCTTATTTCAAAATCTATTAAACTAATTGGTCCTTCAGGATTCATATTCCTTGTTTATATTCCAATGTAATAAAATAAAGAACCATCTTTGGTAAACTGGGGTTGGGTCCTTACATATATATTTTCCAAAAATATTTATTCATGTAAAAATATGATTTTTTATCAAACTAATTACATAATCATTTATAAAGTAATAATAAAAAGAGATAAATATTATCATTATTTTATTAAAAAAATATAAAAATTCATATTACTAGGGTCTAGATACATAACCCCTTATTACCTTGTCATATTCCCTAAGGGTAAGGTATGTAGTGGTGATGATTTCTTGGGGTGGTTCGGAAAACATGGTTTGGGCCATGATCTTGATAAAATTTCTCCATTAAATGGTTTCATTTATGATTCAGTTGTTAGATCTTGAATTGGTATTGTTCAAGGTAAAAACCCAGTGATTCTATCTCCCTTAGTAGCTCCAATAAATGGGCTTCATGGGGTAACATCCTACTGGTTGAGGCCATCATTTTTTTTTCTGTGTCAATTGGAATTTATCATAACCCTTAATATATATTATTCATAATGGTCACTGCTAAATGAATACATTATCAATGTTTAATATTTTAATGATATTTTAAATCTAATGGGGCATATTGGTCAAAAATAGTGAATGTTTTTTCTATAATTCATGTGTTCATTCAAAAGGAAATTCATTTATAAAAGTATAGGTTTATTAATTATTCACCCTATAGAAATTTCACCCTCAAAATTTTATTTCATACACTAAAAAAGATTAGGGTACTTATATTTCATCACCTCTTTCAGTTCCCAAGTTGATTCCTCAAACTTTTAGTTACATTGTAGCACTTTGACCAGATGAGTTGTCTTGTTTTATAGCACTTTCCCCCTATGATCTAAGATCTTCACCAGATACTCCTCATACCAAATATCATTTTCCTAGGGAACCACCCTATAATTAAGTACATGTGATGGTTCCGGTATTAATTTCCTCAAGATGGATACATGGAACACATCTTGTACTTGGGATAGGTTGTGTGGTAGTTTCATTCGATAGGACACACCTTTGATGCGATTAAAGATATCATAGGGGTCAACATATCTATTACTAAGATTTCCATCCTTCCAAAACCTCATTACTTTCTTCTATAGTGATATAATAAGAAGAACCTTATCTTCAACATCAAAATCTAGGTCTCTTCAATGATACATAGATTTTTTGTTGAATTTTTACAGATTTCATATTTTGTTGAATCATTTAAACCTTGTTTATAATCCCTTAGATAATATTAGGACTCATAATCTTTCACTCTCTAAATTCATCCCAAAATGTTGGAGTCCGACACATCCTCCCATAGTGAAACTCATAGGGTTCCATTTGAATTATAGAATGGAAACATTTATTATATCATAAATCTATTATGGTAAGGTGTTGATCCCCACATCCTTGTAAATCCTTGAACATGATATCATTATATCCTCTAGAGTTTGAATTGTTCTATGAGACCAACTATCCATATGAGGGTGATAATCTATATACCTACTAAAGTAAGGTTTTTTACCACTACGTGTCACTCCAGCAGCTATCCATGCCTCCAAAATACCGGATTACCTCCTTCTATTCCTCTACCAACCCCGCCCATATCGACCTTCTTCTCTCCATCGCCTTCGAATCCCTCAATACCTAGGGTTTTGGATCTCCCAATTTCTGCAACCTCATTTCTCCTATTCCCTCCACAATCCAGCGATACCTCTCCCATTATCTCCCATAAACCGCACCTCTCTCACGTGACTCTGATACTGTCGAGGAGTACGATTTCGGATCTACAGTCATCCGCAACCTCCTTCCCTCGTCTTCACTCCAGCATCCGTCTCCCATTATCTCCTACAAACGCCGACCACTTCACCATGCCTCTCTCTCATGAATCTGACACCCTCGGTCTTACCCTCGCCGACATCTGAGGCCTCGACGACCGACTCATCGATGAACTGGAAACTACGGTTTCTCTGTATTCCGTATAACAAATCCTCAGGTTAGGTTCTTAACTTGCGACTCTGATACCGTCGACGAGTACGATTTCGGATCTGCACTCATTCGCAACATCCTTCCCTCGTCTTCGCTCCAGCATCTGTCTCCCATTATCTCCTACAAACGCCGACCACTTCACCGTGCCTCTCTATCATGACTCCGACACCCTCGGGCATACCCTCGCTAACATCCGAGGCCTCGACGACCGGCTCATCGACGAACTGGCAACTACGGTTTCTCTGTATTTCGTATAACAAATCCTCAGGTTAGGTTCTTAACTCGTGAGTAGGGTTTCTCTGTACTCACAACTATGGTTTCTCTGTACTCACGACTAGGGTTTCTTTGTACTCGCAACTACGGTTTCTGTCGACTATTCTAGGGATTATTGGGTTTGGAATTTCATTTTCCAGTAGGATATTCCCTCCCGCATCATCTTCACACATAAGGTACGTGATTACTTGTCTATTCATGAACCTTAATCCTTGATTCTGCATTACTTTTATCACTTTTATGGTCTTGGCGTGGTGACTTCTTATGTGTTATTTTGAAATTAGAATTGTGTAATGTTTTACTTTTTAATGTGTGCTTGTGAGGTTATGACTTGATGCTGGAGGAAGATCGGGAGGTTCACACTTATCAAAGTGTCTTATCAATTATATATAAAAAAATGGATTGTGTATGGTCACATTGCATACTATTCAAGTTACGAGACCAAGTATATTTTAAATTCTGATTCCTATATGTTTCTTATTCCTTTTTAACAATGTTTCTTTGACTTTTGTTCAGATTATGCAGTCTGAAAGGAAGTTGCAAGGGTTCTTTCAGACCCTTCATTCTTTGGAAAAAAACTTGGTTGTAGGTATATTACTTTTCTCTATAGTTTCATTGTTATTTTGGTTAAAAAAATTATGTAATGCATTTCATGGACCTTGGAAACAGGCCAACTGGGGTTGATGTGCTGGAACTGTCCAGGTGTGAACATGTTATGATCATTTTCAGATTCGATCGTGATTGGAAGAAAATTTAATTCTTCGTGGGCTCAAAGACGATGATTCTGGTGATTTACATTGCCTAGAAAGTGCTAACAGTTGTATTTATCAGCCTGTTTCAACACGTGTGGACATGACTTGATGCTGGAGGAAGATCGGGAGGTTCACACTTGTCAAAGTGGCTTTTCAATTATATATAAAAAATGGATTTTGGATGGTCACATTGCATACTATTCAAGTTACGGGACCATGTATATTTTAAATTCTGATTCCTATATGTTTCTTATTCCTTTTTAACATTGTGTCTTTGACTTTTGTTCAGATTATACAGTTTCAATGGAAGTTGCATGGGTACTTTCAGACCCTTCATGCTTTGGGAAAAACACTTGGTTGTAGGTATATTACTTTTATCTATAGTTTCATCATTATTTTGGTTAAAAAAATTATGTAATGCATTTCATGGACCTTGGAAACAGGCCAACTGGGGTTGATGTGCTAGAACTATCCAGGTGTGAACATGTTATGATCATTTTCAGATTTGATCGTGATTGGAAGAAAATTTAATCCTTCGTGGGCTCAAAGACGATGATTCAGGTGATTTACATTGCCTAGAAAGTGCTAACTGTTGTATTTCTCAGCCTGTTTCAACACGTGTGAACATGAATTGATGCTGGAGGAAGATCGGGAGGTTCACACTTATCAAAGTGTCTTTTCAATTATATATAAAAAAATGGATTGTGTATGGTCACATTTCATACTATTCAAGTTACAGGACCAAGTATATTTTAAATTCTGATTCCTATATGTTTCTTATTCCTTTTTAACATTGTTTCTTTGTAGAAATAGTATTTTTTATGTTTACCTGTCATGAAATCTATCTAATTAATTCATTTTTTAGCAGTGACTTATTTCATGGGGTAAGCTACTTTAATATGGTTACCAAACTGGTCGTCCTTGTAAACAGGTTCTGTATGCTTTCTCCTTTTACAGTTTTTCTTCTAACACCTTTAAGAACCTATTCAGTTGATGGAGTCATCATGTTGTCTTCATTAAATCCTTTTCCGTCAACCATTGCAGGTATTCAATTCTTCTCTTCAACCAGGGGGCTGCGGATTAGTATAATATAGTCATCATGTCTGATTTTATCATGTGAAGTGAAAGAAGTTACTTAAGGATGAAGTGGAAATTCAACCAGGGGATGCGGATTGTTTTGTTGTTTTGACCTGTTGTAGTGTGTAAATTCTCAGTGCAATTTATTTCATATTTGATCTTAATTTAAGGGGAATAATCAGCAGGCATAATTTCTATGTCTGTTCCAGTAAGATTTTCAGTACCGTCACCTTCTGGTGTTGAGCTCTTAACCTCATTAACATTACCGTCACCTACTGTTTATGTGTTTTCTGGGCAGGAAAACAGTTTGCAAGCATCACATGTTCCCGTTGAAGATTGTATCTTATTTTTTTCTGCATCATAAATAAACATCCAATTTTCTGGGCAGGAAAACCGAATTGCATGCAACATGAGGAAGCAATGATATTGGGTATGTTTTCATTTTACTGTTCTAAAATGTAATAATCCATTTGATTCTTTTTTTCATTAATAATAAATTTATCTATCATAAATCCAAGGTTTTCCATTACTAACTGTTTTGTATTCCATGGTGACTTGAATTTGAATGTTTCAATCATTATACAATTACTTATTTGAAATGTATGATACTTCATCTATTTTATTTCATCTATGTTTCTTATATCTACTTATTCCATTCCATTATGTCTTATTGGGAAAGTCTGTTTATGTCACTTGTATAAATGATTGTTCTAAACTAATATATATGTATCCATGATGTGTTTTCATCTGATGTGTTTCATGATTTATTCTTCTAACCTAATTGAAAAATTGATGGGATAGATGATAAATAATACAAATACAACTCAACCAGAGACCGAAGTGCTGTGCAAGGGAGCTGCTATGGTAAGCCTTTCATTGAATTCTTGAATTCAATTACTGAAAACAAATCAATTTATGTGTTTCATATGTTTTAAACTATTTGTCAACTAAGATAATTAATTTTTTTGAACTATTAAATATGATTTTGTAGTGTATAAGTTCAATAGTATTTATGTACAGGAAAAATACAAATACTCTGCACTGTATAAGTTCAGATACATGTATCTCTTTTTAGATAATGTATTAACAATTCCAATTCTTGAAAACCATCAAACTATATGCATTGGTTTTACATATTTGTGAACATATAATCATATATATATACATAATAGTTTAGCGCTTAGTGATTGAAAATGCATTAACTGATTCAATAAAATAATTGCAACTTGACTGTAGATTAACAACGTTACCGTCACCTACTGTTTTTGTGTTTTCAGGGCAGGAAAATAGTTTGCAAGCATTGCATGTTCCCATTGAAGATTGAATCTTATTTTTTTCTGCATCATAAACAAACATCCAATTTTCTGGGTAGGAAAACTGAATTGCATGCAACATGAGGAAGCAATGTAGTGTATAATTTCAATAGTATTTATATACAGGAAAAATACAAATACTCTGCACTGTATAAGTTCAGATACATGTATCTCTTTTTAGATAATGTATTAACAATTCCAATTATTGAAAACCATCAAACTATATGCATTGGTTTTACATATCTGTGAACATATAATCATATATATACATAATAGTTTAGCGCTTAGTGATTGACAATGCATTAACTGATTCAATAAAATAATTGAAACTTGACTGTAGATTAACAACGTTACCGTCACCTACTGTTTTTGTGTTTTCAGGGCAGGAAAATAGTTTGCAAGCATTGCATGTTCCCATTGAAGATTGAATCTTATTTTTTTCTGCATCATAAACAAACATCCAATTTTCTGGGTAGGAAAACTAAATTTCATGCAACATGAGGAAGCAATGATATTGTGTATGTTTTCATTTTACTGTTCGGAAATGTAATAATCCAGTTGATTTATTTTTTCATTAATAATAAATTTCTCTATCATAAATCCTCAGTTTTCTATTACTAACTGTTTTGTATTCAATAGTGATTTGATTTTGAATGTTTCAATCATTATACAATTACTTATTTGAAATGTATGATACTTCATCTATTTTATTTCATCTATGTTTCTTATCTCTACTTCTTCCAATTCATCATGTCTTATTGGGAAAGTCTGTTTATGTCACTTGTATAAATGATTGTTCTAAACTAATTTATATTTATCCATGATGTTTTTTCATCTGAGGTGTTTCATGATTTATTCTTCTAACCTAATTTATAAACAGATGGGAGAGATGATAAATAATATGAATACAACTCAACCACAGACTGAAGTGTTGTGCAAGGGAGCTGCTATGGTAAGCCATTCATTGACTTCATGAATTCAATTACTGAAAACAAATCAAGTTCTGTGTTTTATATGTTTTAAACTATTTGTCAACTAAGAGAATTAATTTTTTTGAACTATTTAATATGTTTTTGTACTGTATAAGTTCAATAGTATTAATGTACACACAAAAAACAAATTATCTGCACTGTATAAGTTTAGATACATGTATCTCTTTTTAGATCATGTATTAAAAATTTCAATTCTTGAAAACCATTGAACTATATGCATTGGTTTTACATATTTATGAAAATATAATCATATTTATACATTATAGTATAGCGCTTAGTGATTGACAATGCATAAACTGATTCAATAAAATAATTGCACCTTGACAGTAGATTAACAACTATAATGGTTTCTACTTTGTTAACTTTTCCAAAAACAATGGTTACAACCCAAATCTCTGGATTGAAGGCATAAGCTGCAGGTACATTAATAATCTTGCATGTTATCTATTCTCTACACTTTTATGTGAGTTATGTTTTTCTTCTAAACAAGCCATGTGATATTCTAAGCTATTCCCTCGACCATACAGCGAGTACGGACAGGTATAAACCACTTACGAATGTATAAACCTTGATTTTTTACAAGATATTGAAGATAAACATCTTATATTTCAGTCATGATTGCATTGGAATCTTCAATACAGATCAATCTCTACAAAATCGAGATTCAGGTAGATCCTTGATCCAGGTCGGTATACATGATATCCTATGCTACTTTGGGACATCCAATTTTCTATGAAATCATGCCACATTGTCCCTTCAAATAGATTGAAACTGGAAAGTCACCCTATATTGATCTACTCCACATATAAATTGACAATTCTTAGATTATTAACAATACACTTTTTTTTGCTCAGTCTCTATTGACTTCCCATCAATCTTCTACTACATTTACAGTACAGTTACTCTGTATACAATGGTAAACTACTATAGGTGGAACAATGTAATTTTTCCCAGTTTAATTATCATCTTTCTACTATAAACCTTATATTGAGTAGAACACATTAAATTTTTTTCGATCAATGATGTATAACCAAATGATTTGAATGAAAACTAATTAGTCCCGTGCATTTTCACGGGCGGAGTACTAGTTATTTCTAAAACTCAGCTTTATATCCAATTATTTTTTAATGCTTCTCTAAAACCTTGAGGTAAATCTTGGAACTTGATCAGATAAAATAGAGAGTGTTACTCTAGGTATTCATAGAACTTACCTTGTGTATATCCTTGTGAGTTGGTAAATAGATAAATCTTCCTTTATAACAATGAAATGAATCAATTTTTTAGGGCCATCAACTACCACCCATATGGTGTTATTAACTTTAAATTCCCTAGGGAGTCCTCCAAAAGAATACAGGGTTATGTTTTCCCATTTCCATGCTGATATGGGGAATGGTTTCATCATAACCTTAGACTTGTACTATTTATCCTTGAATTTTTGTCATACCAAGCATCGAGATACAAATTCTTCAATCTACCACTTTATATTATCTCACTATAAGTTTTACTTTAGATCTATGTATATCTTAGTCCTTCCTAGTTGAATTGGGAATTATGAGTTATGCACATCATCCAGAAGTTCCCTATTGAACTCTAATTTTTTATGTGACACGTATTAGGGTTCTAAGCCTTATAAATTCATATTTATCAAAGTTCAAATCTAGAACATTCTCTTCCTATTTCTATATCTTATAAATTACTTTTTGGGTATTAATGATCTCCTCAAGAATGTATTTTTGGGTAGTTATTTTACAAATTTGGGATAAAGTTACTTTTATGATTCCAATTTAAATCCTTTTCATGTTCAATAAGATTGGATCCCTTTAGATCCTTTTCATTAATAGGGTTTCAAGATCCTTCCTACTTAGAGAATCTTCCACTTTGTTTTCCTTCCAATGATGGTAATGTATTGAACAAACATAATCCTTCATTATATATAATAACTATTATTAGGTCATATTGATCTCCTTTTGTGTGAATATTTACTTGAGTCTTTTATAATCCATATATATGTCACACTTCTCTTGATAGAGATAATGTTAATAAACCTTTAATTTGAAGATCACTATAGCCAATTCCAAATCAGGGGTTGGGTATTTTTTCTCATGGATATTTAATTGCAAAGTGGAATAGACTGTCACATTTTCATCTTACATGAGTACAAAACCCATGATTTTTTAGACACATCACTGTAGATCATAAATCCTTCCCCACTGGTGGGTAATGTGAGCATGAATGTAATGATTAGACTCTTCTTTAACTCTTTAAATCTCTCATCCCATTTATAAATCTATAAAAAATTCACTCCCTTCCAATTTAGCTTAGTTAGTGGGAATGACAATCATTATAAGTTTCTCACAAATTGATGATAGTACCTATATAATCCTAGGAAACTATGGGTCTCCATCATAGATTTTGTTCTAGGTCATCCTTAAATTTTTTCTATTTTTGAAGTATCTATGGATATCTCATTATTTGTGATAACATCCCCCAAATAGGTTACTTACTCCATAAAAAACTCACATTTAATTTACTTCACATAAAACTTCTCCCTTTTTATGGTCTTCAATATAGAATAAAAATTCTTCTCATGTTCCTCCTTTCTTTAGGAGTAGATAAGAATATTGTATAAAAATAAAACCAAATTTTTTTTGAAGTAATTCCTAAATAATTCAATAATTAAGTACATCAAGGTAGTTAGAGAAATATTGAGTTCAAATGGAATCACTATGAACTAATAGTGCCCATACCTTGTATGAAAATAATTCTAGGGGATATCCTCTTTCTTCACCCTTATATGCTAATATCCCAATTTAAGATCTATCTTATAAAATTATTGGAATATATGTAGCTGATCGAACAATTCATTAATCCATTTAAGAGGATACTTTTTCTTTATCACGATCTTATTAATCTCATGATATTCAATGAAGAGACACGTTTACCCATCCTTCTTCTTGATGAAGAGGATCGGTACACCCCATGGTGAAGCACTTGTGCATTTAAACCCTTTTTCCAAATTCTCCTATAGTTACTTATTCATATCTTCATGTTTAATAGTGTTAATTCTATATGGATTCTTGTATATTTACAAAGATTTGGGTATAATCTCGATTGAGAACTCAACCTCACGATTCGTAGAAAGACCAAGTAATTATTTAGGAAACACATCAACATATTCCCTTATAATGGGCATGTCATCAATGATGATATTTTCCTAAGTATCAATCATTTTAGATAGATATGTTTTCTCATATGGTAATAATATCCATGCTTTATATGATTATACCAAGGGATATTCATCCTCACCCTTTCACTTTTATATAATCAGAGGGTGATTTATGATATGGAGGTTATTTACTTATCTCAATAATTTGTGTTGTATCTATATTAGGAAAGAAAATACATATCCAAAATTACATATAATTATGTGAAAGGGAGTATCATAAGTTTATCTAGGAATTTTATCCCATAAATATTGATAGGGAAGAAGTTATATACTTGGGATAAAATAACTACCCCATTTCCCATTTTCACCAATATATCCACTTCCAAATTTTGTGGTGGTTTCTTAATTATTCTACTAAACTTTCATGATATTAAAGAATTCCTAGAAACATAATCAAATAGTTCATTTTTTTATTCATGAATGAATAACTAGAATACCTATCACCATGTCATTGTTAGGATCCACCTCAGCATATGTGATGGCATGTGATCTTCCTCTATCTCTAGGTCTTGGAGGTTGTTATCATTAGTTATTACCGACAACCCTTGGATTAGTGAATTTATTTTCATAATGTACTTATTATTTATAATTGAGACATTAGATTGAATTCTGAGGGTTTATTGGATCAGTTATTTTTTCCATTAAATTGGTGGGTTTCTCCCATTACTATTTTCTCGCTTAGTGTCCTTACCTCCAATACTTAAATTATTTCTCTGTCCCCTTTAAGGAATTTCTAGGATACTTCTTCCCACACTTTTAAAAAGTGGGATTTTGGACTTTCATGAATCCATGGTATTTCTCCATCTCTCAACCATAATTAAACTGCATTATCCACTTCATATCTCTAGAACCATGAGACCATTGGGATTCCCTGATCTCTATTTTGACTTTGAGGGAACATTGGACAATTTTATCATAGAATCCACCAGATGCAGAGCTAACCGGATTGGAAGAATGAGAGGGTATGGCAGCATCCATCGGGACCAGGCACCATGCAGCTTTGTACGGGGCAATGCTAGCTGATAAGAAAAGCAATGTGGGAGATATGTGATCAATGAAGCATAAAGCAGGGGAGGGGTAGTTCAAGTGGGATGGGCCTACGGGTCATGTATTGGGAATGGTATGCCTCTGGGCCTTCGGGTCATGTATTGTGGGTTTTTCGGGCCTTGTGCCTTGGGCCTACGGGTCATGTATGGGTTCCCCTTCAACACTTTAAAGGAGGATTATCCATAATAAAATAAAAAAGAAGGCCTTCAGGCCATTTGGGCTCAAAGTCCTTAATATATAAATATATTTTTAAATTCATATTCATCCCATTAAAAAAAATTCAACTTTAATTTTGGGATCAACAAAAAAGTTTAAGGCATATCACATAATTATTGTGAAGTTTTCCTCATACACTGTAGTGGATATGTCGTCCTTTTTCATGAGGCCAAGGAACTCCCTCTCTATTTTTAGTCAGCAAATGTGAGGAAAATATTTATTAAAAAACATTTTATGGAATTATTTCCAATCCATGCCTTTAATTTATTATTTAGGATACATATTTTTGATCAATTTTTACCATTGATCAGCTCCTCCCTTCATAAGATAAACAACCAACACGGCATTCTATTGCTCAGATCATTGAAGGATATAGAAGATATTTTAAATGTGTTGATCAATTGTTATATTATTATGGGATTAGAATATCCATTTAAATTTGAAGGACTTTGTTATATAAAGGTATCTATTACAAATTTGTATTTCTTAAGGGGGTTTGGGTTTTCCCATATTCATGTTTCAATTGAGAAATTGAGTTAATTGAGTTAGTATTTTAATAAAGTTCTCAACTCTTTCTCCCATTGGGCTGGGCATCTCAATTGGTCATTGCCCATCACATTGTTTGTTGACACAATTCCTCTTATTTCCATCCATTGACTAAAATAAAGGTAAAATTGGGAGTGATAATAATTATTTTTTCAAACACATAAAAGGGAAACTATGAGCATTGAAGTGATAACTGATAAATAAAATATATTACTTAATTTATTCCTTTTTTAGGTTTCAATATAAGTTATCCATGGTCTATTTCCTAAAAGTAAATTTCAGGGTCATTTTTTATTCCCTACATAGTGGTTCACAAAGAGTTTTTGAATTTACCAAATCATATATCCCAAGAGTGTCAAATTGGGTGGACATATAGGCCTCTTTTTCATGCACCAAGTGAGGATTGAGTCTATTACAGATTCTATAATATACCATACTTTTCATATATATATATTACATCTAAATAGAATAATAATAATTACATAAAATAGAAAAATCATTCTAGGACCATATAGGTTTAGTGTCTTTAGAAACTGGTAAATATAAATAATTGGTTCATAAAACATCTACAATTTCTACCCCTTATTCCTTAATATCTAGAATCCTTTTTGAAACATCTTACTTAATACCCTTATTTATATCCTAGGGAAAAGAAACATAATATAGGGTGATCTCAGATGCTTAGTAAGGGTAAAAAAGGGAGATATCAATCATATAATAATAATAATACAATAGAAAATAAACATATCATTTGAAAATTAAATCCAACATATCAAATATCATGATATCATGTCATTGGATAAATCATATAATTTCATCAAAGACCAAATTCCCAGAGATCATAACATAAGACATAGAATTTGTGGAATACACATAAGCATGGAAAATCATTTTCATATTAGTAAAGGATCGTTTCTAAGACCTTCATAGTGTATAAATTCCTTTACTGAACTGAGTTTACTTATTGTTACAGCCCTATGTTAATGAACTGGGTTTACTTCTCGTTTTAGCCTTGTATTACTAAACTGAGATCATTTCTCATTCCAATCCTATCTATCTCATGATATATAAATATTTACCCAATTAATTGGAGGGATATATAGTTCACACCCATCATATAATGAAAACCATACATAAGTGTTCCATAAGAACATAAATTATTCATCATATAATAATCCATGAATGTAAATGGGTTTCTTAAACATCATTTAATCATAACATAACCCGTGAAAAATAAATTATTTTCATAGTTATAATTTCATAATAAAAAAATATCAAACATAGGAATAATAGGGATAGTATCCTATAAAAATATTCCCAATAAAACATAAGTAACATTAAATAATGTTATCATATATGGAAAATAATTTTTAGAGATCATTTGAAAATAATTATTGAGGAAAATACCTTTTCTTCTTTGAAAAAATTTTATATACTTGAAATGTCGTGAAATTTTAAAATAAAACATTTTCTTTGAAAATAACCTTGTAAGATTATAAGGGAAGATTCAAGGGATTATGGTGTCATGGAATAATAAAAATCCATTCATGCTATATAAGTTAAAAAAATATTCTCCTCGTACCTTTTTAGGATAAGTCAAAAGGTACCTCGTTAGAAAAATAAAAAAAAGAATCCTTTCAAAACATTTAGTAAAAAATTCAAAAATGGGTAAAAATGACTTTAATTTTTTTTAATAATATTAAGAATATTTTGGAATATTTTTTTAAGATAAATGGACATCGAAGATAAATATGCCCTGGTAAATACTTATATATAAACAATCTCGGATAATAACGAGACTGTGAAATCAACCCTTACCTTAGGTATGATTTCCTTCCTACGTGTATGATATTATTATATAATAAATTAAATAATGTTATTAACTTATTAAATATCCATATTAAAATTTATGATATCATATATGATCATGTCATCACCCATTTTTAACTAATATTTCATTATTACTCTTCATTCTGGTGTTAACTACTTCATTTTCCTATACATGTTTTGTCATATAAGTAAAAATTATTGTACATTGGATATAGTTACATTATATAAAGAATGATATTAAGAAAATTTATATATTATGTTTATTTATTCTATACATTTATATAATCATTCTTTAATGGTGATCATAGAGAATGAATCGCATCGCGTTGTGGCGGCGGTAGGTTGTACGTACGCACAAGCGACGGTATCATTACCTTAATGGTGGAAGGGTATGGAAGTGGATGGTGTATATATTTTTACAGAATCAATATCATGTTATAATCATAATATATAGTTATTATTTCCATCATTATACCCCTCCAAGTAAAGTGGTGATAAAAAATAGATTACACCACAGCATGGAGACAATAGGTCGTACTTACGCACGTGTGGTAATTTCATTTTTCATAGGATGGATAAAAGGTGGAATATGGTTGTTAAATAATCATAATAACATCTCATAATATATTTTATACTATATTTAATAATTTATAATGGAAACAAAATATTAAGATGAAGTAGAAGAAGAAATACTCTTGAGAGAGTCAATAAAGGTGATTACCTCTTCTTCTATGAGCTCTTTCTAGATCTCCTCTTAGGGACACTAGAGTTGGTCTTTTGAGAAAAAAACACCACTATAATTTGAGTATGGAATTTGAGATTTAAAATGGGTATGGTATTAACAATATTGAGAGCTCAATGTGATGTGAATAAGTGAGGGAGGAGGTGCCCTTAAATAATTGAGGTGAGGGTCACTTTTGGAATTTCCAAAAATATTAATTTATAATAAATTAAATATCAATCAAAATACATCCAAAATTAAATGTATTAAAATATAAGATGAGATAATTTTGTAATATCATCAACCAATATATTTTTGAAAAGTTTTTTTTATTGTTTTAAACCTTATCATTTTGATAAACCCTTAGTTGACATATTTTAATTTTAACAAAGGTAACATATTTTTTAATATTAAAAGATTGTATATTTTACTTATTTGATGACACTTATACCATAAATGAACAATCTAGAACATTTTAAACAATATTATAATTATTTAGTGTTTTTAAAAAAATTATTTTTAAATAATTTAATAAAACATTATTTTGATAAAATATCTATAGTGTCAATTTTAACACTATTCATTTCTTGAATTTTTAAAAATATCAAGATAACAAGTTAACTTAGAAAAAAAATATTTTATTATATTCCTAAGAGGTCGAGTTAATCTATAAAATTATTTTTATCACAATTACTTTCTCAAATTAAATTTATTTTAATATTTTTAATTACATTTATTTGATATTTACATTAATAAAATAATTACTACATTATCATTGTATAAGACTTTAAGAAAATTATTTATTTCCTATAAATTAAAAAAAAATTACCTTGATAAAGAAAAAAAATTATTTTTCAAATGAATATTTATAGTCTAATTTATATTTTGTATAAACTTATATTAAAAATGATATAGTTATTAAAAATATGAGTATGACATCTTTAACTTTTCTTTAAATAAAATGTAATAAATGTCATACTCTCACCCAAGTGGGTTACAAAAGATATAATTTCATATTAAGGATTATTTTCGTCAAAAAAAACTCATCTAATTAAATTATAACAAATTTTAGGGTAATTTTATAATATTTATAATATTATTTTTACCCTTAATTACAAGATTTACCTTTTACCATGTTAATAAGAATTTATAAAGTTACTATTCATAATGCCAAAAAATAAAAGAAACCTATTTAAATAATTTGGAACCACTAATTCCAAATACAGAATCAAATTTAAAAAAATTAAAAACACATAAGTTATAGTAATTAATTTAAAATTACTCACGTTGAGAGAATGATAAAATGGGTTTTAAAAGTGAAAATGTTCAAAATATTGAAATATTTTTACATCAAAATTCAATGTGAAATTGATTCTAATGACCTAAATTAGATTAAATAATAAAATTTAGTTCTTATTATACTCTAAAACCAATTTAAAATATATTTAACACTATAAATTATTTATATGAAAAATATGTTTTCAATTAAAATGTAATTTTCTATTATTATTCATCAAAACATGAAACTTATCAGATAAATACCAAAAATTAAACCAAAGCAAATTTTTATATTATTATTTAAAAGTAGAATTTTTTTTTTCAAATATAATATATAAAATTGAAAAAATTGAATTTAATATAAGTTCCCTGTTAAAAGGTAGTAAATCGGCCTTTAGAAAAATATTGGTTTTTATGAGTAAAATTGGGCTTGTTCATATCTTATGACTATAAAATATATTGGAAGAATATAAATGATAATTAATTTCATTAATATCATTCACTAATTATAATTAATTTAATTTATTAATACAAAACACCTTTGGGAGGATAAAAATATAAATATTTCCTTTACATTCAATTGGTTTATATTTTCGTTTCTAATTAATTGGTAACTGATGAATTCACCATATATTTTAATAAGTTATTTATTTATATTTATTCTTTCTAATTTAATGATAATTTTATAATGGTTATTTTATACCAATAGAATCTCATGGTTTTTTAAACTCTTTTTTTGTGTTCAAAGTAAGTTATTAAATAATTAAAATTATTTAAATAGAAATATTTCATAAAAACATATGGGTGTTAAATTCCACCCCCTTAAAATGAATTTCACCCTCAAAATTCATCACTCAAACAGATGAGGATACCTCTAAATCATCACATACTTATGTGTCCATGTATCTTCCTCAAATTGGTGGTTCCTCCATAAAACATTAACCAAGCGAGTAGTCTTGTTTCGTAGAACTTTTTCACTATGATCCAAAATCTCTATCGGTTGTTGTTCATAAGAAATATCTTTCTATTACGGTAAAAATTCTGATTTAGTACATGTGAAGGATCATGTATGTACCTCCTCAGGAGAGATACATAGAGCACATCATTAACCTGATAGAGATTTGAGGGAAGTTCCAATCAATAAACTACCTTCCCAACATGATCTAGAATTTCAAAAATACCAATATTCCTAGGTCTTAGCTTTCCCTTCTTTCAAAATCTCATCACTCTCTTCTAAGGAGATATTTTTAGACACTCCTTATCACCCACTTCAAACTCTAGGTCTTTTCATCGATTGTTAGCATAAATTTTTTTCAACTCTGAGATTCTCTTATGTGCTGCTGAATATATCTGACCTTCTCTATCATTTCCTCAACAAGATCAGGTCCCAAAATCTTTCTTTCCCCAACTTAATTCCAACATGTTTTATTCCTTCACTTCTTACCATATAGGGATTCATAAGGAACCATTTTAATATTGGATTTAAATTTATTGTTGTATGAAAAATTATTCAAAAGGTATGTGTTGATCCCAACCACCTTTGAAATTCATAGATCAAGATTTCAACATGCCTTCTAGAGTTTTGATTTTCCTCTCAGACTTACCATCTATCTAAGGATGATAAGCGGTACTGAAACTTAAATCTGTATCCAGATCCTGCTAAATACTTCTCCATAACTTCAAGGTAAACCTTGGATCCTTATCAGATATAATGGAAATTGTTACTCCATGAAATATCACAAATTCCTTAATATATATTCTATAAATATGATCAATAGATAAATATTATCTTATATAAATGAAGTGTTCCAACTTTTTAAGGTGATAAACTATAACCCATATATATTTATAACCTTTATATGTTTTGGGAAGTCAAATGAAAAAAATATATGGTGATTTTTTCCCATTTCTATTATAGTATGGCTAATGGTTGTAACATTCCCCTAGACTTCTGTCTCTCAAACTTAACTTGTTGAGAAACCAAGCATTGAGAAATATATTCCGCAATATCTTTCTTAATTCCATCCCACCAAATATACTCTTATAGATCTTTATACATATTTTTACTTCCAAGATGAATAGATAATGTTAAACTATGAGCCTCATATAATAGCTCTTTCTTTAATTATGGTAAGGTAGGAATAAAAACACAGTTCTTGAACCTAGTTATTCCATCAAAATCAAAGTTGAATTCCTAAACATTTCTCACCTTCTTTTGTAGCTCCACATCTTCCTTCTTCGTCTCCTTAGTCTTCACTTGTATAAATGGTTGAACATTAATTTAAAAAATATATGATTTCTCCCCTTACTTTATGATTTCTAGATCCATCCTTTAAAAATCCATAAATATTGGATATTTTTGTATCCTCATCATAGATAGGCTAGCATGTTCCTTTTCACTCAAAGCATTTTCCACCATGTTTTCTTTCCCAGGGTGGTAATGTATTGAGTAGTCTTAATCTTTAATCAATTCCAACCATCTTCTTTGGAACAAATTCAGATAATTTTGAGTGAAAATATACTTTAATCTTGTATTATATATATATATATCAAACATTTCTCTATAAAGACAATTCCTCCATATATTTAATGAAAAGATTACCACAGATAACTCGAAATCATGAGTTGGGTAATTGTGCTCATAGATTTTCAATTTTCATGAGGCATAAGCTATCAACATATAATTTTTCATGAGAACATAATCCAACCCCTTCTTGGATGCATCACTATATATCACAAACGTCTATCTGCTACAAGGTAGTGTGAGCATAGGTGCGCTGACTAACCTTATTTTTAGCTCTTTTAAATTTTCTTCACCTTCCTATATCTATATGAGCTAAACTCATTTCTAAGTCAACTAGGTGAGTGGATTATCATGAAAAATATTTCTGAAAACATCAATAATATCTAACCATACCAAGAAACTTTAGATATTAGTTTTTTCTAATGTTCTAGGCCAATGTTCAATAACTTATAACTTTTTAGATCCAAAGATATAACCTCTATTGAGATTATGCAACCCAAAAATGAACATTTATAAATCCAAAATTCACACTTGATAAATTTTGCATAAATATTCTCCTTTATTAGGGTATTCAGTACAGTAATCAAGTGATCTTCATGTTCATCCTTACTCTTCAAATATACAAGAATATCTTCTATAAAGACTACCACAAACAAATCAAGATAGTATCTAAAGACTCTATTCATTAAATCCATGAAGATAGTGGGGGCATTAGTAAGACTAAAAGGCATCACTATAAACTCACAGTGTCCATACCATGTACGAAATGTTATCTTCGGTATATCCTCCTTCTTGACCATAATGATATTCAGAATGAAGATAAATCTTGGAAATGTACTAAGCTCCATATAGTTGATCAAATAATTCATCAATATGGGGGAGAGGATATTTATTCTTGATAGTGATCTTGTTAAGTTCTCAATAATAAATATAGAGTCTCATTGATCCATATTTATTCTTAACAAATAGAACTAGTTCCCCCTAAAGTGAAACACTAAGATATATGAATCCCTTGTCAAGATTCTCTTGGAGTTAACTCTCCAATTCCTACAACTCAACTGGGTCCATTCTATAAGTAGCCTTTGAAATAAGCATAGAACCCAATATGAGTTCTATTGAAAACTCAAATTCATTATTCAACGTAAGACCTAGAAATTATTCTAGAAAGACATCAAAAATAATTTGTAGTATGTGTATCCTTAATGGTGAGTTTCTCCCCAACCATCTGAGATATATAACCCTATTTCATAGTAATTAAGACCCATAAGATAAAAGTAATTTCCACTGGAATTTCATATTCATCCTTTCATATATATATGATCATTTATTTATTCAGAATATGAAATGTGATTTCCATTACTTGGAAATTTATATGACATTAATATAGAGAAATCTAATTCATGCCAAGAATCACATTGAATTACACTAAAGGAAGGATCATAAGATTTGAGGGAAGCACTTTCATGAAAAATTCAATCAGAGAAGAATTATAAAATTGTGATGTAACCATTGTTCCATTAGGAGTTTTCATTGCCAACTCAACATCTAATTATTGAGGCAATACAGAAATACCCTTCGAAAATTCTTTCAAAATAAAATATTGGGTGGATCTAGAATTAAATAAATCATTATATCTTTAGAGTGGATGGTAATTTTACCTTTCACCACTCTATTATCGTACTCCTCATATCCAATAGTGATCACATGTAATTTTCCTTTATCTTTAGAATTAAGAGGTTGTTTATGTGAATCATCATTGATAACCCATGGATTAGGGAATTGGTTAGCATAATTCCCCATTTATTTACACTTGTAAAATTGAAGTGTGGGATGTGAATTTGGTGTATCCTTTTCTCTATTTGAATCATTATCTATATTCTTCCCATCAATTAAGTAGTAAACTACCCAATGACCTTCTTTCCTACACATAAAAAATTTATTATTCCCTTTAATATAGTTGTCTCCATGTTTCTTCCCACAATTTGTGCATAAAGGAAATATCATCTTATTTTCACTATGGGTTTTATATTTACCCTTGAATTCCATTTTCCTCTTTTTATCAAACCCATAAGATTGATTGGTGACTCCAGTATCTACATCAACCTTGAAATCACATCAAATGATTTTTGCATATCCATTGAATTCCCTTATGGATAATACTCTTTATAAACTTGGTTTTAATCCACTGAAGAATCAATCAACCTTACTCGCAGGTTGGATGATAATTCCAGAAGCATACCTTGCAAGTCTTGTAAAATTTTCTTTTTAAGTACCAATAGATTCATCATCCTTCTGCTTAATATTAAAGAACTCATTATCCAACTTCATTCAAAGAATATAAGGAAAGTACTTATTGAAAAATAAGTTCTTGAACTCATCCCATTCAATGGATTCAATTTCATCTTATTGCCTTATATTCTTGATGATATTTCACCATTGATCGCCTTCACCTATCAAATGATAGACTTCTAAAATTACTTTCTCATGTTATGTACATTGAAGGACAAAAAATATATTTTTAGTGGTATTGATACATTGTTCTACCACAAGTGGATCATAAGACCAACTAAAGTAAAGTGGATGATGCCTCATAAAGGAATCAATAGAATGATGTTCCTTCCTCTTCTCATTTGTAAGTCCAATATAATTCATAGCTTGAGAAAGTTATGTGATCATAGTAACAAGATTTTTCATTCTATCTCACATAATATTTGGTTGTATGGGAGGACAATCATTATATTTCCCATCATAGTCAGTATTAATGTGTTTCCTCCTGGTTCCAGCCATTGACTAAAACCAAAAAGCATAGTGTGAGCAACAATAATAATAATGGGAATACTACATAATTAAGGGACATAAAATTTTAATTCAAGATGCCTTAGGTTTTATCCTAGGTTACTAATGATCACCACCAAAACCTTATGATTTTAACCTATAATTATACTTATTCTTAGGGTTCTTACAATGGTTTTCTTATCATAATTCCCAAAGGTTAATGAAACTATTCCTCTGATACCAACTATAACAGCCCATAGTTTTCATACATAGATATTAAATCCAAATACAATAATATTCATTACATAACATAGAAAAATCACACCAAGACCAAATAGGTTTAGTGAATTTAGAAACTGGTAAATATAAACAACTCATTCATAAAACATCTACATCATATCCCACTTATTCCTTCATATCTAAAACCCTTTTTGAAAAATCTTACTTAATACCCTTCTTTATATCCTAGGGAAAACAAACATAAGAAAGGGAAAGATCATATGATCTATAATGGTAAATAAGAGATATGTTGATCATATCATAATCATAATATATAAGAACATAAACATATCATTTGAAAATTAAATCCTTCATATCAAAGATCATGATATCATGTCATGGGATAAATCATAGAAGTTCATCAAAGAACATATTCCTAGAGAGCAGAACATAAGACATGGAATTTTTGGTATACAAATAAGTATAAAAATTATTTTCATTTTAGTCAAGGCTCATTTCCAAGACCATAACAGTGGAAAATTACTTTACTAAATTGATTACACTCCTCATTAGAGTCCTATGTTACTAAACCGAGTTTACATCCCATTCTATCCCTATATTACTGAACTGATATCATTTCCCATTCCAATACTATCTATCTCATGAGATATAAAGCTTTATCCAATGCATTTGATGGAGATATAGGTCCCACCCATCACATAATTAAAACCATAAATATGTGTGCCACAAGAACATAAATCATTCATCAAATAATGACCCAAGAAAATAAATGGGTTTCTTAAACATTATTTAATCATAACATAACCCATGGAAAATAAAGGGGTTTCATAGTTATCATTTCATCATAAACATAGACTAACAATAGGAATTATAGGGATAGTATCCTTGAAAAATATTTTAATTAAAACCTAAGTAAGTTCAAATAATATTATCATAGATGGAAAATAATTTTTAGAGATTAGTTGAAAATAACTATTGAGGAAAATATCTTTTTTTATTTGAAAAAATTTTCTTTACTTGAAATGTCATACAATTTTAAAAGAAAAAATTTTCTTTGAAAATAAACTTGTAATATTTTAAGGTAAGATTCAATTCATTAGGGTATCATGGAAGTGTAAAAATAAATTCATTCCATATAAGTTTAAAAACATTCTCTTCATACTTTTTCAAGATAAGTCAAAAAGTACCTTGTTAGGAAAATGAAAAAAAGATTCCTTTGAAACCGTTTAGTGAAAATTCACAAATGGGAAAGATGAATTTTAAAAACTGTAAAATAATAGTAATAATATTTTCGAATATATTTTTAAGATACATGAACATGGAATATAAATATAACCTAGTAAATACTTACGTATAAACAATCTCAAATAATAATGAGATTGTGAAATTAACCCTTACCTTAGGTATGATTTTCTTTCATACATATCTGAAATTATTGTATAATGGATTAAATAATGTTATTAACTTATCATATAACCATATTAATATTTATTATATCATATATGATCATATTATCACCTATTTGTTACGAATGTTTCATTGTTATTCTTCTTTCAGGTGTTAACTGCTTCATTTTTCTATACATGTTTCATTGTATAAGTCCCAATTCTTGTGCATTGAATATGGTTACATTATATACAGAATGATATTAAGGAAATATATATATCATATTTATTCATTCTATATAATTATATAATCATTATTTAATGGTTATCATGGATAGTGAATCGCATCGCGTTGTGGAGACGGTAGGTTATACATACGCACGAGAGACGGTATCATTCCATTAATGGTGGAATAGTATGGAAGTGGATGGTATAAATATTTTTCCAAAATAAATATCATGTTATAATAATCATAAATAATTAATATTTCCATCATTATACCCATCCAAGTAAAGTGTTTATGAAGAAAATATTACACCACAGTGTGGAGAGGGTAGGCCATACGTACACATGCGTGGTGATTTCATTTTTTGTAGGATGGATAAAAGGTGGAATATGGTTGTTCCATAATCATAATAAAATCTCAAAATATATTTTATACTAGATGTATTACTTTATAATTGAACCAAAACATGAATCAGAAGTAGAAGAATAAATACACTTGAGAGAGTCGGTAAAGAAGATTACCTCTTCTTCGATGAGCTCCCTCTAGATCTCCTCTTAGGGACACTAGAGTTGGTATTTTGAGAATAAAATCATCTCTATAATTTGACTAGGGAATTTTATAATTTAAATGGGTAGGTTATGTCCAAGATTGAGGGTTTAATGTGATGTGAAGAAGTGAGGGAGGAGATTCCCTTTTATAATTGAGGTGAGGGGCACTTTTGGAATTTCCAAAAATATTAATTTATAATAAATTCAATATCAATCCAAATACCTCCAAAAGGTCATGTATTTGAAGATATGATGATATAATTTCGTAATCTCATAAACCAATATATTTTTGACAATTTTTGTTATTTTTTTAAAACATATCATTTTGAATAACCCTTAGTTAACATATTTTAATTTTAACTAAGGTAACAAATTTTTTAATATTAAAAGATTGTAAATTTTACTTATTTGATGTCACTTATACCATAAAAGAATAATTTAGAACATTTTATACCATATTTTAATTTTATGTTATTTTTAAAAAATGTTTTATGAGTTTTAAATAATTTAATAAAATATTATTTTGATAAAATATCAGTAGTGTAAATTTAAACACTATTCATTTATTAAATTTTTAAAAATATCAATATAACAAGATAACTTAGAAAAAAATAGTTTATTATATCTCTAATAGGTAAATGTCATCTAGAAAAGTCGTTTATTATATTAATTATATCAAATTAATTTTATTTTAATATTTTTAATAACATTTATTTGATATTTCCATTAATAAAATAATTATTACATCATCATGTATAAGACTTTAAGATAATTATTCATTTCCTAAAAATTAAAAATAAAATACCATGATAAATAAAAACATTTTAGTTTTCAAATTAATATTTTTAGTCTAATTTATATGCTATATAATCTTATATTAAAAATGATATTGTTATTAAAAATATGAGTATGAAATCTTTAACTTTTATTTAAATAAAATATAATAGATGTCTTACTCTCACCCAAGTGGCTTTCAAAGGATATAATTAAAGACAAAGGATTATTTTGGTCAAAAACCACTCATCCAATGAAATTAGTGTAGGTGTTATTGTAATTTTATAATATTTATAATATTATTTTTACCCTTAATTACAAAATTTACCTTTTACCATGTTAATAAGAATTACAAAAGTCACTATTCATAATGCCCAAAAATAAAAGATGACTATTTAATTAATTTTTACCTAATAATTCCAAATATGGAATGCAATTTTTAAAAATTCAAAAAACAAAAGTTGTAGTAATTAATTCAAAATTAATTTCATTGATGGAATGAGAATATGGGTTTTAAAAGTGAAAATCTTCAAAATATTGAAATGTTTTTACATCAAAATTAATTGTGAAATTGATTCTATTGAAATAAATTAGATTAAATGATAAAAAATTGCTTTTATTAAACTTTAAAACCAATTAAAAATATAGTTTAACACTATGAATTATTTAGACAAAAAATATGTTTTCAATTTAGAATATAATATTTTATTACTATTCATCAAAAAATGAAACTTATCAGAAAAATAAAAAATAAAAAATAAACCAAAGTAATTTTTTTATTATGATTTAAAATAAGAAGTTTGTTTTTTCAAATAGAATATATATAATCCAAAATTGAATTTAATATAGTTTCTCAATTAAAAGGCGGAAAATGTGACTTTAGAAAAATATAGGTTTTTATGCATAAAATTGAGCTTGTTCATATATTATGAATATAAAATCTATTTGATGAATATAAAAAAATGTTTTATTTCATTAATATTATTTACTAATTGTAATTAATTTAATTTATTAAGAAAAAAAGCCTTAGAAGTATAAAAATAGAAATATTTCCCTTACATTCAATTGGTTTATATTTTTGTTTCCAATTAATTAGTAACCAATTAATTCACCATATATTTGAATAAGTTAGTTCTTTATATTTATTCCCTCCCATTTAACATCTAGGTTATAATGGTCATTTATACTAATAGAATCTCTTGGTTTCATTTAAACTCATTGTTGTGTTCAAAGTAAGAGTTTGGAGAATTAAAATTATTTAAAGAAACATATTTCATAAAAACATCTAGGTGTTACATTCCACCCTCATTAAAATGAATTTCACCCTATAAATTAATTACTAAAATAGATGAGGATACCTCTACCTCATCATATCCTCAAGCTCCCATGTAGCTTTCTTAAATTGATGGTTCCAACATAAAACTTTAACCAAGCGAGCGGTCTTGTTTCATAGAACTTTTTCACTATGATCAATAATATCTATCAATTATTATTCTTATGATCTTTCTCTAGTGGTATGAATTCTGAGTTTAGTACATGTGAAGTATCATTATGTACTTCCTCAGGAAAGATACATAGAACAGATCATGAACTTGATAGAGATTCTATGGAAACACCAATAATTAAGATACCTTCCCAACATGATCCAGAATTTCAAAAGGACCGATATACCTAGGGCTTAGCCTGACCTTCTTTACAGATATCATCACTGTCTTCCAGGGAGATATTTTTAGAAACACCTAATCACCCACTTCAAACTCTAGGTCTTTTCATCAATTTTCAGCATAACTATTTTTCGACTCTAAGCTTCTCTTATGTGCTCTTGAATATATCTGACCTTCTCTATCATTTCCTCAATAAGATTAAGTCCCAAAATCTTTTTTCCCCAATTTCATTCTAACATGTTGGAGTCTTTTACTTCTTACCATAGAGGGATTCATAAGGAGCCATTTGAATACAAGATTAAAAGCTATTGTTATATTAAATTTATACCAAAGCTAGGTGTTGAGCCCAATCATATTTGAAATTCATAAAGAAATCACTCAATGTATCTTCTAGAGTTTTAATTGTCCTCTCAAACTGACCATCTTTCTAAGGATGATAAGCAGTGATGATACTTAATACTAAATCTAGAGCTTGCTGAATACTTCTCCAAAACTTCATGGTAAACCTTGGATCCTGATCAGATATAATGGAAAGTGGTACTCCATTAAATATGACCACTTCCTTGATATATATTTTATAAAGTTGATCAATATATAAATCTTGTAACACCCCAAGATTTCATAGTACGTTATTTCTTCAAAGTAATTCAATAATTTGCATTATACACAACACCGAGTTTAAGCGCATCACGACTTACCAAACTAGTCGTTCAAAAGCGGTTATGAATAGTACTAACTGAATTTTGAATTTTATATATTCTATATAATTTTAACATCCATATTATGTCTTTATTAGACATAAAATAAGAACAAATTCATTTTTTCAGATAAAGGAAGTATTTTTTAGAAAATGCAAATTTTACCGCCGTTTAATGGAGAACCCTTTTTAAATCCAATATTTAACACTTTTATATATTCAATTTGACAAAATAAACTTCTTATTTAGAATCGGGACATAAAAATTTAGTATCGATAAATTTTTGGTGTTTTTCTGATAACTTTCATATTTGTGTGAATAGTGAAAAATACTAAATTTTAATTGAAAACAAATTTTTTAATCAAAATAATTTATAGTGTTAAATTATAATTTTGAATGGTTTTGAAGTATAATTAGATTATATTTTTATCATTTAATACTATTTTGTTCATTATAAGTAATTTCTCATTTAAATTTGATATAAACACATGTCAATCTTTTGATAGTTTTTACTTTTTAAAAACCCGCTTTTTGGTTTTGACAACGGGAATTAATTTTAAATTAATAAATTCAACTTCTATGTTTTTAATTTGGTAAAATAGACTTCATTTTTGAATTCATAATATCAAAATTAACTTAGGGTGAATATTTTTAATTTTTCTGAAAACTTTCAATTTTTGATTAATAGTGAAAAACACTACGTTATTGTTTAAAACTGACTTTTAATTTAAGTAATTAGTTTTTTTTATTTTAATTTATTTTATGTTAAAATAGATACAAAATACCTATATATGTTTAATTTAATTCATTGGATCCATTTTATAATAAGTTTAGATATAAAAAAAAATTATTGAACTTTTTACCGGCTTTTACCCACCTTCTAGGAGCATTTGAAAAATTGCATAAAACATAATTTTACTGCTTCTGTGAGTTGAATTTAAAAAATCTGAGAGACAAGGTTAACATCATTAAGTAAAATTTGGTTCAATAAGATGAAAATAATTTTTTTTGTGAATAGTAACTTTTTACTTTTATTTACCACGGTTATAAGTAAATAGGGTAATTAAGGGTAAAAATGATATTATAATTACCCGAACACATGTCCTAATTCTATTGGATAAGTGTAATTCAACCAAAAACAACCTTAGGAATAAAATATTACCCTTTAGGTCCACTTGGATTATATTAGGACATTTATTATTATTTTCTTCAAAGTAGAGTTAAAAGTGTTAAATTCAATGTTTAATAATTAAACCATTTTTAATATAGTTTTATACATAAGATAAATTCAACTATAAATATTCATTAGAATTATAAAAATATTTTCTAAATAATTTTATTTTATTTATAATTTTTAGAGATTAAATAATTAAAATTATTTATGACACAATGATGATGTAGTAATTACCTCTTTAATAAAATACTAAAATAGTTTATATTATAAATATTAAAATAAATATAATTTAAAAGTTTTTATGACATAAACGAATTTTATAGGTTAATATGACATGTTAGGGTTTATTAGATAATTTTTTTTCAAAGTGATAAGTTTTTTATGACTTTCACAAAAACAAAATACCAAATAGTGTCAAAATTGACATAAATTAATTTTTAAAACAAATACTATATTATTGGTTGATATAATATTCCCAAAAAATATAAGGTTTGTCCAAAGGGATTAAAAAATATTATATATGTCATTAATGAACAAATTTAGGTTCTCTTGGAAGTTTAGAGTAAGTTTATTAACCATATAGTGTAAGAATACAAAAAGACACGGTAAAAGTTAAACTATTTAACTAAGAGTTAAATCTAAAAGATAAGGTTAAAATGGTAACATAAACTTGTATAAAACCTATTTTTTGAGATTATTTCGACCCATAACCACCTAAATATAAAAATAAATTCATTTTGAGCCATAATAAACCGAATATGATTGTATAATAAATTAATATTTTAATCTTTTCCTAAAGTGACCCTCACCCCTCTTATAAAAGGGCACTTTCACTTATCTCAAAATCACACCTCCAAATCCATTTGTCTTGCCCAAAATCTGACCAAATATCCTCCCAACTTCCCTAAAATCAACCTATTATCCTTACTTTGATCATAAATCCAACCTAAGGAGCCCTTTTGATCAACTCAAAAGGAAACACCCGAAGAAGAGGTAATAATTTCACCACCCTCTTTCAAGTTCTTTTCTTCTTCCACTTCCTCTTTCTTTATTGTTTCCATACCAAAATAATGACTAAATTACCTCCTACATATTTTTATGTTATTATAAATATTTTATAACCATATTCGTTATTCTATCCATCATATAAATGACAAAGTCACCATACGTGCGTACGTACGACTTACCATATCCACGTCGTGGTGTAGTTTGTTATTCAAACACTTAATTATTTGGATGGGTATAATAATGAGTATAAATGATGTAAATAAAAAATATAAAATTTTAATGATTATATATATATTATATACCATTAATTACATACTATTTCACCATCAATATAATGATATTGTCACTCGTGCGTACGTACGGATTACCGTCTCTACAACGCGATGAGATTCATTCCCACGTTCACCATTCAACAATGATTATAAAAATATATATTATTAATAAGTATGTAATATATGAAATAATAATGATACTGGTGATATATATGTGTGTGTGTGTGTGTGTATGTACTTACATATATCTTATTCACTTACTTTCGTTCAATATGATATGAAAATGGAAACAACATTTATGCATATGTATGACTTATCTTCTCCATAAATGGTGCCTTACATTTCATATATCTATATATTATAAATATTTATATTCTAAATATATATGATATATAAATCAAGGTTTATATTCTTTAAGTATTTAAATCATTATATAAATGATACGATCAAGAATAACAAGTTAAAACACGTACGATAAAGAAAGCGATTATTACCCAAAATATTAATTTAACATTGAAATCATTATTAAATGGGTAGTAAAAAGTCATAAATGAATCATGTATGATATAATAAATATTAATATGGTTCTGGTATAATTTAATAACATACTATGGTCATTATACAGAAGGTTAAACATACCCTCAACCAAACGAAAGTGCAAGGTAAGGGTTAATTTCACAATCTCTTTATTATCCGAGGTTGTTTTTACGTAAGTATATACTGGGACATATTTATTATCCATATCCATGTTTCATAAAAGAGTTTTCAAAGGGATTCTTTTTAAGGGAATTTTTACTAAAACATCATTTTAAATGTTTTAAAGATTTGTTCTTCTAAATTTTTCTCATTAATGTCCATATTTTTAAAATGATTTTAAGGATTTATTTATATGGACATGAATGTTTTAAAATTTTAATTCATTTAAAAAGTTTCAAAGTGCTATGGGACACTTTGATTAAAAATTATCTTTTAAATGTATTCCTTTATAAATTATGTGACTTTTAAATGATTTCATAAAAAAGGGATATTTCTCTCAAATATTTTTACTGGTCATTTTCAACTATGTCAAAATCCTTTACAGGATATTATTTTTGATCAAGGTTGATTTATTATACAAATATTACATATTGTATTGAAGTTTTTGTGATATGTTTGACTGTGGATGTGTTATTTTTATACCATTCATGGTTTATGGATAAAGTATTGACATTTCGTATTCTAGTTTTAATATGAATATTTATGTTATGTTTAAACCTTTTCATATGAGGAATGAATTGGACTTAGTAAGTGACAGGTGGAGCCTGCTATAGCTCCTCGATACATCGGTAGGTCTCATGAGAAAAAATAGTGTCTTGGAACAAGGACTTGACAAAATTTTATTTTTAGTCTTGGAACAGGGCCTTGACTATGTGGTTATGAAGTTTGGAATTATGCATTCCATCATTATGAAATTGGATATTGATATTGCGTGATTATTTGACTAGTAGAATATCCATGTGAATAAGTAAATGGAATTATTTGATTTATTTAGTCATATTATACAGAAGTTTATGTTTTAAATTCATATATTTTAGTCTTATACATTTCCTTAAATGTTTATGCTTATTTATGAAAGTTTTTTCTATATTGTTATCCTTACTGAGCATCTGAGCTCACCCCTTTCTTATGTTTTATTTTACTAGGATTCCAAGAAGTGTATTATGATTGATAAGAAGGTTTAATCTAGGGGATTAATGGAATTCTAAAAGGATCATTTATGCTATGTTTTATGTTAGAAATTGAAATGCAACGTTCATGTTTGTAATCTATTTTACAATACTACTAAACTGATTGGTCTTTCGGGACTTGATTCGATGTAATCATGCCAATGTTATGTAATAATGCATCGACTTTGGGTAACTGGGGTCGGGGAATTACAAATATTATCTAATAGAAATGAAATGTGCTGACTTTGTAAGGCGATAAACTATAACCTATATAACATTATGTCCTTTAGATGTTTTGGGAAGTCTGATGACAAAGTTTAGAGTGATGTTTTCCCATTTCCATTCTCATATTGGTAATGGTTGTAACATCCCCTTAGACTTTTATCTCTCAGTATTAACTTACTGAAAAACCAAACACTGAGAAACATATTCTGCAATATCTTTTTTCATTCCATCCCACCCAAAATATTCTTTCAAGTTTCTATACATATTTGTACTTCCAATATTAATGGATAATGATGAACTATAATCCTCATCCAAAAGATCCTTTAATTCTGTTATGGGAGGAAGACAAACATAGTTCCTGAACCTTATTATTCCATCATAGTCAAACCAGAACTTGGGAATATTTCTCACCTTCTTTTTCATCTCCACATCTTCCTTCTTCGCCTCCTTAGTCTTCACTTGTATAGATGGTTGAATAGTCATTTGAAAAATATAGTATTTATTCCCTTACTTTATGATTTCTAGATCCATCCTTTGTAAACCCATAAATATCAGATCTTTTTTTATCCCCATCATAGATAATCTAGCATGGTCCTTTTGACTCAAATCATCTACCACCTTGTTTGATTTTCTAGTGTGGTAATGTATTGAGCTTTCATAATCTTTAATCAATTCCAAAAATATTCTTTGGAATATATTTAGTTCCTTTTGAGTGAAAATATACTTTAAATTTTTATGATTTGTATATATATCACACCTTTATCCATAAAGATAATGCCTCCATATCTTTAATGCAAAGATTACCGCAGATAACTCCAAATCATGAATTTGGTAATTTTTTTCATGGATTTTCAATTATCATGTGGCATAATCTATCACCATATAATTTTTCATGAGAACACAATACAACCTCTTTTTGGATTCATTATTGTAAATCACAAACCTATCTCCACTATATGGTAGTGTGAGCACTGGTGCACTGACTAACCTTTTTTTTTAGATCTTTTAAATTTTCTTCACATTCCTCCATCCATATAAACTATACACCTTTCTGAGTCAACTGGTGAGTATATTATCATGAAAAATATTTCCCAAAACTTCAATAATATTCATCCAAAGATAGAAAACTTCATATATATATTACCATTTTTGGTCTATTCTAGTGTTCAATAACTTTCTTATTTTCTAGATCTATAGATATCCCCTCTCTTGAGATTATGTGACCCAAAAATGAAAATTTATGATGCCAAAATTCACACTTAGTAAATTGTTCATAAATCTCCTCCTTTATCATGGTCTTCAGTTTAATCCTAAAGTGATCTTCATGTTATTCCTTGCTCTTTAAATATAAAATAATATCTTCTATAATACTACCACAAACTAGTCAAGATAGTCTCTAAAGACTCTATTTATTTGAATATAGTGGATGAATTAGTAAGATAAAAAATAATCACTATAAACTCATATTGTTCATACCTTGTAATGAATGTCATCTTGGGTATATCATACTTCTTAACACTTAATTGATGGTATCCATAATGAAGATCAATCTTGGAAATGTATTTATCTCTGTATAGTTGATCAAATAAGTCATCAATATGGAGGATATGATGTTTTTTATTGATATTGATCTTGTTAATTTCTCGATAATCAATACAGAGTCTCATTGATCCATATTTCTTCTAAATAAACTGATCTGGTGCACCCAAAAAATGACACACTAGGGAATATGAATCCCTTTTCAATATTCTCTTAGAGTTTATTCTTTAATTCATAAAACTCAATTGGGTCCATTTTAAAAGGAGTCTTTGAAATAAGCATATCATCCGGCATGAGTTCTATTGACAACTCAACTTCACGATTTAGTGGAAGACCTAGTAATTATTCAGTAAAGACATCAAAAAAATACTATATAGTAGGTGTATCCTTAATAGTGAGTTTTTCCCCAAACATATAAGATATATAACCTTCTTTCATAGGAATTAAGACCCATAATATGGAAGTAATTTCCATTAGAAGTTCATATTTATCCTTTCATAGATCGAAGGTCATAGATTCATTCAAAATATGAAATGTGACTTCCATTCCATGGAAATTAATATGAACTCCATATATATAAATCCAATCTATGCCAAGAATCACATCGAATTCCACTAAATTAAGGATCAAAAGATTTTTAGAAAGAACTTTCCCAAAAACTTAAACTAGAGAATAATTATAAACTTATGATGAAACTGTTGTTCCATTAGGAGTTTTCATAACTAACTCAATATCTAATTATTAAAGCAATCCAGAAATACCCTTATAAATTTTTTTATAAATAAAATATTGGGTGGATCCAAAATAAAATAAAACATTAGCTTCTATATAGTGGATGGTAAGTGTACCTTTCACCACTTCATTGTCGTACTCCTCATTGCCAATAGTGATCGCATGTGATTTCCCTTTATCATTGTCCTTAAGAGGTTACTGATTTCGATCATCATCAATAACCCTTATATTAGGGCATTGGTTAGCATAATACCCTATTTCCTTGCACTGGTAACATTAAAGTGTGGGAGGTGAATTCTATTTATCCTTTTCTCTATTTTCATCATTATCCATCTTATTCCTATCACTTCAGTAGTCAACTACCCGATGACCTTATTTTCTGTATTTAAAACATTTATTAGTCACTTTAAGATAGTTTCCTCAATGTTTCTTTCTACACTTTGATCATAAAGGAAAGATCATCTTCTTTTCACTATGGTTCCCAGATTTTCCCTTGAATTCCATTTTCCTCTTCTTATCAAACCAATAAGAATGATTAGTGACTCCAATATCCATATTAACCTTGAGAGCACATCGAACAATTTCCTCATAGTTGTTGAAGTCCCTTATGGATAATACCCTTTAGAGACTTGATTTTAAGCCACTGAAGAATCGATCAACCTTACTCTCAGTTTGGATGATAATTTCATAAGCGTACCTTTAAGGTCTTACAAAATTTAATCATTAAGTACCAATAGATTCATCATCCTTTTTCTTAAGCTCAAGTAACTCCTCCATATTCATTAGAAAAATATGAGGAAAGTACTTATTGAAAAATAAGTTCATGAACTCATCCCATTCAATGGATTCAATTTCATCTTATTTCCTCATATTCTTGATGAGATTCCACCATTGATCACCTTCACCTCCCAAAATAAAGACTGCCAAAATGACTTTCTCATGTTTTGAACATTAGAGAATTGAAAATATCTTTTTAATGGTATTGATCCATTGTTCATACACTAGTGGATCATAAGCCCCACTAAAAGAAAGTGGATACTACCTCATGAAGGACTCAATTGAATTTTGTTCTCTCCTTTTCTCGTTTGAAAGTCCTGCATGATTCAAATCTTGAGAAATTTGTGTGAGAATAGAAATAATATTTTTCATTCTAGCTCCTATAATAATTGGTTTCTCATGAGGATAGTCATTGTGTTTCCCATCACAGTCAGCATTAACATGTTTCCTTCATGTTCCATCCATTTTCTAAAACTAAGAAGCATAGTGTGAGCAACACTAATCATAATGGGAAAAATATATAATTAGGGGAACTAAAATTTCAATTATAGACACCTTAGGTTTTATCCTAGGTTACTTATGATCATCACCAAAACCCTGTTATTTTAACCTATACTTAGACTTATCCTTAGGGTTCTTACTATCGTTTTCTCATCCTAGTTTCCAAAGCTTAAATGAACCTTCTCTATGATACCAACTATAATATCTCATACTTTTCATACATATATATTACATCTAAATAGAATAATATTCATTACAAAACATAGAAAAACAAAACCAATGCCATATAGGTTTAGTGTATTTAGAAACTAGGAAACATAAACAACTGGTTTATAAAACATCTACATCATCTCCCACTTATTCTTTCATATCTATAACCCTTTTTGACACATCTTACTTAATACCTGTCTTTATATCCTGGGGAAAAAACATAATAAAGGGTGATATCAGATGCTTATTAATTGAAAATAAGGAATATATCAATCATATCATAATAATAATACATAAGAACATAAACATATCATTTGATGTAGATGTGTCAAAAAGGGAGATAAATCATAGAACATAAACATATCAAATTTCATGATATCATGTCATGGGATAAATCATATAAGATCATCAATGAAAATATTCCCATAGAGAATAGCATAAGACATAGAATTTGTGTCATACACATAAGAAAAGAAAATAATTTCCATATTAGTCAAGGATCATTTTCAAGACCATCATAATGGAAAATTTCTTTTACTGAACTGATTTCACTCTTTGTTCCTACCCTATGATACTCAATTGGGTTTACTTCCTGTTCCAACCTTGTATTGCTAAACTGAGATCATTACCCATTATAGTCATATCTATCTAATGAGATGTAAATTTTTACCCAATTCATTGGAGGGAGATATAGGCCCCACCCTTCACATAATGAAAACCATACATATATGAGATACAATAACATAAATCATTTATCATATAATAACCCATGAAAAAAATGGGTTTCTTATACATCATTTAGTCATAACATAACCCATGGAAAAGAAATGGATTTCATAGTTATCATTCCATTATAAACATAGAACAAACATTGTAATAATAGGGATAATATCCTTGAAAAATATTCCCATTAAAACATAAGTAACATCAAAAATATTATTGTAGATGGGAAATAATTTTTAGAGATCACTTGAAAATAATTATCGAGGAAAATATTCTTTCTACTTTGAAAACATTTTCTTTACATGAAATGTTGTGTAATTTTAAAAGAAAAAAATTTCTTTGAAAATAACCTCGTAATATTATAAGGGAAGATTCAAGAATTAGGTCTTCATGGAATCATAAAAATACATTCATTCCATATAAGTTAAAAAACATTCTCATTATACTTTTTTCCGATAAGTCAAAAAGAACTTTTTTAGGAAAACGACAAAATATTCCTTTCAAACTATTTAGTAAAAATTCAAAAATGGGTAAAAATTAATTTAAAAAATTTTAAAATAATAGTAAGAATATTTTGGAATATATTTTTAAGATACATGTATGTGGAAGATAAATATACCCCAGTAAATACTTAGGTATGAACTATATTGGATAATAATGAGATTGTGAAATTAACCCTTGCCTTAGGTATGATTTTCTTTGTACGTATCTGAAATTTCTGTATAATGGATTAAATAATTTTATTAACTTATTCCAAAACCATATTTATATTTATGATATGAAAAATGATCATATTATCACCTGTTTGTCACTAATATTTCATTATTACTCTTCTTTTAGGTGTTAACTGCTTTATTTTCCTATGCATCTTTTGTTGTATAAGTCCCAATTATTTTTAATTGAATATAGTTCCATTATTTTTAGAATTATATAAAGTGAGTATATATATATAATATATGTTCATTATATATATTTATATAATCATTCTTTAATAGTGATCATTGATAATGAATCCCATCATGTCGTGGAGGCGGTAGGTCGTACGTACGCACGAGCGACGGTATCATTCCCTTAATAGTGGAATGGTATGAAAGTAGATGGTGTATATATTTTTTAAAAATCAATATAATGTTATAATAATAATATATAGTTATTTTTTTAATTATTATACACATCCAAGTAAAGTGGTGATGAAAAAAATATTACACCACAGTGTGGATACGGTAGGTCGTACATACGCATGCGTGGTGATTTCATTTTTCATACGATGGATAAAAGGTGGAATATGGTTGTTCCATAATCATAATAACATATCATAATATAGGTGATTCTGGATTTATTACTTTATAATGGAAACAACACATTAAGATTAAGTAGAATAAGAAATACTCTTGAGAGAGTCGGTAAAGGAGATTACCTCTTCATTAGTGAGCTCCCTCTAGATCTCCAATTAAATACACTAGAGTTAGTCTTTTGAGAGGACAAGAATCTATAAAATGTTACTAGGGAAGTTTAGAAGGGAAAATTTTAGGGTATATCCGAGCCTAAGGGCTCAATGTGATGTGAATAAGTGAGGTAGGAGGTTCTATTTTATAATTGTGGTGAAGGATACTTTAGGAATTTCAAAAAATATTAATTTATAATGAATTCAATCTCAATCCAAATAACTTAAAATTACATTTATTAAAATATAAGATGATTTAATGTTATAATATAATCAACCAATATATTTTTTAAAAGTTTTTTTACTGTTTTAAGCCTTATCATTTTGACTAACCCTTAGTTAATATATTTTAATTTTAACTAAGGTAGCAACATTTTTAATAATAAAAGATTATAAATTTTACTTATTTGATGTCAATTAGACTATAAATGAATAATTTAAAAAAAATTAGACCATATTATAATTATTTGGTATTTTTTAAAATGTTTTATGATTTTTAAATAATTTAATAAAATGTTATTTTGATAAAATATCAATAGTGTCAATTTTGACACTATTTATTTCTTAAATTTTTAAAAATATCAAGATAACTAGTTAAATTTAAAAAAAATTATTATATTTGTAATAGGTCGAGGTCATCAATAAAATTATTTCATTACATTAATTATCTCAAATTAAATTATATTAATATTTTTAATAACATTTATTTCATATTTCTATTAATAAAATAATTACTACATCATCACTATATAAGGCTTTAATGTAATTATTTATTTTCTAAAAATTAAAAATAAAATACCGTGATAAATAAAAAAATAGTTTTAAAATGAATATTTATAGTCTAATTTATCTTTTGTGTAACCTTATATTAAAAATTATATATTTATTAAAAATATGAGTATGACATCTTTAACTTTTCTTTAAATAAAATATAATAAATATCATACTCTCACCTAAGTGGCTTTCAAAGGATATAATTTCATATTAAGGATTATTTTGGTCTAAAAAATCATCCAATGAAATTAGAACAAGTTTTAGGGTAATTTTGTTACATTTATAATATTATTTTTACCCATAATTACTTGATTTACCTTTTACCATGTTAATAAGAATTACTAAAGTTACTATTCATAATACCCAAAAATTTAAAAAAAATTATTTACAAAATTTGAAACCATTGATTTTAATTATGGAATCCATTTTTCAAAATTCAAAAAATAGATGTTTCTGTAATTAATTTAAAATTAATCTCATTGACAGAATGAGAAAACAAGTTTTAAAAGTCAAAACATTCAAAATATTGAAAAGTTTTTATATTGAAATTCAATATGAAATTGATTACAATGACCTAAATTGGATTAAATGATAAAAATGTATTCTTATTATACTTTAAACCCAATTACAAATATAGTTTAACACTATAAATTATTTAGATGAAAAAGTTGTTTTCAATTAAAAAGTAATATTTATTACTATTCATCAAAACATGAAACTTATCAGAAAAATACCAAAAATTCAACCAAAGTAATTTTTTATATTCTATTTAAAATAAGAAGTTTATTTTTTCAAATAGAATATATAAAAGTTTAAAAAATGGAATTAAAATAGGTTATCCATTAAAATGTGATAAATATGCATTTAGAAAAATAAATGTTTTTATGCATAAATTTGGGCTTGTTAATATCTTATAACTATAAAATCTATTGGATGAATATAAAAAAAATATTTTATGTCATTAATATCATTCACTAATTGTAATTAATTTAATTTATTAAGACAAAACTATTTATGGAACATAAAAATATAAATATTTCCTTTACATTCAATTGGTTTATATTTTCATTTCTAATTAATTGGTAGCCAATGAATTCACCATATATTTTCATAAGTTACTTATTCATATTTATTCATACCAATTTAATGAATTGGTTATAATGGTAATTTTATACTAATAGCATCTCGCGGTTTTTTTAACTCGTGGTTGTGTGAAAAATAAGCTATTGAAGAATTAAAATTATTTAAAGAAAATATTTCATAAAAAATATGGGTGTTACAGATACTCCCTTTTCGAGGTTATTACCACTAGGTACAACTATACCAAATTCACATCCACTTTTAGTATCTAGATAGGTTTTTTTTTCTTGGAAACCTCTTACTCTATACTTTCAAATAATTTAGGGATGTTTTCATATGTTTAGTGTTACACTAAAGGCTTTCACTAAAGTTTTCTAATCTTAATCCCTAAAAATAACTAGACCTTTCTCTAATACTAACTATGGAAATCCATATCTTTTAAAAACCTTAATTAATGAAATTATAATATAATATAATCCCAAAATATTTAAATGCTTGTATTATTTGAGTAATTATATACATAACATAATAAATTGAAACATGGATACAATAATATTATTTAAAACTCCTTAACGTGCTCATAAAATTCCATCACACTTTTAAACTTGCACTAGATAACCTGTGGATGTACATAATAAAGGGATGAGATATAAAATATTTTAAGGGAATAATCAAATCATAACATGATGAAAGTAATACATGTCCTTTAAGAGTTATATCAATGTGACATAAAAGGGGTGAGAATAAAAAACATGAACATCAAAGCATGATATAAGATAATAACATCAAGGCAACATAGGAATGTGGAAACAACATAAATCATGAAATCATAAGTATAAGTCAAGGCTAAAGACTGAGAAATCATAACATGGTGTGATTAAGATAACCTCCCATGCACCATAAATAGAATACCATGGGTGATTGTACCACGATTCACTATTTTATTCTACCCTTACACCACAGTTTTAAACTAGTTTTGTAATGAATATTCAAAATATAATAATAAATTTCACTTTATGTTTGAATCAATAAATTAATTTTAAACAATATTATAATGGTCAATGTTACTTGTTTTTATTGTTTCAATGTAGGTGGAGGTGATTTGGAGGGCCCTTGATGAAGTGGAAGAAAAATGGGCCAAAATTGCATGGATCCATGGACATCTGTCCACTGTTTTGAATAGTACGCGAACTCCGTGGATTCAAATGGACTGAATTTTGTGGGCCTGTCCAAAATTTAATAGTCTACATTTCATATTAAGGAACCCAATCCTGATTCGGCCTATATGGTGCCCATCCGAACTAATCTGTCCAAGACACCGAATTTGGACCAAGTCAAATGAGGTGTTCTATATTTTATCAATATCTTGAGTTTTAGTTGTCCAAATTATTCCAAACGTTCAGTGGAGACAGTCAAGAGGTAGTGATAAAACTTTTCTATTTTATCCAAAGCGAGATAAGATTTTTTGAAGGCCGAAACACGTCTTTCAATTGGATTGATGAAATCTGTGTGCCTAAAACCACCTTCCAATTTTCCTATAAAAGGGAACCAAGGGAACCTCATTTGAAAGTTCGGCCATGGAGTGAAGTGCTGAAAATTTGGAGTCCTAGATGAGTCTCCTAATCACCTTGGAGGTTCTGGAGGCCCCTATCCTCATAGGGGAATCAAGGATGAAGAAGGAGTTCCACCCGAGCTTCATCCTCCTCCCGATGTCGAGCTAAAAGTTGGGTGTTCGTTGTAAGGGAGATACACACATGTCAAGGGAGTTACGATGCATAAACTAGCTACTAGTTTGGAGTAATTTGGGTGTTTAAGCATTTCATTTCATGTATCTTATTTTATTTCAGATTTGAATGCTTGATTTGATACATGTGAGTGTTAGGCTCTTAATTTCTAACCGATCGGTGTGAGGTTTTGAGTGCGTGATTTGTGTTGTTCCGATTGGAAATCACAAGAATCCTTTTCATACCCAACTTACTGAGATTTCAATATTCTTTATAATCTCTTATTTCATGAATAAGTACTGGACCTTGACAATACGATTGTTACGTCAAGGTTTGGTCCTTAAATCATTGAAATAAAAGCTTAGGAATTAATCGGGATTCCAATTAACTCCAACCAAAGAATTACTCTAAACCCAAGATTAATCTCTATGAAAAATGAACTTGATATGTGTGTAGTGAAATCACATCGACCCTTTTATCTCATATTTCTCAAAATCCACTTGGTCACTCATCTTTTAATCTATTTCAACTAAGTCATTGTTTTAAACTGTTTTCAAAACCACCCCCTCTCTTAGTCATTTTTATTAAAAATACACACTCTAAACCTACCAACGCTCCTTGAGAGATGACCTAGGGACTTCCCTATACTATAAATAAACCTTAAAAATATAATCAATTTGATGTGTCACGACAACGCGGTCAAATTTTGGCGCTGTTACCGGGGAGCGCTTTGGTTTTTTTGTGCGTGTTTTTGATAAAATTTTTGTAATTTTTGTGAATATTTGTTTGTTTTATCTTCTGCCTTTGAATTTATTTTTGTGTTATAATTTATTCATTGTGTAGGTTCTGTGTATGATGCGTTCTACTCTGGGAGACCTACAAAATTTCGAACCCAAACCAGAGAGGATCCTACATCAACGAAACTGAGACATACAAGACCACACTTTGAAGGAGGAGACATCACATCTTAAAATTATTCTTGATCCTTCTTATTCTTCTGAAACTGAAGTTAAAATTGAACATAACTTGTATAACATGGCTGAAAATAATCGAACATTAAAATTCTTAACCTCACCTGATGTTGATATCCAACCCACTTACATTCAAATTCAAGGCGAGGCACCTAATTTTGAATTAAAATCTGGTTTAATCTATTTATTACCAAGATTTCATGGACTGCCTGGAGAAGACCCTCATAAGCACTTAAAAGAATTTCATACTATTTGTTCAACATTAAAACCTGATAATGTTGATGAGGAACAAATAAAGCTTAAAACATTCCCATTTTCTTTAGAAGACACTGCGAAAGATTGGTTGTACTATGTTAATTCACCAATAAGAGGCTGGGCGGACATAAGCGCCTTTTTCTTGAAAAATACTTCCCAGCCTCTCGAACTGCAACTATAAGGAACTAAATATGTGGTATAAGACAATCTCAAGGGGAAACACTTCATGAATATTGGGAAAGATTTAAAAGGCTTTGTTCAATTTTCCCACACCACCAAATAAGTGATCAACTCTTAATTAAGTATTTTTATGAAGGTTTAATTCCACTTGATCGTAATATGATTGATGCTGCTGTAGGTGGTGCACTGGTAGATAAGACCCCAATTGTTTCAAGAACCCTCATTGAGAACATGTCACAAAACACTCAACAATTCGGTACATGGTCCAGTGTTCTCATTCGAGGTGTCCATGAGGTGCAAATTACTGAGTTTGAGAAGAAGGTGGACACGAAGTTCAAAGAGGTAAGTACCCTTCTATGACAACTTGCTCTCTCCAAAGGGAAATCTCAATCTACTCCTCCCATCCATTGTGGAATCTGCTCTTCTGACACCCACTATTCTGACCAATGTCCTCAATTGAGAGAAACTTCTGAAAGTTGTGAGGCAATATTTCTAGGACTCCCCTTTAACCAACCCTTTAGGCAAGAACCATACTATCCATCCAACCAAGGGTGGAAGGACAACCAAGACTATAGGCAAGGGGGTATTCAAACCAACCTCAATAGCAATGGAACCAACAGGGTCAGAGTAGTCATCCACCACCACCCAGAAATCCTCAACCACCCCAAAGGCCATTCCAACCACCCCCTCCAAAAACCGAGACTAGACTAGAAGATATGATAAAGCAAATGGCTGCCAATAATATCCAATTCCAACAAACCACCCAAGGAGTCATACAAGACCTAAAGACCCAACTAGGCCAACTTGCCAACTCAGTGGGTGAAATCCAAAGTCATGGGTCGGGTAAACTACCATCTCAACCAGTAGTAAACACTAGGGATAAAGGAAATGTTAGTGCCATCACCCTTAGGAGTGGGACACAACTCAAAATCCAAATGACCCCTCCATTAGAGTCATCCCATCCAAAGGAAACTACCATCCCAACTGCTGAAAATGGTCTAAGAGAAGAAAACCCTTTTCCTAAGAGAAGCCCTTCCAAAGGAAAGATTGTGGCTGTTGATGAGTCACCTATCCCAACCATTCCTCTTCCATTTCCTCAAAGGGATGTCCAACCTAAGAAACAAAAATAAAATGAACTTGATAAAGAAATCTTGGAAACTTTCAAGAAAGTACAGGTTAACATTCCTTTGATTGATGTTGTGAAGCAAATTCCAACATATGCCAAGTTTCTGAAGGAGATGTGTACACACCGAAGGAGGATTCATGGTGATGAGAAGGTGAGCCTGGGGAGGAATGTTTTAGCATTGATAGAGCCATCACTTCCCACCAAGTGCAATGATCCTGGGACATTCTCGATTTCGTGCACCATAGGGGAGTATTCATGTTCCAACGCTATGCTTGATTTGGGTGCTTCTATTAATGTGATGCCTCACTCTATTTACTCTTCATTGCAGGTTGGTGAACTGAAGCCCACTGGTATTGTCGTTCAGCTAGCAAATCGGAGTACAGCACACCCCTCTGGTGTGTTAGAGGATGTTCATGTGAGGGTGCAAAATTTAATTTTTCGTGCTGATTTTTACGTGCTTAAAATGGAAGATGATAGGATGAATGGACATGCCCCAATTATATTGGGGAAACCTTTCTTGAAAACTGCCAAAACCATAATTAATGTCCATAATGGTACATTATCTATGGAGTTTGGTGGTAATACTGTCCACTTCAATATCTTTGATGCCATGAAGCACCCCTCAGAAGAACACTCCTCTCTCTCTGTCAATTCAATTGATGTTCTCCCTTCCCATGAAACAACTTATTTTCATTCCCCTGATCCCCTTTCTGAGTTTTCTTCATTGATTGAAATTTTTGGTAATGAATCATGCATTGATTGTTGTAGCAGTATAGAGAAATGTCATGCATGTTTGTTAATTGATGATTTCTTGAACACAGAGGATCACATGACCATCGATGATACTGCTAAGCTTGTAAAAGCTCATTCCTCATCTGATGATGTTACCATTGAGAAGTTAGATGAGATCAGTGACTTCTCACTATCACACACACTTCTGTCAATCCAAAATCCCCCAGAATTGGAACTGAAACAACTGCCTCAAGATTTAAAATACTCATATCTTGAGAATGGAAACAAGTTCCCGTCATCATTGCTAGTTCACTCCCTCCTAATCATGAATTGCGACTGCTTGATCTTTTGAGGGAGTATAAACAAGCATTGGGATGGACACTTGCTGACATTCCTGGCATTAGTCCATCAATTTGTACACATCATATTTTATTAAATGATGAGGCTAAACTAGTGAGGAAGTCACAACATCGACTGAACCCAAACCTACTTGATGTTGTTAAAAAGGAAGTAACAAAACTATTGGCTGCTGGAATCATTTACCCTATCTCTGACAGCCAATGGGTCAGTCCCGTTCAAGTAGTTCCTAAAAAAACCGGCCTTACTGTAATTAAAAATGAAAACAATGAATTGGTTCCAACTCGTGTACAGAATAGTTGGCGTGTCTGTATAGACTATCATCGACTAAACCAACACACTAGGAAGGACCACTTCCCATTGCCATTCATTGACCAGATGCTAGAGAGGCTAGCATGGAAGTCCCATTACTGTTTCCTTGATGGGTATTCTGGATACTTTCAGATCCATTTTTCCCCCGAGGATCAGGAAAAGACAACCTTTACTTGTCCCTTTGGTATATTTGCTTATAGAAGGATTCCATTTGGTCTGTGCAATTCTCTAGTTTCTTTCCAACGATGTATGGTTAGTATTTTTTCGGATTACCTGGAGAATTGCATGGATGTTTTTATGGATGATTTTACTATTTATGGATCCTCTTTTGATGAATGTTTGAATAGTCTTGCTTCTGTCCTACATCGCTGTATTGAAAAGAATCTCGTATTAAATTATGAGAAATGCCATTTCATGGTGCGACAAGGCATAGTTTTGGGACATGTCATTTCTGGGGAAGGTATCCAAGTGGACAAATCAAAAGTAGATATCATTTCCTCCATACTAGTCCCTAAAAATGTTTGGGATGTGCGGTCTTTCCTGGGTCATGCTGGATTTTATCGTCGTTTCATTCGTAACTTCAGTAAAATTGCACTCCCCCTCTCCCGATTACTCCAAAAAGAAAAAGAATTTGATTTTGATAAAATATTTGAGGAAGCTTTCAATAAGTTAAAATGGAGTCTCACATCACCCCCGGTAATCCAACCACCTCGGTGGGATTTACCATTTGATCTCATGTGTGATGCCTCTAACTATGCAGTTGGGGAAGTCTTATCACAAAGGGTCGACCGAGCTCCACATGTAATAGCTTATGCCTCACGTACTCTGGACCCTGCCCAAGGAAACTACACCACAACTGAAAAATAATTTCTTTCCATTATGTTTTCCTTGGATAAATTCAGGTCATACCTTCTAGGGTCTAAAGTCGTTGTGCTCTCAGACCATGCAGCCCTCCGATATATCCTAAAGAAACCAGAAGCCAAACCACGTCTCATTCACTAGATGCTCCTCCTTCAGGAATTTGATCTAGAAATTAGGGATAAAAAAGGAGTAGAGAATGTGGTTGCTGACCATATCAGTAGGATTCTCCCACCCTCAGACATTGACTCATCCCCCTGTATTCCCAAAAATGAATTGTTTCCTAATGAGAAATTGTACCGAGTGCAAGATGATATTCCTTGGTATGCTGAAATTGTAAATTATTTGGTAGCGTATTGCATTCCTGCTGATTTCACCAAAAACCAGGCCGACCGTCTAAAACATGAGTCTCGTTGGTACATTTGGGATGACCCCTACCTCTGGCGCACATGTAGTGATCAAGTTATTAGGCGTTGTGTTCCCGATAGTGAGTTTCATTTTGTCCTTAGGTTCTGCCACACACTTGCTTATGGGGGCCACTTTGGTCCCCAACGGACTGCTCGCAAGGTCTTAGATTCTGTTCTCATTTGGACCACATTGTTTCGGGATGCCCACAAATATTGTAAATCTTGTCCTCGCTGTCAAAGAATAGGGAATGTCACTAAAAGAAATGAGATGCCCCAACAACCCTTACTCTTCCATGAAATTTTTTATGTTTGGGGCATTGACTTTATGGGACCATTCCCCAATTCATTTGGGAACCTTTACATTCTTCTGGCAGTGGATTATGTTTCAAAGTGGGTAGAGGCACGAGCCACGAGGACAAATGATTCCAAGACAGTTGTGGAATTTCTGAGAACCCAAATATTCTGTAGTTTTGGATTACCTAGGTTTATCATCAGTGATCAGGTTTCTCATTTCTGTAACTGCACAATGCAATATCTTTTGCGCAGGTATGGGGTTGGGAATCGAGTGTCTAGTGCTTATCACCCACAAACAAATGGTCAAGCCGAAGTATCAAATAGAGAGGTAAAACAGATTCTTGAGAAAACGGTTCATCCAAACAGAAAAGACTGGAGTCTTAGACTCGATGATTCATTATGGGCTTACCATACTACATTCAAAACTCCAATTGGCATGTCACCATATCGGCTTGTTTTTGGAAAGAGTTTTCACCTCCCTGTTGAGGTAGAGCACCGGGCCTACTGGGCTATTAAACAATGCAATTCTAATCTTTCTGGTGCAGGTATTCAAAGGAAGTTGCAAATTCAGGAGTTGGAGGAAATGAGAAGAGATTCATATGAAAACTCCCGAATTTATAAGGAGCGAACCAAGGCTGCCCACGACCATCTCATCCTTCATCGTCAATTCCACATCGGGAAGAATGTACTCCTCTACAATGCAAGGCTGAAGTTGTTCCCTGGTAAGCTTCGTTCCCGTTGGTTTGGACCTTACATTGTTACTAATGTCTCTCCATTTGGTGTTGTCCAGGTTCAAAATGAAGACACCAAGCAAACCTTCACTGTTAATGGGCAGCGACTGAAGCACTTCCATGAAGCCATTCCGAAGTCCCCAATGGAGGAACTCAATGTTCAAGAAGCGGTCTATGAATAACACTCACCAGGTTTTATCCTTCCTTCCCACAGTCTCTTTTATTACAGTGAGGACACTGCATTCTCTAGGTGTGGGGGTGGATACATTCCTGGGATAGTTAGGAATTTTCATTGTTTTCTCCTTTTTTTTCTCTTTTTGGCCTTCTTTATGGTATTTTCATTTTTCCCCATCAACAATTTTGAAGTTCCATGATTTGGCGACCATAATGTGGGGAAAGTAAAAATACCATAACGAAGGCAAAAAAGAGTATTTGTATGAATTTAACATCAGGGAGTGATTTTTAGTGAATTTGTTTTCTGTCAATGATATAAATGGTCGTATCTATGTGAAACCTTTGAGATGATTGATTCCCATTATGTGAGTAGTTTTTGGGAAAACTGTGTCACTAATATCTCCACAAATTTTTACACCAAACTACAAAGTGTGATTATTTCTTACTTAATATAAGGTAAATATATTTTGGGTTAATATTTTCAGCTTTAAATGATATTTCTATACGTTCGTTCCTTATCCGATCTGTTTCATTACTGTACCATATTGACCTATGCATGTGTACCTAATGTCCGACTGTTGTACGCCCTCAAAAAAAATTGTTGTGTCTTGGGCAGGTCAAAAACCACTCCTCCTCAACCTTTGATCTTGTTATAACTATTGCAATTAGTGTCGTGAGGAGATCAAACAAGGGTTGAGAGATGAGTGTGATATTTTTTCCAATTGCAACTTCAAAAAAAATATAATAAATGAGGGGAGTGATGAAATGTGCAACATATGGGTATATCTAGGTCAGGAGATTGTGGTTTGACTTCTGGGAATGCTTAAATGAGTGGGTCTTGAAATATGATTGCAAAGGATGTAGGACAGGTTCAGTGACAAAATCATTTAAGCTGAAAAATGTTAAAATAACATATATTTATTGGATAGTAAGTGGAAAGAATAGCATGGAATGGTTTCCACACACACACATGGAGAGTTAGTGTCATGGTTTACTTCTGAATTCCTTTCTCAATTGGGTATCATGAATCTTTTTGAATTTCTCTATGATATGATTTATGAGACATCTTTTTCTATTTTCACTAGGAAGAACTCCTTGGCGTGATTCGTGCATTGATCAATTTACTTTAAATAAAATTTCCTCAAATGATAAATCTTCAGGATGTTGGAAATATATATATATATATATATGCATAAATGTATTTGGATATATGACTTTGCCCAGGAGTGCAAATGTTTAGGTGTGGGGGTGTGATCGTACCACGATTCACTGTTTTATTCCACCCTTACACCGCAGTTTTAAACTAGTTTTGTAATGAATATTAAAAATATAATAATAAATTGAACTTTATGTTTGAATAAATAAATTAATTTTAAACAATATTATAATGGTCAATGTTACTTGTTTTTATTGTTTCAATGTAGGTGGAGGTGATTTGGAGGGCCCTTGATGAAGTGGAAGAAAAATGGGCCAAAATTGCATGGATCCATGGACATCTGTCCACTATTTTGAATAGTACCCGAAATCCGTGCATCCAAATGGGATCAAATGTTGTGGGTCTGTCCAAAATCTAATAGGATAAATTTCATATTAAGGAACCCAATCCTGATTCGGCCTCTATGGGGCCAATCCGAACTGATCTGTCCAAGCCACCGAATTTGGACCAAGTCAAATGCGGTGTTCTGTATTTTATCAATATCTTGAGTTTTAGTTGTCCAAATGCTGCCAAACATTCATTGGAGACATTCAAGAGGTAGGGATACAACTTTTATATTTTCTCCAAAGTGAGATAATACTTTATGAAGGCCGAAACGCGTTGTGCAAGTGGATTGATGAAATCTGTGTTCCTAAAACCACCTTCCAATTTTCCTATAAAAGGGCACCAAGGGAACCTCATTTGCAAGTTCGGACATGGAGTGAAGTGCTGCCAATTTGGAGTCCTAGAGGAGTCTACTAATCACCTTGGAGGTTCTTGAGGCCCCTATCCTCATAGGGAAGTCAAGGATGAAGAAGGAGTTCCACCCGAGCTTTCTCCTCCTCCCGATGTCGAGCTAAAAGTTGGGTGTTTGTTGTGAGGGAGCTACAGACATGTCAAGGGCGTTCCGATGCATAAACTAGCTACTAGTTTGGAGTAATTTGGGTGTTTAAACATTTCATTCCATGTATCTTATTTTATTTCAGATTTTAATGCTTGATTTGATACATGTGAGTGTTATGCTCTTAATTTCTAACCGATCGGTGTGAGGTTTTGAGTGCGTGATTTGTGTTGTTCCGATTGGACATCACAAGAATCCTTTTCATACCCAACTTATTGAGATTTAAATACGATTTGGAAGCTCTTATTTCATGCATAAGTACTGGACCTTGATAATACGATTGTTACGTCAAGGTTTGGTCCTTAAAGCATTGAAATAAAAGCTTAGGAATTAATCGGGATTCCAATTAACTCCAACCAAAGAATTACTCTAAACCCAAGATGAGTATCTATGAACAATGAGCTTGATATGTGTGTAGTGAAATCACATCGACCCTTTTATCTCATATTTCTCAAAATCCACTTGGTCACTCATCTTTTAAGCTATTTCAACTAAGTCATTGTTTTAAACTGTTTTCAAAACCACCCCCTCTCTTAGTCATTTTTATTAAAATACACACTCTAAACCTACCAACGCTCCTTGAGAGACATACTGGGGACTTCCCTAGACTATAAATCAACCTTAAAAATATAATCAATTTGACGTGTCATGACAACGCGGTCAATGGGATAAAAACATTACCTAATGAATTGAAAGGCTATATAATTATTTGTCCACCTATCACATTCATATCATATATATGAATTTGTGTGTCACATATATCATACAACATAAGATCACCTTTCATCAATTTTAATCCCATGATTAAAGAGTGTGGGTTACATAAATGGAATTATCCAATAAATGAAGGATAGGTATATCTAGGTGAATACCCTTGAGTGGAAATGGGGATGGGTATTCACTATACAAATGTTTGGCATGGAAAACTGTAGGATAATTTCGACGGCATAATGGGTGTACATAAAGATTTATGGAATGGTTTAATGAGAGTGAATGGTAGTCTATAATTACTTGGAAATTATAATTATAGTAAAAGGTATGTGTAAAAACACATTCCAACATGAATGATTGGAAATTAAATTTCATAATGCAAATAAGGTTCCTGAATAATGAGGAGGATGATAGAATACCTTACCATAGAAGGGTGATTCTAAAAGATTATAAGGGGAATATTAAGTTCTTAGGAAAACCTAGATTTAGAGAGGGAGAGGGAGATGAACTTCATACTCAATGGGTTTTTGAGTGAAGATGAGTGGGTGGTTGGGTGGGTATTTATAGAAAAAATGAGGGGATTTATTTATTAATTTCTAAACTTAGGTTTTGTTCTCTACATTATAAAATAATCAAAAATAAAAACCTTACCATGGTTTTTACACATGGTTTCTACAAAATAGGGGTAGTTTTAAGTATTTTATAAGGAAAAGAACTGAACATATTAAAATAATATTATTGGTTATGTGGAAGTGATTCATGTTTATAAATAATTGATTTTAAAAACTTAAAATATAATATAGGTTTTGGAGGATTCATTAAGGGTTTATAAAATTAATTAAAGAAATTAAAAATTTATTTTAAATGTGAAATAAATAGATTCTTATGGATTAATTTTATATAATTTATTACATCACTTTTGGGATATTATGATGTCATAATACCGACCATATATTTATACAGTGTTTAATTTTTACAAAAAAAAATGAATATCTCAGAAAATTGTGAAAAAATATCCATTGGATAATTTTAACATTTGATTAAAAAATAATATTTATTTTAATAAAATAATTTTCTAAATATTTTAATTTAAAATTTTAAATAAAAATATATGTTTACTGTAAAATACCGTTTTTACAATATTAACCAATTTTTGACCCTTGTAAAAATTATATTGGGATTCATTAAATTATATTTTAATTTGTATTTAAATAAATATTATTTAATAATAATATTTTACTAAAATAGAGCTTATTTAAAAAAATATTGACTTTTTCAAAAGAGTGACTTAATTGAAACTATATATTCTCTAAAAATACAATTTTGATTTCCTTATGTCAAAATTAATTTTTTATCCAAATCATTATATAATCATTTATAAAGTAATAATATAAAGAGATAAATATAATCATCATTTTATTAAAAAATATACAAATTTATATTACTATGGTATATATAGATAACCCCTTATTACCTCAGTGTACTCCCAAAGGGTAAGGTGTGTGGTGGCGTTGTCTTGGGGTGGTTCGGAAAATATGGTTTGGTCCATGATCTCGATAAGCTTGAACTTTTCTCATAATAGGTTTCATTTATTCTTCAGTTTTTGAATGTCATCTTGGGATTGGTTAAGGAAAAATTCCAGAGATGTTGTCTCTCTAGTATCTCTGATAAATGGAATTCATAAGGTAGGATCCTACTGGTCGAGGTAATTGCTTCTTCTATCTATGTTAATTCGACTTTATCATAACCCTTAATATATATTATTTTTATAGGCCACTTTTCAATAGCTACATTATCAATGGTTAAGATTCTTAATTATATTTTAAATCCAATAGGATAAATTGGTCCAAAATAGTGTATGTGTTTTTTATAAGGAATTTATTCATTCAAAATGGAATTTATTTATAAAATTTTGGTTCATTAAATTCCTCATCCGTTCATAAATTTCACCCTAAAATTTTCATTTAATACAAAAAATAAATGAGGTTATTTTTGCTTCATCTCATATTACAATTCCCAAGTTGATTCCTCAAAATTGTGGTACACCACAATACTTTCATCAGATGACTTTTCTTGTTTAGTAGAACTTTGTATCTATAATCTAGGATCGTCACTATATACTCCTCGTATAAAATATTTCTTTCCAAGGGTACTAACTCCAAATTTAGTACATGTGAGGGGTATGGTATGTACTTCCTTGAGAGGGATATATGGAACACATCATGTACTTAGGATATGTTAGGTGGGAGTTCTAGATGATAGGCCATAACTCCAATGCGATCAAGGATCTTAAATGGGTTGATGTATCATGGAATAATCTTTCCCTTATTCCCAAACCTCATGACTTTATTCCATGGTGATATACGAAGGAACACCTTATCTCTAACCTCAAAATTCATGTCTCAGTGATGATTGTATGCATAGCTTTTTTGTTGACTTTGTGCAGATTTCATATGACATTGTATGGTTTGAACCTTCACTATTATATCTTTGATAATATCAAGTATGGTATTCTTCCTCTCTCTAACTTCATTCCAGTATTTTGGAATCTGAATACTCTTCCCATAAAAAGCCTTATAAGGTTCCATTTGAATTATAGAATAGAAATCTTTGTCATATGAAAACTCGACTAAGGGAAGGTGTTGATATCATCATCCTTAAAAATACATTGAATATGATCTTAGAATATCCTATAGTGTTTTAATAGTTTTCTCAGACTGACTATCCATCTAAGGGGGATAAGCATTACTAAAACTCAACTATGTATCCAACACTTATTAAAGGCTTATATGAAACCTTAAGGTAAACCTTAGATCTTGATTTGATACAATAGAGAGTGGTAATCCATAAAGTCTTACCACTTCCCTTATATATATCCTAGTGAGTTTTTCAAGATAGAAATATTTCTTGATATCGATGAAATGTGCCAACTTTGTAAAGTTATTGACTACCACCTATATAGTGTCCTTAACATTATATGTCTAGGGGATTTCTATAAAAAAATATATGGATATGTTTTCCCATTTACATACTAGTATGAGAAATGGTTTCAAATACCCATAGACTTCTGTCATTCATCCTTGACTTATTGGCATACCAAGTATCAAGATATGAATTCTACAATCTCCCTCTTCATGTTATCCCACCAAAAGTTTTCCATTAGATCTTTATACATCTTAGTGATTCTTATATTAATATATATGGATGAGTTATGTGCATTATCTAGAAGTTACCTCTTCAACTCTAGTTTTTATGGGACACATATCCGGGTTCCAAAATTTATAACTCCATCTTTATCAAAGTTTAACTCTAGAATATTCATTACCTTTTTTTAGATTCTCATCATGTTTTTGGGCCTTCATAATCCTCCCAAGAATGGATGGTTGGGAAATTATTTGAGAAACCTTGGATGAAGTTACTTTTATGATTCTTATGTTCATCCTTTACTTCTCTAAGAATATTGGATCCCATTCACTCCTAGTCATGGATAGGGTAACAGAATCATTTCTAATCAAAGCATTTACCACTTTTTTCACCTTCCAAGAATGGTAATGGATTAAACAATCATAATCCTTTATTAGTTTTAATCACTTTCATTGGTTCATATTGAGCTCCTTCTGTGTGAATATATACTTTATGCTTTTATGATCTGTATATATGTAAAACTTCTCCCCATAGAGATAATTTCACCAAATACTTAATGAAAATATCATTATAGCCAATTTCGAATAATGGGTTGGGTAGTTATTATCATGGATATTTAATTGTAAGGAGGAATAGTCTATCACTTTTTCATATTGCATGAGTACACAACCCAATCCTTTTTTGGATGCATCACTATAAATCACAAATCATTCCCCATAGGTGGGTAATGTGAAGACAAGTGTATTAATTAGCCTCTTCTTTAACACTTTAAATTTCTCCTTGTATTCATTAGTCTAGAGTAACTTCACTCCATTATGAGATATCTTGGTTAGTTGGCTTGATAATCATGAGATGTTTTTCAAAAATCAACAATGGTACCTAGCTAATCTAAGGAAACTATATAGATCTCCTTCACAAATGTTTTTCTGGTCCATCCTCCAATTGCCTTTATTTTTTGAAGGATCCACAGATATCCCTTTACTAGTGATAACATTCCTAATGAATGTTACTTTCTCCATCAAAAACTCACATTTAAAATACTTATTAGACAACTTTTCCTTTTATAATTTCTCCAGTATATCATGAAAATTATCCTTATGGTCCTACTTATTTTTATAGTATATAAGAATATCATCTCTAAATAAAACCATAAATTTATTAAGCTAATCCCTGAATAATCTATTTATTTTGTTCGTGATGATAGTTAGAACATTAATGGTTCTAAATGGAATCATTATGAACTCATAGTGCTCATACCTTATACAAAAAGTAGTCTTGGGTATATCATCCTTCTTCACCCTTACTTTATAATTTCATGACCAAAGATATATCTTAGAGAAGTACTGGGATCCACATAGTTGATAAAACAAGTCATCAATCTATGGTAGAGGATACCTTTTCTTTATCATGATCTTGGTGAGCTCATGATAATAAATGTAGAGGCACATTGACTCATCCTTATTCTTGATATAGAGGAACGACACACCCCATGGTGAAGCACTTGTATGTACAAAATTTTTGTCTAGTTTCTCCTACAGTTGATTCTTTAGATCTTCAAGTTCAATAGTGTCCATTATATATGGACTCTTATATATTGGAAAAGATCTGTGTATAAGATCAATTTAGAACTCAGCCTCACGACTTGGAGGAAGACCAAAAAATTCCTTGGGAAACATATCAGCATATTCCATTACAATGGGCATGCCATCAAGGGTTATATATTCCTTATTCTAGATCATTTGAGCTAGATAGATTTTTTCATAGGGTAATAATATCCATGATTGATATGATGGTACTAAAGGATATTCAACCTCCTCCATTCACTTATATATAATAATAGGTTGATTCATGATACAATGCGTCATTTACTTCTCTCGACAATTTATGTTGGCTCTATATAAAGAAATCCAATCTACGCCCATAATTTCATTGAATTGTTATAAAAGGGAGTATCACAAGGTTTTCTAGGAACTTCAGCCCAAAAAATATGAATAGGGGAGAATTTATATAATTAGGATGCAATAATTTCCCCATTTTTAATTTTCACCAATAACTCCACTTATAAGTTTTTAGGTGGTGTCTAAATAGTTCTATTAAACTTGAGTGATATGAAAGAATTTGTATAACTATAATTACATAGCTCATTTTATTTTCTTGATTGAATAAGTAGTGCACTTTTCACCACAATGTTGTCAGGATCCACATCAGCAGTTGTGATGGTATAGAATCACCCTTGATCTCTAGGCCTTATAGGTTGTTGTCATCAGTTATCATCAACATCCCTTAACTTAGTGCATTGATTTGAAAAGTATCCTTTTTATTTATAGTTGAAAAATTAAACATCAAGCTGAGGGTTGACTGAAGCATTCCTTTATTCTAGAATATTGGTGGGTTTCTCCATCAGCATTCACTGGATTGGTGCCCTTACTTCCCACACTTAAATATTTTCCTTGTACCCTTTAGGAAAATTCTAGGATGCTTCACCCCACACTTTTGATAGGTGGTAAGTTAGAGTTTCTTACTTCTATGGTATTTCTCCATAGGTCCACCAAACATAAACTCCATTATCCACTTCTTATCTCCATAACTATGAGACCCTTGGGATTTTATGATATCTGTTTCAACTTTGAGGTCACATCATACAATTTTATCATAGTTTTCAAAGTCTCAAATCACTAAATATATTGGATGATTCAGCTTTATCCCACTAAATAAGTAGTCAACTTTAATTTTGAGGTCAATTATAATGTTGGAGGAATATCATGTAAGTCTTGTGAAGTTTTCCTCATACGCTCCAATATATTTTTTGTCCTTTTTCTTAAGGTAAGTAATTCTCAGTCCATTTTCAGTTGGAGAGTTTAGGTAAAATATTTATCAAAAATCTTTTTTCAGAATTCTTTCCACTCCATTTCTTAGATCTCTTACTAGGGATTCATGTTTTTTATCGATGTACACCATTGATTAGATTCTCCATCTATATGATAAACAGACAATATATCCTTCTCTTACTTAGAACATTTAAGGACAAATAATATCATTTCAATAGATTTGATCCATTGTTTTGTGATTAAGGGATTGGAATATACACTGAAATTCAGAGGCCTTTATCGCATAAAGGTATCAATTACAAATTTCTATTTCTTAGGGGGGTGTATATTTTCCCCCTGATTTAATTTTTTGTTCAGAACTTGAGTTAATTGAGTAATTATTATTATAAAGTTCTTGACTCCTACTTCCATTGGGCTGGGAATCACATTTGGGCATCACAAAGGTTATTGAAATGGTTCATCCTATTTTTATTCATTGACTAAAATAAATGGAAAATTAGGGAAGAGAATAATTAAAATATGGAACACATAAAAGTGAAACTATGGACTTTTAATTTATAACTTATAAATTACATACATTCCTTAACCTATGACTTTCTAGGTTTCAATCTATGTTATCTATGGTCTATTTCCTAAAATAAAAATTCATGGTCATTTATTGTTCCCTTCATAGTATTTAATAAGGAACTTTTGAATTTACCAAATCATATCCCATAAGAGTATCTAACTAGGTGTGCAATAAGTCCTATTTTTCATGCACCATGTGATAATTGATTCAATTCCCAATTCACCCTTTTTGGGGTTATTACCCCTAGGTGAAAATGTGCTAGATCCACATCCACTTGTTGTATCCATAGAGGGATTTTGTTTCTTGGAAACCACTTACTCCATAATTTACTATAATTTAGGGATGTTTTAAAATGTTTATTATTATCCCTAAGGCTTTTACTAAATTTTTCTAATCCTAATACATAAAAATAATTATACCTTGCACTGATACCAATTATGAAAATCCATATCATTTATATTTTTAAATTCAAGATTTATTGTATTTTACAACTCCAAAAGATCTAATGTCCTAAATTATTTGGATAATTACATACATAATATAATAAATTGAAATATTTATATGACAAAATTATTTAAAACTCTTTAACATGCTCTGAAAATTCCATCACTCTTCTAAAACTACATGGGATAACTAATGGATATATATAAGAAATGGGTGAGATATAATGCCAAATAAAGGAATAATAAAATCATAAAGTAATAAATGTTATTCAAGAGGTATATCAAGGGGACATAAAAGTGGTGATAATCATAAACATGAACATAAAAACATGATGTAATGTGATAACATCAAGGTACCATATGAATGTGCTAACAACATAAAACATGGCTCCATAAGCATACGTCATGGATAATTGTTGATACATCATAACATAGTGTCTTTAGTATGACCTCACTTGAACCATACGTGGAATATCATGAAATTAAAATATTACCCAATGCATTTGAAGGATATAAAATTCTAGGCCCACCTGTTGTATTCATATCATGTGCATTCATTTGTGTGCCACGTAGATCATGAAACAGAAGAACGTATTTTATCAATTTTAATCCCATAATTAAGAAGTGTGTTTATATAAATGGAAATCACCAATAAATTAAATATTTTTATATCTATTTTAATACTCTTGAGTGGAAATATGAATGGGTGTTCACTACAAAAATGTTTAGTATGAAAAATCACAGGATAATTTCAGCAGCATAACGGGTGTACATAATGATTCATGTAAGGGTTTAATGAGAGTTAAATTTGGTCTATAATTAATTTTAAAACATACAGATAGTAAAATATATGTGTAAAAACACATTACAACATGAAAAATTTGAAATCAAATGGTATAATATAAAGAAAGTGCTTGAATAATGAGGAGGTGAGAATCCCTTACTTTGAAAGGGAAGTTCTAAAAGATTGTGGAGATTATTAAGATATTGGAAGCATATTAGGAGGTATTTAGAGATTTATGGGAGATTAAATTAATGCTAAATGGGTTTTGAGTGAAGAATAGTGGGATTAAAGGTGGGTATTTATAGAAAAAGAGATGATATTTCTTTATTAATTTATAAGATTAAGTGTTGGACTCTATATGATAAATAATCAAACCAAAAACCTTACCACAGTTTTTGACCATGTTTTCTAACAAATAGGGTTGGTTTTAAATATTTTATAAGTCCAAGAACTTAACATGTTAAAATAATACTATTGGTGATGTGGAAGTGATTCATGATTATAAAGAATTGATTTTAAAACCTTAAAATATAATATAGGTTTTGGAGGATTCATTAAGGGTTTATAAAATTAATAAAATAACATAAAAATACATTATTTTATAGTGAAAATATATATTTGGTCATTTATTCCTTTTATAGAATTTATTAAATTTCTTTTAAGCTATTATGAGGTCATAATATGGACCATATATTGATACTGCATTTAATTTTTTACCAAAAAATTTGATTATCTTAGAAAATTATAAAAAATTAAAAATGGGATAATTTCAACATTTAGATTAAAAAAATAATATTTATTTTTCCAAAATAATTTTCCAAATATTATAATTTACTTTTTTAAATAAAAAACCCTATTTATGGGAAAATACTAGTTTTTATGATATTAACCGCTTTCGGGACCTTGTAAAAATTACATCGAACATTATTAAATTTCTTTATCATTTATATTTAAATAAATATTATTTAATAAGAATATATTTATTAAAATATAATTTATTTAAAAAATTATTGAATTTATCAAAATAGTGTCTTAATTGAAACTGTATATTTTCCAAAAATACTATTTTTATTTCTTCATGTCAAAATTTAATTTTTATCAAACTCATTATATAATATTTTATAAGTAATAATAATAAGGGATAAATATAAAAAAAATTATTAAAAAAACTTACAAATTTTTATTACCGGGTTCTAGATACATAACCCCTTATTACCTCTAGCATATGCCCTAACGATAAGGTGTGTGATGGTGGTGCTTTCTTATGGTGGTTCAATGAACATGTATTGAGTTTTGATCTCGATAATCTTGAAATTATCCCCTAAATGGTTTCATTAATGCTTTGGTTTTTGAATCTCATCTTGGGATTGATTAAGGGAAAATACCAATGATTTTATCTACCTCAATGGCTTCGATAAATGGGATTCATAGGATATGATCCTATTGGTCACGGTCATTGCATCTTATGCCTATGTCAAATAAACTTTATCATAAACCATAATATATATTATTATTAATGATCAATGTTCAATGCCTACATTATAAACTATTAATATTCTTAATGATGCTTTAAATCCAACATGCTATATTGGTCTAAAATAGTGTATGTGTTTTCTATAAGGCATTTATTCATTCAAAAGTGAATTCATTTATAAAAGTTCAAGTCATTGTAAACAAACCCCTAAAAGTGTAACAAATAAAATATTGGTCTTAGTGGTCTATCATATGTTCTATATTAAATGGGTGTTTATGTATGGTTTTGTAAAGTATTATTAAAGGATCCTAAGAATATATAATGTATCATATTAGAAAAATGGAATCTCCACTTTATCATTATTTCACGTTGTCTGTATATACATATATACTGATATATTTATCATGAATTGAAATGATAATTAACCACTAAAAGTTTGAATTTGAGTTATACCTAACTAATTTTCCTCATGAATTATTATAGTTTTTGAAAAAATGTTAAGGTTATCATGAGTAAAATTCTTATACCGGGATACAAAATATGCTCTGGTGGAAGAAAATGGGTTTTACACATTGGATGGCCCAAAAATTATACCACTAAGAGTTTCATAAAAATATATTTTATATTCTAGGGGTTTATGGATCATATTTGGAGTATCTACTACTTGATTTTTTCTAGATACCTAGTATGAGAAACTTTATACTTTGATACCTTTCTAACGCAAGTCATGAGGCTTAGCTAATTTGTGGATGGTTGGGTATGTTATTGATCATTTCATTAATTGTGCCTTAACCATGATTCAATTTATCCTCTCTTATAAGGAGTATAACATCGGGTCCCTTGATTGAGATATAGTGAGGAAGTTTTAAACTATACCTATATAACATGTGTGATGTCATTTTATATTCATGTGAGGGTAATATGATGTGTTCATCAATAAAGGTGAATGACATGTGATGTATTCACTAACCTAGTCAGTCTATACTAGAATAATTGAGAATTTATGAGTAGTATATATGGGATTTACATACTTTGTGTCCTATGGTAAATTGATTTATTGGATTGAGGGGTTATATAAAATGTATTTGTGCATATGATGCAAATAGTGGATATAGGTAAAGAGATACATGTGTTTAATGAAGATCACCCCAGAACTCTTTAAATATTGAGTTGTATTGATACTATTATAGAGTCTTCTCTTTGATTACATTTATGAATTTTGGAATTTATATTTTTTTCAATGATACAAAGGCCCATGGGGTCATACTTTGTAGTTGACTGAATGGGGATTGATTTTGACTCAAATAGCTGCTCTAAAAGTGTTTTTGAGTTTATCCAACATTAGTTTTAGATGGTTATTCATAAGGTAGTGAGTATGATGTGATATATGGACCGATTAATGATATAATTCAAAAAGTTTTTTGGAAGATATCCAAAAGGATTTTTGTATATGGTTTCGTAATTTATTATATATGATAAAATATAAAGTGAAATGACACTTAGTCTATGAGGCTTTAGTGAAAGTGGTATTTTTTTGGAGTTATGTCCTCAATCCATATATATATAAGATATATATATATATATATATTCCAATATCATAGTGTGTGATATTGATATGTTGTGACCTATAGAAATTGAGGCATGAGAGACTGCTTGGTTTGGGCATATCATTCAATACAATATAGAGATATCATAGCACTAGCTTTGTATGGATATAGAACATTGGAAGGATTCACATTAAAATCATCTCCCACCATGTATAGCATTATTAATGGAGTTTAAAAGTATCATTTATAATATAAATGCAAGAAAAAATATGGTTGAAGGGTTATAGCCAATGTAACTAAATGAATTATCTTGTAACCTATAAGTTAATTCATGTTTACTCAGGAGTGTCTCGAGAATGCTATATAAACTAGAAGAATCAATTTTATGGGGGCTTTAGACACTTTCATGCAAGTAAACAAAACTCCATCATCCCAAAATTTCTCTCCCCTTCCTTTTCATTATGAGACACTAGTATGTTGTAGAGGGTGAGCGGATCTCACTCGAGCATCAAGTGATCTGGCGAACCCATGGATAAACCACAGAGAGAAGATTTTGATGGTTTCCTTATGAGATATCTCCATAAAGCATGAAATGTGATGAAATTGGAAGTGATATATCTTTTTTGTATGGTATATATTTTCTTAATTTTATATATACAACATGATTTTGGGTTTCATGCATGGTATTCTTGGGTTTTTTGTTTCTAAATTTCTTTCATTATGTTAAATGATCATTGTTTGATCTATAGAAACCTAGTAGTTACCAGTATTGATAAAGTTAATACACATTGTAAAGAATATATCTTACCACTAGTAGTTACCAATGTTAATTCGAATGGGGTAGGATTTGAACCTCCACCCAGAAATTTGTGAAGATGCTCTCTTACCATTGGTTTAGGTGTTTCTTTTTGTTATATATATATTTAGATGTGTGTTTGTCTATGTATGTATAATATATTTATATTGATATATATATTTATATTTATTTAAATATATTAATATAAATATAATTAAATATATGTATGTTTACCTTGTAGTTGGGGTTTGGATTAGTAGTAATCCCCCTGTAATAATACATCGAGGTTAGGGGTTCGAAACCCATGGAGCGCAGGTACTATATCATCACTATAGAGGTACTATAATAGCACTGTAGCAGCGGTAGAATTGTACCAATGGTGGCACAATAGTGGTGGTGGGTACTGTAGCAGGAATAGTAGTGGTGATGACGTTGTGGTGAGTATTATAGCAACTCGGGTACTGTAGCAGCAATATTCACGGATGGGCCTTTGTGTCAAAATTATGGGCCTATGGGCCATTTAATGGGATTTTATACCCATTGGACCTACAGGACATGTAATGGGATTCATGCCCACTGGGCCTAAGTGCCATGTATTGAATAAATAAGGCTTGATGGGTGGGTTATCCCCTTAGAGGGGCCATGGATTGCCTTTCCGGCCTTTGTGTGAGGTGTGTCTGTGTTTAATTATAATTATATCCTCAAACACCTAATATATATATGTATGTTTACACACATACATAGACATTTATATATTTTTGTATATTTATACATATTTTTATAATGAATTTATATGCATTTATTATAAAATATATTTATTCTAATTGGAGTAGAATGGAAGGAGGGTGGGTGAATTTATTTTTAAAAAATTAAAATTAAATAATTTATACAATCATGTGATGAATAAAAATAAAGAACAAACAATAAACTAAAAGAGTAACTGAAACAAAAATTAAAAAGGTAGAACAATTTGATAAAGGAGGCCAGAAATAACTCAAGATGAGTCCATAAGTCTCCTCTCCTCAATTTTTTAAGAGGTTTATATAAAACCCTTGGATTTAATGGTATACAAGATACCTAATAAAGAGAAATACACTTGTTTTTTAATGGTGTAATAAATAAACCCAATACAAAACTTTCTTTTAAATGGATAAAGTAAGAAACCCATACTCCCTCACATTAGTGGTAGTGAGCACCCAAGATCCTTCACTTTTAGTGGTAGTGAGCACCAAATAAGAAGAAATAAGAATAGGTTTTTTTAGATCAAACCCTCTAAATCCCACTCTAAAATCACTAAAAATAATTGAATAAGAAATAATGGTAGAAATAGAGAAAAATGTAAAATATAGAAAGAATTGTGAAAAATAATCATAATTTGGTCCAAGATAAGTATATAAGGTAATCGGTATAATACAAGCCTTCTTGGGGTGTATTTATATCATAAAAGGTCCTAATATGATTCATGAGGCCTTAGGGGTTGAATAGAGTTGTTGGAAGGAAAAATATGTTGGCATGGACCACTAGAAACATCTAGTTTTTAATTCTAGAAAGAGGCCACCGATCATCCTGTAGGCTCCACCAGATAGCTATTGGGAAGCTTGGGCATCACTTGGTCTATCTAGGTTCCACTAGTGAGATGGTGTAATTCCACCAACTATCTAGTGTCCTGGGAAGTATCTAGGTGCTACTACTAACCACATAGGTTAGGTGATGGGTCTGGATAGGTTTGGTTTCTTTTGTCCATCTCTATCGACTGGTTGGTTCCTCCACATTAGGTATTCAATGCTTCTAGCTAGTAAGGGCCTCCAAAATGTTCCTCCAAGTGGATCTTGATCACATAGTTTTTCTATGAAACTTCCTAGGATTATTTCCAAAAATAAATACTAAAAATACATGAAATGGAATGGTTATAAACACATTTGGTGTTTATAATCATTAAAACCATCTAAGAGAGAGTGGTATAAAATAATATCCCCCTTTTTATGATCACAAACACTAGTAATAAAAAAATAAAATGATTAGAAAATGATAGTATTTATTTAAAAAATATACCCAAGAAATTTTTAAAATTATTTTCAATATTTTATAAATAAATTCAAAATGAGAATTTTAAAAACCTTTACAATAATCAAGAATACTTTTGATAGAAAAAAATTTAAAACAATTGAAACATAAAAAATAATTTCAAACCTTTAAAAATATGAATATAACATTGATAACATAACCTTCTCCCCCTTTTTGATTATCAAAAGGTCAGAAACAAGGTTAAATAATTAATGGATAATGTATTCATAATACAAGGAGATACATCCATGAGAGACAAAAGGAATTTAAATTTCACATATACCATCATTAATTTTCTTTAAAGAGAGAAAAAATCATCAAGATTTTTAAATAAATAATGCTATGATTAAAAAAAATATTTTGAAAGAAAATACCAAATTTTAAAAGATTTCAACTTTTTAAAATATATTTTAAGATCAAAAAAATAGCATTTCACATGATCTTATGCTTAAAATTATAACTTTAAAGTTTCAAAAATATATTTTCTTTTAAAATGGAAATTCCCAGGTAAGTTTCAAAAAGATCTAATTTGTATAAAAAGAGTCTCTATTTCTATAATCATTTTATAATTGAAAGAGGGTGGGATCCCCCTCAATTTTTCACACTTTTAAAAGTATAAGTAGGAAACACACATGTAAATTATGTTTAAATAAAGAAAAATCATTTAAGATATTGAAATAAATAGATCAATAAATTCAATAAGCAAAAGAAAATTTAAAATAATGGATAAAACTAATGGTTTTCCAATGTCAAAATAGTGTCTCACAAGTGTACCATTCCTAACTACCACTTAATAAAATGAAAACTATATAGAGTAAGATATTTAATGAAAATATTGGGTAATTTAAGATCTATACTTATGAATTCTAGAAAGATATCTCCCTTTTGAAACTGATCTCTTAAGAAGTGGTGCCTAAGATCATGGTGTTTTGTATAGGAGTGTTAGATCAAATTCCTAGAAATACTAATCACACTCATGTTATCATACCTAATAGGATCATGATCTTATGTAAGCCTATAAACCAAGAGTGTGTGTTTAATCCATGTAATTTGGGTGTAAACACTCCCTATGACAATATATTTTTCTTTAATCGTAGAAAGTGAAATAAAAATTTTCTTCTTACTACACCAAGAGATAAGGAATTTTTTAAGTAGGTGAAAAGTGACACTTATACTTTTATTATATAATTTAAATCCTACAAAATCAGCATCATAAAAACTTATAGGTTAAAAAGAAGTATATTTTTAGAAAAATAAACCAATATTTTTAGATTCTTTTAAATATCTAAAAATTATTTTGAAATATTTTAAATTTGATTCTTTAGGATTGGATTGAAAATGATTATAGATAAAAACATTGGACATGATGTATAACTGAGCCATAGTAAGGTAAATAAGACTCTCAATCACACCTCTATAAATATTTTTTCAACTGGTTTATCGAATTTATACAACATTGGCTTACATGATATACTCATAGGTATACTTATTTACCTAACTTGATCCATTAAAAAAATTAAAATTTTATTAGTGTATTTTCCTTGGATTAAAAAAATACCATCCTTGTTTTGATAAATTTTAAAACCAAGGAAAAAATTTAACTTTCTCAAAATAATAATTTAAAATTATTTACCCTTTAAATCATAAAACTCATTTTAAATAAATTATTTTACAAAACCAAAAAAATAGTAATCATAATTTTGAACAATCAATAAATCCTTTGAAATATGTTTCAAAAAAAATGTTGGATTAGATTTTCCCATTTTAAAATCATTTTCTAAAATAAATTTATTTAACCTTTCCTACAAATCTCTAAAGAAATTTTTTTAATCCATAAAGATCATTGGTTAACTTAAAAAATGATTAGGAAAATTTTAATCTTAAAAAGTATTTGGTTGTTCTAAAAACCCATTTCATAAACAAAACCATTCAAAAATTAACTTTTAAAATTCATTTAGGGAATATTAAAATGTAAATGGGTAGTGAAGGTCAATAATATTCTATTAGATTCTAGCCTAGTGAAGGGGGTAAAGGTATCACCATAATCAATTAATTTTTCTTGATTATAGCCTTTATCTATAGGTATATATTTGTTATGAGTGATTCTACCTTTCTCAACTAACTTGTTCCTAAAAACCCATTTAGTGTTAATAATGGGATGATCATCAAGTATTTCAATATGAGTCCCAACATTGTTCCTTGTGATTTGGTTAAACTATTATTTCATTCCAAGTACCTAATTTTCATCATTAATGGAATCATTAATATTTTGGGGTTATAGGTGTGGAAAAAACACAATTTTCAACCTTATTTAAAACTGACCTTCTAGTGTGAGTACCAACTTATAAATCATTAATAAAATTTTCTAAGGGATGGACTTTGGATTTCATCAATGCCTTGGATAAAGGTCTAGATGTCTGTTCTTCCTTAACTTAAATTTCTTTATAAGTAGGTGGTTAATTAAAGGTTAAGTTTTCTATTTCAACCTCAACATCATCAATTTGAGGGTGAGGTTTAGGGAAATTCTCATCAAATCTGATGTGAATTGATTCTTCTTTAGTATTCATCCTTTTATTAAAGACTGGGTATGATTTAATTGAGTTAGAGTGACCAATAAAAATACCTTAATTTGATTTGGGTTCAAATTTACCTATGTTTTTCTTAGTGTTAATAATATATCATTTACACCCAAATACATTAAAATAACCAACAATATCTTTTTTCCCTTCCTAAAGATCATAATGAATTTTCTTAAGGATGGGTCTTATGTGAACATGGTTTAAGGTATAACAAGTGGTATTGACTACCATGACCTAAAAATATTTAGGGAGTTTAAATTCATTTAATATAATTCAAGAAATATCTTAAATAGTTTGATTTATTCTTCCAACAATCATGTTTTTTAGAGAGTTTTAGGACCATAAAAAGAATGATTATAACCTTGTGAAGTAAAAAGTTCATAAAAATATTTATTTTTGAACTATCCCCTGTGATCACTCTAAATGGATATGATTTTATACCCTTTTTAATTTTTGACCATCTTAGTATATTTAACAAAGACTATACAAGCCTCATTTTTATGATCCAAGAAATAAACCCAAGTAAATATTGTATAATTATCGACGATTATGAAAGTATAAATTTAACTCTTATACTTGCAAATTGGGTTGGTCAAAATAAATCAAGGTGTACAAGTTCAAGTTCCTTTGAGGTAGATGTTTCCTTTTTATATTTAAAGGATGAATTGTGTTTGTTACCAAGTTATCAAGGCTCACACACACTGCCATTTTTTAAATGTAATTTTGGAAAATCTCATACTAGTTGATTTTAGTTGAGTTTGAAAAGTGTGTGTATATAATACAATGACCAAGGAACATATTCCATATCCATGAATAAATATATTTTTAAATAAAACATTAAAAATGTTTTCTAGTAAGATATTTTAAAACAATAGCATAAAAATTTTGAAATCAAGAGGTTAGAAATAAAAGTTTTCCTTTGGAATAAAAAACATTGAAAACATATTTTTCAAAAGAAACTTTAAAGACCCAATCACATGATTAGATAATACTAAGAAAATTATGTTTCAAACCCTTAATATATAAAATATATTTAATAATATTATAATTTTAAATATTAATGGTACTTATACTGATGATCTTACTCCTTGATTTATCATCAAAGGTGACGTAACCTCCATCAAGTTTTTCATGATGTTTGAACTCAGAGTAGTCACCACACATGTGTCTCAATCATCCACTATCCATGTACAATATAGATCCTTGGAAATTAATCTCGAGACCTTTTTCCCAAAAACATAATCAATAGACTAATGAATTTGGTACCCAAATTTTGGGTCCACATATGTTTGTTAAAAGAGATTTTGGAACCCGTATTTGTTTTGAAAATGTTTGTTCAGACAAAATATTAGAAGATAGATGAAAACTTTTAGGTATATTATATCTAAAATTTTTGTAATTATGTTCATAAATAATATATCTGATTTTATGAAAATAATTGAAAAATTATCGTGAGAACACCCTCTTACAAAAGTTGTATTATTATAGGTTCTTTCTTAATTTGAAAAACCAAGACAATAGTGATTTTTTCCATGATGTTGGGAACCCAAAATTTTGTTTAAAGTTTGTTCACATTTGGTAAACTTTGAAATATAATTAAAAATATCTTTAATATTATATTCTAATTCATGAACATTATATTTTTCTTTTAATTTTTTATTTTCTTTTTTAAGTGTCTTGCATTAATACCCAACATTGATCATATCTTCTAATAACAACTTAAATTTGATTTTTTTATTTTCATTATTTTTTAAAATAAAATATTTGATATTTTCATTGTACTATTTTATTTTCTTATTCTCTTCTAATACATGATCCTTTTCATGAAAAACTTGATTATATTTCTTTTTAAGTTCTTTTAATTTTTCAATAAGTTCACAAAATCCATCCTCTAATTGATACCTAGCATTTTAAATATATTCATAATCTAGATTAATTTAAGAAAAAGATGAACTAGAAGAATTTACCTCATCACTGACCACCATTTGGGTCATGATACATTTGGCACTTTCATCACTTGACTTGGATGAGGAGAAGGAGTCTTCGCTAACACTCCATATAGAACTTTAAAGTTCTTCTTGATTTTATTATTTTCTTTCATATTATTTTTGAAAACAAGTCACTCTAACTTGATGTGATCATTCCTATTTCATTATTAGTATGTTACTTTCCCTTCTCTACATTCATTTTCATTCTTAGAATGATAGAAATCTTTCTTCTTCTTTATAAATTTTTTTATTTTCTTAGAATAGAAGGAAATCTCTACATCACTTTAAAATGAGTCATTATTAATTGCCTTAAAATAAATAGTATTCTTCTCCTTAACTTTCTTTGCTTATTTTTTTTATCTTTCCTCTCCATTGTAATCTCATTAGTCATGAGAGACCCAATAAGTTTTTCAACTAGCATTTTCTTGACTTCCTTTTCTTCTTGAATCATCATTAACTTGGGCGCCCAAGAACTTGAAAAAACCTAGAGAATCTTATTAAAAAGAGTTTTAGTATAAATATCATCACCATGTCGTTGAGGTGACATGTCGTTGCGGTATTAACTTCTTTCTCTATGGGTGCCTTGGCGTGTTTCTAGATGCCAACCTTGAACTTTAGGCTGCTTTTCCTAATGTCATTGAGAAAGTGGCCTAGAGGGCCACACACTAAGTGTATCCAGAATCTCAGTTAAATAATATATCATTATTTATTATTTAATAATTTGAATAAATATTATTCCCATATGTGGTTTAATAATTATTCATCTAAGCTTGATCACATATAAATTTTTATTTGTTGTTTAGTAAATATAATATTTATTTATTTATTGAAAAATAATGTAGTGATATTTATTTAATAAATAAATAAACATTATTCAAGGCCTGATAAATACTGTGAAGGAATGATGGATCGAGTTTAATGGTCTGGTGAGAAATGATAATATTGAATATTATTTAATTAAATAATATTTAATTATAATTCACAAGTTAAGCACGTATTGAGAAATAATAATATTGTTATTATTATTTGACCTGGGGTTTTCTATGATTAAATAAAATAATCAAGGGCACCTATGTAATTATTTTATTTTAACCCTAGCAATATAAATACCCAATTATATTATTTTTCTCATGATCATATTCGATTGTGCACAATAATTCTTAGAGAATCCTCTCAAGACTAAAGAGATCTCTTTTCCAAGAACACTCCAAAGAACGTCTAGCAATCCTCCTTCTCTAGATCAAGGAGAATGCTTTGGAAGCGATTATCTAGGTGATCAAGGTGGATGAAACAAGCAAAAAGATCTTCTGTGCTAGCACCTAGAGACTCCTTCAATGACGTCAGAAGATTCCCAGAACACATGTGGATCATCACTAAAGGAAATATACACTTGGTTTCTACAACAAAACGATGGTGCATCACAGATCTGTCACCAAATTTATTAATGAAGAAATAATTCCTTATAGGTAATTATTTATACAATAAAATTCATTATAAACAATATTTGTTGACCTCCTCTCTCTCTCTCAATTCCGCCACAATTCTTTATTGTCTAGTTATTTGACTCAATTCCATGGATCACAGTGTTCAACATCGTATAGATCTCGGATTGATCATCAATTATGGAAAGAATCAAAGTTGGTCACCACCCATCGCATGCTTCCACTACGCTTGGAACCTATAGCTTGATGATAATATAGATAGTCTGACAATAATCTAGGAAAAAATGATTATTGTCGATGGTCATCAATAGTGGTTTTGATGAGGCTTGGTAGAGATCCAAGTAGTGTTGAAGTGGCTCAATAGAGATTAGGGTAGGGATCTACATAATGGATCAGGCATTGTAAGAAGGTGACGCTACAAGGAGGGTGGCACATGATTATCATAAGAGGCATAAGGAGAAAAGGTGGTAGGGGCAGCGGATGAAACCCTAAGGCCAATTGTTGTTATGGACATTAGCCAATGGGTGTCTCCCTCCTTTGGGGGGAAATATGTTTTTTCTCTTAGAGATAGGGAATATACTATGATACATGTAGAAGGAAAATACCCAAAATTTATGTTAAATTTATAGATAAAGATAGCGATGATGAACATAAATACAAGTCAACACATTGTACTGTTTAAACATATGATCATTGACTCATATCATAAATATCTAATTACCCTAAATACCTAAATATTTTAACACTCCCCCTCAATTTAGGTCAACCTATATTGGATCTATAATAAATTAAAAATAAATAAATGACTCCTGATAATATATGAATATAAATATACACACACATTCATATATAATAATTATAATTACAATGTCATATTATAAATTATGAAATATTAATATATATATATATATATATATGAAGTATATTTAATGTATTTGTATATTAATTTATATATACTTTGTATTTCTATATTTTATAATTTATATATGTGTGTGTAATTATAATTATATATGTAAAGTATAAATAAATAAATAAACATATCATTTCATAAATATGGTCCTTCGAGTCGCTAGAGGGGGTTGTGTGGTTTGAATCAACTAGGCCCATGGGTGCATGTGTTATTATAACTAATCATACCTACTAGTAATACAATTTAAAAACATACACACAAATATATATATATATATATATAGTTACATTACTACACATATTCCCTTTAACAGCGCACAAATAGGCTTTTAACAACGCTAAAAAAGCATTATTAATTGCAGTAATGATAAAGGGGTTCCACTTTATCAATGCTAAAAAATGATGATAAATGCCCCCTTTATCAGCGATATTTTTAGCACTAATAAAGGTCTAGCTAGCTGCAATGTGCTATTAATATAACAACACCTCCAGTAAAAACCTGTAATTTCAAACAATGTTATAAAATTAGTAATTTCAAACAATGGCATATACATTTAATTGACATAATGAATAAAAAAAATCTACCCATAGTATATAAAAAAAACACATTGCTATATACATTTCAAACAATTTTTTATATAATTACATTTACAATTATCCACCAAACATTTAAAAACATTAATATTTTATCTTTTTATGCCCGTGATCCCCTCTCAAAAATGTCCTCCCATGGTATCATTTGCCGAAAAAAATCATCTCAACCCGAGAAAAAATGCCACTTATATAAGAAAACAAATATTATGTTGGTAATACTATAAAGAAATAAATTAAGCATTAATATTAAATAATACATTTAAAAAATGTCAATATTTAATAAAAAAATATACATTTGGAGTTATACCGGTCACACCATGCATCATATTGAGGTGGGGTTTATTCCTGCACGTCACAAATGAGTGATGGATTTTTTTCCTAAAATATCAAAACAATCTGAATGTGTTTGCTCAATTTTGAGTATGTCACTTATTCTTTTACTAAAATTAATGTCAATTTTAAATAATAACACATTTGGAGTTATAATGGTTACACCATGCATCATATTGATATGTGGATGATTCCTACCTATCAAAAATTACTAATGGATTGTTTTCCTAAATTATCAAAACAATATGAATGTGTTTCCGTAGTTTTCAGTATGTTAGTTGTGATTTTTTACTAAAATGTCATTTCAAACTGGAAACACGCATTATGAGTCATACTGGTTTCATCATGTGTCGGTTTGACATGAGACTACTTCATACATTTCAAAAATGACTTATGAATCGTTTTCCTAAATTATCAAGTGAATCGGAGTGTGTTTACTTAGTTTTCAGTGAGTGTGATGTTTTGAACTTAAATATAAATTTTAAATTGATAACGGGTACTTTTAGTCATACTGGTCACACCCTACATCATATTGAGGTGTGGTTGATTCTTACACATCAAAAATGACTCTCATGTTTTTTTGTCTTAAATTATAAAAATAATTTGAATATGTTTTCTCGGTTTTCAGTATGTCACTTGTTCTTTTTACTTAAATTAATGTCAATTTTAAATAAAAAGACACACTTGGAGTCATACCCGTCACACTATGTATTGTATTGAGGTGAGGTTGACTCCTATAAGTCACAAATGACTCATGGATCATTTTTCTGAAATATCAAAACAATCTGAATGTGTTTTCTTAGTTTTCAGTATGCCACTTGTTCTTTTTACTAAAATTAATGTCAATTTTAAATGGACACTTTGAGTTATACCGGTCACACTGTGTATCATATTGAGCTGAGGATGATTCCTACACATAAAAAATGACTTTTTGATCGTTTTACTAAAGTATGAAAATAATCTTAATGTTTTTGCTCAGTTTTTAGTATGTCAGTTGTGTTTTTTCACTAAAATGTCATTTCAAACTGGAAACATGCATTATGAGTCATGCCAGTCGTATTGTGCATTGGTTTGATGTGAGACTACTTCATACACATTACAAATGACTTATGAATCTATTTCCTCAATTATAAATACAATATAATCATTTTTTATTGGTTTTCAGTGAGGGACACATTTTGAACTAAAATGTCAATTTTGAACTAAAATGTCAATTTTAAACTGATAATGAACACTTTGAGTCATACCGATTACACCATGAATTTAATTGAGGTGTGGTTGATTCCTAAATGTCAAAAATGATTCATGAATCATTTTTCTAAAGAATCAAAACAATTGGAATGTTTTTGCTTAGTTTTCAGTATGTCACTTGTTCTTTTTTACTTAAAATTAATGCCAATTTTAAATAAAAAGACACACTTTGAGTCATATCATTCACACAGTGCATCATATTGATGTGTGGATGATTCCTACACATCAAAAATGACTTATATATAATTTTTATAAAGTATTAAAACTATATGAATTTGTTTTCTCGGTTTTCAATATGTCAGTTGTGTTTTTTACTAAAATGTCATTTCAAACTAGAAACATGCATTATGAGTCATACTGGTTGCATAATGTATCATTTTTTTGTGAGAATGCTTCATACACGTCACAAATGACTTATGAATTGCTTTCATAAATTATCAAGATAATATGATTGTGTTTTATTGGGTTTCAATTTGGGACATATTTTGAACTAAAATGTCAATTTTAAACTGATAACGGACACTTTGAGTCATATCGGTCACACCGTGCGTAGGATTGAGGTGCGGTTGATTACTATTCGTCAAAAATGACTCTTGGATCATTTTCCTAAAGTATTAAGACAATATGAATGTGTTTTCTTAGTTTTCAGTATGTCACTTCTTCTTTTTACTTAAATTGATGTCAATTTTAAATAAAAAGACACACTTGGAGTCATATCGATCACACCATGCATCGTATTAAGGTTCGGTTGACTCCTATAATTCAAAAATGAATCATGGATAATTTTCATAATCTATCAAAAAAATATGAATGTGTTTTCTTGGTTTTTATTATGCCCTTGTGTTTTTTTATTAAAATGTCATTTCAAACTGGAAACACGCATTTTGAGTCATACTTGTTTCATCATGCGTCGGTTTGATGTGAAAATACTTCATACACATCAAAAATGGCTTTTAAATCATTGTACTAAATTATCAAGACAATCCGAGCACATTTTCTTGGTTTTCAGTGAGTGGCACATTTTGAACTAAAATGTCAATTTTAAACTAATAACGAACACTTTGAGTCATACCGATCACACCATGGGTCGGATTGAGGTGTGGTTGATTCCTACACCTCACAAATGACTCATGGGTCATTGTAATAAAGTATCAAAACAATATGGATGTGTTTTATCAATTTTCAGTATGTGACTTGGAATCATACCGGTCACACTGTACATCTTATTGAGGTGTGGTTGACTCCTACAAGTCACAAATGACTCGTGGATCATTTTCCTAAAATATAAAAATAATAAAAATGAAATTTATTGGTTTTTGTATGCCCTTTTTCTTTTTACTAAAATTAATGTCAATTTTAAATAGACACTTTGAGTTATACCGACCACACCATGCATCATATTGAGTTGTGGTTGATTCCTACATGTCACAAATGACTTATAGATCGTTTTCCTAAAGTATCAAAACAATTTGAATGTGTTTGCTCAGTTTTCGGTATATTAGTTGTTTTTTTATTAAAATGTTATTTCAAACTGGAAACACACATTTTGAGTCATACGGGTCACATTGTGCATTGGTTTGATGTGAGACCACTTCATACATGTCACAAATGACTTTGGAATCGTTGTACTAAATTATCAAGACAATTTGAGCGTGTTTTCTCAGTTTTCAATGAGTGAAACCTTTTAAATTATGTATTCAAACATTTAATTTAGATTATGTTAATTCAGTAGGGAATAGATAATATTATAAGGAAAAAAATATTATATTAAAAAAAACTTTACCTTCTCATTGAATTCTGAGTTTCATCCTCGAAGCCCTATCTCTCATGAGCATGAGCATCTTCGAACAAACCACCCCGACTCGAACAAACAAATCCACGTGTATAGGAAAACAATTCTTATGTGAGTAATACTAAAATGAAGTAAATTAAATATAAATATGAAACAATCCACTACTTCTATGGAAGTCACATCTTCATGTTATTTATGTACATTCTTCCATCAGGTATGTTTCCCATTCATTTCTGAGCACATCTATATTGTCTTGTGAATATGAGTTTTTTTACTGTCATAGTAGTGGTAGAAAAATATAAATAGACAAAGGATTAATAAAAAATTTAAATGAAATAGTAATTATCTTCCAAAAAACCTCTTCAGGGATGCTAGTTTGTTCATGGAATATGACCTCTCTCATAAATTTACAAACATAATAACCATTATATTTTCCATTGGTTTGTTTCAAACACTGTAGAAACATTGAGGAGAATAATTAATTTATTTTGATATGTGTTTGGATAGTGAAATATTATTATATTTACCCTGATACTTGTCCAATCATAGAACTTATCTTGGTCCTTGTGCTTAGCCCCTGGCCTCATTCCTTATTTTTCACGATATTGATGCACTGCCCTATCATAACAAAATCCTCATTAAAAGATAATATAAATTATATAACTTGATGTTTAGTTCTAAAATGTTGTATGTAGTGTATTATAAATTGAAAAATGTCATCATGTGTGGTTGGTTTGTTGGATATCCATGCATTGAATCCAGAAAATAAATCTTTAGAGTATCCAAATTGACCTCCATGAGCATCCAATGATGCCTAAAAACACAAAAAGGAATAAGTAATGAAAAAATGAAAATATATTTGATATGATTAAATTATAGAGTTTTACCCCTACATCGTTGGTATTAAGAAGAGTCTATCATCCGTAAGTTTTCTTTCAAACATTTTGACCAGGTCTGCCACTATTTCATCCTTTTTGTTGGAATCTATTTTTGGTTGTTTTGTAGAGGAGATGTGAGGGCTAACGAGTCCAGATTTTTTCATGGGGAAGTCCCTTCAATTTGTTTGATATATACATCTACCAAAAATTTAAAATGTATTTTTTCATAATTAACATAGTATATCAACTTTTGGAAAATCAAATAATGAAAACATACCTCATGTATACATCTACAACTAAACCGCCTAGCCAATCATAGTCGAGGATTTCACTTACATTCTCAACACTAATGAAGTCTTGAGTATAAATATAAATAAATAAATATATATTTATTTATTTATATTTATGACTATAAATAAATATATATTTATTTCTAATTATAATTATAATTTTAATAAATATATTTATTATAATTTTATAATTATTTACATATATATTATTTATAATTATAATTATAAATATTTATATATATATATAAATATTGGTATATATTTATAAATGTATTTCTATAATTATATATATTTATAAAATTATAATTATTATAAATATATTTATTATAATTTTATAATTATTTAAATATATATTTATAATTATAATTATAAATAAATATATTTATAAATATTTGTGTATAATTATAAATATATTCATATATATATATATGTATATTAATATATAAATATATATATTTATAAAATTATAATAAATGTGTTTATTATAATTTTATAATTATTTAAATAAATATATATGGGATGGAGGAAAGGGAGAGGCGGTGTACTCTACCTCCTGATGATTTTGACCTAGTTCATCTACGAAGTCTGAATTTGCATTCATTCGATTAAAATAAGTATGCAAATCGGTAAACATTGTCCTATCTAGATCGAGGTAATGATCGTGAAAAATATGGTTTGAAGCGAATCTCCTCTTTTTATGGATTTTACGAAGGTTCTTTTGTTCCTATCATGAATCGTGCGCCACACCACATTGTAAAAAAAGGGTCAACTGCACACGTTTTAGCTTTCAATGATGTGATCTCGGCTCAGCTGGATCTATGTAAACATTCATTCATCATTCGAATTTCATTGACGAAGGGTATGAAACCATGGAAATCTTCTGATTTTGTTTCTTGTTTAATGGAAATTTGGGGTTTTATGGACTTCAAGCGTGTATCCCTTGGCCGGGGATTTTTTCATATACTTTTCCCCACTATGGAGTTAAAGAGTAGGGCTTGGAGTATTGAATCTATCAACCTCAGACCAGGAACACTCCGAATTTATGATTAGAAGCTTGATTTCAACTCACATGACTTTAAAGATACCTGGGCACGGGTATGGATCAAAATTCATGGACTTAACTGGGTCTTATGGAAAGCAGAGATATTGTATGATATTGTCTCTGCCATTGGCATACTAATAAGAATGGATTGTGCTATTGAATCGGTTACTTATGGGCACTATACATGTGTATTGGTAGAGGTATATCTAAGTTCCACAATAATATATAAGGTGGTTTTATCCACACCGCAAGATGAGATATGTCTTAGGATTGAATATGAGAAAACAGCTCCTTTCTGTGTGCATTGTGGAATTATAGGACACTCAAATGAGACATGTAGAATAGAAATAGTGTGCTATAATTGTCACTCTAAAAGTCGTGATTCACAGCATTGCTGGAGGGTATCGAAGTCCGTTGTTTGAAATTTTTTTTGACCAGAATCATGGTTCTGATGTTAATCCTGCTGAAGCCCCGAGCAAGCTTGATAATGATGACCCTACCATAAAGGATGGTCTCACTTCCCATGATGGTCCGGATTACATTGCTCCTATTCAAATAGGGGATAAGCCTCAATGTAAATGGGTTGATCTTGGTGATGATGAGCAACTAGCAGTAGATGGAAATGTTAGCAATGAGATCACAAAAAGGTCTCTTTTAAAGATATGTTATCCAGAGGCTTTCCGGGTGAGGAGGAAGTGGAATCAGTTGATAGTCAAGAAGATAAGGAGTACTCTGTCCAAGTGGAGGATGATTTTAATTTGTGGCAAGAGCAGGTTATGGTGAATGCTAAAAGTAGAAAGGGTAAAGAAAAGAGGGATGTTGTGATATCAAAGAAGACTAAAGCTCAAAGGGTTGAACAACTCCATTACTTGTCTGCTCTTGCTGGATGTCCTTTCTCTTTAAGGAATTATGGTGGTTCGGTGGAATCTGCAGATAGAGCAGCCACTTCTGAAGTGCCAGTTTCAACATTACCTCACTTGGAGGAGGTCTCAAACAAGAATATCCAATTTTCTTCTGATGCTACTTCTAATGGTAGTAGGTTTCAACCAGAAATTCAGCAAGTGTCTGCTCATGAGTCTCCTATGCATGATGTTCAGGTGAAGGTTTTGCCTTATGATCACTCATTTAAAAACATGCCCTTTGCCTTAAGTGGCAACATGTGTCGGCCGGTCCCTGGACAACATGAGTTGGTTTCTCAAGTTTTTCGTGCCAAAGACTTGTGTTCTAACACATCTATCCTGCCATCCAGTTTGAGAACTGACAATGTGATTAAGTCACTCGGTAGCTCCCATAGTGGTATGTAATTTCTTGCACAACCCGAGGCAACTGAAAGGAACTAAGACTGCAAGGGGAAAGTAATACAATCTGCTAACGCAATGAAGACACCTGAACTATCTTCTGATTTCTCTGGTGGAGAAAAGCAAAGCAAGTCAGATGCAGTTGGTTCTTTAAGCTACTATTCTTCTCAAGATCGGACAGGTGAGGTAAATAGGAATGTGTTTACGCATAATTCTTTTGATCTTCTTGTTTCGGATAGCAGTGATGAAGATGGGTACAAAAGAGATGGTGTGGTTGGAGCTGAGCCAAGAAAGGATGATGTTTGCGGCTAGTGTGGGTGGAGTTGAAACCAAGAAGGATTATGTTGTTGTTGAACACTCAAATGAAGATGATGGCACCTAGGTGCAGGTTAAAACTTGGAGGAGGGGGCATCACCCTCAAGGCAGGGGTGGACGCATCACTTCTCACAGTATGAGCACCCGCTCAAAAATGTTTTGATGACTTTTTGCGTTCCTTTGTGGTTTTGTTTGTATCCTCCCGACTTTATTATTTTTTCAAATAAATAGGTCTTAGTGCCTCAACCATTATATATATATATATATTTATTTATTTATTTATATTTATATTTATATTTATTTATTTATATTTATTTATGACTAAATAAATAAATAAATAAATATTTATAATTATAAATATAAATATAATAAATATATTTATTATAATTTTATAATTATTATAAATATATTTGTTATAATTTTATAATTATTTCAATATATATATTTATTTATTGTTATAATTATAAATAAATATGTTTATATATATTTTTATATAATTATATATATATTTATATATGTATGTATGTATGTTAATATATATATATATATATATATTTATAAAATTATAATAAATGCATTTATTGTAATTTTATAATTATTTAAATACATATACACACATATATATATATAGTTATCAAAATAATTATAAATAAATATATATAAAAAGTATTTCTATATAATTAAAATTTTATAACTAAAATTTTAATAAATAAATTTATTATCTAAATATATTTATTGTAATTTTATAAGTATTTGTGAGAACATCATAAGTGCATGAGTATAACATTAATGAATCATACGAGTGTCAATTTATAAATGAACATTCATAATGAGGAATACATAACATGTGCATATGGGTGCATCATCGTAATATAGGTAATCTTAACATTTAGAACATAAGTCACAATCACATCCACAAATAAACTTTATGATAATATAATATCAATTATACTCACGCATCAGTATATAAACATAAATAACGACAATTAATATATTATGTAATGATATATATATAATTATAAATAAATATATTTAAAAAGTATTTATATATAATTATAAATATAATAAATATATTTATCATTTAAAAAAATATTGTAATTTTATAATTATATATATATATATATATATATAACACGAATGAATCATATACCTATTAAAGTATAGATTATAAAAAAAGAGTCATCAATATGGACAACATGAATAGTAAACAAGGATGTGATGTATAAATGAACATTCATGATACATAACATATGAACGTCAATTATATTCGCGCATCAATATATTTATTGACCAAATTCATTTGAAACATGTATTTATAATTATAATCATAAATATATATATTTAAAAAGTATTTATATATAATTATAAATATATAATTATAAATATAATAAATATATTTAATATTTAATGAAATTTAATACAATCTTATAATTATTTAAATATATATTTATTTAATTATAATCTTATGAATACTTTTTAAAAATCATGATATATATATATATATATTTGAATTATTAAAAAACATATATTAATTATAAACCATCACTTTTTATTTAATGTATACAAATAAACATTATTTTTTAATATAAATATAATAATTTTATATAAATTAATAATATTTTTTCTTAAAAACTTTAACAGTGCTAATAATAGCACTGATAAATCTACCCTTTATCATCGCTAAAAAAAACACTGATAAATTGTGGATTTATCATCGCTTTTAGCTAACGCTCATAAAGACCCTTTTTTTATCAGCGTTTTATGCTTAGCACTGATAGAAGTGCGTCTCTTGACCGAATTTGTGGTGGTGTTATATAAATCACGCACACAATCACCGATAAAATGTGTCATTTATATGTATTTTTTATAAGCCTTAATAAATATAATCACTCTTTTTTCATTAATTTATGGTAGTGGTTCAAGCACTAGGATGTGGTCTTTGCTTTAGTCCATAGTGCTCCACCAAACTTTATTCTAATTAACTCCAAACACATTCTGGTTTCACTAATACCTCACCTATGACTTCAAACAATTATCATTCCAACATACTGATTAGAACCCAAACACCAAGGTTGGGTATTACACTTTCCAATTTCGTTTTTTTTTTAATAAGAAATGTTCATGATACCTTTATCTTTGTTCTTTTGTAGATTCTAATTTATTGTATTGACAGTTTTATGTTTCTTTATAGATTTGTGATATATCACTTTTTTTTTTGTATTTTGAGAATGATGGTAATATGCAATATATGTTTTAGAATAGTCACTTCTAATAAAGAGTGCATATATATATATATATTTAAAAAAAAATCTAAAAACGGGTTTTATGTAACCTGATTATGTGTATTTATTCATAATCAGTTTTTATTTTGAATTTATTGATTATAGTCGCTCGTTTTAATTTATTCTTATCCCTTTTATATGTTTATTTCATATTTAACATTATGAGTTTTGTTTTTTTGCCCACGCAGCATAATGGTTGAGTATTTGTGTAAGTTACTTTTTTTTAGCAAATAAATTATTTTTATTTTATTTTTGATTCTTCATCGTCATTCAATATTTTTATTTTGTTTAGCAGATACATTTTTTTTTTAATTTCCGCAGCTTTAAAAGCAAGAAATTAAAGTGTAGCTCTTCGTCATTCACTTTACAACTGCCGCTGAAGCATCTTTTCCATTTATTTACTTTATTTTTTTGTCGTTATGAAAAAAATGTAATGAAATTATTGCAAAATTTAATTTTTATAACTTTAATTTTTTTTAATAACTCATAAAAGCATAATTAAATATGATTTGACGACGAGGGATCCAATGATGATTAGCATTCGCAGGTCTGTTAAAGTTACAGGGTATATGGAAAATAAACAAGTGTTCAGAAAATTCACACAAAAACCTTTCAAAAACACTATTGGCTAGAATGAAAACCAACGATGCTATAAAATGGTGGAAGGAGTTTATAGGGAGTTTTTCTAAAAAATCTTGTCATATTAAATATCATTGAACTTGATCATTCATGGTGCACTCTTCTATAACTCTTATTGTTTTTCATAACATTGATAATTTATTTATTATAGATCAAAAAATTACAATCAACCAAACATCAAACATACTCAGACATCATAATAGATTAAACCCCATTCACCCCTCAATGATCAACAAACATACGCTAAATCTATTTTATTACATTTTTGTGACTCGAAGGCCCTTTAGACTCAAAACTCATCTCTCATGGCCCGAAGGCTCTCTATTCAACGTGGTTGTTTCCCCCATTGGCCATAAAGGACCATTATGCGCTCTAATGATCCGGTCCTTGCATCTGGACTGTTCGCAATTTCTCAACATCCGACTCATCTATCTGCCATGCACCATCATCGGACCTCCAATCTCTGTCCCCCCTGCTCACCCACAAACGCCCCCTTCCATGTCGTCACTGAAGCTCCAATTTCCGACTCGATGCAATACAGAATGTGTAGTTTCCACTCAAACCCACCCTCATTTGCATAAAATTGATAATAATCATACACCACAGATAAGAATAAAAACGACTTTAAAATATTCAAGCCAACATGAATATTTACATGGATGAAGTTCATTTAATAAGAACGATCCTGAAAATGCCCCCTACAATGAAGGCATTTCCATATCCCTCCAAAAACATTACTCATAACTTGAATAAATTCAAAATAACAATCTCTCATGTCCAGCCTCATGGGATAATCACCTAATATCATTTCACTACAAGTAAAAGTGGGTTTAGCGCTGTTTTGAACCGCTATTAATGACGTGAGACACTTTCTAAAAGAGATGTGTATTCGTGTGTCGGGAATCGTTTCACAACGGTTTTTTCGTGGTGGTTCATTTAGCGGCGTTTTAAACCTCCGTTAAATATTTAGTGGCAGTTTTTTTATTTTAAAATTTGTTATTTATTATTTATCTCGACTTCATCCCAACCTATGCCCACTACGCCCAAACTCACCAGTTCCGCCTATAAATAACAAATCCGTTAACTATACTAAACTGCGTCCCCTCCCCTTCCATGCGTCTCCACCACGTTATTTCTACTAACGTCTCCGACTCCCCACATCTTCCGATACCCACTGAAATCGCGCCCCCTCTCCATACAATCCTTCTCCTCCTCCTCCATCACACCGCACCAACTTCCTCCTCCGCCTTGGCCTCCGCCTCAACTCCTCGTCCACCTTGGCCTTCACCTTGACTCCTTGTCTGGCTCAACCTCAACCTTCGCCTCTGCCTCGACCTCAACCTCCGCCTCGGCCTTAGGCTTCGCGACATCTCGTCTCCCCAATATCGGCTTCCCTGCATTGCCTTCCTCCTCCGCATCGTCTTCCTCCTTTGCATCGGCTTCCGCCTCGACTCCTCGTCCGCCTCGACCTCCTCCTCAACTCCTCTCTGCCTAAGCCTCCGCCTCGACCCAGCTCCCCCCACTCCCCCCGCTCCCCTGACTCAATCCCTGTCTCCCATTCTCTCTGTCGTCGTCTCCTCGTCACCGTCTCCTCGTCGCCTCCATATCCTCCGCTGTCACGAACCAGATCTGGTCGCCACCATTAACGGCACCAAACCCGGCCCGTGGCAAGGCCCGAAGGGCGTTCCCTATCCCCACGGGCTGGCACAAGTGCCCGGGTATCAAACAAATCTGGTTTGGGAACGATTTACCCGAGTATGAAAACAGAAATCATAAAAAAACAATCAATTATTAAAATCTGAAATTTTTCATGATAAACAATTATTAACAAAACCAGATCTGAATACATATGTTTAAAGACACTACAAGTGGTCTAAAAACAAATAATGACAACATAAAGACATCCCCATGGACTCCACATGACAAGGGGATCATCACCCGCAAGTCGTCCCCGCAACTCCGCCCCAACGATGGGGACTAACATCCCGAACCGCCATCACCCTTAGCCTTCCCTTTACCTGAGTCAAGCATAAGCAGATCTACTTACACCCAAGGGGTGCAAGTAGGGTGTGAGCCTAAGCCCAATAGGATACCACCAGTTGATTCCAAAGAGTATGCAATACAATGTGAACAAAACAAGCAATTTTAATACACAAGGTGAAACAATGTTAAAATTCAAAGAAATGCAACTTTCAAATGAAAATAGTTTTCAATCCGAGAATTTCAGAATGTTAGCACATTAAATAGACATGTGAGCTACTGTAATGTACTGCCAAAAACAACCCACAACAAGGGTAAATACCACAAATCCTATGAGCATCAAAATCAGGAACACCCCTAAGCACTAGGTTGTCTCGGGCCCTATGTACCTCGTACCTCGGTGTAGAGTAACCATAGAAAAATCTGTTCTCGTGCACGAGCCACTAGTAGGGAACATACCCATAACCTAGTGGTCCCCAATCATCATCCAAATAGTTTAGTTAGAGTTGTCGTTATCCAGATGCTAAGTGGAACAGAGACAAAACTAATCCGATCCACTAGCCGTACTAGTACAAATCCGCCCCACCTAAGTACCCGGGCATCCCCTTTTTGTGCTCAAACAATTTCAGCAAACAACACACATCCTTTTTCATATAAAATATCACTACTGGTCACAAACAAATTGTACAGTAGCTACACACATTTTATACCATTTAAAACACACAATAAAATAATTTTATTTCCAATAAAACAACCTCTCAAAACATCACATTGTTTTTCACCCAAAGCTCTTTAAGATATCCACCTTTCACACTATGATAATACTTGTAAGTTATTAAAACAAAATTTCAGTTCAAAACCCTTTAATGAAACCAAAAATTCAGTTATGGGGCATCCCAAAATGAACCAATAAAAGATTTGAATGGAAAACCCTCAATTTCACCAAAAATTGGAACTTAAAATTCATTTGCATTATAAATGCAACTAAAACCAATTTTTACAGAAACATTCAAGTGAAATAAACATTAGGGTACCATTAAAACAGCAAGCTAATTCAGAAAAATTGCACACACAATGAAATCACCTACCAAATTAACAAAACCCTTTGAATCTCCGTGCGAAAATCAAATCGCACCCCCGCCGCACCAAGAGAGAACTAGATCAAACCTAAAACCACACAAATTGGCCAAGAAAGCCCAAAGTTAAACCCTAGGTTCGAAATCCTAGTTTCTGGACATTAGTAAACTCAATTACAACCGAAGAAACCCTAAGAACAATGAGTTAAACCCAAAGTAATTTGAAAGAGGAAAGAAAAGGGCTCATTTACTTGAAGTATCTTGAAGTAATCACTCCAAAACTCCAGTATATGAAATTTAAAAGAGCCCAAATTTAGGGTACGTTCTAACAAGATGTATTATCTCATTTAGGAACTGGAATGGAGGAAAAATATTGAGAATTGAGAGAGTTATAAAAGAAATACTTTACCTCTTCAAATCTGGGAGATTTGAGGAACCCTATGAAGATCGGCACAAAATTGCAATTCTACAGAGCTCCAAATGGGTGGGAGAGAGTTCAGACGCGCGTCTGGGTTACTTGGGCTTGAGTGAGACTTGGAATCACCGAAAAAGCCCAAATATTGAATAAGTTATAACAAAATCAAATTTTATTTTTAAAACAGGAATTGGGCTTTCGGGCAGGCCCAACCCCTAAGACAAAAACCCAAATAACCCCTGGTTATGGATTTCTAAAAGCTCCAAATTACCTTGGTGGTGTTAATAGGTTAGGGGAGGTCAATTAGGAATTTTAATGGATGAAAAATGTTGAAAAATGAAAAAGTTATAAAAGATACAAAATTTATTTTTTAATCTGGAATTGGGCTCACGGTTTGGCCCAATTCATGAATACTCATCTATTCCTCCCTAAAACCTAGGGAAACCCCCCAAAAAATAAAGGATGTAAATTAAATGAAAAAAATACCTTTAAAATATGTCTTGTATGTGACAATTCTCCCCACCATGAAGGACTTTCTGCCCCGGAAAGTCAACATGAATCTCGGTTGGAAAACAAGAATGGGTACTCTTCCTCGACCCATGAATTTCACTCCCATGTCTCATGTATATCATTCCCATGCTGCCATAAAACCCGGACTAAAGGAATAGACTTTCCTCAAAGTATCTTATCTTGGGAGTCCACTATTTTCATCGGTCTCTCAACGATAGACAAGTCAGGCTCTATCTCCAGTTCTTCCCAACTCAACACATGGGATGGATCCGGATTGTATTTCTTCAACTGAGAGACGTGGAAGACATCATGGATAGACGTCAACTGAGAAGGTAAGGCCAACCTGTATTCCACCTTACCAATACGCTCGGTGATCTCAAAGGGTCCGACATACCGTGGCATCAACTTACCTTGCTTCCCCAATCGACGATGACCCAGACGAGGGTCCACTTTTAAGAATACCCTATCACCCACATAAAACTCTAGGTCTCGACGCCTCTGATCAGCATAAGATTTATGACGACTCTGAGCTATCAATAAGTGCTGCCTGATCAACTTGACCTTCTCAGAAGTCTCCTGCACAAGGCTCAGCCCCAACAGTGGAGTCTCTCCTACCTCATCCCAACATAGGGGGGACCGACAAGGCCGACCATAGAGTGCCTCAAAAGGGGCCATTCGAATCGTGGATTGGTAACTATTATTATAAGCAAACTCTACCAATCCCAAATGGCTATCTCAAGAACCTCCAAAGTCCAGGACACATGCACGAAGCATTTCCTCCAATATCTGATTCGCCCGCTCTGTCTGACCATCCGTCTGTGGGTGGTATGCCGTGCCCATCTTAATCTGAGACCCCAAGGACTTCTGAAGGCCTTCCCAAAATCGAGAAGTGAAGTGGGGGTCTCTATCCGAGACAACAGCTGATGGTACACTGTGGAGTCTCACCACTTCCTGAAGTTACAAATGGCCCAACTCATCTACTTTAGTTGTATCTTTTATCGGAATGAAGTGGGCTGATTTGGTCAGATGATCAATCACCACCAAATAGAATTCTTACCCCAAGGTGTACGAGGTAAGACAACAACGAAGTCCATGTCAACCTCTTCCCACTTCCAGGTAGGAATGGGTAGTGGTTGGAGCAAACCGGATGGCCTTTGGTGCTATGCTTTCACCTGCTGACATGTGTAGCATCTCGAAACAAAGTCTGCTATGTCCCGTCTCATACCAGGCCACCAAAACTGCCGACGAACATCATAATACATCTTAGTGGCACCTGGATGGACAACCCACTGAGACTGGTGGCTATCTTGCATCACCACCTTCCGCAGAGATAATGGCACCACTGAACGGCCCTTGAAGCACAAGATTCCCTCGGGAGACGACGACCAATCAGAGGATGTCTCCCCACTATGAAGGAACTGCTTAGACCGCTGACAAAGATCATCACTGGGCTGTTCCTGCTGAATCAACTCCAATAGAGAAGGAGTCAACTGGACACTTGCCAAGAATGCCCCTCCACTGTATTCCCTAGTCTCTACATGCATCTGAGAAAAGAGACCCATCAATGCCCACTCATCACTAGACTTCCTCAAAGCCTGCACTGGAACTCTTCTTTTCAAAGCGTCGGCCACTACATTACCCTTGACTGGGGTATAGACAATGTCAAAGTCAAACCCCTGCAAGTACTCGATCCAGCGACGTTGCCTCAAGTTGAGGTCCTTCTGCGAGAAGATATAAGCCAAGATTTTGTGATCAGAGTATACCACAAACTTCTCCCCAAAGAGGTAGTGACGCTAAGTCTTCAAAGCATGCATCACCGCTGCCAACTCCAAGTCATGGGTTGGGTAGTTCTTTTCATGTGGTCGAAGTTGGAGAGAGCCATATGCGACCACATGATCATCTTGCATAAGCACACACCCAAGACCCATACCTGAAGCATCACAATAGACCACACATCCCTTTCCAGCCTCTGGAAAAATCAGCACGGGGGCGGTAGTCAGCCACCTCTTCAGCTCCTCGAACGATTCCTGACATTCTGGACCCCATACAAACTTCACCTCTTTCTGGGTGAGGGAAGTCATCGGTGAAGCAAGCCGAGAGAAATCCCAAACGAATCGCCTGTAATAACCGGCCAGGCCAAGAAAACTCCTGATCTCGAACACATTCTTCGGTTTCTCCCATGACATGACTGCACTAATTTTCTTAGGGTCCACTGAAACTCCATGCTCTGAGATCACATGCCCCAGAAATCTCACCTCTCTGATCCCGAAAATGCACTTTGACAACTTTGCATAGAGGCGGTGATCTCGTAATGTACCCAAAACGATCCTCAAGTGATGTTCGTGTTCCTCCTCAGAGCAAGAGTATACCAGAATTTCATCCACGAACACCACAACAAAGGAATCGAGATACTGATGGAACACCCTATTCATAAGTGCCATAAATACCGCTGGAGCATTGGTCAATCCGAAGGGCATGACCAAATACTCAAAGTGGCCGTACCTGCTTCGGAAGGCTGTCTTAGGGATATCTGACTCCTTCACCCTGAGTTGATGATACCCTGAACGTAGGTATATCTTTGAGAACCACTTTTCCCCCTTCAACTGATCAAACAAATCATCTATTCTGGGCAAAGGGTATTTGTTTTTAATTGTTACCTTATTCAGCTTCCGGTAGTCAATGCACAACCGGAGGGATCCATCAGCCTTTTTTGCAAACAACACAGGAGCGGCCCAAGGAGAGACGCTCGGGAGAATGAATCCTTTGGATTCTAAGTCTTCCAGCTGTATCTTTAATTCCCTCAACTCGGTGGGGGCCTTGCGATAAGAGGGAAGAGATATCGGCTGTGTTCCCAGCACCCGATCAATCGAAAACTCCACATCCCGCTCCGGGGGCAAACCAGAAAAATCATCAGGGAATACCTCGGGAAACTCATTCACTACATGAGGTAGTGCACCTTCAGGGGAAATACCATACTCTAGCACAATCGAAGATAACTGGAAGATAACACTTCCCAACTCTGGGAGTGGAGGCCCTGCGCGACTTGATCGTGGATCCCATTCTCCATGAAAAACCTGACGACTCCCATCAGGTGCTGTGAAACTCACACGCCGTCTGTAGCAATCGATGTGTGCCTGGAAGTGTACTAGCCAATCCATCCCAATTATTACATCAAAAAGGTCCATATCTAAGACCAAGAGGTCCCACTCCATCTCGACCCCTGACATAGAAAGTGCACACGAGGGGCACCTCAGGCCCTGCTCCTTCTTCTTTCCCAATGGTGTCACCAACTCCATCGCAAAAGACATCAAATCAGTTGGCAAATTCAGAATGTCCACAAAATGTCCAGAAATGAATGAAACAGAGGCACAAGTATCAAAAAGAGCAGTAGCTATAGAAGATGCGATCAGAACGGTACCTCGAACTATGGACGGTCCCGCCTCTGATCCTGCTGGTGACTGATCCACTGCATGGAGATGTACAGTATCTGCCTGAGGACGACCGCTAGTCTGTGGTTGTGCCCTGAACTGGCTCTTCCCAGAAGATGATCCAGCCCTACCACCACGACCACCAAATCGAGATCCCCCAGTCCTCGACGGCTCGGACTGTGCTGGCACTCCTCTTGAAGCCACTGACCCTGCCCCACTTGGGAGTGGATGTGCCACACCGTAGAAGCGCTGCAAATGCCCTATACCTCTACACTGGTAACAAGGCTTCGGAGGAAGAGGACATGCTGGTCGGATATGCCCAGGCCTCCCACATTGGTGGCACACGACCGATCTCGCATCAGAAGCCGCAAAATAAAACTGCCTGGAAGAGTGTCCTGAACTGCCCCCTCCTTTCTTCACATGATCCTCCCGCTTCCTTTTCTTCTCTGAGGAGCTGCCACTACCCACTGCTAATACTGAACCATAGAAACCAACCCTGACTTTCCTAACAATCTCCACCATGCACGCCCGATCAACAACCTCAGCATAGATCCTCAGCTTAAACAAGAACACCTGGGAGTATATCTCTGGTCACAAGCCTTTCTCAAACCTCTGGGCCTTCGCTTGCCCATTAGAGACAATTTCTGGAGCATACCGAACCAATTCAGCGAAATGGTTGGCATAATCCATCACAGATAGATTCCCCTGAATAAGCTCCATGAACTCTCTAGACCTGGCATAAGCCAACACCTCAGGCCAATACTGTTCATTAAAGACAGCCTTGAAATCTCCCCAGCGCATCTGCTCATTCTTCCCAGACTGAAGCACTAACTCCCACCATTTACGACTGGGACCCTCCAACAGGAAGGAGGCACACTTCACCCTGATCTCCTCGGGTGTTTCCAGGAACTCAAACATACGCTCGATCTTCTCGAGCCATTCTTCTGCTTCCTGGGGTTCTGTGCTACCTCGGAAGGCAGGAGGCTTGTTTTTTAGAAACTCTTGTGATTTATCTTTTCTAGGACCTGTCTCCTCTGCCCTAACAGGAATAGGAGCATGATCTGGTCCCTATCCCAAAGCTTGGATAGCCCGAACAACAGCCTCCACAAGCCTCTGATCAATCGGCGTGGGAGAACTCTCTCCAGCTTCCTCCTGTGGGTGCGTGGGAGCTTTCCGGGGAGGCATGTTGCTACAAAATGCAACAGTCACAAAACAATAGTCAATACCACAATTCTGAAAATTGTAATCAAATACATCAAATATAAACAAACTAAACACATTCTTGTAATAAAAGAAACAACTACTCCATATCTGCCTGATGTCCACATGTGGTCTGCAGCCTACACGTCTCACCTAGAAGTGAAGTCAATCAGTAAATTGCAACATCCTCTGGTGACTCAAGGTCTTCCATGAGAGGTTCGGGCCAGGCACCCTACTCACAACCAATACCCCGAGCCCCGACAGTCCTAGCTCCTGTCTATCCCGACTCATCTCAAAATAACAATATAACCCAAAAACATTAACCTCCTTTGATACCATTTTGTCACAAATCGGATCTGGTCGCCACCATTAACGACACCAAACCCGACCCGTGGAAAGGCCCGAAGGGCGTTCCCTATCCCCACGGGCTGGCACAAGTGCCCGGGTATCAAACAAATCTGGTTTGGGAACGATTTACCCGAGTATGAAAATAGAAATCATAAAAAAAACAATCAATTATTAAAATCTGAAAATTTTCATGATAAACAATTATTAACAAAACCAGATCTTAATACATATGTTTAAAGACACTACAAGTGTTCTAAAAAAAATAATGACAACATAAAGACATCCCCATGGACTCCACATGACAATGGGATCATCACCCGCAAGTCGTCCCCACAACTCCGCCCCAACGATGGGGACTAACATCCCGAACCGCCATCACCCTTAGCCTTCCCTTTACCTGAGTCAAGCATAAGCAGGTCTACTTACACCCAAGGGGTGTAAGTAGGGTGTGAGCCTAATCCCAATAGGATACCACCAGTTGATTCCAAAGAGTATGCAATACAATGTGAACAAAACAAGCAATTTTAATACACAAGGTGAAACAGTGTTAAAATTCAAAGAAATGCAACTTTCAAATGAAAATAGTTTTCAATCCGAGAATTTCAGAATGTTAGCACATTAAATAGACATGTGAGCTACTGTAATGTACTACCAAAAACAACCCACAACAAGGGTAAATACCACAAATCATATGAGCATCAAAATCAGGAACACCCCTAAGAACTAGGTTGTCTCGGGCCCTATGTACCTCATACCTCGGTGTAGAGTAACCATAGAAAAATCCGTTCTCATGCACGAACCACTAGTAGGGAACATACCCATAACCTAGTGGTCCCCAATCATCATCCAAATAGTTTAGTTAGACTTGTCGTTATCCAGAAGCTAAGTGGAACAGGGACAAAACCCATCCGATCCACTAGCCGTACTAGTACAAATCCGGCCCACCTAAGTACCCGGGCATCCCCTTTTTGTGCTCAAACAATTTCAGCAAACAACACACATCCTTTTTCATATAAAATATCACTACTGGTCACAAAAAAATTGTACAGTAGCTACACACATTTTATACCATTTAAAACACACAATAAAATAATTTTATTTCCAATAAAACAACCTCTCAAAACATCACATTGTTTTTCACCCAAATCTCTTTAAGATATCCACCTTTCACACTATGATAACACTTTTAAGTTATTAAAACAAAATTTCAGTTCAAAACCCTTTAATGAAACCAAAAATTCAGTTATGGGGCATCCCAAAATGAACCAATAAAATATTTGAATGGAAAACCCTCAATTTCACCAAAAATTGGAACTTAAAATTCATTTGCATTATAAATGCAACTAAAACCAATTTTTACAGAAACATTCAAGTGAAATAAACATTAGAGTACCATGAAAACAACAAGCTAATTCACAAAAATTGCACACACAATGAAATCACCTACCAAATTAACAAAAACCTTTGAATCTTCGTGCGAAAACCAAATCGCACCCCCACCGCACCAAGAGAGAACTAGATCAAACCTAAAACCACACAAATTGGCCAAGAAATCCCAAAGTTAAACCCTAGGTTCTAAATCCTTGTTTCTGGACATTATTAAACTCAATTGCAACCGAAGAAACCCTAATAACAATGAGTTAAACCCAAAGTAATTTGAAAGAGGAAAGAAAAGGGATCATTTACTTGAAGTATCTTGAAGTAATCACTCCAAAACTACAGTATCTGAAATTTAAAAGATCCCAAATTTAGGGTACGTTCTAACAAGATGTATTATCTCATTTATGAACTGGAATAGAGGAAAAATATTGATAATTGAGAGAGTTATAAAATAAATACTTTACCTCTTCAAATCTGGGCGATTTGAGGAACCCTATGAAGATCGGCACAAAATCTCGATTCTACAGAGCTCCAAATGGATGGGAGAGAGTTCAGACGCGCGGATGGGTTACTTGGTCTTGAGTGAGACTTGGAATCACCAAAAAATCCCAAATATTGAATAAGTTATAACAAAATCAAATTTTATTTTTAAAACAGGAATTGGGCTTTCGGGCAGGCCCAACCCCTTAGACAAAAACCCAAATAACCCCTGGTTATGGATTTCTAAAAGCTCCAAATTACCTTGGTGGTGTTAATAGGTTAGGGGAGGTCAATTAGGAATTTTAATGGATGAAAAATGTTGAAAAATTAAAAAGTTATAAAAGATACAAAATTTATTTTTTAATCTGGAATTGGGCTCACGGTTTGGCCCAATTCATGAATACTCATCTATTCCTCCCTAAAACCTAGGGAAAACCCCCAAAAAAGAAAGGATGTAAATTAAATGAAAAAATACCTTTAAAATATGTCTTTTATGTGACATCCTCCTTTAACGAATTAGCATTTTAAACAAGTTTCTTCATTATGCAGGTTTGTTGGCTACTGGAAACTACAACGACAGCCGTATCCCACAAAAGACTTCGGGCTCTCTTCGATCTCAGCTGTGAAATTTGTCTTTGATTTCATTCGGCATTATGAGATCGACTCGATTGAACTCTGTTCCAATGTCTTTGATTGCAATTGTTTTGGTTAACGTTAAGAATAAATTTTGAAATGGTGAATACTGGTCCTTAGGTTTCGGCGTTTGCGGAGTAGATGGAGAAGCCCAACCAGCTTAAATAGGTGTTTATTGATGCGTCGTTGGGGGCCTTTTCTGGTGATGCTTCTCAGACTGTAACTTCACCCCTTGAGGTGATCAAGATCAGATTCCAGGCCTGACTTTACTTCAATGATTTTCAATTTCCACACAACTGCATTTTGAGCTGTAGCTTAGATGCTATGAAAACAATACTGTTAATGTCTTTGTATTAGTTTTCTTTTTTAGGGGAAAAAGACAAAGAAACACAGTTGTGTTTTTCCGGTGGAATACCACCTGCACTGAACTTTTTTATGTATACAGGGATCCTCTGTGATGGGTCATTCAGTCCTTGATTTCTCTATTTCACGTGCTACAAATTTATTTGTTTGTTACCTAGAACATGCCCCACTTGGTTCACTGAGATGACTAATATACTGTTTTGATTAAGACCCACTTTATTACACTGTTTTGTTCCCTTTTAAATAATGGAAAATGTCAATGAATGATCAAAAGATGATGTTAATGTCATCTAAGGAACCGGCCAAGTTTTTTATGTGTTATAAATAACTGAGTCCGTCAATGTCACCAACTTCATATTTTGATCCTTCGGTGTCATTTTCCCTTAAAAAAATGCACGTAGATGGTGTCCCTTCCTTTCCTCACCTTTTATCTTTATATTTTCATTTTCATTGTTGAACATCCATCTTAGAAACAAATTGTTTCTCTCATTCACAGGTTCAATTGGAGCCTTCTTTTTCATCTACTCCAGCATTTCTATTTCGGTTCATATCCACCTACATCTTCATACTTCTTTTTTAGTTTTATAATCCTTCAATAATTGGAACACGACATGTTTGTTTGGATTTCCATGGATTCTGCAGCTACTTCAGCATGAACAGATTTTGAGGGCCAAGCTGATGGATGGAAACCTTCAATGGCTGGGTTATTTGTCATCAACCAGTACATCTTATAAGTGCTTTATTTCATCATATTCTCATTGTTTTAGATGCATTTATACATGAAAATCAATATGATATTGTATGCATCATTGCAGCAAGAATAAAAATTGCAAACCCTTTTATCATGCACAAATTTGCATCCTTTTCCCCAATCAACAGAATTAACTTAATTGATTTATAACCTACAAATGTGTATAGAAATAGTAATGGAACATGGGTAAATGAGGATTATGACAGTTTATCTTATTTGTATTCCATAATGATCCATTGTATATAAAGTTACTTCTTACCAACTGGACACTTCCCCCTGTGCCCCCATTTTGTGACTTTGGTTACCTTTCCCATTTTTTATTTTTGTTTCCTTCCTACTATTTTCTTTCATCCAGGAATTTGTAAAGATGAAACCTACATTTCTTGATTTATTCTTAGACCTTAGAAATATCTATAAGGTATGTTGTGGTTACATTGTGTTGTTGCAAGTGCCTGATCTTTTACTTGACTGAGGCAATTTGTTAACCTTTTACAGGCTCTAGAAATGCAAAATGTGGCAATTTTGTGCTTCCAGTGTGCTATTTAAACACAACCAAAACACGACCAGAACTATGTATGATATCCTAATGATAAAAGGTGTGTGTATTGTATCATATCTTCATATTCTGTATATTATTACTTATATCTTAATGTTATATGTTTTATTGTTTCAATTATACAAGGAGATAAAAATGCAACACAACACAAAAAAATAACCTCTCCAAGGAGCTTAGTTAGGAAGGCTCAACTAATTCCCTTGGGCAGTGTGGGCGAGCATGGCAGGGGCTTGATGGGCTTGCACCTCTACTGCACACGCACAATGCACTGATGTCAAGTTCAGGAAGCTTCTCATGATGAGGGAGTGGCAGTCTAGGAAAGTGTGGAGAGCTGGGAAGGAGTTGCACATCGCCTGGACAACTAGCAGGGTGAGGGTCGTGCACTGGTTGATGTTCAAGTTAATGAGTTTTTCACAGTACTGGACGAGTTCCATGCCTTATGCTTCTTATTGGTGTTCTTCATGTGGTTATGGGCTATCAAATACATGGAAAGATCAATTATGTTATGGAAGTAGTACAACCCTAGGGACCGCAGAAAAGAGACCACACTCACATCTGTTATGTAGACACATCCGCACAAGTCAAGTGCTCATAGATCACGAAATCTGTATGCTAAACCAATCACCCCTGAATCACCCACCCATTTACACCACCCCCTAAATATCCATTATCTATACTATAGCATGTAATTTCTCCTCCACATGTCATCACCTCCTATGTTTTCTCTACCATGTATACCTCGTCACGCTTTCTGTTTTCTCTATTCCCCTCCCGACCCTCCCGACCCTCCCGATTCCCATCTCCCTCTCATCTTCCCCTCTTTGCCTCCACCTCGCCTTTGACTCCCTGCCCCCCAGTCTCCCCTCTCCGCCTCCATCCCCACCTCCTCCATGGCCTCTGACTGCGCCTCCGCCTTGGTCTCCGACTGCGCCTCCTCCTCTTCTCAGCGTCCCTCCCCTAATGGTGCATCATCTCCCTGTTGACTACCAACACTTCTCCAGTATCATTTTACTTTCTTTTTTCCTTCTTGTATTCCCCTCTTCGACTTCTATTTCTATTCCATCAAGCCTGACTACTCCCCCTAGTTATCCCTTCCAACCCTAGCGTCTCCCTCTTTCCAACCCTAGTGTATCCCTCTATCCAATATTTATAATCGTCTATGGTATCGATACATCAAAATTTCATGCTGTTGAAAAAATCACACCTACGGAGGATCTCACCATACTTTTCGATGGTGATGTTGAGGCGGTTGATCTTATCCATCACCCGAGAAAATGCTAGGAAGAATGTGTTTTTATATTTAGAGTAAATCTCCACAAATGATTGCATCATAGGAACATTATACAAAGCTTGATCGGACACCAAAATCCCCAATCCTTTCAGAAGATTCTAATAATATGGGTTATTGAATGTGCTCTGGGTCTGGATGTATTTGAACACCGACAACGAAGGATTGCTGGAGTTACTGTGCGTGCGTGTTTCACATCATTTCCCCTCTTTGAAACTTCTTTTCCAAGCCCTAAATGCATAATATTAATGCAACTAGATAGAATAGGGAATCGATGAGTGGATGTAAACCCCCCGACTTAAGTTATTTCACTATTTTATTATGTTTTTTATTATAAGAGGGTTAATAAGTTCATTTTTTTAATTTTTCCATATATATATATATTTTCAAACAGGTCCAACTTTTATTCCATATAGGTACGCCTATTCTCTTCGTGAATATTGTCCTATTTCCCAATTTTATGAACATGTACAGAGTTACTGGATTCGATGAATATTTCTAGTTTTCTGTACGTATCACATCATTTTACCTCTTTGAAACTTCCTTTCCATGCCCTGAATTTAGAACATTACTAAGGTTGGATAGAAAAGGGAATCAATGAGAAGTCCCATGTACGTCTAATATTTCCCTTGGTTTTGTTTTCTATGATTGGTTTTTACCTATTAATCTGTAGCACATGTTCTGAGTTTTTATACTCTGTGTGATTAAAGAAGAGGATCGTATCATGTTTCTTTTTCAATGTTACCTATCTATTTATTGGAATGTATTGATATTGATGGTATCACTTTGATATTATTTTATTTATCATTACATCTTTTTAAATTAATCCCCCACCTAATAGAAGAATATGTCATGATTTTAAATGTTGGGTTTCCACAATGTTTTTAATTTATCTCTAAAGCAGTTTGTTTCGAAGGTGTGAAAGGGAGCTATAGGTTAGTGTTTCAAAGTAATTGTTTCTTTTATGATATGAGTTCTTTACATTTAGTGTGTTTTATATTCGGTGTGTTTTTATACAATTTTAACAAAATATATGTTTCAATATCCATTATGTTAAAATTTGAATCTAAGGAGTTGGTACTAAACATTTCATCAATAGGTAAATGAGGATATAACAACCTTGAATTTAGGTATTTCACTAATTTATTATGTATTTTTTTTATTATAAGAGGGTTAACAGGTTAATATTTTTCTTCTAATTTGTTCATATGTCCATCTTTTATTCTATACAGGTATGAAAATTCTGCCTTTCCTAAGTTTTTCTTAGGTGGAAGGGATTCCCAATGCCTTTGTCTCATCAAACCGCTTTGATGGATACTTCCTCTAGGTGTCTGACCAACATGGAGCTATGGTTGCACCAAGTGAAAGGGTTTTTATTCCAGGTGATAGAATCATAAAAGGTATTATTCTTGAGAAATTATTATCTACAGGGGGATATATGTGATTTTCCATTAAATAATATATATGTCAATGTCTTAATTTAAAAGATGTTCATTTCTTAATTTCCTATAGTTTTCTCAGGTGGAAGGGATTCCCCAAGCCTTTGTGTCATCAAATTGCTTTGATGGATACTTACTCTTGGTGTCAGGCCAACTTGGAGCTATGGTTGTGATATAGGAAAAGGTTTTTATTCCAAGCAATGGAAACATGAAAGGTATTATTCTTGATGAATTATCATATTTTTATATTTGTTAAAAATTTATTTATTTATCTCTACACAACAGATATGGTTTCCTGAAATTCAACTCTCTTCCCCTTTATGGTTTTTCTACTGCTCCTCTGTGGGATTTCAGCAACAACCAATTTCTGGGACTACTATATTCTCTACAATTTATCTTAGTTTCAAGAGAGGTACATCTCTACACATAGATAAAAACTTATTTTCCTTTTATATATCTTTTTTCAGTTTGTGACTTCTTGAATGTTGGTGCAAACTGACTGTATTAAAAACATTATTACTATTCTAATATTGTATCTGCATATAGGTTATTCCAAATTTATTACTCATAAATAAGTTTTTCCTATAATAGAGGATTTGGTTTACATACCAATACAATAATAATAGTGTATTGGGTTTACTACTTATTACTAAAACACAACGTATTGTTTCTACACCCACGCCCTATGTGAAAATTATATTGGGTTTTAACCCCAGTACCATAAACATAGTGATCACATTAGATTTAAAAATCATTACCTAATGTATTGAAGGATATGTAATTCATGATCCACCATTTACATAATGATATATACATACATATATTATGGATTTCATGATGAAAATAATAGCACAAATTCTTTCTAATATGGAAGTGACAATCATGTGGCATCATATTATGGATTTAATGATGTAAATAATAGAACTGATTCTTACTAATATGGAAGGGAAAATCTTGCCAACAAATTGATGCTGGTATAATACATTTTATTATCCATCTATATATGTGTTAATAAAAACCCATATAATAATAGTATTTAATGATTCTGGAATTCAAAAGGGGTGATTCTATTTACAACCTGTTGATCTGCAAGGAGGTCTATGTGAGATTTCATTAAAGATTATAGAAATGTCAATGTATTAATTTACTATAAGATCATTTCTACCTTTACTATGGTTTTCTTTAGTGGAAGGGATTCCCCATGCCTTTGTGTCATCAAAATTCTTTGATGGATACTTCCTCTAGGTGACAAGCCAACTTGGAGATATGGTTGCGCCAAGTGAAAGGGTTTTTATTCTAGGCGATGGAATCATGAAAGGTATTATTCATAAGGAATTATCATATATATGGGGATCTATGTGACTTTACATTAAATAATCTATATATTTCAATGTATTAATTTACTAGATGATCATTTCTTCCTTTCCTATAGTTTTCTCAGGTGAAAGGGATTCCCCAAGACTTTGTGTCATCAAACTGCTTTGATGGATACTTCCTCTTGGTGTCAGGACATCTTGGAGCTATGATTGCACTATAGGAAAGGGTTTTTATTCCAGGCGATGGAAACATGAAAGTTATTATTCTTGATGAATTATCATCTTTTTATATTTGTTAAAAATTTCTATGTTTATCTCTATATAGTAGATATGGTTTCCTGAAATTTAACTCTCTTCCCCTTTATGTTTTTTCTACTACTCTAAAGGGCCAATTTTTGGGACTAATATCTTCTATATGATTTATCTTAATTTAAAGAGAGGTATATATATACACATAGATAATAACTTATTTTCCTTTTCTATCTTTTTTTTTCGGTTTGTGACTTCTTGAATGTTGGTTCAAACTAACTGTATTAAAAATATTATTACTATTCCAATATCGTATATGCCCATAGGTTGTTCCAAATTGATTTCTCATAGAGATTTTTTCCTATAATAGAGGATTTGGTTTACATCACAATACAATAAGAATAGTGGATTGGGTTTACTACATAGTACTAAAACACAACGTATTGTTTCTACTCCCATTCCCTATGTGAAAAGTATATTGGGTTTTAACCTCAGTACCATAAACATAGTGATATCATTAGATGTAAAAAGCATTACCTAATGTATTAGAGGATATTTAATTCATGACCCACCCTTTACATAATGATATATACAAACATATATTATGGATTTCATGATGAAAATAATAGAACATATTCAAGCTAATATGGAAGTAACAACCATGTGACATCATATTATGGATTTCATGATGAAAATAATATAACAAATTCTTTCTAATATGGAAGTGACAATCAGGTAAACAAATTGATGCTGGTATAATACATTTTATTCTCCATCTGTATATGTTTTCATAAAAACCCATATAATAATAGTTTTAAACAATGATGTAATTCAAAAGGGGTGATACTAATCACAACCTATAGGTGAAGATTTACAGGTTAGAAAAATTCATGCTCATTTATGTGGAAGAAATAATATTTTCTAGGTGTATGTAGAGATATGGAGGATTTTTTATATATAATGTGGTCTTAATTTGAAATATATTTGATTTTTGAATTCACGCACATTATTGGGCTCCAAGTTGTTCAGAAAGAGAAATACACCATAGTCCTTAAATTTATATATGTAAGAGAGATACTAAAGATATTTGGTATGAATTAATTTCAACCAATGTCAACTAATATTGTGTTAAAACCATGATTGGGAAGTACGTAGATTAAAAATATAAAGATACAAAATTATATAGAAGAATAAAGGGGTGTTTTTTTTTGATAGTAATGCCATTGGATATTGTTTATTCTACATATTTGGAAACCCATATACAAAGTAATACAAAGGAGTATCATGTCATACTAGTGAAATAGACCATGAAATACTTACAAGGTCCTCTAAAATTTGGATTTTTCTTTGATGCTTGAAAGGATTTTGAATTGTCATTTTTCTCTAATGCAGACTGATTTGGTGATGTAGTGGATTTAATCTCCATAAGTTATGGTGAATTAATTATTATAAATAAATGCGTAGGTCATATGAGTAAAAAAGTTTAATATATCTCTCAATACGACATAATAACTATATATCTTAGTAACCAATTAATATATTAAACTTTTAAGGATAAATGAACAGTTTGACGATATTAATGATGAAGTAAAACAACCTATGATGATATTTTCTAATAACTAGAGTGATATTAAACTCTTGAAAAGTATGGTAAAACACTCTCATAAAAAATACATTGAGATCATATATCACATTATCAAAGGGAAGGTGGAGTAAAAAGGGAACAAAGTGGAGAATATTGATACAAATCAATAAGTTTCAAGCACCACCCCTTTCTTATAACAGTTTCTTATCCTCAAAGAACAATTCCTAATAACCTAATTCATTCAAATTATTACTCTGTCATTAATGTATATCAAAGGTATTGAAAGAGTATGTCATTTTTCTATAATACTCAGTATGTTTCCATTCTTTTTTCTTACAGATATCTCAGCCCTGCATTATGTTATCTTATGTTTCCATTTTCTGAATCTCTGAACAAATCAATACAGAGACATTATACCACCGTTAATATGACTTAACATGTTATAATACCTCTTTACCAGGTTTTCATTATATATCACCCCTTCAATTAACATACTACATATTTGTTTGAACTCTATTTTCATGTTAACTGTATGGTATAATACCATACTTATGTGGTATAATACATTTTATTTTCCATCTGTATATGTGTTGATAAAACACCATACAATAATTTTATGCATGTATTATATTTTATTTATTTTGTATATGTGTTCGAATCCATTTTTATTGTTTATTTATGCTCTATTTTCCAGTCTTGCCAGCTTGCAATCACAATTATAGAAACATGATTAGCATAATCTTCTCTCGCATGTTATGTGTTTCTATTCACTTTCATTATATTGAACCTGTTATTGGTGCCTATGTGAATTATATATCTTCCAAATTATGTAGGAAGACAATGTATATGTGTTTTAACTGTATATATGTTTTAACTCTTATTAACTATATATATATACGTGTTTTAACTGTTATTGACTTAAAAATCCATTTTATATCTTGACCAGGTTAGAAAGGCCCATAGTGGGACATTTATGGATCTCTATGTCTTTTCAACCCCATACCGTGTAACATGGGACTCCTATTTCCTAAGTCAGGTGCATACTCACGAGTTTGATTTGGAAATCAAAGCAGAGATTGAATATGTGGGTTTTCATTTTATTTATTTTCTAAATACTTCCATCTTCTGATTTTTTGAAGTATGTTTCTTAAGGGACCATTCTCTCTGGAATCAGGTGAAACAAAGTGGGGTTTCAATATTTCTCAAAGAAGAAGGGATGTTGGGAACTGTTAATGTATTCTTAGATGTCCTCCCTTTATTTTAAAATACTGGATGGGGCGAGGATGCGAATAGTGGATTCCTTGAGTGGGTGCTACATATGACACTCTACCTACACTTATTCTCAAATATGTGATATCAACTTACAATGATGGATATAGAGGTTTGGCGGTCTGAATATCTTGAGTAATGGAGTGGGTGCTACATATGAACTGATGCTATATTTTCTCCTATTTTGCTGCTATGTTTTCATATTAAATTCCTTCAGCTTGATTTCATAACTCTTCCCTTCATTCACATTCAATTTCTTTGGGGTAAGAAATCATTATTTCTAAAGTTGGGACGCGAGGATTATTTCCCGAGATGAGCGGTGCTGATGACACTCTGCTATATTTCACTTTTGAGAATCTAGATCAGGAATTGAATCTATCTTTGTAATTATTTTCTATTTGTTGGGTAATTTTGTGGTTGTGATCAAATATGTTTGTGATATTTCATTTTCACTAATTATACTATGCATCCATTTGTGATATTTCATTTTCACTGATTATACTGTTCCTTTTTGATTGATGGGGATAACTGGGAATGATTATAAATGTTAATTTTAGAATAATATTGAAAGTATGAACTTTGAAATTTAATATTCCATCATTATTCTGTGAATTTTGAAATGTCATTATTATTGAAATGCAAGTTAAATTTCATCAAATGTTTAATGAATGTAATAAAAATTTCTTTACTTTCAATTATTCATTGTAATCAGTCTGACAAATATAATGTTTCATGCCCACAATATGAATGGTGAATGAGAATATCATACACCAAAAAATATAATGTTTTTTAATATACTGAAAAATATATTGGTACAAATTTCCAATAAAATATACTAATATTAGAGGTAAACATGCAATAATATGTTGGCCTTATGCTAATGTAATAGAAACAATCATTTTTTTATTTTTTGTAAATCAATTTATATTAATAATATGATCATTTTCTATTTGATTATTCTAATTGATTTTTCATATATATCATAATTGAATGATTCTCATAGTTATGAGAGATCATTTAAATGGCATATTATAATGTTCTAGGATCTTAAATCTATAAAGGAGGTGATAGAGTTTGGTCAAGACATTCGAATAAAACATTGGGCTTAGGTACTCCTATAGTGAAATTTTTATGTCAAGGTAAACATTAATCATAGAGTTAATACTCCACTATTTTGGTAAATGAGTCTGTATCGAGCAGTTTAGGTATGGGTTAGCACTCCCTTACATCCTGATGAAGTGTGGGTCCTCCATACTATAGTCGGAGTCGATACTCCCCCACACGATGAGGTGCATGACCTTCACATCTATAGTTATATGGAATGCTTCCACCTACATTTTTCATCACCAATATTCACTCTATTTCCACGTGTTACGCATATCCTACTCACTTTATTTCTTCTACCAATTTCCTCCCACTCTCCTAATGAGTGACATCAATTTCATATATCATTACCATAATTTTATGAGCACGTGTATGAAAATTTGTAATCAAATGATCATGCCGTGAAAATGCACGGGTTGGGTACTAGTTATTTCTAAATTTTGTGTGCATGGTGAGATTTGAATATCTTACATGTTATTTAGTATGCACAAACTTTATCACTCCATCAAGTTATTCATGTGGTTACTAAGCAAATTTTAATATACTTATATATATACAAATAAATAAATGTAAATATATGCATATGTGTACATATATTTATTCATAATTTATAAAAACATACGTATAAAAATATAATTATATATAAATATATGTATATATATACATATATAGACATAATATATATATATATATATATTAGGTGCTCGGGGTATAATTACATTTAACTATACACACACCTAAAAGGTAGGGCATAGCCCCCCAAAGGATAGCCCATCCATTAAGCCTTATTTATTCAGTACATGACCCATAGGCCCAGTGGGCATGAATCTCATTACATGCCCCATAGGTCTAGTGGGCATGAAAGACCATTACATGGCCCTGAAGGCCCAAATTTTTGACCCAAAGGCCCTCCGGTGCATAGTGCTGCTACAGTACCCAGTCTGCTACAGTCCTTGCTACAATGCCCACCACCACTACAATGTTGCCGGTAAACAATTCCACCACTGCTACAGTACGGTGCAATACTGCTATTGAAACCTATGCCCAATGGGTTTTGAACCCCCATTTTTTATGTAGTATTAGGAGGTTCTTACCATTAGCCAAGCCCCAACTACTCGACATAATATATATCAATGTATATAAATATTCATAAATAGATATAAATATCTATAAATATCTATTAATATAAAATAATTATAAATAAATATAAATATATATAAATACATATAATTATATATATATATATATATAGACTAACATAAATATATATATAGATACATATATATATATAATTATATATAAAGGAAAATAAATATATATTAATATATAAACACACACACACACAACTATATTTTTATATCCACATAATATATATATATATATATATAAATACATATGAATATTTATAAATATCTATAAATATATAAATATATATACATATAAATAAACATAAATATAAAATAATGCCAATAAATATCCATAAATATATATAATTATAAATAAATATATAAATACACACACAAACATATATATAGAATTAAGGATAATTATATATAAATATATATAAAAACACATATAAAGACACACACACACAAAGACACACACACACACACACATACAAAGACATGCACACACACACACCCAAATAATATAGATAAATATAGATAAATATAGATAAATATACATAAATACACATAAATACACATAAACACACACACACACATAAATTTAAATAAATTTACATAAATATGTTGGAGTTGGTTCCATAATATCAACTTCTAATTACTTTATGATTACTTGTATTCATGTATTTGAATATTTATAAAATATCTTATCCTATCATGATTGTTCTTTTTCGTGACATAGTATGTGATAATGTCCTAAGTATAATTATCGCACTGAAAGGTCATAATAGTTCCCCACTATGATGTGTACCTAGAAGTGTCATGATAATATTCTTAAATATAAGTTTTATAGCCAGATTATATCATTTGACGAGACATAAATCATACAGGCTATTAAGAGTAGAGACTCATAGGACTTTGGGACACTTTCTCATGGTGTATGCCCTTGGTAATATTCAACGCAAGAGCTTATGAGAATATGACCCTTTAATTGGAAATTTACATTTTATAGGTGTCATTGGATATTTCTATATACAGATCTGTGTAATGATCCTTAAACTTTAAGATTATTATTAATACATGCCATAAGTTTTGAACTTTTACGTATTGATGAAAATTGTGACGTCATATGCTCGCAGTGAGGTATGATATATTAGGTGCATCATGAGTGATGTTTTATTAATAAATAATATGATAAAAGATTTATCCCTTCTGTTCTTTAGTATAATTTGATATCTTAGGCCTTTTGATGATAATAGAATTGTATGATTAAATCTATAGCCATGGTGGTGCTGTTAGAAAGTTCATTTCTGGAAAGTCAAATAAAGAGACATTGATCATATAGGTTGATGACACTAGCATGCAACCTGCTTGATTAGATATATCAAGATAAAATGATAATATTACATGGTGTATGTTCAGAGGAGGCTACATGTCTTTGTGAAATTAACTTCTTTCTCAATAAAGTTTTGGCGTGTTGTTAAATGCTAACCTTGGGCTTTAAACAGTGTAGCCTAATTCCACTGAAAAAAGGATCTAGAGGGTCACACACTAACTGTATTTGGAACCTCAGTTAAATTATATTTGAATTTAACATTTTGGATATATATTATTCTCATATATGGTTTAATAATTATTCATGTTGGTTTGGTCTCAAATATCCAATCACCAATTTTTCAGGAGAATATATATGTAATGACCCTGACCCTAGTATCCCAGAGTCAGTGGTTACATTATTACATTGGAATAATATACAAGGAAACACATCACAAAGGACCAAAAAATTTAGTAGTTTTGGGAAACTAGATATGCATTTGAATCTTACATTACAGTTGATAATATAAAATACAATGCAATTAATCCTTTGAGAACACCATTAATCTCCTAGATTAACCCTACATCCCATTCATAATAAACTTCTTGAAATCCTAAGAAAAATAAAACATAATTAAGGGGTGAGATCATATGATCAGTATGAGTATTCATATAGAAAAATCTATCATATATGAGCATAAACAATTACGACAAGGTAAATAACTGAAAACACATACCATTTAGTCAATAACTTGAGCATAAAAAGAAATAATATGGAATGAATAAATTATGATCAAATAATTCCATATAAAATAATTAAATTATCTCAAATCATATCCATGGATATTCTAAGAAATCAAAATGACCACATGGACATCAGTAACTAGTTTCATAATGATGGAACACATAATGTTGGACATCTGAAACACACTGTTGAGGTCTTGACCAAGACATCTAAAAATAAATGGGTAAGGCCTCATCTAGAAACCTAATCTGGTTCGTCTCAAGAGACATATCGATGCATTGAGGAGCTATAGCAGGCTCCACTAATCACTTATTAAGTCAAATTCATTTCTCACCTGAATAAACAATACAACTGAATCAACATGCCTTGACAAATCAATAACTGTTTGTATTGGAAGAACTAGTTATAAAAAATATCAATACATCCCTAGTCAAACTAATCATAAACCATACAAATAAATATGATGAATGATATCGTTAGAGTACATACTTAACACAAGATTCAACAAATAATGTTTACATGGATGAAAATACTTTAAATCGTTTATTGCAATATTTTTTTTGAGGAAAATACACTTTTTTCACTTTGAAAATCGCTTATTTTTAAAACATTTCACAATTATAAAAGAAGTAATTTTATTTGAAAATAACCTTGTAAAATTATAAAGGAAGATTTAAATATTTAATGCATCATAAAATTGGGAAATTCCATTCATTTCATATAAGTTAAAAGAACATTCATTCCGTATTTTTGTCAGAAAAGTCATAAAGTACCTCATTTAGAAAATGAAAAAAAGATTATTTTAAAACCATTTTTAAAAAAGGTCAAACATAGATAAAAATTATTTTAAATATTTGTAGGATTTATTTTTAAAACACATGGATATGGAATATAAATATTTCCCAATAGAGACATAAACATAAACAATCCTGAATAATGATGAGATTTTGATATAAACTCTTACCACTTTGTAATCAGTCGAATCGTATGCCTCATAAAAGTAATAATTGTCAAATTTAATATTTAATACCATGAAAATAATGGTATTAATGATATTATATATCAAAGGAAAGTATATATACACCAAATATAATAAATAAGTGGTGAATAAGGCATTTATATCACAAAAGTAAAAGTGAGATGAGAAACTCTTACCTCATGCTTCCCTTTAGTTTTTCACACTTTAAACTCCTGTATAAAAGTTTAAAGAATATTATCAATCCATTAAAGAACTATACACATATTTATAATACCTTATTTTATACTTTTATGACATCTTACCACCCATTTATTAATAATATTTCATTATTTTCATTGTTTTGGGTGTGTTCATTTCATGGTCTCATGATTGGTTCATTTGTGTATAATTATTGATTTTCTTATAAAATGGAAATAATAATCTAGAAGTGAAATGAAATTGAATTAATGATCAACCATAATTTTAAATGTTCCCATATATAATTTTTCTTTCTAATATAAGGATGATTCATTTGATAAAAAATCAATGATAAATGTTTAGCTTATTTTGGCGGTTTTTCCGACCATCACGAACTAGTTTTGTTTTATTTAATATTGTGTACATATATTTGTTCCAGAACATTAAATAGGTTATAATATATTTATTAAAATATTATTTAACCTGAATAATACTTTTATGACCAGCCTTGAAGTAAGTAATGGAAGACGAATAAAATCATTAGCCACAAAGACGGTTAACCGCCATAATTTGGACAATGGTTTTGTTTATTTAAATAAGTGAATTTGAGAAAAGATATGGATATAAGATATTTCATTACTACTAAAAGATTATAGTATATAAATTATACTAGAGTTATTATTCTTTGATGGATGAATTGGTTAGGAGAAGGTAGAATAAGAAAAGAAAATAAGAGTGGTGGTTTGAGAAAATTGCCTCTTGAATATCACCTCCTTAAAGGATCCCTTAAAGACCTTAGAATTGGTATTTTGGTGAGACCAGAAGCACTTGTGTGTGGGGAGAGTGGTGAATAGTATTTTTGGTAGATATTTGAGAAGATTAAATTCTTTTGAGGAGAAATGGGTTGGCAAGGGGCGATATTTATACTTGAGGAGGGGTGGTTTTAAGTGATTAAATAATGATTATTTTATATTTAAAGCCAACCACATTTGGGTGTTATTAATTACAATGATTTTGATTTATAATTAATTTTTTAAGGCTGATTAAGTCTGAGAAACACATAAAACCCCCAATTAATTTTGTAGGTATTTTAATCTTTTACCTTTTATTTTTAACCCGCTACATTATTTAACTTATACTACAATCAATATTTTTTTTACTACAGTAACTTTTTATGCTTAAAAAAGAAAATGAAATTATAAAATAATTTTGAAATCATGATTCCAAATATGGAATCCAATTTCTTGATTCAATTTATAAAAGTGATAAAAATCAATTCTAAATATGTATAACTCATAAAAACAGTTTTTAAAGGTTAAAATCGTAGTTTTAAAAATTGCTAAGCATGTGTTTCTAAATGTAATACCTTGTTTATTATGTCATTAATTAAATAAATTTTGATCAAGAATAAGGTTTAATAAATTTTAAATAATTATCATATAATAATTATTTCATAATAGTTATGTTATTTTGTAAAAACAATATTTTCACTTTTTAACTCAAAAATCAACTTTTTTAGAAAATTCCTAAAAAATTACCCCAAGCTAATTTTGGTGTGATGAGTCCAAAAATAAATTTTATTTTGTAAAATAATTATCCTAAATGTTTAAAAAATTAACTATAATTATTTTCTCATAGAAATCAATAAAAATCATTTTTTGAATAAAACATACATTTGAAGAATAAAATGAATTTACTAAAAATTATGTGTTAATTTCCTAAGTATAATTAAATTTTTATTGAATATGAAATTAATATTTATTTCATTATATAGTTAATATTGTTCACACCCTCCAATTTAAATACTAGTTTATAATGTTTATGTTAAAATAATAATATTTTGGAGTTCGTTTAAGCTCGGTGTTTTGGGCAACATAAGCTATCGAACATAGTGTTCTTTTAAAATATTAGGGTTTCATGCACCATAAGTTATCAAAGAGATTAAATTATTTAAAAATAAACAAACTATAAAATCTTGGGGTGTTACATTCTTCCCTTATTCAAAAATATCATCCTCAAAATTTCTAGAATGTCACCTCATAAATAGATTTAGGTAGTTCTTAATGATGATTTCTTTAGGTTCCCACGTCACCTATTATATCTTATGATTTTTCCAAAGTACCTTTACCAGCCGAGTCATCCGATTCATCAATACTTGTTCCCCAGTGTTTAGAATCTAGATAGGCTCTTTGTAGTAAGATAGATCATGTTCTAATTCTATCTCTTTAGAAGTGAGGAATATGTAGGGTCTATCATGTACTTCCTTAGTAAAGAGATATGGAACACATCAAGTAATTTAGAAAGGAAATGTGTAATTTCCTAATGATAAGACATATCTCCAATTATTTCTAGGATTTTAAAAGTACTGATATACCTACGACTCATTTTCCTTTCTTACCAAATCTTATAACACCCTTCCATGGAGATACCTTTAAGAAAATGTGATCTCCCAATTAAAATTTCAGATCTTTCCTCTAGTTATCAACATAGAAATTTTGCCTACTTTGAGCTATTTTGATATGAGTTTGAATTGTATTTACCTTTTCTGTTGTTTCTTTAACAAGTTTTGGGCCCACAAGCTTCCTTTCACCAACTTCATCCCAACAAGTTGGTGTACGACATCTTATTCCATATTACGATTCATACAACACCATTGAAATAATTGAATGGAAGCTATTTTTATAGGAAAATTATACTAAATGTAAACAATGATCCCATATACCTTGAAAGTCAATTGAGTAGGATCTTAATATGTCCTATAGAGTTTGGATAATCCTTTCTTACTATCTGTCAATTTGAGTGTGATAACCAGTTCTTAAATGAAGCTCGGTATCAAGAGCCTTTTGAATACTTTTACAAAATTTTTGTAACACCCCATCCCCAGTTACCCAGAGTCGGTGAATTATTACATAACATTGTCATGATCACAAAAGATCAAGTCTTGAAAGACTGATTAATTTAGTAGCCTTGGAAACACTAGATACATTCATAAGTCTTAAATTACATCATAAAAATAAAAACTACAAAAACATAGTCTCCATAGTCCACACTCATATCCCCACATACTATCCCTACAGGTCATTCATAAAATAATTCTTCACATCCTGGGAAAAATAAAACATAGAAAGGGGTGAGCTCAGATGCCCAGTAAGGATAACAATATAGCAGAAACTTTCATAAATAAGCATAAATATCTAAGACAATGTATAACTAAAACAAAAGCCTTTTAAACATGAACTTCAGCATAATATGGAAAAGATAAAATGAAATAATGCCATTTAATTATTCACATGGATATTATACTAATCGAATAATCACATGTAATATCAATAACCACTTTCATAATGATGGAATGCATAATGCCAGACTATCATAACCACATAGCCAAGGCCTCGTGCCAAGACTAAAAATAAGATTTTGTCAAGGCCTCATTCCAAGACACTAGTTTGTCTCATGAGACCTACCGATGCTTAAAGGAGCTATAGCGGGCTCCACCCATCACTTATTAAGTCCAATACATTTCTCATATGAATAGGTTTAAACATAACATAAACATTTTTATTAAAACTAGCATATGAAATGTCAATACTTTATCCATAAACCATGAATGGTATAAAAATAACACATCCAAAGTCAAACATATCACAAAACATTCAATAAAATATGGAAGTTTGGTATCATAATAAATCAACTTCAAATAATCTTAAAATCCATCAAAGGATGTTGACATAGATGAAATCAAAACCATTTGAGAGAAATATCTCTTTTTTGAAATCATTGAAAAGTCACACATTTATAAAGGAAGTAATTTAAAAGAGATTTTTGAATCAAAGTGTCCATTACCACTTTGAAAATTTTGAAAAGAAATATCATTTCAATACATTCATGTCGATATAAATAAATCCTTAAATCATTTTGAAAACATGGACATTAATTAGAAAGATAAATCTTTAAAACATTTAAAATTCTGATCTTGATAAAGAGTACCTTTCACAAATTCTTAAAATATTCATTTTGAAATCATTTAAAAGTCACATAATTATAAAATAAAACATTTACTTTGAAAATATTCTTATAAGATTGTAAGGGAAGCTTTGACAATTTTATAATGGCAGAAAATAGCCGCACCGGCCGTATAAGTTAAAAAAAAGACATTCTTACCTTAATTTTTTCGAAAAGGTTAAAAAGGTCCTTGTTTGGAAAACGACGGAAAGATTCCTTTATAAACATATTATAAAAGTAAAACAAGGGTATAAATGACTTTAAACCATAGTATATAAAATGGTAAGAATGTTTTGAAATACATTTTTAAGAAACATGGATTTGGATGATAAAAAGGCCCCAGTAGATAATTACGTATAAACAACCTCAGATAATGAAGAAATTATGAAATAAACCCTTACCTTGTACTTTTACTTTGTCGAGGGTAGGTTAAACTCCTGTATAATGGTGAAATAATTGTTATTAAATTATACAATAATCATTTAAATTAATATGATATCATATATGATCTTTTAACATTGCTTTGTTAATAATATCTTAGTATTATTGTTGTTTTGGGTGTTAACTTACTCATTTTCTTTTATATGTTTTGTTACATATGCCGTGTTTGTTATGGATAGGTTGTATCTTATTCATATACAGAATGATATCAAGTCCTTAAACATTATTTTTAATCATTAAATGAGAATTATACTTGAATGGATATGATGGGGAATGAATCTCATCGTGTTCGTGGAGACGATAGTCCGTACGTACGTACGAGCGACAATATTATTCTTTTGATATTAAAATAATATACAATTGGATGGTATATCATATATATAGAATCATTATCATGTTATATTTATTATTTACATCAATTACACATCATTATCATACCCATCCAAATAATAATGTTTTGAATATCAATTACACCACGACGTGGAGACGGTAAGCCGTACGCACACACGTATGGTGACATGTCATTCAAAGGATGGATATGTAGGTTCTGGGCACAGCGGAAGCATGTTGGTGGGTTTTCCCAACTTAATTTTAACGTTAAACAACGTTCAATCCGAGATCCGTCACGATATAAAACGCTGAATCTTCGGAATAGAACGAAGAACGAAAAGAAAAGAAGAGTCCCGGAACCCTTGAGGAGGATCATCATATGTTGATTATAATTAATTTAATTAATGCATAAGAATTACCTTGTTGGAATTATTTCTTCATTGATGTGTCCGGTCACGATTCAGTGATCCTTCGTTGCATCGTAGAATCCAGGTGTAGGATTCCTCTAGCGGTGATCCACACGTGTGTCACATATCTCCGAACGTCGCCGAAGGGATCTCCGGGTGCTAGCGCGGAAGAACCTTCGCTTGCGATGTCTGCCATCGACCACCATGATTCAGTGGAGGATCTTGCTCTCGTAACTTGAGGGCGTTCTTGGTGGAAAGGGAATTCTCTCTTTGGCTTGAGAGTATTTCCAAATCCGTTGTGCACAACAATGGCTCTCCAAAATATTGGGGTTGCAAGGATATTTATAATCGGGTTTGAGGTTAATAGAGTTATGACAATAAATAAACGCGTTACACGTTTTATTTATTTCATTAACTCTTATTGAAAAACCCCATATCGAATTATTAATTCCTTGACATGCGCCCACACTGATTATAATAAATATCATTTATTAAAACAATATTAAATCCTCAAAATCCCAACTAAAAAAACTACACGGCGTGTAATAATTAATACACGGTGTGTACTTGTTTTCTATAAAACTACACGGCGTGTATATTTAATTTACACGGTGTGTACTTTTATTTTCCATTTTTCTCCACCACATTTATTAGACCTTGAGTAATGACTATTTGTTTCTTAAATAAATGAAACTGCATTACTCACTAATAAATATATTATTTCGTCCACAATATATTCTCTCGAATAACTAGTGTCAAAATAAATGCGATCATACATCCTTAAATAATTATTAAACCACAGTCAGGAATAATATTTGTTTAATTTGTTAAATTAATATTTAACTGAGATACATGGACACACTTAGTGTGTGACCCTCTAGGTCTCTTTCTCAGTGGCATTAGGCTGAGCCTGCCTAAAGTCCAAGGTTAGCGTCTAACAACACGCCAAGGCACCCATAGAGAAAGAAGTTAACGCCACAATGACGTGTCACCTCCTACGAACTCTTATCGTGTAATATAATCCCTTTGTCTCGATATCTCCAATCAATCGGGTTGCATGCTAGCGCCATCAACCCATGTGCTTGATTATTCTTTCTTTGACTTCCCAGAATTGAACTTGCCCATACTTTACCATGGCCATGGATTTATTTAGACTATATCAATTCCATCAAAGGGCCTGAGATATCTACTTCCATTATGGAATGGATGGGACAAATCCTTTCTCGCATTATCTATTAATGCAGTATTACTCGTGACGCACCCAACGTATCCTACCTCGCTGCGAACAGTGCTTCATCACAGTTTTCATCAATACATCTAAGTGTGCGAGTTGTAATACCCATTAATAATAATCTTAAAGTCTAAGGACCAACACACACGTCCGCAGATAGGAACATCCAATGACACTATGAAATGTGGATTTCCTACTGGAGGGTCTCGTTATCATAATATCCTCCTAGATATTACCAAGGGCGCACACCATGATAAGGTGCCTCAAAGTTTTATGAGTCCTCACCCCTAATGACCTGTATTATTTGTGTCCCTCAAATAATATCATCCGGCCATAGAACATACATTCAAGAACAGTGTTATGGAACTTCCGGGTTTTCATCATAGCAGGGATACGCTACGAACCTTTAATGCAATAGATGTCCTTAGGACATTATCACATGACATGTCATGCAGAAGAACAATCAATATGTGATAAGGCTTTTATTTAATGAATAAAGTACAAAGTAGTTGGTTCTAGACCACCAACTCCAACAGGATAGAATACTGAATATGGTTGTAACATATTTATAATAACATCATAGTATATATAAGATACTAGATTTATTATTTTATAATGTAAATAATAAAGAAAGAAGAAGTTGAAGAAGAAAGGAACTTGAAAGAGGGTGGTGAAAACATTACCTCTTCTTCGGGTTCTTTCTTCTGATTTGATCAAAAGGGATCCTTAGGTTGGATTTCTGATCAAACTAAGACCTCTAGGTTGAAGTGAGGGAAGTTGATAGAATATTTTGGCAGGGGTTGGCCTATCCAAAAGGCTTTGATGGTGTGAAATTGAGAGAAGGTGGAGTTCCCTTTTATAAGAGGGGTGAGTGGTACCTTTGGAAAAGCTAGAAATATTATTTTATAATAAATTCATATTCAGTTTCTAATGGCTCCAAAGTGTATTATTTAAATTTTAAGGTGGGTATGGGTCGAAATACTTTCAACCAATATATTTTAGACAAGTTTGGGTCACTATTTTAACCTTATCATTTATATTTAACTCTTAGTTAAATAGTTTGACATTTACCATGTCTCTTTGTATTTTTATATTATATAGTTAATAAACATACCATATACATCCAAGAGAACCCCAAGTGGTTAATTAATTATACACCTATCATTATATAAGTCTCTTGTCCAAACCTTATATTTTTAGGAATTGAATATCAATTAATAATATAATATTTGTTTTAAAAACTCTTTTATGTCAATTTTGACACTATTTGGTATTTGATTTTTGTGAAAATCATAACAACATGATTACTTTGAAAAAACATAATTAAATCAATACTAATATGTCATATTAACCTATAAAATTAGTGTAATTTATAAAAAGTCTAAAATTACATTTATTTGGATATTTATAATATCAATTATTTTAATATTTCATTAATTAGGTAATTAATGCATCACCATTGTGTCATAAATAAATTAAATTATTTAATGTCTAAAAATTATAAATAAAATAAAATTATGTAGGAAATATTTTTATTTTTATAATTAATATTTATAGTTGAAAATATAACATATATAACCCTATGTAAAAATTGTTTTGCTAAAAGATATATGCTTATGTCATTTTTGTATTTATTTTAACTTAATTAATATAAAGTGCCCTTATCACCTACAAGTGGATACATGGGGTCCCAAAATCGAACCAAAGATACCCATTGTCGGACATGTATCAACCAATAGGGATAGGACACATTTTAGGGTAAATTAATATTATTATAATATTATTTTTTACCCTTATTTACCGGATTTACCCATTAACCATGGTAAATAAAATATTTACCGAAGTAATTATTCAAAATGTCTAAAAATAAAAGTTACCTATTTACACAATTTGTACCTCCTAATTAAAAATATGGAATCCATATTTCTAAATTCAAAATACATAAGTGGCAAAAATTAATTTAAAATTAATTCCCGTTGTTAAAACAAAAAACGTGTTTTTAAGAGATAATAACTATCAAAAGATTGACAGTTGTTTATGTCCGGTTTAAATGTGAAATTATGTCCAATGACCAAAATTGTATTAAATGGTAAAAATATATTCTAAATATACTTTAAAACCACTCAAATTAATAATTTATCACTATTAATTATTTTTATTAAAAAGTTTTTTTAATTAAAATTTAGTAATTTTCACTATTCATCAAAATATAAAAGTTATCCGAAAAGTACCAAAATTTTACTCTAGGCTAATTTCAATATTATGAATCCAAAAATGAAGTCCATTTTGAGAGATAAAATTTATAAAATTTCAAAAAGTGGGTATTACTATTCGTAACGGCTACTTTAATTGGTCGTGGTGTGTTAGAATCTTGAAGTTGCGTACAATGAAAGCTATTACATTATTCAAAGGGAAACGTATCGTGGAATCTTGGGGTGTTAAAATTTTAATGTAAATCTTGGATCAAAATTAGAAAAAATTGATAGAGGTTCACTATGAAGTCTTACGACTTCATTAATATAGAGTCATGCAAGGTGCTCCAGTGGAAAATATTCCTTTATAGAAAGGAAATACACATACTTGGTAAGCTGATCAAAAATTACCATATTGCATAATTATTTATTAGAGTCATTGGTAATATAGTAACCAAGTTCATTATAATATCATTACATTTCCATGTAGGAAAAGGTAGAGGTTTCATGACTCCTCTAGGATGTTGTCTCTCAACTTTCACTTGTTGACAAACCAAACATATTGACACATAATCATTAATTTCCCTCTTCATATTATCCCACAAAAAATGTTCCTCCAAATATCTATACATCTTGGTGATACCATAGTGTATATAAAAATTCAATCTATTAGAATCATCTAATAATTCCTTTTTTAGCTTGGGTATAGAGGGAACATAAAGTCCCTTTCTAAATTTAGAATACCATCTTCATTATTGAAGTCTTCCAATTTCCCATCATTCACATATTTAATTTTTTTTTGAAAATTCCCATAATCCAACTGAGAAATTTTTATATCTTCCAATAAATATGGGTTTTCAACCATTTGAAAAAGGAGTGATGTTTCCCCTTCCTTAATAATTCCTATATCCATCTTTACTAGATCCAAGAACACATAATCTCTATCAATCCTCATTTTGTTAAAAACTCCATGATCCTTCCTGATCAATGCATCTACTACTTTATTAAATTTTCCTGGGTGGTAGTGTATTGAACAATCATAATACTTAAGTAGATTAATCCATCACCTTTTCCTCATGTTGAGTTATTTCTACGTGAAGATATATTTGAAACTCTTGTGATCTATATATATATATCACATCTTTAACCATAGAGATAGTGTCTCCAGATCTTTAAAGAAAATATTATAGCTACCAACAAAAGATCACGAGTGGGATAGTTCGGTTCATGAGTTTTCAAGTGCCTTGATGCATAGGAAATGACTCCACCATTCTGCATAAGGACATAACCAAGTCCTTTACCCAAATCATCACTATAAATCACAAATCAAACATTTTTTGATGGAAGAGTCAAGATCAAAGCATTCACCAATCTCTTATTCAATTTTTATAAACATTCTTCACATTTCTTTGTCCAAATAAACTTATCCACTTTATGAGTAAGATTGGTTAATGAGTTATCTAATTAGGAATTTTTTTAAACAAATCACCAATAGTAACTTTCCAAACCAACAAAATTACATACCTCAGTTATGTTTGTTGGTATATTCCATTCTTGTACTACCTTTATCTTCATAGGACCAACTAAAATTCCATCCTTAGAGAAAATATTACCAAGATAATAAATTTTTTGAATCTTGAATTCAAACTTTCTAAATTTCGCATATAACTCTTTTTATCTAAGAGCCTCAAGAACAATTTTCAATTGGTTCTCATGCCTTTATAGTTTTTGGAGTACACCAGGATATCATCAATAAATACCACAACAAAATTATCAAGATATTCCTTGAATACTATTAGATTCATAAAAATAAAGGGTTCATTAGTCAATCTAAATATAATTACTAAAACTCATAATGTCCATACCTTGTTCGAAACATTGTTTTCTGAATATCTTCCTTCTTTACCCACAATTGATGATATTCAGAATGAATATCAATCTTTGAAAAATATTTAGCACCATGATTTTGGTAAAATAAGTCATCAATGTGAGTCAAATGATACTTGTTATTTATTATAATAACATTGATTTACTTATAATCAATGCACAACATCATAAATCCATTTTCTTCATAATGAAAAGAATAGGGAATCTCCAAGGTGAAAGAATAGGGTGTATAAATACCATACTACTCAAATACTCTAGTTGTTTATTCAATTACACTAACTCTATAGTTTCAATTCTATAGGGGGTCTTTGATATAGGTCTTTAATCAGAGATTAAATTAATAGAAAACTTAACTTCCCGCTCTGGTGGATATCCAAGTAATTTCTCAATAAATACATCAATGTGTACTTGTGTAGTAGGTACATCCTCAATTTTAAGATTTCCTTTTTAATTTGTAGGTTTTTTCTGATCTTCTTCTCCAAGAATCGCATTTAGAAGATCTACTAGAGGTGGATCTAGATATGACTCAGATGATGAAGTCACCCCTCTAAAGATAAGAAATTTTATATCTTTATCACAAATCATAATTTCCTTCTCTTTGAAATATTTTTTTGCATTATATTTTAAAATCCACTCCATACCAAGAATTATATCAAAATTAACCATTGTTATGATAATAAATTAGAAAATAGATTACAATTATGTGTCATAATTGGAATGGCTTGACACATTTTTGTTATAATGATATTTACACTAGGATTTTTGATTGAAAACTCCCTTCTTAATGTAATAACTTGAATTTTCATGAATTCATTTTAGAAATTATTTGAGAAAATTATGAGATTATATGCTGAGATGATGTGCAATTCTGCGTTCCGATGTGCCCAGAATGATTCACTGAATTTTTTTAAGTTTTTAATAGTACACACGCGCGAATTTTCTTAAAAAGTGAAATACTTTTAAGTGGTTTCCCAGATCAGAAATACAAGGGCATCGTTGAACTTAGAATATCATCTTTACCCTAGGCATGGCCTAACCATGGTCAGTGTGGGTCATCTATAGAAAAAGTCACCAGAGACATAACTGTAAATAAAATTATTTTATTATAAACCCCTAATAACTCATAAATGGTAACTCAGATTAGAAATCAAATACCACTGTTGAGTTCGTAAGTGGGGTTTTTTAGGTGAGGCCAAACATTAGCTAATGCATCCTAGCTATGAAAGATAGTTTTTTGGACGTAAAAATCGTTAAAATATTCTAATAAAATATTTTATTTTGATGCAGTGACGTGTTTTGTTTTAATACATGTTTGTCAGAGAATTTAGGGTTATCACAATAACCTTGGGATTCATATGAGGCAAGGAGATGAATCTCTCTTAATGAATGGAGGCAGATCATGGATTGAAGATCAATGATGAACCTCAGATTTGAAGGATCTTCACCCAAATAAATGACGCAGTGACTGTTCTTCGTGAGTGATCAAATCAAACCAAGGTTGGGAATTTTTGATTTGATTTATTTTCCCTATTCATGAATTTCTCAAAAAAATGATCCAATCAATAAACAGATTGGCTTGCGCATCGATCATTGTTGTGGGATGAGGTTTACCTTTGCTGGGTTTTGACGGGAGAGTGATCTTGTGATTATTTTTTGGATTTATATTGTAATTCTAATAGAAACTAACCATGATTGACATGAACATCAATCAAGATCCTTTCCTCTTGGTTGATTTATACTTTTCTCTCCCCATTCTTCATTCATCGCAGACATTCTTTGTTTAGCCCACGACTTGACATGTTGCGATCGATCTATCATTGAACACATGATGCATGGAACAAAAATTCAATATCGTAGATCTGGGATTGGCATGACATGGAAGAGGTGCGATGATGACGATGATGGTCGGGTCAAAGTGAGTTAGGAGATATTTTTGTTTTAGTGGTTTTTTTTCATGATGAATCGTAACATTGATCTGATCCCAAGGTGATTAAGAACGTGACCCAAGGATCATAGGAATACCTTCATTTCGAAAAATAGAGCACTGGAGGTAAACTAGAGGCCTGTAGAAGGGGCCATCGGTGCGCCAACGGCGGTGACCAGTGGTGGCACGAGGCAGCGACCGCGTGCGGATGTGGTGGATGACGATGGGCCATCGACGGTGGGAGACAAAGGAGGAACGTGGCTTGGTGGGGCCGTGTGGGATCTAATGGCTGGAGAAGTGGCACGGTCGGTGATCAAGGATGTGACAAAGGGAGCCACATACGTGGCAATAGCAGGGCGTGGGGGAGCTGGGACGTGGTGGCCATCCACATTGAATGTGGCGGCGCTGCGTTGACTAGGGGGAGGCACATGGTCCGATAGACCACATGTGGTGAAACCAAACTAGCCCACAGTGCAGGTTGGACAAGATGAGTTGGGCCACTCTAGTGGGCTAGGCCAGTTCAAGCCGGACTGGTTCGGGCTCGGACCGGATTTGGATCAGGCCTTTTCACTAAAATGGCCATATCTTTCAAACAGAGCATCCGATTGACAAGCTATCTACGACGTTGGGACCCTTGTGATAGGTTGGTCATTTTGATATGGATTTTTGGGTTTTTAGTTTAATCATAAGAGTATAAGAGTGTACCCTTGGTTTTTTCCTTTGAGGGTTCGATACAGGATCATGTTCCCGTCATAGAGGATAACCCGTATTATGAAGTGAGTTGTCTCAGCCCGGATTCGAAAGTTAAATCAATGGGTTATAGAATGTATCACACTAATAGGACTGATCTATCCTCACTTATCTTTGGGGTACCTTAGATAGGATTTTTTGAGAATGTGTTTCCAATATTTAAACAGGCACCTATCCCCTATCTAGGATGATATTTCTAGTAGGGCCAGGTGCCCCCCAGTGATCCCTAGGAATTGAACCCCTATCTGTGTATTGATATTAGATTATTTCTGTTCTATGTGACTAGACCTGATGAGTGTGCTTCGAATAGTTTTCAGTGGTTGATGTTTGGCTGTGACTTGGTGACTATATGAATTGGGGGCTACGTGACTTATCGACACTCCGTGTGTTACCGACACTTCGTGTGTTATCAGCACTCTGTGTGTTATCGAAACTCCATAAAAAAACTCCATGTCTTAGAAAGACTGGATGTCTTAGGGAAACTACATAACTTGTCGAGACCCTGGTGTTCTCTTAGTTACTTTTGGTAGACCTGTTCTATGTGATTCTATCAGATAGCTCGAGGAGTGAGATCTCTCAAGAAGAGTATGCTACGAGCGAAACCATATAGCTGGTAGTGGATGAGACTTTGAGGCTTGAAATCTTAATGAGTATACCTAAATGTTCTTGTTATATGTTCTATAGACATATACTTGTGTTGAGATGACTAGATCTTCTCACTGGTATTTTCCATTTGTGGTATTTCTATATGGCATCTTCTTCGTGGTGTTTTCCTATGTGGTATTTCTTTGTGTTTTCAGGGTTTCCTACTGAGTATTGTTTTACTCACCCATGCATGAGATTTTCCCACACACATTATGTATTATGAATATGTTTGACCTTTTTATGGAGTTCCAAGCAGACCGGTACTAGATGGTGCTTGTTGAGTTCAAACAAACTAGGGTGTACTTCTATGACTATAGACATTAGTCCCACTACCTTTGTTTACAAGTTTGAATTTTTGGTTTGCAGACTCTTTTTGATGGGATTGTATTTTGGCCCATTTTTACTTTACTACACTTTACTTTCCTATCTTACTGTATGGTTGGTATCTTATTATATTCATGAATTTTTTACTTAGTGTTTTTTTTACATTTTATCATTTTGGGCTTGGAGATGTGTGCGTGTGTACATGTACTTAGGAAAATGACTCCCATTTGTGGGATATTCCTACTCAGCACTAGTCTCCAGACCCTGAAATATTAGAGGTGGGATTCAGGTAGTCACTATGTGGTCCCCTATGGGATGAGTTGTGAAAAAGTGGCATCAAAGATGGTCGGTTCTACTTAAGGACCAAGAGTCTATGAGATTAGTTTGGGGCAACAATGTTAAGTGTTTCAAGTTTGGATTTCAGGCTAGGGAATCTGGTGTTGGTGTGGTGGATGACATATCCATACACTAGGACTCTGAACACCTTCTTTTTGACTCGATACATGAAAACATTGGCTACAGGGAAACATAAAGTTACATGAATCATATAAGAATGGGTTGTGTTTTCCATGTCCTTATTGAGTCAGCTCCCCAGGTATACTCTTTTAATCGTGATACATCTTGTTTTCTTATAGGATGTATTCATAACACCACCCAATGAGGTTTTTATAGCAGTATTAGAAGTTCAACACAATGTTTGATGAGGAATCCCTGAGGGGATCCGATCACAGAGTAGTTTTTCTTCAAGATGGTTAGCAGGTGGCACTTTCTCCTATTGATCAGTTCTTTGACCCACCTCTAGAGGTTCAGGTGGATGCAGTTTTATAGACTGAGTCATGAATGGATATTTTGTAACTAGATGATGATATATAGGGTCTGAAACTGTATCATAGGCTTCCAAGGCAGGGGTAGGAGTAGACAAATCTATTGGGTGGCTGACGTGGCAGAGGAGCTGGGGAAGCATTAGGAGGTGGACAATGTTTTGACGTGTTACCACCACCACCCCCAGGTGGTCCATACCAAACTCAGGGATATGGATGAAAGGGTAGGAGATAGTTATAGGATGTTGAATATTATGACCCCAGGACTCCAGGAATGGTTCAAGGTACAATATGCGTCTTTCTACTTTAGATTTAGTAGACCGACATCTGGGCTAGTAATTCATTTATTTCAACTTTTCTTGTTTGATACTTAGAGATTCTGGTTAAACCGTTGAATTGACCCTTACACATAGAGATACCTAATAGATAAGACTTGATGATCACAGACTAGTGTCGATAGTGTGACCTTACTCTTAAAGGTGAGATTTTTGGTTGTGATCTCTTGGTATTAGTGTCGAGGCCTTATGATGTCATTATTGGTATAGACTAGTAGCCTTAGTTCATTCTTAGATTAATTATTTTAGGAAAAGGGTATGATTCATATGTGGTAATAGAACCGAATTTCCCTTTTTATTGAAAAAAGTGAATTCCTTGTAGCTCCGGATGGACTCACACATAGGAGGGTGTAGTCGATTACTCTTTAGTTGGATATCCTAACCCTTAATACAGTGGATGTTTTGAGTCCTTAGTTTCTTGAAATGGTGGTGGAGTATAAGGATGTATTACTATAAGATGTTCCAAGTTTGCCTCCCCATCAAGAGTTAGACTTCTGCATTGATCTAAACCTCGAGATGACACCAAAATTTACCCCATCATATCAGATGGCTCTCACAGAGCTTCATGAGCTGAGAGTGAAATTGGATGACTTATAGAGGAAGGTATTTGCGAGACCCAGTATTTCACCCTAAGAATCCCTAGGTGGTATTAATTTATATTAAACACGTCATCCCAGATACTAGAGTTTCAATGTATCTAGTGAAGGTTGAGGCAGAGTTTGACGAGTGCTCCCCTCTTGAGGTTTCTAGAGGAGGGTGTTGAGTACGTAGTGTTCTATGATGTATCAGGAACTAGGATTGGTTGTGTCCTGATGCATAGGAAAGAAGTGATTGCCTATGTTTCATTCTAGTTTAAATCACATGAGAAGAACTATGTGACCCATGATCTTGAGTTAGCAGCAGTAGTATTTGCATTGAAGATGTGGTGACACTACCTGATGGGCGAGCAGTTTATCATCTACTTAAACCACAAGAGTCTCGAGTATATCTTCTCTCAAAAGGATCAGAACATGAGATAGTGTATATGGATAAAATTAATATATTAATATGAATTGGAGATTTTTTATACTCTTGGGAAGGGTAACGGGGTGGCATATGCTCTCAGTGGGAGATCTAGCTTGCAGTTGCTGAATGAGGCATTAGAGAAGTTAGGCTCATTGCAGATATCCTTTATGGATGGACTTAGAGAAGCTTATATCTATTCAATGTTTGTCACCCATACACTCTTATGGTGAGTTAGGGAGGCATAACTTAGGGATACCTATTGGGAGGCTCTACATGCTCAAATGTCCATAGGGTATTCCCTAGATGGGTATTTTAAAGGTCGGGGGCACACTGTTCTTTTTAGAGGATGCACAATGATAACAGTGGTGTTTTGAGAGGAGTTTCTAAGGGAGTTTCATGAATCCCATTTAGTGGTACATCCGGAAGTGTAAATGATGTACCAGGACCTCCAATGTCAGTTTGGTGGCCAAGGATGAAGAAGGAATCTGTAGATTTTGTGTCTCGATGCCTTACTTATCAATAATTGAAGGCTGAGCATCAGGTCCCAGTAGGTTTGACTCAACCCCCTGAGGTGCCATAATGGAAGTGGGTTGAGATAAAAATGGACTTCATGATGGGTTTACCACATAAGTTTAGGGGACACGATACCATATGGGTGATCATTGACTGACTCACCTAGTCGACCCACTTACTACCTATTTAGGAGAAGATTTCAGTAGAGAGCTTGGGATGCCTCTACATGCATGAGATAGTTTGGATTCATAGAGTTCCATTGAAGATTATTTTAGATCGTGATGCTCATTTTACATCCCGATTGTGGAAGGGATTGAAGGTGGTGTTTGAGACTTAGTTTCATTTGAGCACAACATTTAATCCCCAAATAGATGTCCAGATGGAGAGGACCAATCAAGTTCTAGAGGATATGCTATGGGATTGCATGTTGGACTTCAGTCGTTGTTGGGAGGACCACCAACCATTGGATAAGTTTTCATACAATAATAGTTACCACTCCACCATTAACATGGTGCCATTCGAGGCTTTGTATGAGCCACCCGGCAGGTCACTACTTTGCTGGACTGATCCAGGAGAGTCCGTACTCATGTGTCCAAAGTTGGTGTGAGCTACTACTGAGAAGGTGCATATCATCCAGGAGTGGATGAAGACTTCACTGATCAGATAAAAGTTGTATGCTGATAGGATACAGAGGCCTCTAAAGTTTGAGGAGGGAGAACATGTGTTTCTTCAGGTCTCACTTCAATGTGAGTTGCATATATTTGGTCGAGGAAAAATTTTATCTCTGAGGCTCATTGGTCCTTTTCAGATACCGGGAAGAGTTAGAGAGGTGGTGTACTGCCTAGATCCACCCCCGAAGTTGCATCAGGTACATGATGTCTTCCACGTGTCTTAGCTGAGGATATACGTGCATGATTCATCACATGTAATTGACAAGGGTGGCTTTTGATGAGAACCCGATGGAGTTCAAGGATCCATAAAAGGGGATCCTTTGTGGAAATTTTATTCCTTTAGCGTGCATTTGGTGGCAGCACAGGAATCTCCAGGAGAGCACATGGGAGTGAGTGACTCAGATTCGAGCTCAGTACCCTCAATTGTACGAGTAACCCTTTTTTTTCCTTTTAGAAACATAAATCCCTAAGGTGGGGGAATGTCATTACTATGATTTTAAGGAATTTATTTCTAGAAATTATTTTAGAATATTTTGAGACCAGGCACAGAGATGTCGTGTGATTCTGAGGTCCGGTGTGTCCAGAATGATTTGCTAAAAAATGTTAAGATTTTAATAACACACATGAATGAATTTTCTTAAAAAGTAAAATAACTTTCAAGAAGTTTTCCAGATTAAAAATATGAGGGAACTGTTGAACTCAGAATATTGTCTTTACCCTAGGTACAACCTAACCTTGGTCAACGTGGGTCATTTGTAGAAAAATCCACCAGGGATGTAACCGTAAATAAAATAATTAAATAAAATTATTTTATTTTAAAACCCTAATAAATCATAAATGGTAACTCAGATTGGAAATCTGAGACCACTGTTGAGTTCATAAGGTGGTGTTTTCCTTAGGCGAGGCCCAAATGTGAAAGATAGATTTTGGATGTAACCATCATTAAAATATTATAATAAAAATATTTTATTCTTTACACAATGAAGTGTTTTATTTTAATACACGTTTTTTATAGAATTTAGAGTTATCACCATAACCTTGGAATTCCATTGAGGCAGGGAGATATATCTCTCTTGATGAATGGTGGCAGATTGTGGATTGACGATCAATGGCGAACCTCAGATTCGAAGGATCTTCACCCACGACAATGACACGATGACTGTTCTTAGTTAGAAATTGAACCGAATTGAGGTAGGTAATTTTTGATTTTATTTCTTCTCCCCATTCATGAATTCCATGATGAACTCAAACCGATCAAAAAATTGATTGGCCCATGGATCGATCGTTGTTGTGGGATGAGATTTACCTTTGCGGGGTTTTGATGGGAGAATGATCTTGTGATTATTTGTTGGATTTTGATTATCATTCTAACGGAAATGAACCATGATCAATATGAACATAGATCAAGGATTGTTCCTCTTGGTTGATTTATACTTTTCTCCCCCCATTCTTCATTTTTCGCGAGCATTCTTTGTTTGGCCCGCAACTCAACATGTTGTGATCAATCAATCATTGTGCACTCGATCCTTGGCGCAACGATCTGATATCGAAGATCTAGGATCAACATAGCATGTTGGAGGTTTTACGATGACGATGATGAATGGATAGAATCAAGTTGAGAGATATTTATATTGAAGTGGTTTTTCATCGGGATGAACCGTAACGTTTATTTAAGCCTAGGGCGGTGAAGAATGCGATCCAAGGATTGCAGACATGCTTCCATTTCAAAAAAATAAGCACTAGAGGTGAACTGGTGGACCACAGAAGGGGCCACTAGCGCACTAGTACTGGTAGAGGATGACAGCAGGCCACCGGTGGCGGCCGACCGAGGTGGAACACGGCCCGGTGGGGTCGCGTGGGAGCCTATGCTTAGAGCGGTGCCCTGGACGATGATTAGGGACACAATGAAGGTAGTCACTTACGCGGCTGGGGTCCACGTGGAGCCCACGGTGGAAGTAGGCTATGGGGGATATGGGATGCGGTGGTGGTTCGTGTTGAACGTGGTGGCACTACGTTAACCATGTGAAGGCACACAGTCTTGCAGACTGCGTGCGGTGCAACCAAACTGGCCTGTAGCGAGGGCCATAACAAATAAGACAGGCTGTGATCCAGGATGGTTCAAGCCAGAGTGGGACAGGTTGGGTCATTCGGGTTGGGTCAACCAGACCAGGTTGGGTTGGCCCGTATGCCAGGTTTGACGGGTCAGGTCGGACCCAGATCGAACCCAGATCAGGAATTTTCACTAAATGAAAATATCTTTTAAATGAAACGTCTGATTGATGAGCCGTCTATGACGTTTGGAACCTTATGATGGGTGGTAATTTTGAATTGACTTGGTGGGTTTTTAGTTGGATCAAAATAGGTTGAGAGTGTACCCTTGGTATTTTCTTATGAGGGTTCGATGCAGGATCTCGTTTCCATCCTAGAGGATGACCCATATTCTGAAGTGAGTTATCTTAGCCCAAATTCGACAATTGACTCATGGGTTTAGAGAATGTATCACACTAAGAGGCCTGTTCAATCCTCACTTCCCTTCATGGTACCTTAGATAGGGTTTGTGGAGGATGTGTGGCCAATATTTACATGGGCACCTATCACCTATATAGGATGATGTTTCTAGTAGGGCCAAGTGTCCCCCAGTGAGCCCTGAGAATTAACCCCTATCTATGTATCGAGATCAGATTATTTCCATTATATGTGACTAGACCTAACAAGTGTTCTTCATGGAGTTTTAAGTGGTTGATGTCTGGCTGTGACATGGTGACTACATGACTTGGGGGCTGCATGACTTATCAACACTCCACGTGTCACCGAAAATCAGTGTGTTACCGACACTCCACACATTATCAAAACTCAATGTCTTAGCAAGACTGGATGTCTTAGGGAAACTACATAACCTCTCAATACCCTAGTTTTCTCTTGGGTACTTTTGGTAGACAAGTTCTACGTGCTTTTATCAGATAGTTCGAGGAGTGAGATCTCCTAGGAAGATCATGCTATGAGCGGAACTGTCTAGCTGGAAGTGGACGAGACTTTGAGTCTTGGAATACTTTATGAGTATAATTTCATGTTCTTATTATATGTTCTATAAAAATATACCTATGTTGAGATGAACAGATCTTCTTAGTGGTGTTTTCCCTTTGTGGTATTTTGGTGTGGTATCTTCTTTGTGGTGTTTTCCTATGTGTAATTCCTTTTTGTTTTTAGGGTTTCTTAATGAGTATTTCTTTACTTACACCTACATGGGATTTTCCTGCATGTGTCTTATCTTGTGAAGATGTTTAACCTTGTTACATAGTTCTAGGCAGACCAAGACCATATGGTGCTTGGTGAGTTTAGACAGACCGGGGTGTGCTTCTACGACTATATACAGTAGTCCCAATAACTTTATTTATAAGTTGTACTTTATGGTTTGTAGACACTTTTTGGTGAGCTTGTATTTTAGCCTAGTTTTACTTTACTAAACTTTACTTTCCTTTTGTACTATGTGGTTGGTATCTTAGTGTATGCATGCATTTTTTACTTAGTATTTTTTTACATTTCATCATTTTAGGATTGGAGATGTGTGTGTCTGTACAGGTACTTAGGAAAATGCCTCCCATTTGTAGGATATGAATACTCGACACTAGTCGCCACACCCTATCCTATCGGAGGTGGGATTGGGATAGTCACGATGTGGGACCCTCTAGGACGGGTCGTGACACATAAGGTAAATGGTAAATGTTTAATTTTTTTCAAAAAATGGGGAGATATAAAAGAATCCAATGATCCCTAATCAAGTAAATCATTATCTAAATTTGAGGATATGATTAAAGTACCTTCCAAAACATCATTAGGAACTTCAACCTCAACTATTGTGATTTCATAATCTTAACCCCCTACCCTCAGTCTCTTCTATGGTATGTTTCCTTGAAGTTTGGGATAATCATTTTCATAGTGTCCCATCTCTTTACAACTAAAGCATTGAATGCTGGTTGCTTCTTTCTTTCCCTTTAAATCATGATCATGATGGAATTTCTCTCCGCACTTGAAACAAACTCTTTTTCCTTTTAAGCAGGTACCAAGGTGTTTCCTTCCACAAGTATCACATGTTGAAAAATTCCCCATTTTTTCTTCCCTTTGTCCATTATTTTCTCTACGACCCTCTTCTTATCATATTTTCCCTTGAATTAATAAGACTTAGAGAATTATTTCTCTATCTTCATAGCACATGAGACCATGTATTCTTATGATGATTTTTTTGGGTGAATAGATCCCTTTGGAGGAATTACTTTAACCCATCAAAGAAACAATCAGTATTAATCTTTGGATTACGTATGTAGTCCACAACATGCCTTACTAATATTGTAAAGTTTGCTTCATACTTAGAAACATTATCATCCTCCTTTTATCTCAGACTCAAGAATTGTCTCTCCAAATCTGGTTACTATTCGTAAGGAAAATATTTTTCCAGGAAAAGTTCCTTAAAATACTTCTATTCCATGTTTTATATTTCCTCACCCTCTTTAGTATTTTGAATCAATGTACACCATTTATTCATATCTCCAGAGATATTATAAACTTCCATGACAACCTTTTCCCTTTAATTACTTCCCAAAGTTAGAAATATCTTCTCTAAATAACTTATCCATTTTTTAGCTACAAATGGATTTTTATTCCCATCAAATGATGGAGGTTGTTGTTGCATGAAATAGTATAATATTTTTACACTACATTGTGGATCATGATGCTCCATATGGGAAAAGTTATTACTCGTAACCCAAGCCATATATTCCAATATAGTTATAATTTATTCAGATCCGATTTCATCTTCAACTCCAACATCATTATATTATCTTGGAGGGAAATCCATATATGGATTACATGTATTGATACAGTTTTCATCCTATCATATAAGTTTTATTTTCAAAACAATGGCATCAACTTTATTATGTTATGAATTATATTTCATAAATTATAACTAATAAAACACTTAACATAAATTGAAAATTTATGTATAACTAAAATCAAAATCATAAACTTGGTTATTTTGGGAATATTCTCAAAGTCTGTTATAGGGTTACATTTCCCTAATATATGATTTTCTAAATCTAGTTTCCAAAGTTTCTACTAAACTCCCCCTAATACCATTTATAACGAACCTGAACCTAGTAGCCTAGAGTCGGTGATTATTTTATTATATTGGAATAATATACATGAAAATGAATTCCAAAGGGTTGAACAATTTAGTAGTTTTGGAAAACTAGATACACATTTGAATCTTATATTACAATTGAAAATATAAAATATAATGTAGTAAATTCTTTGAGAACACCATTATTCTCTTAGATTAACCCTGAATCTCAATAATAATAAAATTCTAAGAATCCTAGGAGAAATAAAACATAAATAAGGGGTGATATCAGATACTCAATAAGGGTATTCATACAATAGAAGATATCATAAATAAGCATAAACAATTATGGAAAGTTAAATAATTGAAAACACATGTCATTTAGTCAATAACTTGAGAATGGAAAGAGATAATACGACATGAATAAATTATGATCAAATAATTCCATATAAAATAATTACATGAGCTCAAATAATATCCATGGATATTCTAAAAAATTGAAATAATCACATGGAAATCAATAACTAGCTTCATAATGACATAATGCATAATAACGGACATCAGAAACTTACTGTCAAGCCCTCGACTAGGACATCTGAAAATAAATGGGTAAGTCCCCGACCAAAACCCAATATGGATTGTCTCATGAGACTGATCGATGTATCAAGGGGATATATAAGGACCCAACCATCACTTAATAAGTCTAATTCTTTACTCACATGAATAAATAATATAAATTAATCAACATGCCTTAAAAAATCAATAACTGTCAGTATTGGAAGAATTAGTCATATGAAATATCAATATATCCCCAGTCAAAAATGATCATAAACTATACAAATAAATATGATGAATGGAACCATTAGTGTACATAATTAACATAATATTTAAAAAATAATGTTTTAATGGATTAAAATACTTCAAATAGATTATTGAAACATTTCTTGAGGAAAATACCATTTTCTCACTTTAAAAATCACTTATTTTTAAAAAACTATGCAATTATAAAAGAAATAATTTTATTTGAAAATAAAATTATAATAATTTAAAGGAAAATAAAAATATTTATGGTGTCATTAAGGTAGTAAATTTCGTTTCATGCTGTATAAGTTTAAAAAACATTCCTTTCACATTTTTTTTGGAAAAGTCATAAAGTACCTCGTTTAGAAAATGAAAAAAATATTCCTTTCAAACCATTTTTAAAAAGGGTAAAAAATGGGTAAAAATGATTTTAAATAATTTTAGGTTTCTTTTAGAACAAATGGATATGGAATAGAAATATTCCCCAGTGGATACATAAACATAAACAATCTTGATTGATGATGTGATTGTTATATAAACCCTTACCACTTTCTAATCAATTGAATTGTATACCCCATAAAAATAATAATTATCAAATGTAATATTGAATAACATGAATGTAATTTTATTAATGATATAATATATCAAATAGTGTTTTATATACACCACACATAAAAAATAAGTGGGGAATAAGGCATATATCTCACAGAAGTAAAAATGAGACGAGAAACCATTACCTCACAATTCCCTTTAGTTTTTCATACTTTAACCTCCTGTATAAAGGCTTAAAGAATGTTATTAATTAATTATATAACTATAATAATATCTATAATACATCATGTGATACTTTTATAACATCTCACCACCCATTTATTAATAATATTTCATTATTTTTATTATTTCAGGTGCGTTTGTTTCATGATTTCATGATTGGTTCATTTGTATATAATTATGGATTTTCTTATAAAATGGAAATAAAACTAAAGAAGTGAAATGAAATGGTATTAATTCAAATATATAAGTTTAAATAGTCCCACATATCATTTTTCTTTATGAAATTAGGATGATTAATTTGTTAAAAATTTAATGATAAATGTTTAGCTTATTTTGGCGGGTTTTCTGGCCATCACAAACTAGTTTCATTTTATTTAATATTATGTCAATATATTTGTTCCAGAACATGAAATAGGTTATAATAAACTTATTAAAATATTATTTATCCATAATAATAATTTTATGACCGTTATTGAAGTTGGTAATGGAAAGCGAATAAAATCATTATACATAGAGACGATTAACTACCATAATTTAGACAATGGTTTTGTTTCTTTGAATAAGCAAATATGAAAAAAGGAATGGATATAAGATATTAAATTGTAAATATAAAATTAAAGTATATAAATGATACTGGATTTATTATTATTTTAAGGATTAATTAGGCAAGTAGAAGGAATAATAAGAAAAGAAAATAAGATAGGTGGTTTGAGAAAATTACCTCTTGAATATCATGTCCTTGAAGGATCCCTTAAAGACCTTGGAATTGGTATTTTGGAAATACCAGAACCACTTAGACATGGGTAGAGTATGTAGTAAAGGTTTTAATAGATATTTGAAAATATTCAGGGTTTTTGAGGATAAATAGGGTGGAGAAGGGTGGTATTTATACATGCGGAGAGGTAGGTTTTAGTGATTAAATAATGATTATTTTATATTTAAAGGCAACCACATTTGGGTAGAATTATTTACAAAGAATTTTATTAATGATTAATTTTTTAAATAATTTTTAAGTAAAAGGAACACATAAAACACTCATTTAATGTTGTAGTTTTTATGTATTTTAGGCTGTACCATTTAACTTTAATTCGCTATATTATTTTACCTGTATTGCTGTAAATATGTTTTTTACCACAAAAATTTTTTTATACCTAAAAATAAAAATGACCTTATAACTTAATTTGGAAATAATTATTACAAATATGGAATCAATTTAATCGATTAAATTTATAAAATTGATAAAAATAAATTCTAAATATGTTATGTGTATAAGTCATAAAAACAGTTTTTTTAAAGGTTAAAATTTAAGAATGCGTTTTTAAATGTAACAACTTATGTATTATGTAATTAATTAAATGAAATTTTATCAATAATAAGGGTTAATAAATTTTAAATCATGATCATATAATAATTATTTCATAAGATTTATGGTATTTCTTAAAAAAAATATTTCACTTTTTAACCCAAAAATCAACTTTTTTAGAAAATTATCTGAAAATCAAGCTAAGATAATTTTAATGTGATTAGTCAAAAAACAAACTTTATTTTGTAAAATAAATTTTCTAAAAGTTTCAAAAATTAATTATATTTATTTTATCATAGAAAGAAATAAAAACCACTTTTTGAATAAAACATACATTTGAAGAATAAAATGACTTTACTAAAAATTATGTTTCCATTTACTAAGAATAATTAAAATTTTATTGAATGTGAACTTAATATTTATTTCATTATATATTTAATCTTATTCACACCCTAAAATTTAATGGCATGTTTATAATGACCATGATAAAATAATAATATTTTGGAGTTCTTTTAAGCTTGGTGTTCTGTGAAACATAAGCTATCGAACACAATGTTCTTTTAAAATATTGGGGTTGCATGCATCATACACTACCAAGAGATTAAATTATTTAAAAACAAACATACCGTAAAATATTGGGGTGTTATAATATATGTGACTTGAATATTTAATAAATTTTTATTCACCAGGTAATTATTTATTTAATTACATGAATATAAAAAAATATTTATTCTGGTTTATTCATATGGTAACAAAATATTTATTTATTTAGTTATGTGAAATAAATATCCATTCACTAATTTCAATGAATATGAAATTTATATATTTTTTGATGAATAATGAAGTGGTATTTATTTAATTAAACAAATAGTCATTATTCAAAGTACAAAAAATATCTAAGAGGATTGATGGATCGAGTTTAATGGTCCAGTGAGAAATGTCATATTAAATATTATTTGAATAAATTTTAATTTATTCATTAAGAAAAATAATATTTATTTTATCCATGAGTTAGATAATGTCAAGTAAATGATAATAATATTACTATTATTTAGACATCAGGTTCATCGGGAATTAATAAAATAATAAGATCACTTAAGAAATTATTTATTTTTTAACCCTAGAACTATAAAAACCCAATTATAACATTTTGAAGAATGCAGAGACACATTATTTCATTATTCACAATGAGTTATAAAGAGAATCCTATCCAGACTTAGAGAGCTCTCATCCCCAGAATGATATGAAGAACGATAAATAATTCCCTTCCTCCACTAGAGATAATTCCTTCTCCCTTGAAATATTTAGTTGTGATCAACCATGATCATAAAAAATGATAGATTTGTTCATGATTTCACCTAGATAATTCTAAAATGATAATCAGAAGTTCATATAGCATGTTTGGATCACCACTATAGGGAATATACAATTTATTTCTCTAAATCAATGATGGTACAACAAGAGTGGTCTACTAATTCATCAATGAAGAAAGAATTCAATGAAAGATAATTCTTGATTAAATAAGTTAATTATAAATTATATGTGAAAATATTCTCTCTTCATGGATTACAGGAATGCATTTCTATCTAGTTCTAAGGATAAATTTGAATAATTTGATGGAAAAATTTTGTTGGGCTCGGGCCTGACCGCTTTCTTTGTGCTCTATAACCTTCAAGTGATATCAAAGTAGGTAACATAATAATTTATTATTCATTGATTTATTATGCACAATTTTTTTAGTTATTCAACTCTATTATATTATATTAGGTTATTGGGGGTACAATTACATTAAACACACACACACACACATACACTGCACACACACAGGCCTGAAAGGCAGTTCCTAGACCCCCAAGAGATAAACCATCCAACCACCTACTTTATTACACTATATATATTTGGCCTGAAGGTCCAGTGGGATTGAACCCCATTACATGGACCATATGCTCTAAATTTTGGCCCAAGACCCATTCTGTGTATATTACTGCTACAGTACCCCAGGCTACTACAATAACCACTATAGTACCACCACCACTACAGTACTCGCCGCTGCTACAGTTCCCACCACTGCTAAAGTACTGCTATAGTATCCCTACTATATTTATTCTAAAGTACCTGCACTCCATAGTATTTAAACCCCCATCCTTTGATATATAATTATGGGTGGCTTACCATTAAGCCAATACCCAACTACAAGTTAGTTATTCACTTATAGTTTATTCATTATTTAATCAAAAGTTTAATAATTTTTTTGACATATTAATTCTATTCATTTTAGTTTCATATCATCTTAAAAAATTTAAGAACAGATGAAGGATGATTAGAAATTTGATCAGGAGGTGCTGAGGATTCTGGTCTGTAGATACAAATATACAGTGTGTGACCAAAATTACATGTCATGTACCCAACTTCACTACACCTGGATGTGTTGTGGGATACACAACACACCGAGTAGTAATGACACACTAAGTATTTATTGCACACCGTGTATTGACTGGGCTAAACTGACACACAGTTCATTGGACCACATACCATGTAACTGACATACATGTCATGCAGTCTTCATATTTTAGTGGTGAAATTCATGATAACCATGTGGTTAAATATGAAGCATAATTCCATGTGATATTGAATGCCTGTATCATTAATGTGATACACAACATGTAGCTATTTCATACACCATGTGAATCATTAATTCTTGTGTCTGAAGAACATGCCGAGTCAACCAGAAGTTTATGTGGACAAACGATAAGTGAAACACGTGACATGTATCTCGTTAGTACACTTCATGTAATCTAGAAGAGATATACAATGAGTCCCTAAGAGTTTATCTTAGATACACAATAATCAAGGAACATGATGTGTAGCTCATTAGTAGAGACCATTTAGTTTCCTATTCAAGAACATAATTAAATTAAATAAAGAATAATTAATCACAACATTAAAAACCTAATTACAATCTTCACATTATATGTGTTGACTATGCAATAAGGTTTACAAATTTAATAAATTTTTAATTAATTATATGTAATTATTTGTAATTACAGGTCAAGCAGTTTATTTTCCATATTGTATTTATGATGGGTATCTCCAGTGACTTCAGATGATCATTAAAATAAAGAGAATTAATTAATTAATTAATTTAACTAATTCAAGTATGTTTATCTTCATAATAAAGAATGAATTGAAGTGAATGCTGGCTAGTGTACATTTGTGTATTCGTTGAATGTATGTGGATGACTAAGATCTCAGACCAACCTCTGTATGTGATTAGTTTATTTAATTTATTATTGCATGGTTTTTAAAATAATTTATTAAATTAAATAATAGCCTATAATCCATTCATATCCTCTCATTATATAAGGTATTATGTGCCCATGGTATATTTTATATAAACCCTGCATTAATGAATCATTTGGTTCTACTCACCTACATATGAGTAAGATTAAGCAATGGATGGAGTTTCCAAGCAAGTGGAGGTGGTTCAAGTTAAAATCCAAAGAGAAACCAATACAGGATGTACATAGTAGTCAGGTTGAATAATTAAACTCAAACCATGATTGGTCCCAAGAGTTTTTCCCTAGGGTCAAGGGCTGGTTTATCATCCTCTAGATAAACCAACCATTAGAGAAGATCATGGTCATTTCACTTTATTTTTTTTTTTTTATTTTTATGGTTAAATTTTTGTGGATATTTAAATCATTAAATAAAATAATTAAAAATAATGTAATATGGAATTAAATTAAATATTATAATATGTGAAATCTTTATGTAGACATGGTTAACCACTTAAGTAAAATTCACTTAATACTTATAGGCATGTGATAATATAAAATGGATAGTTTACACATAAAGATAAAAATACTTCAAATAAAATATTAAGTTAGTATAGCCTTACACTACTTGGGAATAAATTGATCCATAGTTTAAAGGTCTTGACCAACCTCTGTTGGGGTGTTTTCAATTATCGGTGGATCTCCATCCCGAGTTTTGGATTGACATAACCTAGCTTGCATTAAGGGTTTATCGCCTTTGTGAGACTTAGTGTAGCTAGTATGAAAAGTGTTGAGGAAATAATAATATAGGATTTCATGATTGGGAGTCCACTTAATGGATCAATAATCTATGAGTTAATGTTGTTGGCAAGTTAAACCTACCTAAATACCTTTGAGTAGCTTGTCAGACCTTCGTTTGGGTTATGATAAGGGACATATAGATCCTTACCAATAATTTATTTGTGCGGTGGGATATTATGAAACCAATAGAGAGGTCTATTATGTTTCAATAAAATTGTGGGAGATTAATAATTAAATTAAATCAATTATATAAATTGTAATCCAAATAAAGTGATAAATTTTTTCTCTTATTTATTGTAGAAATAGAAACTCTAAAGACTTCAACAATATCACTACGATCCATTCTAGAGAAGAATAACCTTATAATTGGTTTGAATATATAGGAATGGTATAGACACCTATGTTTTATACAACACCATGGCTGGAAATTTTATGTGCTAGAAAACCCTATTCCCAAGGCTCCTGACAAAGAGGTAAGTGGGGAGAAACTATCTCTCTATATGAAAAATTTTGATGATGCCACATATTTACAATGTTTTATAATCTCTTCTATGTCCATTGATATTTTAAAGCAACATGATTATACAGATGCATATAAAATCATGCCTCACCTTTGGGATCTCCATCAAGATTAGGCAAGATAAGCGATACATGAGATCTCTAATTCACTATTCACATGAAATATTGGGGATTTAGAGCTAGCTATGACTCACATAGTTAATATTATTGGATACATTGGGCTCTTAACATCTTGTGATTTATTATAACTAATGATTTTCACAAATATCTCATTTTATCCTCACCACCTAAGAGTTTATCTAGTTTTATTGTTAATTATAGTATGATAAATAGTGTACAAACTCTTTTAGATCTCCTTACTCTTATTCTCCAAGATAATAAAGACATGTGGTGTGAAAAGCCTATGGTACTTATGGTGATCAAGAAAATGAAGAAGAAAGAAAAGGGTCCCAAGACCCATACCAAGTCTAAGGCTCTTGAGAACCATCCTTACAATAAAAGAAAGATCCAAAGACATGCAAAGGAAAAGGATGCAATATGTTTTTTCATGTGAAAAGCAAGGCCACTGGAGGAAGAACTGCACCCAATTAAAGAATCCAGGGGAAGATTTAGGTACATTAATTATTGAGTAAAATATTTCTATATATACACATTGGGTATTACATATAGCTTATGGTGCTAACATTTGTATTAAAATGAAGGAACCAAGTAAATTTAGAAATATTTATAGAGGAGTGGTGGATTTATGGGTTTCCAATGATTAGAGGCTAGATTCTATATCCATTAGTGACTAACAACTCCCATTTGAAATATATATGGTCTTGGTTTTAAAATATTGTTATTATGTACCAACTATTACCAAAACATAATTTATGCATATTTCCCAGATACATGTGGTTTTATTTTAAAGTTTAGAATTAAAATATATTTATTTTATAAAGACAACATATGAAATGGTATAACACATTTAAATAATGATATTTATATATTAAATTACAAAAACCAAGTATTGGAAATTGATAGTGAATCAAGTTTTTATAACTCATTTCACACCCAGTCATGACATCATCATTTTGGTTATATAAATGAGAAACGTATGATAAAGCTCTATAATGATGGTTAATTATAATATTTTGAGATAAAACCATTTGAAATATTCCATGGTTGTTTTAAATGGAAAATTACCAAGCCACCTTTTGGTGTACAAGGTGAAAGAGAGAAAAAGCTTTTAGAATTAGTATATACTAATGTGTGCTAACCATTTCCAATAGAGGTTAGAGGTGGGTATTCTTACATCATTGATTTTACTAATGGAATAATTAGATAGGGACATGTATACCTAATGAGTTATAAGTTAGAATCTTTTGAGAAATTCAAATAACTCAAGAATAAAGTAGAGAATAAACTTGGAAATAAGATAAAGAAACTTCGATCTGATTAGGGTATTAAATAACATAAACAATAATTCATTGTCTTTCTATGGGAGTGTGGGATCCTATCACAACTCACTCCTCCTTATACACCATAGTATAATGATGTCATTGAAAATAGGAACCATACCTTTATTGACATGGTAAGGTCAATGATGAGCCATGAAACTCTTCTATTATCCTTTTGGGAATATGATTTACATGCTATGACACACATTCTAAACCGAGTACCAAATAAGGTGGTAGATGGGATATTATATGAGTTAATGTATATAAATAAATCCATATTGTCACATACTAGTGCAATGGATTTTGAGGAATATTTTTAGGGAATATTTGGTAAAAACATTCACCTAGAGGCATGATGTGTATCATTATAGGATATCCTAAGGAAATAAGGGGATATTATCCACAATATCCCTCAGACAAAAAGGTGACTGTTGCAAGATAATCCATTTTTACTGAGAAGGAACACATCCTTAAGAAGGATAGTGTGAGAAATATTGAATTTTATGAAGTTGATGTTAAATATGCACAAGATTTGGTATAAGAATAGGTTCCATAGGTCCTCGTGGAAGATGCTATTACTAAAACACAAGTACTATATAGGAGCACCAAAGATGTTAGAGAGCCAAAAAGATATGGTTTTCTAGTAACTGAAGATGGTGACTCATTATTGGTTAACAATAATGACCCTATTTTCTATAAGGAGGTGGCAAAGATCTCAGAATCTAAAAGATGGAAAGAATACATAAATTTTGAAATGGATTCCATGTATCAGAACCAATTATTGGCTTTGGTTGATCTTCTACTTAATGTAAATATCATTGAGTGAAAATGGGTATTGAAGAGAAAAAATAGAAATAGAAGGTAAATTAAGTATTAATAAAGCAAGGATAGTGGATAAATGGTTTAAATAATGTTAAGGAATTTACTAAGATGAAACCGTTTCTCCATTTTCCATGTTTAAATCCATCAAAATTATACTTATCATATCATCTTTACATGGCTATGAGATTTGGAAGATGGATGTCAAAATAGATTTCCTTAATGGAAAAATTAAGGAAGACGTCTATATGACACAAATTGAAGGTTTTTTGAATCCATATAATGCCAATAAGATATGAAATTTGTAGAGATACATTTATGGGTTAAATATGAAATCTAGTTCATAGAATATTTGGTTTGATGATGCCAAAAAATAATTTAGTTTCATAAAGAACGAATGTGATCCATGTATTTATAAGCATTTTAGTGGTAGTGTGGTTATATTAATAGTATTATATGTTGATAACATATCACTTATTGGAAATTACATATTGGTCTTATAAAAAATTATGGATAAGTTAAATAAGTGCTTTTATATAAAAGACTTAGGTGCAATAGAATATATCCTTGGAATCAAGATCATTCATGATAGATACAAAAGGATTATTGGAGTAACTCAAAGTATATACATTGACTAGATACTAAAGAGATTTAGTATGGAAAAATCCAAGAGGGGATTGGTTTCAATCTCACATGGTATACATATTTCTAATAAAATGTGTCCTCATAAAAAAGGTGTTAGAATTAATAGGACACCATACACATCTATGATAAGATCTATCATGTATGTCATGTTGTGTACTAGGATTAAATTTTACTATGGTTTAATCTTGGTAGGTAGATATCAATTTGATCTAGGAGAATAACATTTGTTTATTGTTAAGGCCATACTTAAGTATCTGAGGTGTATTAAGGATATGTTCATAGTATATGGAGGAGTTGAGGAACTAGTCATCAGAGTATATACTGATGCTAGCTTGTAAACATATCAGAATGATCTTAATTCATAGTCAGGATATGTATTTAGTCTCAATTAATGTGTTGTGATATAGAAGAGTTCAAATCAGTCAGTTTTAACTAATTCTACAATGAATCCCAAGTATATATAATCTTTTAATGCATCCAAATAAGTTTAGATTTAATTTTTTTCAAGATCTTTATTTAGTGCCTAGTATTATAGATCCTATTATATTGTATTTTAATAAAATTACAGTAGTGGCTCTCGCAATAGATCCAAGATCACATTAATAGATGAAGTAAATAATCCAAAAATATAACATATTGATGTATTTTTCTCAAAGGGGTGATGTCCTTGTGAGAAAAGTTTCCACAAACAAAAACATGGTGGACCCCATGATTAAATCATCACCATAGAAGTTTCTTGCTATTATGGGAAACTAGAATTGATATGATATTACTATTAAATATATATTCTATATCTAGATGATATAATTTTATGGGAGACAAATTATATAGGATATCAGGGGTGAAGACTCATAGGACTTTGAGACACTTTCCCATGGTGTATGCCATCGACAATCTCTGATGCAGAAGATTATGATAACTTGAATTTCTAATTGAAAATATAAATTTATATGTGTCATTGAATATTAATATATGTTCACATGTGTAATAATTCATAGAAATTAATGTTATTATTAATACATGTCATAAGTTATGTTCTTTAATGTATTGATGAAAACCGTGACGTCATATACTCATGATGAGGTAAGATACATTGGGCGCGTCACGAGTGATATTGTATTAATAATGTAACAACTGAGATAATGTTAAGAAAAATTATTTTCATGTATTATTAATATTTATTAATTATATTTTATATATTTATATTAATTATAATATTATTAAGTAGTTTTTTAGTTAAAAAGAAAAAACTTTATTTCTTATCAAATTGGGTTTTCATGAATTATATGGTTTTATATTAAAAAATAGTATACAAATTTTATAATTTAAATTTTATAAAAAGTATATCATTTTTTAAATAATGATTTCAAAATTAACTTAGGATATTTTTTTTGATAATTTTCCAAAAAGTTTTTTTTAAGGAAGAGTAAAAAATAATTTTTTTAATTGAAAACTATCTTTTATTTTTCAGTATTTAAAAGTTATTTTATATTTTAGATTAGTATATAAATTTAATTAGTTAATTTTTTTTAAAAATAATCCAATAAATTTTATTTTAATCAACATTATACTTGAATATGGTATAAAAACTTTTTTATACATAACGAGGCTTTTTTATGAAAAACCATTTTTCATCACATTTTGTGGGTTTAATATTAACATTAATTGTGCCACTCCTATGAATTGAATTTTATAAAATGGATCCTATATTTATACTTAGTATATTAAAATTTGTTAAATAATTTACTTTTATTTTTGGTCATTTTGAATAGCAACCGTAGTAAATATTTGTCACCTCGGTAAGGGTAAATCAGATAATTAAGGTTAAAAATAAGATTATAAAAGATAAAAATGAACCTAAAACATTAATTTAATATATTTAATTAGTTTGGTTTGATCATACTCATCCAATATTCCATGTTATGACAATTTTTTTTCATTTTTCTTTGAAAATGAGTTATATATTATTTTAAGCAAAGAAAAATACAAAATTTCACTCTCCTGCTTTTAAATTTATATTATATGTTCACATAGGGATAAAAATAAGATGTGAATGAATATTAAAGGTTATTTTTAGAATAATTAAATTACTTTTAGGATTTTAATTTATATTTAATTTTTTATTGTTGAAATAATTACCTTAAATGCCTACACAACCCCAATATAGTGCTTGTGCAAGTAGTAAAAAATTACAGTAAATGACTTTAAAAACATCAAAAGTATTATTATTTGTCTGAATTATGGTTTAACATGAATTTTATATTTAATATTAATGTATTATTTATTTTTAAATGTATTATATTTTAATTCCATTACTTTTATTCTATTTTCAAAGTCAAATTTTGTGAATAGTCTTAAAATGACATTAATAATATTTTATGTTCAAGATATTTAATTAAATTATTTAAAAATCATAAAAACATTTCAATAGTACAATTAGGATAATAAATGGTCTTAAATATCATCCCTTTTACATTTATGATTCAATTTATTTACTTATAAATATTTTTTTACCTATTTATTTTGAAAAATTTGTTATCATGATTAAGGGTAAAAATAGTTAAGGGATGGGTTAATACAAAATACAAGGTTTAAAATGATATCTAAACCTGAAAAAATTTTATTGGATGATTAAATTAAGACCATAACCTAATTATATTCAAATAATTTCATTTTGGATCTATTTTACATGAACTAGACACATATTATATTATAATATTTCATGTATTTCCAAAAGTGCCCCTCCTCTCACTTATAAAATGACACCCCATTTTCTGTCATCCACACACTTAAATAGCATTTTTATTTGACCAATATCTAAAAATATCCATTCCTATAATACCTTACCATGTTATAGAGTTATTATTTTGGGAATAATACCAACCTTAGAGGGATTAAGTGGTAAAATAAAGAAGGTTGTTCAAAGAAGAGGTATTGTATTTAACCGAATGTTTCAATTTTATTTATTATTATAAATTATTAAAATATTATTTAAAAATGATGACATAATAACACAAGTATATTAAATATACTGATGTGTTGTTATGTTAATGGAATAAACTACATATATCTCCTTGTTTCATTAAATGGGAAATAAAACCATCCTTAATGTGTACGGCAAACTACCATGTCGTGAACCAATGTAATTCATTTTCTATCAAAAAAACTCATAGATTGTTATAATGATGAATTTAATGTATATATATGATATTAATTACATAATTATAATTATTTTAATATAATATGTCATATATTTTCTTACATTTTCATTCATTGAAAAATGATAAAGTCATTCATGCATACGTGTGGATTACCACCTCCATAAAGCGATGTGATTCGTTTTTCATCACTGCATCACATGGATAGTATATATAAGTTTATATAAATAAATAATATGATATTTATTATATAATCTTAATTATATAATTATAACACTCTCTTTACCTTCTTTCCCTCATTCACTTTTAAAAATGAAATCTTTATTTATGCGTTAATATGGATTACCATCTCCATGATTGCAACATAATTCATTTTTCATAACCATATTTAATGGATAGTTTTAAATTTATAATTAATATATAAATATTATAATTATTTAATTATTATTATTATATAGATGATTTAACAATAACCTATTTGACCATGGTGAACATGCTGAATTCGTATTGAAATTATGAACCGAACATCCTCAAAACACCAAAAGTGGACTTAACTGATTAATTAATTAAATATTTAATTAAAATTAATGAAATAAATGGTTAAATTATGAGTGATTAAACCTATAAATGTTTCTTAATTAACTAAATAATTGATATAATTTTGTTACATAGGTGTCAAAGGACATACATAGAAAGTCTGGACTCGAGGTAAGAGATTTTATATCAATTTCTCTTTAATGAGGCATGTTTTAATGTTATACACACAATTTATTTTATATGATATATAAAAAACTTTTTAACAAGATATATCATGAATCCTTCATACTTCATGTAATTTTAAGTTAGAATTCAAATTGTTTCATCCAAGGGTATTTAACTTGAAAGTTACCAAGAGGTAAGGGTTTCATAACTCAATATTCTTTCATTAGGTTATATCACTTTTTCATTGATTATATTAACTCAATATTATGTGTGAAATGGACTTTTTTATTTATATTGTATTTACGCTTGTTTTTTTTTGTACTTACATTTTTTTATAAATAATATTTCCATTGATTAATTCTCAATTCAATGATATGATCTTTGTAAGGGTTATTCACCTCAAATTCTATTTCTTTGGAACATATGTTGATGTTATGAACCTATAATCTTTTATGACGTGTATATAATATCCCTTTGAAATGTTATGTAATTTCTTGAACCTAGTTCACTCATAAGAAATCAAACTCAGTTGGCCACATGGCCTCAAGTGTGCCTCCTCATATTCTAGTGGCTGCCGACTAGCAGTGAGGGTCTATAATGGTACGATGGGGAGAATATACCCTCATGTTAGATTGGAAAACAATAGTATTATAATGGAATAAGTAGTGGAAACTATGATGGTCATAAGGCAAAGAAATAAGTAAACCATCCAGTTAAAATAGATAGATTGGTATAAATAATAGCAAAACCAAATCTAATATCATATATAAAATGATGTCATATATGTATGATATACAAAAATAGGGATACTAGAGAATAGATCAGCATTAATATAAAAAGTTATATAAAAAATACAAAAAAACTAAAAGCTATCTCTACTAGAATCATGAGCATAAGCTCGGTCCATTGCTCCCGTACTCAATCATAATACATCAAAAAACCAGACATCCAAAGTTGGACCCTTTCCTTTATCCCTACCTACAACTATAAAGTCTACCTAGGCACCAATCAATGAACCAAAAGTTTTGTGATATATAGATGGTAGGACACCACCAATGATGTATATAACAAATCAAACCGGTGTCTATAAGTTATAATAGTGTAAAGGTATAATAGCAATTATACTATAAAAATAAAGTGACATAACCTAATTATAAGTACATGTTGTGACAAGAAGTTTATAAATTAAAAAATACTTTATACCGGGGTAAAGCATCATCAATAATATACACCGAGTGTATGAATTATTAGACATACGAGGGACAAGGACTAAGTCCATTGATTGGGGAATCCTCTTTCAGTCTACGAAGGTCATCCATAGAAAACTGGGTATAATGTAGACCTAAATTGGCCAGGACCCAAGGCCATTGACTAGGGTGTCCTCTTCGAGTCCATGGAGATTATCCATAGAAAACTCAGATAGAGTTGGGAGGATCATAAGGTGTAAATCCAATGTGGTCCAAGTAATTCAAATACAAGGTAATAATCCAAGTCATCCAATGTAAAAGAATCATCGATCCCATACCATGATATCGATACCATACCATGATATCGATTCCATACCGATGTATCTATTATTAACCATTTTATATAAAGGGCCAAGGGGGTATGTTAGTTTCCATTCCCTTTATTAATTAATTTATCAAATTCAATACATTAATCAATTCATTATCAAGTGTTAAAATGATGATCCATGTTAGTGTCCATGCCCTTTATCAATTAATTCATCACATTCATTATATTAATCAATTCACTCTCAAGTGATAAAAAAAGGGGCCATGTTAGTGTCTATTACCTTTAACATACATTAAAATTACATGAATAATCCAAGAGATTATCTATCTCATTTGATAATTCCCAATTAGTTCATTTCATCACCCCTTTAATTTTAAAATGATAAGGTTCCATAAGAGGTATTTAACCTTTAACTTTCCCTTTTAATTTATATATCTTTCACTCATGGGTGGAAAGATAAGATCACCCAAAGGGGTATCATAATCATATTAATTTTAATAATCTCACCTCAAGGGGTTTTTCAGGTTGAGTTTGGTGACCTCCAACCATGTCAAAGGGGAAATAGGGTATTAATACATGTCTTACAATGTTTAATTTAAGGTATTTTTGATTTTAAAAGAAACACATAGAAGGTCTGGAGTGTGAAACTATAGTTTGATCTATAAACATCATGAATTTAAAGGGAAAAGGTATAGACCACCTACCTTAGATGGGTAGTAGAACCCTCATCAGTTAACATCCTCTAAATTAGTCTTGAATGGAAGAAATCATAGAAATTAATTAATACAATGAAAATAGGGCATATTATCTCACATGGATTTAGCATTAAATATGGAGAGATAAAAAAATAAAATAAGGAATATGATTTAAGAGTTTATTGATATGGATCCAATGTGACCGATGCCGAACGATTCCAATATTGGAAGAAAAAGTTCTTCCAAATCCTAGGGTAGAGGAATTTGGGATCTCTAAAGCATGGAGGTGGATGTTCATGGAGAGGAAAATAAAAGGGAAGATAAGTATTAAATAATTCAGTGGAAAATGGGAATTTCATCCTTTTTTAAGAGAACATGGTTTTCTAAACTATGCACCTAACCATGTGGGCTCATTACCAAAGTGGCACTAACCATGCATGGTTTACACACGGGTTTCCTAACCATTCACACACCGTGTGGAACACCTATGAAATGTTTTGACACCATTTCTCATGGACATGCGACCTCCCTTGAAAAATTCTTCAAACCATGTTTCTTCTATTTGGGGTTGCATGGTTGAGCCTCATGGTTACTACTGACTATGTGCCTCTATCTATTTCTCCAAAATCCAGAGCCTCAGGCTCTGAAAAATCCCCAAACACTCCTGGACCTTTCCTTAATTATTAACCACCTTTATTAGAGTAAAAAAGAGTTTTAAACTGAAATTAAAGGATTTTTATCACTCAAGAAAAGCCGGGAAATTACAATATCCCCTCCTTAAAACAACTCATCCCTGAGTTTACCTTCTGAGGGTAGTAGAACATCATCTGAGAATAATTCGGGCTACAAAGAATGTACATTGGCCTCTCACTCCTAGATCTCATCTTATACATGATAGTGCTTCCATAACAACTGAACTAGAGGAAATGACCTATCTCAGAGATCCTTTACAACCTAATCAATGATACTAATAGGGTGATCCTCAAAAGAAGAATCAATGTCCAAATAAAACTCATCAGGATGAAGGACATGAGACAATTCTGAATAATAATGGTGAATATGCAAAACACGGAAGATGTCATGCAGGGATCGGCGCCTCTAAGGTAACTACAATTGATAGGCTATCGTGACAAATCTATTTAAAATATCAATGGTTCCAATGAACCTAGGTGCTATCTTACCTTTTTTCTGAATCCATCAATGCACGAATCTAGTAGAAATACACAAGAAGACTAGATTTCTCACCTAAAAAATATAAAAGTTAGTGACAATGATATACATAAAGATTCTTTCTAGACTGAGATGTATCCACATGTTTCCTGATAATATGTACCTAATCTAAAGTATCCCAAATGAGATGAGGTCTTAGTAGCATTGCCTCTCCCACCACTAACTTGCATATGGTTGAACAATGTGACATACCATATAAGGCCTCATAAGGATCCATATTTATAGTCACTTGGAACATGTTATTATAATAAAACTCAACAAGAAGTATGTGTTTCTACCAAGAACATCAGAAATCAAGGACTCATGCTTGAAGCATATCCTATAACACCCATATCATATGCTGAGACTGCCCATATATCTATGAGTGACAAGCTGTACTCAATAGTACCTATGAACCCAGTGTCTTCTGAAACCCCTATCAGAACCATGATGTAAAACAAGTGTCTCTATCTGATAAGATAGTACATGGAACATTGTGAATGTGTATGATCTCACTGAAATATATCCTTCCTAGATTTTCACTTAAAAGTTCTCTATGATAGGAAAAAATTGAGTGACCATTTTCTACCTATCTATAATCACCCATACTCTATCATAGCCTCAAGGCAACCTAGGAAATCCCATAAAAAAATTCATTGTGACATCATCCCATTTTCTCTCAAGAATAGGAAACATTTGTAGAATCCCCACTACCTGCTGGTGTTACACCTTCACCATCTAATAGGTGGAACATTGAGAAATGAAACCAACTATATCCCTTTTCATAACAATGGAAAAACTGTAAGAACCCGTATCTTCCTTTTAGGTATGTTTTTCCTTTTCTGGTCGTTTTTGAGGAAAAGAGGAAAATCTGAAAATTTTTAAAGTACACACTGTGTACTTTATGATTACACGCTATGTACTTCGATGCCGCTGGAGGCTGTGTGCGGGCCGTGTCATGGCCACACAGAAGGCCATGTAAGGGTGACATGGAGGCCGCCTAAAGCAAAGTACTAAAAAAAAGAGTACATACTGTGTACCCCAAAAGTATATGCCATGTACTTTTTTTTTCATTAAACGCACCGGGGTCATGTCTAATCTCCAGAATCGACTTCCTTTAGGTCGTCTTTGTCCGAGAGTGCCGAGAAGCCACAGATCTTCGATGAGCCCCTGAACCTCCATCCATCTTCTGATTCGAACACTGGTGAGTGCGTTGGAATCACAGTGGTGAGTTCTCTCTTCTCCTAGAGCATCATTTTCCAATTCCTTATCTTTTCCGAGTTATCATGGGTTGAACGTTTTAGATGTTTTTTGTAGATATTTGATGTTCTAAGGCGATTCAAGCCCCATGGTTCAATTATATCGATCTTCTTACATCAAGGTAGGTGGTTTGTGCCTTCCTGTTGAAAGTATTTTATTATTTTGTGTAAATTACACCAATACCCTTGAATGGGGTATTGCGTGTTTACCATTTTAGCCCCTTTGATTGACTACTTTTCTTGTATGCTAGATTAGAGGATTTTGTTTATGTTTTGGGATAATTATTAGTCTTTAGAAATGTTTCCATGCATGTTCTTGCCTATCTGGACTGTTGGGTCTAGTTTACTTTTTTTGACTACTATTGTTTTCCCAAGCCTAGTATTGTAGGAAGGTGTGACTGTTGTTCTTCCATGAAGAGTTGCTATAGAATGCTAGCCATGTAGTTCTTGAGGTTACTTTGGCCGTTACGTGATTCGATACTTGCTGACTTTACATAGGGCCGTGATAACCTAGTGTAGTATACCATAGGGAGAATGGACGTAAGGGCTTCTCCAGAGTGTCTTTATAATATGATGCAAGACCACAAGGGGAATTAATGTTGAGTGCTTCCTCAGAGTGTCTGTAGTTCCTTGACGTGGGCCACATGGGGAATGAGACGTTGAGTGCTTCCCTAGAGCGGCTTTAGTACGATACAAGACTATAGGGGGAATTGATGGTGAGTGCTTCCCTAGATAGTCTATTCTTTAGCTGCACCAGAGGGGTGAGACTGTGTGTGCCTCCCAGAGGGTTTCTAGTACTTGTAGGTTGAACCATAGGGGTTAGGCTATGAGAACTACCTAGAAGGTTACCTGTTTGTTCTACTTTCTTGAGTGGCTTCTTACTTGTTTGTAAATTAAATGCTAGAAACTGTGGATTGTTTACTCTTGAGTACTTTCCTGTTTACTCCTTTCTATACTTTAACCTGCCATGTATTCACTGACTATTAGGAATAGATCTCATGGTGTTTTCCTACTGAGATTTAGTCTCACACCCTATTTGGGCCATGTTTTTGGGCCCAAAAAGATTATATTGTTGTAGGTATAGATTAGGGCAATCGCCCTTCTACTTTAGGTTCTTGATTGCATTGAAGATGGAGAACAGGGGACCAAACTGAGGCTTGCGATACTGAGGAGTTGTTTATCTGATTTCCTTTTGTACTTGGGTTTAGTACTATATTCAGCATTGTGACTTGTTTGGCTTCTTTCCTAGACACATATGTATCATGCATCATTTAGATATATGTATGTTCTAGTTGTTTCTTTATCTCAGTCTTATGTTGTTTCCTGTTTTTGGATATTTACTACTTCCGCTATTGTATATTTGTTTCTCTTCCGCTGTGTTACTCTTCCAATGAGGGCATAGTTTCCCCATTATCACAACTAAGGCCCTCACTCCTAGTCGGAAGCCCCTGGCATTTGGGGAAATGCACTTGAGGCCATGTGACCAACCTGGTATGGGGCACCTCTGGGTGGATTCCAGAACTGGGACATTACACAGTGGTATCAGAGGGATTATTTTCTCTTGACTTACTATTTGGATCCTTTAGCTAGGGATAGGATGGAATAGGTACTTGGTAATAAGCTATGTCCGGGAGTAGCTAACCCATGTATAGGGAAAAAGCCAATCTACCTCGTTTATTGCAATTTTTTATGGTTTGCAATTTTATAGCTAATTTGATTTCACCTTGAGTGATTCACATGTTTTGTGCTGTTACCGTTGATGTTATTGAGGTTCTATTTCTGTTGCAACTTGATGAGATGAGGGTATGCCATCTCATGCATCATATAGGCACTTTCTTCAAATCGCATGTCATGCATTCTTTCTATGTCATCTAGGATGTATTAGCGATTTCATGTTGTTTTGATAGATGTTGTGTAGAATATGCATGCTATTTTGATAGATTCCTTGATAAAAATCTTTGTTTCTTGTTATAACATTGATTGTGTAAGGTTTTACTTGAATGAATGCCAAATTTTGGTTCTTGAGATGTTATGGGCCCTCATGGACCGGAATTCGGTGGATCATTGACTTGTTTACCTTGTTTGTAACTTGTTGAAGATGAAAAACTTTGATTCTCAGGGAGTATGGGCTCTCATAGTTCATAATTTGTCACTTTTAGTGTTCGTTTCAGTGTTTTCTGGGCTCCGGAGTAGTTTCTGAGGTTACTGTCCAGAAAAACCCAGAATACACGCCGTGTAGTTTTGACTACATTCCATGTGTTCTTCTGTTCAGGAAGAAACAATTTTTCTTAAGTACACGTCGTTTACTTTATGTACACGCCGTGTATTCTCTAACTGTGTCACAGGCCGTGTGGGCAGAGACACAGGATAGGGAAAATCTCTTGGGAACACACCATGTACCAGTTGTGCAAGGCGTGTAGTGTAATCCTATGAGTCCGACCGCGTGGTTAACAACATGGTCGGTGGAGTATCCTCTTATACACGCCGTGTCCACCTTGAACACGCCGTGTAGTCTGACTCAGGTACCTGGCCATTCCACAAACAACACGGGTTGGTGTTATCCTATATCATACATGCCGTGTCTTCCTAGAACCCACCGTGTAGTGTCAGATGTGTAGCTGGCCGTGTAGATAACCACACGGTCTATTGGGACTTCTTAGTACATGCCGTGTCCTTCTGGAACACGCCGTGTAGTGTGACCTGGGTACACAGGCCATGTCACTAACAACATAGGCCAGGTGAAGCTTGTTGAGTACACACCATGTCTACCTTGAACACGCTGTGTAGTTTTGTCTTAGGAGAGCTGTGTGTCTTAACCGTGTAGAAGGACTCGGATAGAGGAAGAGGATTCAGGTACACACCGTGTCTTAGGATAACACACCGTGTGTTTGGGGTGTTACATGACCATTTTTGAAAAAAGCACACTCCCATGTAAATGAATTAAGGGAACATGCCGTGTAGTCTTTATACACGTCGTGTAGTCATGTTTTGTAAATTTTGAATGCTTTATTTCCCCTGTTCCCTTCTTATGCTCCTAGTTTTTAGTCCTTGATAATGTGATCTAAGGTGTGATTTTGACCTTACAAAGTCATGGCACCGAGACATCCTCCGGTTGTCCGCCCGTTGCAGGGTAGTGATCAGACGCCAGATATGGCCGATTAGGGGCTTCTTGTAGATCCTCCTATTATGCCAGCCTTGGAACCAACAGTGATACTGGTTACAGGCACCGATGCACAGTTTAGGGAAGGCCTTTTGAGGATGATGCAGACCTTCCAAGGAGCACCGCCTCCTGCCTCGACTTTGGCAGACTTGACACGGGTTTTCCAACAGCAGTATCCTCCCACCTTCTCAGGGGAATGAGGACGTCAGGCTGAATAGTCATGGATAGAATCCATGATGATGATCTTTGAGCATCTGGAGACGCATCTAGAAAGGCGAGTCAATCTCACTACCTACATGCTATGAGACTCCTCCAAGAGGTGGTGGGACGTGATCTCATAGGTTGGCCATCAACAGGTTATGGCATGGGAGGACTTTCAACATGTCTTTTATGACTAATTCTATCTGGATACCTTGAGGGCCGATTGGGCTCGGGAGTTTATGAGTCTGGAGCAGGGTACTCTTTCTGTCATGGAGTATTCCTCACACTTCACCGAGCTTCAGTGTTTCACACCCCTCCAGGGCGGAGATGGGTTGTTCTTGGAAAGAAAGTTTGAGGATGGTTGCAGATGGGATATCTGCTCACAGGTGAATATCTTCAGGTTGACTTCCATCGCTTCCATCATCAACCAGACACTGATTGTGGAGCGCAATCCAAGTGATTCCGAAGCTGAGAGCCAGGGCGGTTTTGCTTCCAGAGTTTTTGCTTCAATAGCTGACAGTAGGAAACGTCATAGGGAGTCTACGCGTGGTGATCAGAGGCCGCGAGACACATCTTCAGGTAGCCAAGTGGTATGTTACCAGTGTGGAAGGGATGGGCATACAAGGCCGCATTGCTAGAGAGACCCAATGGAGTGCCGATATTGCGGCAAGATGGGTCACCTTTAGCGTTTCTGTTAGGTTTTCTCACCAGCAGCTGGTGATAGGGGTTCATCCATGACTCCTCATTCAGGATCAGTGCTACCAGTTTCTCACCAGTCTAGGAACTGGAGTTCTTCCAGCCGTTTGGGCCGAGGTGGAGGTTGAGGCTGTGGTGGTCAGTCACCGGTCTTTCAATGACAACAAAGTAGATCAGCTCAGAGTGGTCAGGCAGGGCCACAGGGATGTGGCACAAGTCAGGCTTTTGCAGTGGAGCAGACCCAGTAGGAGCAGGATCCCGGACCCTCTACAGTTCTAGGTATGATCTTATTAGCCTCAGTTTTATATTCTGCTCTTTTCGATATAGGGGCTTCCCATAGATTTATCTCTATTGCTGTTGTGGAGAGCCTTGGGCTCTACATCTTTTCCTCTACTGATACTTTGACTCTAGACACACTGTTGGGGACTAGGACGACTAGTATATGTCAGTGAAAGGAGTGACCTCTAGAGGTAGCTAAGTATCAATTTCTATGGGATCTCCATGTCCTAGAGATGATAGGTTGTGATGTCATTCTCGGGATGGACTGGCTAGTACCCTTCCAGTAAGTCGTTGACTATTATCGCCATAGGGTGAGTTTCATATCTCCAGAGGGTGGATCTCTTCTTCATAAGGGTGAGTGGGATTTCTGGGTGAGCAGAGTGGGTCCAGAGCATCATGGGTTGGGAGCAGTTATAGCCCAGATTGCTAGTCATTATCTGCATGACCATGGGACTTCACAGTTAGACTTTCCTCTAGTGGTGGATCATTTCAGAGATGTATTTCCAAATGAATTTTCGGGTTTGCCTCTAGAGCGTGAGGTATACTTTTTGATTGATCTCATTCTAAGATCGGAACCAGTGTCCATTCCCCTTTATAGGATGGCTGCACCTGAGTTGTAGGAACTCAAGAAACAGTTGGAGGAGTTGCAGGCAAAGGGTTTCATCCGACCCAATACTTCTCCTTGGGGTTCTCCTATTCTGTTTACGAAGAAGGCAGATGGTACCCTCCAGATTTGTGTGGATTATCTAAATTTGAACCAGTTGACAGTCAAGAACTGATATCCCTTACCTAGGATTGATGATCTATTTGATCAGATTTGAGGAGCCCGAATGTTCTTGAAGATATACTTGAGATCCGGTTATCATCAGTTGCGCGTTAAACCATCAGATATACCTCTTACAACCTTCAGAAGAAGGTATGGTCTATACGAGTATATGGTTATACCGTTCGGTCTCACGAACGCACCTGCAGTTTTCATGGTACTGATGAAATGAGTGTTCCATCCAAACTTAGACTCTTTCGTGATGGTCTTTGTGGATGATATCTTGGTGTACTCTCACACTCAACATGACCATGATACCCATCTTTATATCATTTTGAGTACACTGAGAGAGCATCAGTTATATACTAAGCTCTCAAAATGCCACTTTTGGATGGACCAGGTTCACTTTTTAGGCCACATTATCTCAGAGATAGGAGTATCAGTGGACCCAAAGAAAGTGAGAGAATTAGTTTCCTGGGAGCAGCCGAAGAACGTCTTTGAGGTGCAGAGTTTTCTGGGGCTAGCTGGATACTATAGATGCTTCATAGATAACTTTTCACACTTAGCAGCACCATTGAAAGGCCTGACTAAGAAGGGTTCAAAGTTTTTATGGTTAGATTCGTGTGAGTCAGCCTTTTAGGAGATGAAAGGGAGGTTGAATTCAGCACTGATACTAGTCTTGCCAGAGATGGGCAAGAGATATACTGTCTTCTGTGATGCTTTAGGTATCGGGCTAGGAGCTGTGCTTATGCAGGGAGATGGAGTCATTGCGTACGGGTCTCGGCAGTTGAGTCCACATGAGAGGAACTACCCAACACACAATCTGGAGTTGATAGCTGTTGTTCATGCCCTATGCTGTTGGTGACATTATCTTCTGGGAGAGCATTTTTTGGTTTTCACCGACCACAAAAGTCTCAGGTATATTTTCACTCAGCTTGATTTGAATTTGAGATAGTGGAGGTGGGTTGAGTACCTAAAATTCTTCGACTTTGAGCTTACCTATACGCCTAGGAAAGGCAACACTGTGGCCGATGCGTTGAGCAGGAGAACTCAGTTATAGGCAGTTGAGGAGTCCAGCCGTGAGTGGAAACTTATGTATCTGTTCTCTAAGATTCATTTGAAGGTGCATGACAGACAGGTGAAAAATTTTCTATCTTATGTAGCTGTTACCTCTACACTTCTTGATCAGGTGCGAATGAGGCAGCTATCATATTCTGAAGGCCTTGTCGTAAGGGAGAGTGGGTTAGGAGAGGACCCTATTCCTGGATGGACCGTAGGCAAGGATGAGATCTTGCGTTTCCAGGGACATGTATGGGTTCCAGAAGATATACGTGAGGAGATAATGCGGGATTTTCATTCCTCTGTTTGGGCAGTTCATCCTGGTGTCACCAAGATGTATCACGATCTTCACCTCTAGTATTGGTGGCTAGGTATGAAGAGAGATGTTGCTGGTTTCGTCATGAGATGTTCTACTTGTCAGTAGGTGAAGGTGAAACATCAGCGACCATCAGGTCTTTTACAGAAGTTACCCATTCCTGAGTGGAAGTGGAACAAAGTCGCGATGGACTTCATGACAGGTTTTTCGAGATCACCTCGTGGGAATGATGCTGTATGGGTCGTCGTTGATAGACTTACGAAGGTCGCTCATTTCTTTCCAATCAAGGATACCATCAATGTTGATGAGCTGGGATGGTTGTACATCCGTGAGATTGTACGTTTGCATGGAGTTCCACACTCCATTATTTTAGACAGGGATACACGTTTTACTTTTCGGGTCTGGCAGGGGCTTCAGAAGGCTTTGGGTACATAGGTAATTTTGAGTATAACATACCATCCCTAGACAGATGGCCAGTCCGAGTGTACGATTCAGGTGCTTGAGAACATGCTCCGAGCATGCATTTTGGATTTTGGAGGTTCTTGGGAGAAGCATATACCTCTTGTGGATTTTGCCTACAATAATAGTTTTCAAGTGACTATTCAGATGACACCTTATGAGGCTTTGTACGGTAGGCCGTGCTGATCACCCTTATGTTGCCTGGAGGTAGGGGAGACAACTTTTCTGGGACCTCGTCTTGTTCAAGAGACCACAAAGTATATAGAGTTGATTCAGAAGAGGATGGCTACTATACAGTCTTGTCAGAAGTCATATGCTGATCAGCGGAGACGACCTCTAGAGTTCGAGGTCGGGGATTGGGTTTTCCTGCATGTCACACCGAGGTTGGGACATAATAGGATTTGGAGACAGGGTAAGCTTTTACCGAGGTACGTTGGGCCGTTTGAGGTGTTGGAGAGAGTTGGGCCGGTTGCCTATCAATTGCAGTTACCTCAGAGGTACCGGGCTATACACGACGTTTTTCATGTTTCTCAGCTCCGAAATTACTTTTCAGACCCGTATCATGTCTTTCAACTCGAGGAGGTTGAGTTCGAAGCAAATGGATTGTTTGAAAAGCATCCTATCCGGATTGTCGATTGCAGTACAAAGGTTCTCCGTGGCCGGTATGTTCCTCTGGTACGGGTGCTATGGCAGAATGAGCGAGTATATGACGAGACTTGGGAGAGGGAGGCCGAGGTACAATCGCAGTGGGCCGTGTCATGGCCACACACACAACCATGTAGGGGTGACATGGAGGCCACCTAAAGAGGAGTACGGTAAAAGGCGAGTACACACTGTGTACTCCAAAAGTACACGCTGTGTACTTTTTTTTTCATTAAATGCACTGGGGTCGCATTTAATCACAAGAATCAACTTATTTTAGGTCGTCTTCGTCCGAGATCACCGAGCAGCCACAAATCTTTGACGAGCCCCCAAACCTCTGCCCGTCCTCTGATTCGAACATGGATTAGTGCGTTGGAATCACAGCGGTGAGTTCTCTCTTCTCCTAGAGAATCGTTTACCAATTCCTTCTCTTTTCCAAGTTATCATGGGTTGAATGTTTTAGACATTTTTGTAGATCTTCGAAATTATAAGGCAATTCAATCCCTGTGGATCAAGTATATAGATCTCCTAACATCAAGGTAGGTGGTTTGTACCTTCCTATTGAAAGTCTTTGATTATTTTGTGTAAATTCCACCAATACCCTTGAACGGGGTATTGTGTGTTTACAATTTTAGCCGCTTTGATTGACTTCTTTTCTTGTATGCTAGAGTAGAGGATTTTGTTTGTGTTTTGGGCTAATTGTTAGGCTTTTGAAATGTTTCCTTTCATGTTCTTGCCTATCTGGACCGTTGGATATAGTTTAATTTTTTTGATTGCTTTTGTTTTCCCAGGCCTACTATTGGAGGATGGTGTGACTATTGTTCTTACATGATGAGTTGCTGTAGAATGCTAGACAAGTAGTTATTGAGGTTACTTTGGCCGTTACATGATGTGATACTTGCTGACTTTACACAGGGTTGTGAGAACCTAGTGTAGTAGACCATAGAGAGAATGGACGTAAGGGCATCTCCAGAGTGTCTTTATAATACGATGCGAGACCACAGGGGGAATTGACATTGAGTGCTTCCTCAGAGTGTTTGTAGTTCCTTGATGTGGACCACATAGGGAATGAGATGTTGAGCGCTTCCCCAGAGCGCCTTTAGTACGATACGAGACTATAGGGGGGAATTGGCAGTGAGTGCTTCCCTAGAGAGTCTATTCTTTAGCTGAACCAGAGAGGTGAGACTGTGTGTGCCTTCTAGAGGGTTGCTAGTACTTTTATGTTGAACCATAGGGGTTAGGCTGTGAGAACTACCTAGAGGGTTACCTGTTTGTTATAATTGCTTGAGTGGCTACTTACTTGTTTGTAAATTAAATGCTAGAAACTATGGATTGTTTACTGTTGAGTACTTTCCTATTTACAGCTTTCTATACTTTAACCTGCCATGTATTCACTGACTGTTAGGCACAGATCTCATGGTGGTTGCCTTCTAGGATTTAGTCTCTCACCTTATTTGGTCCATGCTTTTGAGACCAAACAAATTATATTGTTTCATGTATAGATAAGGGCAAGTTCCCTTCTACTTCAGGTTCTTGATTGCATTGGAGCTGGAGAGCAGGGGACCAAGCTGAGGCTTGCGATGCTGAGGAGTTGTTTATCTGCTTTCCTTTTTTTACTTGGGTTTAGTACTGTATTCAGCATTGTGACTTGTTAGGATGATTTCCTAGACACATATGTATCATGCATCATTTAGATATATGTATTCTTGAGTTGTTTCTTTATCTCAGTCTTCCGTTGTTTACTATTGTTGGATATTTACTGCTTCTGCTATTGTATATTTGTTTCTCTTCTGCTGTGTTACTCTGCCAATGAGCGCATAGTTTCCCCATTATCACAACCAAGGCCCTCGATGCTAGTTGGTAGCCTCTGGAATTCGGGGAAATGCACTTGAGGCCATGTGACCAACCCGATACAGGGTGCCTCTGGATGGCTTTCGAAACTGGGACATTACAAAAATACTAGTGGCGTAAGTCATGGTACATCTTGATAAGATTGGTATGTATTTTCCATGAAGTGGAATGAGACACTCAAATAAAATCCTCTTAGACATCATTATGAACCCAGAAACATCCATAAATAGGAAATACCTCATCCAAATCAATGTCCAAACTATGCAATGAGTCCTCACCTGAAGCACTTTCCCTTAGGACAAATCTCTCAGGATATGAAAGATGCCTCATATTAACTCTATCTATAAGTGAAGAAGTCAATAATAAAAACATGAGTAAAGGCTATCCGTGATGGTCATGTACCTCCAAATGCATCTTAGAAAAAAGGCCACCAACTTCTACTCACTACTAGCCTCCTAAACTACCTATTTTTGAGCCTTCCGACTCAGAGAATCAGCCATTGTATTGCCCTTCCTAGGCATATAAGAAATCTTGAAATTGACGGACTATAAGTATTCGACCTGCCGTCATTTCATGTGATTCAAGTCACAATGTATGAAAATATATTTGAGGCTTTTTTGATCCATGTATGTTATGAAATTATATCCCAACAAGTAATGAATCCAGCAATTTAAGGCGTGAACTACATCTTCTAGCTCAAGATCATGCATCAGTTATTTCCGCTCGTGAGGTCTCAACTAATGAGATCCGTACACCATGAATTTATCTCTCTACATCAGAATGACTTCTAGCCCGATGCCTGATGCATCACAGTAAAATGTATATCCTATTCTAGGATTAGGTAGGACTAGGATTAATGTCCCCTTCATATTATTTAGACCATGTAAACATGACACCTTTCTTGGTCAAGACTGCGAGCGATGCTATATGGAATGAGAAATCATATATAAAGTTCCTATAATAACCATCCATCCCCAAGAAACTCTGTATGTCAAAGAAATTATTGGGTTTATCCTAAGAAAATATGAATTTCAACTTCTCTAGGTCCAAATATACTCCTAATTTTGAGATAATGTGAATCAAGAAGAATATCTTGTTGATCCAAATGTGGAATTTTGTGATATTAGTATACAACTGGTGGTCTCTTAGTGTATTCAATATGATATCAAGATTTTTGGCATGGTCATTTTGAGTGTTAGAATACACCAAGATGTCTTCCATGAAGACTACAACAAATGAATCCAAATACGGGTGGAAACCCAATTCATCAAAGCCATGAAAATTGCTGGTCACTACGAGAAAAACAGGCTTTTGCGATGGGATTAATTCCCGTCGCAAATAGTCCATCTAAGAGGTTATTTGTGAGGGGGTTCGACCCATCACAAATAACTTGTTATTTGCGATGGGATTTGGGGTCCTGTCGCAAAAAGTAATGAGCGGTTTGGCACGGGATATGCGCCAAAGCACGAGAAGGTTATTTCCGATGGGGGAATCCCCCCGTTGCAAATAGTGTGTTGGTCGGAGGATATTTGTGACGAGACCCGTCGCAAATACTGGCGGCGGTAAATGGGTTTTTGCGATGAGATGTTGTTCCATCACAAAAAGTGTGTTGGTAGGAAACTTTTTTGCGACGGGACCCGTCGCAAATACCCTTTTAACCCCCAACAACAATTAATGCAGACAAAGGTATTTGTGACGGGATACCCGTCACAAATAGTCCCGTCGCAACTAATCTAATCTATATATACCCCCTCTGTTTTTCTTTCTCTTCCCCCCAATTCTTATTTCCCCTCTCTCTCTAAACTCTATTTTTAGAGTGAAAATTTCTCTGATTTGGTTTTTTTTACGGAGAAGTTGTGAAGTCATTTACATCAATAGAAGATCAAGTTTAAAGGTATTTATATTTTATTTAATTTAGTATTTATTTCATTTTTATGTTAATTTTAATTATTGTTGATTAGTTGTAATTAAATTTGATTTAAATTGTTTTGTTATCAGTATTTATTGGTAATAATAAATTGAAATTATTAGTACTAATTCTTAATAATTAGTAATAATTAATAATTATTAACGAATATTAGTATTGTATATAAATAATTACTTGCAATTAGTAATTAGTAGTTGTAAATTGTAGTTATTAATATCAATTAACGCCAATTAGTAATAATTATGGTTAATTAGTAATAATTACGAGTAATTAGTAATAAATAGGAATAATTAGTAATAAATTTGAATAATTAGTAATAAATAGGAATAATTAGTAATAAATAGGAATAATTAGTAATAAATATGAATAATTAGTAATAAATAGGAATAAATAATAATAAATAGGAATAATTAGTAATAAATAGGAATAATTAGTAATGAATAGAAATAATTAGTAATAAATAGGAATAATTAGTAATAAATAGGAATAATTAGTAATAATTAGGAATAAATAAGAATAATTAGTAATAAATAGGAATAATTAGTAATAAATAGGAATAATTAGTAATAAATAGGAATAATTTGGAATACATAGGAATAATTAGTAATAATTAGGAATAATTAGTAATAATTAAGAATAATGAGGAATAATTAGTAATAATTAGTAATAATTAGGAATAATTAGGAATAATTAGTAATAATTAGGAATAATTAGTAATAATTAGTAATAATTTGTAATAATTTGTAATTATTTGTAATAATTTGTAATAATTTGTAATAATTTGTAATAGTTTATAATAAATAGTAATAATTTGTAATAAATAGTAATAATTTGTAATAAATAGTAATAAATAGTAATAAATAGTAATAATTAGTAACAATTAGTAATAATTAGTCATAAATAGTAATAAATAGTAATAAATAGTAATAAATAGTAATAAATAGTAATAAATTGTAATAAATAGTAATAAATAGTTATAAATAGTAATAAATAGTAATAAATATTAATAAATAGTAATAAATAGTAATAAATAGTAATAAATAGTAATAAATTGTAATAAATAGTAATAAATAGTAATAAATAGTAATAAATAGTAATAAATAGTAATAAATAGAAATAATTTGTAATAATTTGTAACAAATAGTAATAATTAGTAATAATTAGTAATAAATAGTAATAAATAGTAATAAATAGTAATAAATGGATGATGAAACTGAAACTCATATGGATATTGATGATGTTGAGGAGGAAGATAAATACATTGACATTGACAGCTATGAATATGAGGATGAAGATGGACATTGACACATTTAAATGCTGGTTATAATCATAACTAATATATATCTACATATAATAGTTATTTTCAACTATATACTAACAATAATCATTTTGTGTTTCATATGAATCCTGAGCTATTTTGTGAGTTGCAGGAGGCCGAGCTATCTTTGGATGGGGGGGATTTTGGATCATTTGACCCTCATCCTACTGGCGGTTCATGGGGTATGTGGAGGGGGCACAATTTTACACAATTGATGATTCCTGACCCTATCCCCGAGTGACGTCCACATCTTGGCTTCGATCCACGCACACGGAGGTATGATAACCTGTATATTTTAGTTATCTTTTATTAATTTATTTATATATATACTAATTGTTTGATTATTTATTCATTTTACACAGTTTTGCGCATGTAGTTGTTGGATAGGGGAGTGCCATCTTGCACAATTATTTTTCTCATCCATGGATCACATGGTAACATATTCCTGTGGATGTGCGGCTTGACATGTTCAATTATTGGCTGGTACGTAAATAAATAATATTTATTTTGAAATTTATTTTATTAATAACTTGATATTATAAATTATTTGTAGGGTTTGTGGTATCCCATCGATGATAGCATGCGTGACACTATCCACGCGGCATGACATGTGTCTATGCGTGACCATTTCCGTCAGTTTTTGCACAATTTGAGAAGAACAACCATTAAGAAAGCATGAGTGATAGAATTTGATGAGTCGTATAGAGTCCACCGACCAGAGTACATTTTATCTCACGTTTGGGATGAATTAAGTTTACACTAGTTGGGTGGTGGATTTCAGAGGATATCTTCAGTGGGTCGGCAGAACCGGGGGAGATAGGAGGTGACACATCGAGCTGGTAGCCATACATTCAGTATGCATAGAGAGCATCTGGTAAGTATCTTTTTTAAATATTTTATATAACTTTAAATAAAAACAGTTTATTTTATATTTCTGTAGGAAGTAGAGAATCCTGATATTACGGAGTATGACTTTTATCAAAGGATGTATAGTGATCCAACCACTGGAGATATTAGAGGTGATCGCCAGCGTCATATTGTGGTTAGTATTTTTTTCAGTTTGACAATTAAATGCATATAATATTTTCACAATTTTAATTTCAAATTGGAATTGAAGGAGTCATATGAGGCTGTGACCTCTCAGACACAGGTTGAGAGTCAGGATGAGATGACTGATCAGAGCAGTGTCCACAATTTCGATGAGGCATCATGGATACAGGCGACTTAGTATGGCTTTGAGAAGGGCTAAGTAGTTGGTATCAGCTCTCATTTGACTCTTGGTACTTATTATGGTACTGATACGATGTCAGCATCCATCTCGAGAGGATCTCGTGGAGAGAAATCATCTTCTACCTCAAAGTATCAGGAGTAGTTGTGAACTCAAACTGAGCTTATAGAGAGTTTGTAGAAGCAACATGAAGAGATGCGTCGGTAGCAGCAGCAGCAGTAGCAGCAGCAACACGAGGAGGAGATGCGTCGATGGCAGCAGCAACAATAGTAACATCACGAGTAAATGGAGTACATGCGCAGTCTGACTCATAGTTTAGGGATGAAGTTTCCTCCACCATCTCCTAAAGCTCCTCCACCTCCTCCAAAAGGCGACCCCCAGTGATTTTTTTTATGTTAAAAACATTTGAATTCAAGATTTGTTGTAATATAAACTATTTACAGTATCTGTCTTTTATATTGGTGCAAATATTGCATAATTTGTTTTTGATTTTCAATATTTTATTATTTATTATAAGTACTACTTTTTTAATATTTGTTTAGTTTACTAATAATAATAATAATTATATTTTATGATTTTTTTATATATTTTTTGTAAACATTGAGAATTTTAATAATTTTTATTATTATTTTAATAATATTAATATTAATTTTTCATTAATCATAATTTTATTAAATATATTTTTTAGTATTATATATTTTTTTACTAATAATAATAATAATAACTTTTGATGATTTTTTTATATTTTTTTGAGAATATTGAGAATTTTAATATTTTTTATTTTTTTATTTTTTAATAATATTAATATAATTTTTTCATTAATCATAATTTTATTAAATATATAATTTTATTATGTTTAGTATTTGTGATGGGACCTTTTGTGATGGGCTTCCGTCGCAAATAATTGAAATATAATTTTTAAAAAAAAATCATTTGTGACAGGATGACAAGACTGTCGTAAAAGGTTTTATATATAATGTATATAATCAGAGAGTTATTTACGACGAGACACTTTCCTGTCACAAATACTATTTTTGACGGGCCTGTCGCAAAAGGTTTATTTATATATAATGTATATAATCAGAGAGTTATTTGCGATGAGGCACTTCCCCGTCACAAATACTATTTGCGATGGGTCTGTCACAAAAGGTTTATTTATATATAATATATATAATCAAAGACTTATTTGCGATGCTGTTTTCTGCAACGGGCTATTTGCGATGGGGCCCCATCACTAAATCCTATTTGCAATGAGGCCCTGTCACTAATGCCTATTTGCGACGGGATCCCGTCGCAAATAGCCCTTCACAAATACCTCTAATTCTAGTAGTGGGTGAATTTGTGAGATTGAATGACATGACCAAATACTCATACAAGACATATCTACTATAGAATGCTATACATGGTATTTTTGATGGTCTAACTCATACCTTATGGTAGTTTGACCTCAAATTAATCTTTGATAACACCCAATATCCCCAAATCTAGTCAAATAAGTCACCTATATGAGAAAATGGATATCTTTTCTTAACTTTTAGCTGGTTCAACCAATGGTAATCCCTGAAAATTCATATGGTTATATCCACCTTCTTAGAAAAAATAATGGTTGAACCCCGTGGTGAAGTAATGGGTATTATAATGACTTTATATTACAAGCATTCTAGCCACCCCTTGAGATCCTACAACTCAGTAGTAGCCATCCTTTAAGGAGGAATGAATTCTGGTGATAATATTGGTACTAGATAAATGGGAAAATTTACCTATCTTTTAGGAGGTAGGTAAGAAAATGTACTAGGGAATACATCCCTAAAATGATATAGTATAGGATTGAAATATGTATATTTCATTCCTTGATAATATATAAAGAGTATATAAATTTAAAATGTCACCTCACTCAATAAACGATGCACTGGTCCAGCTCGAGCTGTATGGACATCCCATCCACCCTTATGAATATAGACACTTCCCTTTGGGGATGAAAATTACACCCTTAGGTGATAACAATCAACATGTGCATGGAGGGGAGCCAAAAATTCCATCCTGATATTGATATCAAAACCTGTAAACTCAAGGAAAAGAGGTTCCATGTAAACTGATAACCGCCAATCTCTAGGGGCACTCCCTGCATTGGTGTACACTTTCTGATTGACTTCCTAACAAGTTATCGAGTGTCATCACCCAACAAAAATACTAAACCTTGAGACCCAGCCTCTCCAAAATTTCCTCTTATATAAATGATTGTAAGGTCCTGTATCAAATAAATAAAATACTAGAGTCGAGGATAATAAAATCATACCTCATATAGTTTAAGGCCAGATGCTCTGCTCCCTAGGGATTGGTTGTATTGCATAAGTCCATCCTGACCTACAACCCTGAGATATATCCTAATTTCCTTGGGAAGTCCTACTCTTATGGAATTGTAAATCTAGTGTTTGAATCCATTATCCACATCCACCTCCTCAACCAGAATGACTGGTAGTGATCTAGCCACCTTCTTGATGAGGAGCCACTAATCCCACTCCTGAAGGTGGAGTTAGTGCAGATCATCTTCTACTAAACACAGGTGTAAAGGTCCAACAAAACTTCTGGAGATGCCCCATTCTACCATAGGCTCTGCACTCAATTAGGTCACTATCACACTAGGCTTCATATGACCCTGCTAAACACACTGATGATAGATCACATGGCTATCTGGGCACACACTCTGGCCACTACTACCGCCTCAAGAAAGGTCAAAATGAACCTTCCTGTTGCTAGACAAACTACTACCCCATTAATGGATTGAACCATCATGCCTCCCAACTTTATCTTCTCTAAGGTTATGCTTGGTGACAAGGTTATGGTTCACTATATTAGTGATGGTAGTAAAATGAAACACATTCACCTGAGATCACATGATGTACATGAGACCATCCTCAAATCACCTCACTACCACCAATTAATCACTAAAAAGAGTTAGAGAGAAGTGATGAAGGTTAGTAAAACGAGTTGAATAATCCATCACGGACATATAACCCCATTAGAGGTTCATAAATTCCCTTTCCCTACCATACCTCATTGTCTTAGGAAAAAAAATTCATATAAGGCTATCTGGAAATCCCTCCAAGACATAACTTGATGCTGATATACCTGGGTGAAATCATCCCACAATCTCTTGGACGATCCTCTAAGAATTTACGCTATGATCTTGACCCTACTCCTAGGAGGTGTCTCCAGATTAATAAAAATAATAACATGGACTCCATCCATGACTTAATAGCCTGGGGTCCACCATCCCCCAAATATGTTTGTGGATGCTACTACTAAAATTCCCATGTCAACTACTCTATAGTAGGGGCCAGTATCAGGACCCCCTGTATGGTTTGTATGATTCATAGGAAACCCTATCAAAACCAGTCATTAGTGCTGAGGTCTGATATAACAGTAGGTTCCATAGTTGGAACTACATGAGGCAATTCCGGAAGATCAGGTCCCACCACCTCTAGAGCATAGTCATCGACAAACTCTTAGCACATGACCTAAGTCTATTGTGGTTTCATATTTCAATAAATTCAAAGGAGACACCTCAGCCAATATTCAATAAAAAAATGGTCATAGATACAAAAATAGGATAGGTACAAGCCTTCTAATAGAAAGTTCAACACCTCTATGCCTACTCCTAAATCCAGGTCTAGGTGATACAATAAATTTTAATGAAATTAAGAGATACCCCCAACTACCCATTACTATAGTTGGTTCAAAGGATAGTTCTTTGTTACATGTTAGAGGTTCTAGTATATGGAGTTTCAATTTCAAGTTAAAGAGGAAAACACCCTTTATATTGCAATTGGAACCCCCATTTAACATAAACCGTATATTTTAATTTCTAAAGGATCAATAAGTTCATATGTGTATTATATATATATATATATATCATGGTCTAGTTATATGATTTACCACTCCCAAGTTATGAAGTCCTATGATTTATAAGTTGTAATTGGCATGTCATGTAACTGCAACTAGTCTTTTATGATGTTTCAATTAGATGGATCACCATTCCCAATTTATGAAGGCACAAAAACTCTTTAACTTATAATTATAATCTATATAATCACAACCAAATAAAGTTTCATCCCTTGTAACAATTGGTTCATGGCTCAAACATATGAATTTTTTTTAGTTAAGGTACCATCATCCAGATATATGGGAAAACAGCATTTGGGTTGATGTTGTCATGTCTTTTAATTTATTATCTTATTTTATCTACAAGAAAGGTTATCATAACTCCAAATATAGTAGTCAAGGTACCAAAATTATACTGTAAGAAATGAATGTAGTAATATAAACATGGCATGGCATATTCATGACATGTGAGTTTTTAGGTACCTGTAATGATGCATGAGACAATACCTCCTTTCCATACCAGGCCAATGGTACAATATAAACTAGAATAATAAGTGATAAAATCATTTGCATCTCCCAATGGTGAAACTAGTATAATAGTAATAAGTATAACCCATAACAACAATTCCCATCCTAGGTCATTTTGATTTCTCCCAGTATGTGTGTTAGATACTCCCAGACATAAGATCATTACCAAATTTTGACACATTCCCAATCTCTTGTCTAACAAGAAAAATAACAAGACAAAAGGAAAATAACTTTGATACCACTTTGTAATGTCCCAAACTCAGTTCATTCATAATTAATTAAACCTAGTTCACCACATGGACTTAAGCATGCCTCCCCACATGCCAAAAGCTACCAACTAGAAGTAAGTGTCTATGATGGTACAACGAGGACACTATACCCTCATGTTAGAGATGAAATAAAAAGTATTATAAAGGAATAAGTGACAATAAATGATATGATCATAAAGAAGTATAATAATTAAATCATCTAGTTATAATAGATAGACTAGTATAAACAATAGTATAACCAAATCCAATATCATATAAATTCTTTTTCCATGTCTATATGCTATAAAAATATGTGGATACAAGGGAACAGAGCAGCAAGAATATACAACATACTATAAAGAAATTAAAAAATATCAAAAGTTATCTCCACTAGAATCACGAGAATAGGATCAATCATCTAATCTCTTACTCCATTCTAGTACATTAGAAATCAGGTATCTGAAGCTAGATCCTTTCCTTTTTCCCTACCTACAACCATAAATTCTATCTGGGTACCAACTAGTGGCCCAAATAGGGTGTAAGATATACTCAATAGGCCACCACCGACAGTGTCTATAACAAATCTAGGTTGTTTATATAATTTGTAACAGTGTTAAAGTATAATAGGAATAGAGTTGTAATAATAAAGTGACATAACCCAATTACAAGCACATATTGTGACAAGAAATTCATAAATGAAGAATATACTATATACGAGAGTAAATCATCAGCAATGAAATATGTTGAGTTTGTAAAGTATCATACCTATGAGGGTAATGAGACAATTCCATTGACTAGGGAATCCTCTTGAAGTCTATGAATATCATCTATAGAAAACTTGGTATAATTTTGACCTACATGGGTTAGGACCCAAGGCCATTGACAAGGGAGTCCTCTTCAAGTCCATGAATCTCATCCATAAGAAACTTAGATAGACTTGGTAAGATCCCATAGAGTAAATCCAAGGTGGACCAAGTAAGATATATCCAAGGTAATAATACAAGGCATCCAATGTAAAAGAATCATTGATGCTATATTGTGATGTCGGTTCCATACCAATATATCCATTATTAACCATTTAATATAAATGGTTAAGGAGACATGTTAGTGTCCATGCCCTTTATTAATTAATTCATCACATTCATTTAATTAATCAATTCACTCCCAGGTGATAAAAATAGCATCAATTTTAGTGTCCATTCCCTTTATCAATTAATTCAACACATTCATTACATTAATCAATACACTCTCAAGTTATAAAAATAGGGGACATGTTAGTATCCCTTCCCTTTAATATCCATTTACATTACAAGAACAAGCTAAGATATTATCCATTTAATTTGATAATTCTTAATTAATCTATTTCATCATCTCTTTAATTTATAAATTACAAGGTGCCATAAGTTGTATTTAACCTTTAGAATCCCCTTTTAATTAATATGGATTCCACTCATGGGTGGAAATATCAACTCACCCAAGAGGGTGGCATAGTAATCGAAATTTAAATGAACTTACCTTAATAAGTGGTTCATGTTAAGGTTGGCAACCTCAAACCATTTCAAATGGGAAGTAGAGTGTCAAGATATGTTTTATAATGTTTAATTTGAGGTATTATTCATTTTCAAATAAACACATATAAGGTTTATCATTTGACACTATGAAGTTATCTATAACCATCATGAATTTAAAGGGAAAATGTATAGACCACCCAACTTATGTGGGTAGTATACTCCTCATCCATTATCTGCATTTAACTTAGGATTGAATAGAATAAATCAAAGTAATATATGAATAATCTAAAAATAGGGAATATTCAGTCGCATGTATTTAGAATTCTATACGGCAAGATAAATTAAGAAAATAAGGAAGAATATTAATGATATTAATGATATGAATCCAATGTGACCAATAGTTAATGATTCCAATATCAAATGAAGAATGTTTTCCAATTAATAGAGTAGAATAATTTGGGAGCTCTCAAGAATGGAGGAGGCTGTGTGTGGAGAGGAAAAGAAAATGGAGGAGAATTATTAGATAATATATGGGAAAATGGGAAATTTACCCATTTTTAAAGGGAGAATTGTTTGGATACATGGTTTTATTAACTATGATCCTAACTATGTGATATCACTGCCTAAGTGGCACTAACAATTCATGGTTTACGCATGGTTTTCCTAACCATGTGAACACCGTGTGTATCAAATCTAAAAAATGTCTACACTATTTTTCATTTACATGTGTCCTCCCTTTCATGGATTTCCAAACAATGATTCTCCTCTTCAGGGCTACATGGTTAAGATGCATGATTACAAATAACTATGTGCTAATTGTGTGTCTCTGTCTGTTTCTCCAAAAATTGATACCCTGAGCTCCGAACAATCCCCAAATGCTCCCAAACCCTTCCTTAATTCTTAAACACCTTTATTAGAGTAAAAAAGGTTTAAGATGAAATTAAAGTATCTGCACCTCTCAAGAAAATCCTAGATGTTATATGTTACATCATGAATATCCTTATGTCCATGATATTCAAATTTTCGTTTGAAGTTATTCTTTCATGTGTCTTATGATTCAAAAGTTACAAAAGTGGTAAGGGGTTTATGTTTCAATCCCATTTTAATGAGGATTATTTATGATTTAATTTACTTTGAGGAAATTATATGATCCTTATTAGGTAAGCCCATTTTTTTATTCTCTTCTATATATTTTTGTAATTTTTATGTTTAAGTACCATTTTTATCTCTTTGGTACTAAAAATGGGTTGTAAAACGTTTTTAAGAAAAACTAACTTTATTTCTGCACTTTCGGTTAGAAAACCTTTTTTCCTATATCTATGTTTTATAAAATGTTTTCAAGAATGTTTTTGACTATTCTTAAATGAATATTTTAATATATTTTTACCTATGTGTGATTTTTTATAAAAAGTTTTAAAAAGAACATTCTTATCATTTTTTGAACAAGATAGTTTTTATTGAAGGTGTGAATAGAATCATTATTTTAACAGTTACAGTAAGAATGGAATTTCTCATGATCATGTATAATAAATGATTTAAATATTTTTTAATAATTTTACATGGTTCTTTTCAATGAATTTTTTTCCACATATTTAATAACTTTTTAGTTTTTAAAAGTGATTTTCAAAGTGGAAATGTTATTTTGATCAAGAATGTTTTTAGTGATATTTTAAAAGTATTTATATTCATAAACTACATAAATTCTTGATGTTACTTATACCCCACTGGGGATATGTTGTAATGATACCATTCTTATTCTTTCTCTAGATGGATTATGATTTTATTAAAGATATTATTATAGAACCTGTTTCTTCTCCACAGGTAAATCAAGCAATGAAATAACAATGATTATCGTTATGTTGAAAAATGAAATATTTTATGTGTTATGATTATTTTATGGTTCTTTAAATTTTTTATGATGAATGGTGGGCCTGATATAGCTCATGATGATGGGTGAGCCTGACATAGCTCTCCAATTCATTAGGTAAAGGGACGAAGCTAACCGGTTATAGGTTTATCCTAAGAGATCATTTGAATTTACCGAGTAAGTTATTCCATTTGTAAGAGTGATATAAAATTGATGTTCCAAGTTACAAACATGTTTTATTATGATTGAATCATTTTTTAATTAATCCTTTAGTAAAGGATTATTTTCACAAGGATCATGATTGTTGAGATATATTTCTCTTGTCTTTTGTTAAAAATTTATTCCATGTTTCATGATTTATAAACTAGGTTTTGATGGGTATGAATTCTATTATGTTTTGATCATGTATTTAATTATGTCATAATACCCTTATGATCATCTCATACTCACTGATGAAATCTAATTGTAAATGCTTATGTTTAATCTTACTGATCAATTGATCCCCCTTCTTATGTTTCCTTTTCTATAGGTTAGAAAGAGTGATGTTAAAAAAATAATGTCTAGAATAATTTCATGTGTGTAGAATTTTATGGGAGATATTGAAAACTTAATGTGGAATAAGAAAATATGGGTATAGTAGAAAAAATTATCATTTAAATACATGAGTATTTCTATGTAATATTTTTTCTTAATTCTCTAAAACTATAAACCTAAAAGTCCCTTGGATATGTAAGTGATCCAATGTTTCCATTTAATTTTTTAAGTCTTGGATGGTTGAAATTGGGTCACACTTATCGGTATCAATTCCATAAATTTAAATATTATGTTTTTAGAACCAGATATAGGAGTGTGGGTTTTGGGATGTTATAATTGGTATCAGAGAACAGGTTTAGATAACTTTGGAGATTAGGAAGTTTTCTTGTGAGTTTAACTTAAAAGTTGGGGATATAATCATGGGTTTATAAGTTTAAGATTGACCATAAATTCAAAGGTATAGACACCACCTTTTTAGGTATTAAGTGATGGGATTTTAAAGTGTCTAATGATATTTTGGGTCGAATTTTTATCAGGTTATGTTATAATTAACCCATAGGTGTATCATATGTTTTAATGTGAAGGATTTTTTTGGAAAAAATGCTATTAAATTTTTTTTGGATATAAGATGAAGGGTATGATATAATTTTTTTGGTTAAAAAATTATTTAATGTTAATGTTATAGAGGTAATTTAGGATGTAGGGTTATTTATTTGTGGAATGATCTAAGTTGAACTTTTGGTTTTATTATTGAAATTTGGAGATAAATTTATATTTATTCATATGATGGTTTAATTTTTTTGGGTATTATCTTACCTTATGCTAATCATTTTAGTTCTGGTTAATATCTAATGATAATAGGAATAACTTGTTATATTTTTATAGATTATGTGATCCGTTAGAAGTTTATTTTAGTTCTTTAGGAAGGAAAAATTCATCTTTAATACTCACCATTTGGAGAAAAAGATAATATTATGGTGGAAATTTAAAGGAAGAAATTATACTTATTGAGTAAATATATTTCATTATTTTCTTAGTCCACATAGTGAAGGAATTCCTCAACTCTAGGAAAAGGATCTTGAAACAAAAAATGTTATCCTATTACCTTGATTTATGATGAATTGATAGAATTTTTCACATCTCATTGGTTTATGGTTTTTTGGTAATTGAATTTCTCATGACCATTCACTTTATTATGATCAATATTATCTATCACTCTCCATAAATATTTAGACATTATTATTTTCTTCCATGTCTATATTTTCACTTCCCACTAATGTTATCCTATTTGGAAACCTAGTTATGTGTTATTCTAGATGACCTTTATATTTCCATTTACCAATTTTAAAAAGGAATTTTTATTATCCATTTTTATGATGTGGATTTTGAAAAAAATTATTTTTAAATATTAAAAAGTTTTTCTTTTCATGTATGTATGTTTTATCTTTAACTCCTGGGAATTGATTTTGAAAATTTTTAAAACCCTTTCTATTGGGAACGAGATAAAATTTCGAGGATAACATTCACACAAGGGGGGAAGACTGTAACAAACCATTCATTATTAAGATAAATCATTTTAATTATTTATCATTTTAAATTATTTATATTTTATGGATTTATATTCATTATAATAATATTAGGTAATTTTTAGTCAAAAGAAAAAAAGCTTTATTTCTAACCAAATTGGGTTTTCATGCATTATATGGTTTTATTTAAAAATATAATTTATAAATTTTAGAATTTTAATTTTATAAAAAGGATATAAGTTTTTAAATCAGAATATCAAAATTATCTTATAATGAATTTTTGGGAATTTTTTGAAAAGTTTGATTTTTTCAATGAATAGTAAAAAATACAGATTTTTATTGAAAACTATAATTTATTTTCAAGTATTGACAAAGTCACATTATATTTTGGATTATTTGTAAAATTTAATTCGTTTGTTTTGATTAAAAAAATCTAATAAATTTTATTTGAATCAACATTATACTTGAATTTGGTATAATTGTTTTATACTTAATTGGCATTTTTCTGAAAAACCATTTTTTATCATGTTTTGTGGATGCAATATTAACTTAAATTCTGCCACTTATATGAATTAAGGTTAAAAATATTATGATAAAGGATAAAAAAGAACCCAATAATTGAATTTAATATATTGGATGAGTGATTTTAAACCATACTCATCCAATATTTTATGTTATGGAAATTTTGTTCAATTTTTCTTTGAGAACGGCTTATATATAATTTTAATAAAAGAAAAATATAAAATTTCACTCTCTTTATTTTAAATTTATATTAAAAGTTCAAAGAGGGATAAAAATAATTTGTAAATAAATATTAAAGTTTATTTAAAAAATAATTAAATTATTTTTATTGTAAGATTTTTTTAATTTTTAGTGATGAAATATTTACATTAAATTCTTACGCAACACCAACATAGTGCTTATGAAAACAATAGAGAATTAAATTAAATGATTTTAAAAACATCAAAAGTAATATTTTTATATGATTTATTCCATCAAAAAAGTTTTATAGTTAATAATGATGTATTATTTATGTTTTAATGGATTATATTTTAATTCTATTGTTTCCATGTTGTTTTAATAGTCAAATTATGTGAATAGTTCTTAAAATGGAATTAATAATATTTTATGCTCAATATATTTTATAAAATTATTTATTTTTTTAAAAAAAAATTAAAGAGGAAAAATTGGATGATAAATTGTTATAAATTTCACCCCTTTTCCATTTATGATCCAACTGTTAACTTATAAGTAAATTTATAACCCTCTTATTTTAAAAAAGTTGTTACCATGGTTAAGGTTAAAAATGGTTAACATAAGGGTTAATCCAAAAGATAATGTTTAAAATGATATTTAATCCTATAAAAATTTTATTTTACGATTATATTAATACCATATTATTCTTTTATTCAAATAAATTTAATTTTTTAACCATTTTTATGATTTATAAAAATTTTATATTATAATATTTTTTGTATTTCTAAAAGTGTGCCTCCCCTCACTTATAAAAGGACACCCATATCCTCTCTTCTACACAACTAAAAATCATTTTGGTTCAGAAAATATCTACCCAAATCTACTACTAACATCACTTCCCATGTTCTATATGTATTATTTTGGGAATAATACCAACCTTAGAGGGATTAAGGTGTAAATAAAATAATATTGTTTGAAGAAGAGGTATAACTTTTTACCGAATATTTTAGTTTGATTTATTCTTATAAATTTTTAAAATATTCTTAAAACATGCCGACATAATAACAACAGTTTATTAAATATACTAATATGTTGTTATGTTAATGGAATAACCTATATCCACCCAATTCTCCCATCAAGTGGTAAATTAAACCATCCTTCATTTGTACGGCGGACTACCACCTCACCAACCGATGTAATTAATTTTACATGATTGCCTCTCATGAATGGTTATAATGAAATATTTTTATGTATATATATATATATATGATATTAATAACATAATTATCATTTTTAAAGATAATATTTCATATACTTTCTTACCTTTCCATCCATTGAAAAATGATAATGTCGTTTATGCATATGTGTGGATTACCATCTCCACAAAGCGATGTGATTTTTATTTCATCACCACATCACATGTATGGAATATATACGTTTTTTAAATATATAATATTATATTTATGATATAAATATCATTATATAATGATAAAATTATACTTACCATATTTCCCTCATGCTCTTTGAAAAATGAAAATGTTACTCATGAGTACATACGACTTACTATCTCCATGATTGTAACATAATTTCTTTTTCATTGCCATATTTTATGGTTGGTTTTAAAATTATAATTAATTTATAAAATAATAATTATTTAATTATTATTATTATTTTGATGATGTAATAATGATCTCTTTGACCACGGTCGGCATACCAAATTTGTTTTGAAAATTTGAACCGAATATCCTAAAAAACCTGAAGTGAACTTAACCCATTAAGTAATTAAATATTTCATTTAAATAAGTGAAATAAATATTTTAATAGTAAGTTATTAAGCCTAAATTTGTTTCTTAATAAATAAAATAATTGATATAATTTTATTATATAGGTTTTAAAGGACATACATAGCAGGTTTGGACTCGATGTAAGGGATTTCATCTCAATTTCTCTTCATTGAGGCATGTTTTAATGAGATACACCTAATTTATTTTATATGGTGTATATTATTACCTTTTACATATTATATCATGAATAATTCATAATTCATGGTATTTTGTGTTAACCTTCAAATTGTTTCATCCGAGGGGATTTGACTTGAAAGTTACCAAGTGATAAGGGTTTTATAACTTAATTTTCTTTCATTGGGCTATATAACTTATTAATTGATTATATTATGTGAAGATAATATATGAAATTTAATTTTTTGTATTTATATTGTATTTTCACTTGTTTTTCATGGATATATATTTGTTACACATAATCAATCCATTGATTAATTCTCAATTAAATGATATGATATTTGTAAGTGTTATTATTCTCAAATTATCTTTCTTTGGTATATATGTTTATTTTATGCACCTATATTATTTTATGATGTGTATATACTAACCATTTTAAATTTTATATCATGAATATACTTATGTTCACAATATTTAAAGTTTTATTTGAATTTATTCTTTCATGGGGATTATGATTCAAAAGTTACCAAAGTATAAGGGGTTTATGTTTCAATCCTAGTTTAATTAGGATTGTTTAGTATTGAATTAAATTTGAGGAAATTATATGATCTTTATTATATAAAACTTTTTAATTCTTATTCTACTATGGATATTTATGTAATTTTTATGTTTAAGTACCATTTTTATCTCTTTGGTACTCAAAATGGTTCAGATTTTTTTAAGAAAAAATAACATTATTTCTCCTCTTTTGATCAGAAAACCCTTTTCTCCCATATACATGTTTTAAAAAAAATCATGATTTTTTTTAATATTCATAAATTATTTTTAAAATTCATTTTTACTTATTTTTACATTTTATATTTTTTTAAAAATAATCTTCTTTCTAATTTCTGAACATGGTACATTTTACCAGAGGTGTGAACAAAATATTTGTTTTAACAATTATGGCATGAACTGAATTTACCAATTCCATGAATAATCAATGATTTTAAGATTCATTTATAAGTTTCAATGGTTTTTTTAAATAAAATGTTTTTCATAATATTCAAGAAATTTTTAGTTTTTAAAAGTATTTTTAAAGTGGAATGAGTATTTTCTTAAATTTTTAATGATATTTTAATAATATTTATTTTTATCAATGACATAAACCCTTAATGTTAATTATTATCCATTAGGGATATTTTTTAATGACACCAAACTTATTATTTAATTATATTTATTATGATTGTTTCAAAGATATTTTCATAGAACCTATTTCTTTCCCATGAGTAAATCAAGCAATGAAAGAACAATGGTTATTGTTATGTTGAAAAATGATTTTTTTTTAAATTTTATGGTTCCTAGAAATTTTTTATGATGACAAGTGAGCCTGATATATCTCATGATTACGAGTTATCTAGATATATCTCTCTAATGCATTGGGTAAAGGGATAGAGATAACCAATTTTAGGTTTTTACTAAAAGATTATTAAAATTTTCTAGTTTGGTTATTCTATTTGTAAGAGTAATTGTAAAAGTGATATGAAAATGATGTTCCAAGTTACCAAGATGTTTTCATATTCTTTTATCAAGTGCTAATGAATCCTTTGTTCAAGTATTGTTTTCACATGGCTCATGATTGTTTAATTATATGACTCTTGTCTTATATTGAAGCTTTGTTACATGTTTCATTTTTTAAGAACCAAGCTTTTATGGGTATAAATTCTCTTATGTTTTGATCATGTACTTTGATTATGTCATCATACCCTTATTAGCATCTTATAATCATTGAATAAATCCAATTTTTAATACTTATTTTTACCTTTACTGAGTATGTTAGCTCACCCTTCTAATATTTTCTTTTCCCCAGGTTATGATGAGTGATATTAAATGAATAATGTTTTGAAAGGTTTCATGTGTGAGAATTTTTATAAAAGATATTTAAGAATTAATTTTTAATAAGAAAAGATGGATATAGTGGGGAAAATACTCATTTGAATACATTAGTGTTGTTATTTAAGAGTTTTTCCTAATTATCTAAAACTTTAAACCTAAAAGGCCCTTGGGTATGTAAGTGTTCCAAAATTTCCACTTGATGTTGTATGTTTTGGATGGTTGAAATCATTTCATGTTTATTGGTATCAAATCCATAAATTTAAAGATTTTGTTTTTATAATTATATATGGGAGTGCGGGTTCAGGGATATTATAAATAAATAATGATATAAAGGATTTATCCATTCTATTCTTTAATAGAAGCTGATATCTCAATCCCTTTGATGGGAATATAATCACCTGATTAAGTTCATAGATAGGATTTTTCTATGGACAAGTTCATTTTTGAAAAGGAAAACAAAGAGACATTATATATATTGGTTGATGACACTAGCATGCAACCTACTTTATTAGAGATATCAAGATAAAGAGATTATATTACATTGTGTATGTTCGTAGGAGTTTACGTGTCATTTCAATACTAACTTGTTTCTCTATGAGAGCTTTGGCGTGTTGCTAGACTTTAATTTTAAAATTTAGGTAGTGTAGTCAAATTCCACTGAGAAAGGGGACTAGAGGGTCATATGCTAAGTGTATTAGGAACCCTAGTTAAATTCTATATGAATTTAACACATTGGATAAATATTATTCTCATACACGGTTTAATAAATTTTCATATAGGTTTGATAATAAATATTTAATCACCAGTTATTTTAGAGAATATATATATTAGTTTAATATTTAATAAATATTTATTCACCATGTAAGTATTTATTTAATTTTGTGAATATAAAAAATAAATTTATTTTTCTGATTTATTCACAAGGTAAAAAAATAATTATTTATTTAGTTACGTGAAATAAATATTCATTCACCTATTTTGGTGAATATAACATTTATCTATTTATTTATGAATAATGAATTGATATTTATCTAATTAAATAAATAATTATTATTCATGGACCAATAAATATTGAGGAGGATTAGTGGACCATGTTTAATGGTCTAGTGAGAAATGACATATTAAATATCATTTGAATAAATTTTAATTAATTTATTTTATAAAAATAATATTTATTTTATCAGTGATTTTAGCATAGGTCAATTAAATAATAATAATAATATTATTATTATTTATACATGGGGTTTGACAAGAATTAAGAAAATAATAAGATTCCTTGAAAAATTATTTATTTTCTAACCATATCCATATATAAACCCGATTATGAAATTTTGAAGAATGGAGAGCCACATTCTTTTATTGTGCACAATGAGTTCTAGAGAGAATCCTCTCAAGCCCAAGAGATCTCTCATCCTTAAAATTTTATGAATAAAATAGATTAATTCTCCTCCTCCAGCAGAGGAAATTACTTCTCACTTGAATGATTTAGTTGTGGTCAACATTGATCATCACAAGCGATAGATTTGTTTGCACTAGCACCTTGATAATTCTATGAAGATGACCAGAGGTTAGTGGAGCATGTGTGGATCCTCGCTATAGGAAATCAATACTTGAATCCTTTGACACAATGATGGCACAACAAGAGTGGTCTACCGATTCATCAACTAAGAAAGAATCAAATTAAAGTTAATTTTTAATTAAATAAATTAATTATAAATTTATGTGAAAATATTCTCTCTATATGGATTCTGGGAAATCATTTCTATCTAGTTCTAAGAATAAATCTGAAGAAGTTGATGGGAAAATTTTGTTGGGCTTGGGGTCGACTGCTTCCATTGTGCCCCAAAACCTTTGAAATATATATAAATACATATACATATATATATATATAATTGGATATAATTTAATATAAATATAAATATAAATATAAATATAAATATAAATATAAATATAAATATAAATATAAATATAAATATAAATATAAAAATAAAAATAAAAATAAAAATAAAAATAAAAATAAAAATAAAAATAAAAATAAAAATAAAAATAAAAATAAAAATAAAAATAAAAATAAAAATAAAAATAAAAATAAAAATAAAAATAAAAATAAAAATAAAAATAAATATAAATATAAATATAAATATAAATATAAATATAAATATAAATATAAATATAAATATAAATATAAATATAAATATAAATATAAATATAAATATAAATATAAATATAAATATAAATATAAATATAAATATAAATATAGATATAAATATAGATATAAATATAAATATAAATATAAATATAAATATAAATATAAATATAAATATAAATATAAATATAAATATAAATATAAATATAAAAATATATATAAATATAAATATAAATATAAATATAAATATAAATATAATTATAATTATAATTATAAACATAAACATAAACATAAACATAAACATAAACATAAAAATAAACATAAACATAAACATAAACATAAATAAACATATATATATATATATATAAACACATATAAATATACATATAATTATGTAGATATATACTCACATAATATATAAAAATATAAAAATATAGAAATATATATATATAAATATAAATTAATAATTAATAATTAGTAAATAATTTGTAATCTATAATTTATAATTAACAATTCATAATTATTTTAAATTTTAAATTTTAAATTTTAAATAATTAATAATATGAAATAATAATAATAATAAATAAATAAATAACAAACAATTAATAATAAATAATAAATAACACAAACACATATAATTAACAATATTTATATATATACCCACATGATATATATATATATATATATATAATTAATGATTAATAATTAATTTTCACCATAATGATAACCAATCGTAGTATAGGGCTTACTTGAGTGGTAAAGTCACCCTTAATCATGCATCAAACCCAGGTGGTAGTGAATTTCCATGTACAATAGTAGTGAAAGTATTATAGTGGTGGTACTATTCATCACAAATGGCCTTCCAGACCATGAAATTAGGCCTGCAAGCAACAAGGCCTCGGGGCCATCAAATATTGAGCCTCCGTGCTATCTTTTAGAGTATATCATGACTAGTGGATGGCAAGATAGTGTGGGGGAAGACTCTTAAAAAGTTTTTTAGATGCATAATGATCATCAGAGAGCAGCTACTAGACACAGGAAGCAGTGATTGGGTATCAAGAGCATGATTTAGGGAAGGTCTGATGCAATTTTATGTGGGAAGATGATGGAAGACCATAGATGAGTCTTTAAGGTATCATCTAGAGTATCAGATAATAGAAATGTGGGAAGGGTTGTTGTATTTAGGGACCTTTTGGATATATCTCAAGGTCTTTGTACCTCTAGGCCTTCAAGTCATGTATTTTTGTGCTTTTAGGACCTATAAGGGTTCTCCCTCAACCCATCCAAAAAGTGGGTTTATCTAGAAAAGAAAAAAAAGTAATTAAAGAAGATAACCAATCTTACAAAACCACATTTAATGATATGAAAATAGAACATAAGTCATGGCACATGTAGTGAGTGGTCAATTGTCATTCTCTATTGATTCTTGTCCAATTTCAAAAAAATATAACCATGATCTCCATCATAGTCCCAATGAAGTTGAGGGTTCTAATACCACTAAGATATCCCTTGTCATTGGGAGTCCCTCACGCCGAATAAATTACCATGCATTTTCCTCACTAGACCATGAGTTGAATAGTTAACTATCTTCAGACATAAATTTTTTATCCCTTGTTGATTACCAAAATTCCTTCAACCGCCCCAAGATGGTATATATGTTTATAAATATCTAATTTAGCCACAATGATAACATTTATAAGATTTTGTTGATTGGTTTTAGATGGTAAAACCCTTTTCCAAAGTAGTGTAAGGAAATGAATAAAAAAATTTTCCCCACAAGATCCATCCAAACATTTGTATTGAATAAAATAAACAAATAATGAAAACCTTTTTTCCCTGATGATATGACAACTCCAAGACTCTCCACACAATATTAATAAGGATCACTTAGAAGCATCCTATATATTCCTTTATCATATTTTATCTGTGAGCTACATAATCTCCCAAATCTTTTTAAGTAATTCAATAAAGACAAGATTTTTTAGATCTTTTAGTTTTTATCTTGAAGAAAAATAATAGAGATAAATCAAGCCTTTAACTTTAAGTTTATATGATAGGAATTACATACACCCATCTCATGGTCTTTTCCTCCTTATATAGTATTCAAGGAAATTCATTAAATTATAAACATTTCATAAAACCATTTGAACTTTGAAACCCATTAAAAACTAATTATAATATTCATACAATGTCAATAATAAATTTAACTCTTTAAATATTTCATATTCTATCATAAAAAATCCTTAAAATATCATCCCGTGATATTCAAATTGATCATGATATCTTATAATGGAGAAATAATATCTTACATGTATTATTGAATAACTCATGCATTATCATACACTAAACCATGATGAAACTATATTTACTATGTTGTAGTTTATACCAGCACAAACCATATCATGATTTATGCCACAACTTCCTTTGTAATCTTTAGTGTATATTTTCAACAATCTCTCACTTTAACTAAATTATCTTAGAGTTAGTACACTTTAACTTTATGTCACATCATATGTAACAAATTTGTAAACCATATCCAAACTTCTTTTGGATATCATCCAATATTCATTTTGGAGAAGATATCATTCATTTTCAACACATGTTACATCTATCAGGAATGGTGGAGTTTGTTCATTTTCATTTCTATAAACCGAATGATAAAATTGGGATGTTAACATGACCTTGGTATTTATACATAGGTAACATAGATCTTTAATGAAGGTAGTATGTTTAGAAGATGATATGTTTCAATGGTTGTGTGTAGTGGTTAGTCAAAATTTAGGTGGAAAACAAAAGTTACAAATACATATAAGGGTCTTTTTATGAACTTGCATTATGATCCTTCCTCATCATTTTGTGGTAAAGGGAAAAATATTAGAGTCATTAGTTGTTATAGAAGAGTAACTTTCACTATTCACCTAGGGTTTATAGTCATGTTAGGAGTTGCTACAATGAATCAATGGTCACCTGGATCAATATTGGGTTCCTCAAGTACTTAAAAGATCAGTGCCACCTGGATGACTGGCTAGGAACCAATATAAAGGTGAGGTGGGACCATTTGTACATGTGGACTGTGATGTGGAAACAAAGTATTCTGATATAATTTGTATATATCAAACCATTGTAAATTTAATTTATACTGAAAATGATAATAGTGTTATCCCATAGAAAAAAGTCTCATTTCCAAAACACATAAATCCAAAGTGTGCTTTTCTTTTTTTTTTTCACTTAAAATATTGCGTGTGTTGTGATTTTTATTGATTGCGTGTGATGTTGAATTAATGATGTGATTTAGGGTGTGTTGACCTATTAAGTTATAATACATTATTTCATGGGGATCTTTTGATCTATGGAGATTATCAGAAATAGTTTTAGTGTGATTTTAAATTCTCATAGTTTATTTTCTAGTATATCTGTGTTGTGAATTCCAAATAAGTGGTATTAAAGCTTGTGGTCCTTTTAGCTCACTCAAGAGCACACTAAATGGAATATTAGTTAACATCCATTATATTTCATTGATTTCATTTTGGTTTTAGTGGGAGTTTACTGATATTAGAAAGAATAAGATGAGAAGAAGGTAAATTCTGGATAGACAAGTTCAATGGATAGAATTTAAATTAAAGAGAATGTATATAAAGTATCATCTCATTAAAAAATACCTATACGTTTTTTTAATGGGAGTAAAACTAGAGAATATGGAAAAATCAAAATGGGAAAGGTTGGATAGAAAGGAACTCCGGTTTATTGGGATTTTATTATCCAAGAATATAGAGTTTAACATCTGGGAAGTGAAAACCATGGCGAAGTTAATGAAGGCCCTAACATACATGTATGAAATGTTAATAGTATTGAACAAAGTGTTCATTATGTAGATGTTGTTCAATATGAGATTGTAAAAAGGTAAATCTATAACTTACTATGTGAATGGATTCAATATGATTTAATGGAATTAGAAATCAATCAACGTGAAGTTTACAGATGATGTATAATATCATTTTTGACATTTTCATTACCAAAATCATTGGATCTAATGGTAACAACCATAATAACCTCTTTTGGGAAAACCTATTTGGTGTTTGAGGATGCAAGAAATATAATATTTAATGAATAAATTATATAGATGGAAGTCTAAGCACCTTATGGTACCATATTAAATTTATAAAGAATAATACAATCACCTCACTGAAGAATTTAAAGAAAATTAGAAGATAAGTCTATAGAAATTATTCAAGGAAAATCAACTAGTCATGGACCTATATATTATAATTTTGGTAAGAGATGACATCTCAAGATGAATTTTAGATATCATAGGGTAAATTTTGGTAAGATCACTTCTAGAAATTCTAGTTATATGAACTCAGATGGGGGGGGGGGGATAATAACTTATTGCTAAGTTTTAAAATACTAGCGGATTCATGGGTTATTGAATCCAGGGAATCATTTAAATCATTGGCGGATAAAGGATTCATGGTGGATCATGTATCTATAAAATTGAGGAAAGTGAATTTTATGTATTATGAGGCTCTTTAAGTAATGGGGAAAGGTGACGTCAATATACAGATAAAAAACAATTAATTTGTGAAATTAAAAGAAGAGAGAGAAAATATAGGGATATGAAAAAACTTAATTTATATAGGATAGATTGATGAGGTGGGATTTGGAATAATCATTTACAAAAGAATTTGTAATATCACATGAGAATCCTCCAATTTCCCAAAGGCCTTCATTTTTTATTGATTTTGACAATCCACTTTTCAAGGGGTGAGGTGAAACCCTTACAAGTCCCATAGGCATAAATATTATATGGCCTGTAGGACTTAGAGGAATTCATTTCCCATAGTTTTAAAACATTACATACAACTCAGACTAACTACTTAGAACTACTCCTCCCTAGCAGCTTCATTGTGAAATCAGCTCTCCACCTTTGCATGGCTATTCGACTAGGATTTCCTATGCATGCAAAGGCTTATCCCGATGGCAGGTGACATACCATCTCATTTTTTCAATCCGTTTTAGTTTTTGCTGTGGTGAAAGCTCCTTGATCATCCTCCTTCTCGAGCTTGTCTCTTGTAGGTTTTATGGTTTGTATCTGCACTTAAAGTGGCCCGAAGGCTTTGAGGTGGCTTGAAGACCTTACTGAGCTGAAGTCCTAGGTGGCTCGAAGGTATTAAAGGACCCGGGGACCAAATCGGTGGCCCGAAGGCCCAAACAGGGGAATAGTCCTTGCTGATATAGTGACAAATATTACCTTTTACAGTCCCACTACAGTACCTGCTACAATACTGCTATAGTACCTGCTACATTACTACTACCATACTGTTACAATACCAGAAATATGCCTCCACCTAGAATTGATCCCGGGTTGCCTGGATGCACTTAATGAGTCCTCACCAACCAGGATGAGGCTCATGTGCTATCACATGAGGATCCATGGTGGTGGAAAAGGGAGTAAAGGATGGGATCCAATATCTATTAGAAGATCATATGGAGTGACGATTATCAATGTATCAATTTAGAAGAGTCTAAATTTATGGAATTATTATCTCATAAATCTTAGTGAGAAGAACATAAAGGTTATAATAGAGAAATTCATTCTAAATATTGATCACAAAGAGTTTAAATGTCGTGAGAGTTACATGCTTAGGAAATAGATAAGGGTGTCATTCAACTTGAATAGATGAAATCCTATATCTTCAAATTTAGTGATAGGTTTTAGGGGACCATACTATTATCTTTGGTCATATAAACAAACCCAAATAATGCTTGATCTATATTTAAGAATCAATGTATATGGGATTATTGAAGAAACACGTACCCATAAAGCTATTTTAACAGTCTCCATATTCTTTCTTGACAAATAATGTTTGATGAAGATCAAGAAGCAGTAAATTAGAGATTCCTACCTCTATAGGTGATCTATTAGACCTTGAATCCAAGTTTATAATTTGAGGATTCCCATACGCTTGAAGGGGTGATAGTGACTTTATTGTGAAGTGATGAACTTCATACCAAGTAAAAAGTGTTTTGGATTGAAGTAATGAAACCAGAGTAACACAACATTAAGGATATCATCCCTATATATACCTATCTCTATGTTTTTCATTTAATGAACATCATTGGACACACTATAAAAAAACTATAGGTTTTTTGTGGTTTATTAATGATAGTTATAAATAGCCATTAATAATTTATGAATAATATATATAAATTTATTTATTAACAAAATTTTATATGAAACCACCACATTGTAATTATTAGTCTCATTTTTTAAGTAATCCACCACTAATTCAATTTTTAGTGGTGGTTATTTAAAACCACCACTACTAAATCCCTAAATTCACACACAACCTCCCCTCATCCCTCCTCCCCATCAATCTCATCCAGTCGTACCCCTCGATCCCCTTGATCCAACTACCCACCATGCCTCCCTCCCCTTGATCTGCTGAAACCCCTCCCCTTGATTCCTTATCCCAAGGAATCCCTCCCCTCCCCTATCCTCAATACCAGCCCTAACTCATGATGACACCACCCCCTATCCTTTATCCCAACCCTAGCATTTTCCTCCTCTATCTTTGATCCCAACCCTATCTTACAAGGATATTGTCCCCTCCACTCGATCTCAGACTTAGCATATAAAGTTATTTCTACAGTTGATGTTTCCTTTATTGTGTATTTATTTCTGTTACCAATTCATATACATGTCATAATCTAATCTTTAAGTTCTGGTTATGTATTCATAAATCTGAAAATTTTTTTCTCACAATATGGATTTTATTTATATGAATCATTATATCACAATTTATATTTCTTTTTTATGAAAATGTATTTCAATCTTGTATTGATGTGTTACACCATTTTCAACTACTCACATACATTTTCACTGCTTATGTTTTCTTTAATTTATTGTTTTAATCATTTTTATTCATATATATTTGGAATTGAATTTTGATATATTCTCTATTGTTTATTTTTTTTGTGAAATTTATTAAAATAAAATTTAACCCAATAATACCCCTATTATATTTATTTATCCTTTTATGTTTTTTTATCTCAATAATATAATTGAATAAAAAATTATAGTGTTATTTTTTACTATATATTTAATGTTGAGAATTGTCTTTGTGAAAGATAACATATCCCATAAACATATTTTATTATAATTTACAACATATTTTGATTTTATATTTTTATTATTTGTATCATATTGGTGTTATTTAATCACAAGTTATATTTCAAAAATGATTTCATTTTACTAATATGTTGTATATTTTTCATAGTTATTTATAATAGTATAAAAATGGATAACACTTGGATTACTTTACCTCAAAATACACATAAATATCTTAAAGGGTTGGATACTTTTTTAGATTTCTATATTGAAAATGAATATGTTGATGGAAGAATTAAATGTCCACATACTACATGTAATTTTTGGAGATAGTTTAACCGAACAAAATTTTATTAATACTTGATATTTAATTAATTTAATATTGGATATGTGAAATGGATTTGACATGGAGAATTGAACAAAACCAAAAGTTTTATTTTTTTCAAAAATCATAATCGTCAAGCTAACGTCTCGATAGTAGAGAATGAAATTAGAAACATAATTATTCATGATTTGGGAAAAAAATGTGAAGATAATAACATGTTAATAGATTCTCACATTGAATTTACAAATATTAATAAAGGAAAAAACCTAACCAATCAATAAAATGAGTTTTATGAACATGTAGAATATGTAAATCAAGAGTTTTATGGGGGGTGTTAAAAATATTCAAAGCTTTCATTTATATTGAAATTATTCCATATCAAGTGTTTATGTAGAATTACAATTAAAGAAATATCCATGATATTAGATTTATTTCATGATGCTTTTGGTAATACTAAGATCCATAAACCATTTTATGAGAAGAATAAAGTTATTAAAAAGATGGTTCTAAATTATATGAAGATACATGAATGTCCCAATAACACTATGCTATATAAGGGAGAAGATTCATACATAGAGGAGTGCAAATAATTTCATACTTTTATATAGAAATCAATGAATAATAATGAAAGGATTAATGAATGTGAAACTTTGAAGAAGCAGATAAATAAAATTCCTATAAAGGTTTCAAATTACCTTCCTCTAAAATATCAATTACAAAGATTATTCACATCATCTAAACCATAGAGCAGATGACATGGAATTCAATAAAAAAACATTAATGGGTTTATGTGTCATCTAAGAGATTCAACTTCCTAGAAATATATTGATTCTTTACATCTAAATTTCTTTTTAGACTATAGGAATATATATCTAGTATTGTCCATTGATGTATTTAATCCATTTGAGACTTTAAATACCAGTTATATCACAAGACCACTTATTTTTATCCATTATAATTTTCTTCAATGCATGTTTATGTAACAAAATTATTTTATTATTTTAATGATTATTATAAAATAATTACAATAGTTATGGTAAAATGGTATGGAAACATTTGATGCATCATCTAAAAAAAGATTAAAATGCATGCTTATATACTGTGAATCATCAGTCACTTTCTAGGAATTGAGAATTTTTATGGATAGAATACTCTCACCGATTGGGAATGTTTATTTTTTAAGTTTGATTTCAACTCTAAAAGGTCTCCTTTTAGTTAAAATATAATTTTATATGCCGTCATCGATTCCTTGATGCATCTCATAGATCTTAATTTAATAATTCATTGTTTTATGGACAAACTAATTTAAGGACAACTCCAAAATTGTTAACTAAGTTAGAAATTTTGACACAATTATCAAGTGTTGTAGAATTTGGGAATGGGTATCAGTTAACCAATGGTGGTAAAAGAGTTTTTACCACATCAGATAGAATTAAAACACAACAATGGAAGATAAAAATTATATTTTTCAAACTTCTTTATTGGTAAATATATATGTTACATCATATTATTTATATTATGTACATTGAGAATAATGTGTTTGATAATGTGATTTTTCCAATACTTAATGAGTATATAAAAATATAGGATCATCTTAATGTATTTAAAGAGTTAGAATAAATTAAAATAAATCATGATCTATAAGAAAATGATAATGGTAAGTATCTGGTAGTAATTTTTTATTAAAAACCATGAAAAAGATGTGTTCCTTTAAAGTCATAATAATGTGAAAATATATGATGGATATTCTAGTAACATTTAAAGATTCATTGAAATAAAATATAATAGGGTACATGGACTAAAAATTCATGAATCACATATTTTTATGGAGGAGTTTCTACCATTGGAATTGCATAATTTTTTACATGATAAAACAAAAGTAGTCATAATTGAGTTTTTCATGTTCTTAAGAGAACTCTCTAATAAAAATTTATATCACTATGAGATTAAAAAATTACTATAAATAATTATAAGGACATATTTTCACCTAGAGATGGTATTTACCTTATTACTTTTTAAAGTGATGATTTCTTTGATAGTGTATTTGGATATGGAAGATAAATTTAGAGGACCCATACACCATCGATGAATGTATCCTATAGATATTTATTATCTTTTTAAATTTTACTCACAATTGAATTATTTTTTTCAAACTCGAAACATATAGGGTTATTATGTGTTGATTAGTGAGTTACCTTGGTTAGTTTAAGTATTATGTGAAGAAACAAACTCAACTAGAAGGATCTATTGCTGATGGTTACTTGGCCAAAGAGTGTCTTAATTTTTTTAGGTTTTTTGATGGGATTAAGATGAGATGCAGATGAGTTGGATGTGTTAATGATAACTCATATTATTTTTAGTCCTATATTAAAAAAATCTTTGCAATGTTATGTTTTTTAGTTCAAAATACATCCTCATTTTCATAAACTCATATAGATTCTATACAAACACAATGATTTGTGCTACTAAATAGTGATATCGTTAAACCTTTTATTGAAGAACCAAAGACACAAAATAAGATAAGACTTCACATTTTAACTCAAAGTGAGAGACAAATAAAAAATATATTTAAACAAAGATATTATAGGTTGGTTTTTGAACTTAACCAATATAAATATAACTTAAATAGTACATTAATATCACAATTTAGATAATGCATCTCAAAAAAAGTTTCACAACTCAAAGACTGAAAGGTTTAGTTTCTTGAATATTAGATACATAAACATATTATTTTACAACACTTTCAAAAATTTGTGCATAATCATGCTTCTATAGAACCTTTTCTAGATATCTCACATGATATGATCATCTTCATAGCCCAGGGATGGAAACATAAGAAATGGGAAATCTTATATGCTCAATAAGGGAAAATAATATCATAATATATCAGATTATAAACAAGATGGAGAATATGATTCAAACATAAATATCTTAATAAAATATCATAAGACCATATATTATAATAATAAAACATTATAGAGAAACATAAGATCATAACATGATCCTTAAGAAAGAATAAATGTTATGATTTGGCTCAAAATATTTATCAATAATCACAAAACACGTGGACAAGATATAAAAGTTCATAATACCTTAAAAAAAGGCATAATTATGAAAACATAGAATTTCAAGGAAATTTAGTGCATCTTGAAAATTTATCATAACATGATAACAAAATCAGAAATGTGTCACAACCATAAGCATAAGAAAACCTTTATGAGAAAACCCATTATAACCATTCCTATTCGAACAAACTCATAGTTTTCATGCATAAAAATGTGACAAAATCCATCTTGTCCATTCCAATGTGAAAAACTCATTATATCCATGCCTGAATATCTCATGAGATATAAACTTAAACCATTGAATTATAGGAAGATATAATACCCCAACCATAATCAACCCTATATATGTGTGACATTTAAAATCAATCATCACCATATCTTAATGAACCCATGAAAAAATAATGGGTTTCTTAAATATCCAAATAGAAATCATTAATTTTTTCATAAAGAACACATTTAAATAAAAATGGATTTCATAAAAATTTAAAATGGTACAAAACAACATCATGAATTAAATCGATTGATACAAAAAACTGATCACCCAAAATAATCACACAATAAAAGAAAAATTTATAGTGAAGCATAAAACATAACCACATTATGGATATATCATTTTAAGATAATGAAAACCAAATCACGAGAAGATTTTTTTTGAAAACATTTTGTATGAATCATTGTAAAAGTCATAGTTATGAGTATATTTTCAAAAAGTAACTTTAAAAAAAATCAAGAAGAAAACATTTCATGAAAATGGATTTGGAATAAAAACTATTTTTACCTAGAAATAAAATAGATAAAATAATTCAAAAATGAAAGTATTGTAATAACTACATTCAATAAGAAATTGTATAACTGAAAGAAATGTGTTAGAGTTACCAAGTCCCCTAATTTTACCTATGATTTCCAAAAATGTGATTTAACCTCATATATAAAAAATATAAATATATTAATTACCTATTTGAAAAACTTATTCATATAAATTTACATTTATACTCTTCATTAATAACAATTCTATTCATGTATTATATTGTTACGATCTTTTTTCAATATTAGGTGTTAATAATCTTGACCATTTTGAATTAGGTTCAAAAAAGCAGTGTCGATCTTCCTTCTTATAGTAATGATACTCATTTTCAAATCATTAAAGGTACTATAATTTATATTTTATAAAGAACTAGAATGTTATAATTCCATTATATTGTAGTTTTAGTCATGTTTCATAAATATGAAAACAATGATGAACTTGCTTTGAATTATTTACCAATATCGATATATTACCTTATAACGACCATTATTTTTTTGTTATCCATAAAAAAACATATTAATGATATATATATATATCATATATACTCATAAAATATAAACTAAAATCATCCATTATGGAGACTGTGAAAAATAGAATGCATCATTCCATAGAGGCGATAGTCCGCACGTACACATAAATGACGATTTAATTTTTAAAAGGGAGGGAGAAAGAAGTAACATCGTTGATAATTTAAGGAAGTTAAATATTATATATATATAATAAATATTTATTTAATTTCTATTTTGGACTATCCAAGTTATGCGGTGAGGGAAAACAAAACATGTTACGTCGTGGAGGCGGTAGTTTGCACAATGCATGAATAATAGTTTCATTTTTCTTAACAGAAAAGGTAAAGGTGGTTAATGATTGTAACATAATTATAATAAAATAATTTTGTAACAATGATACTATTTTTTTCATTTTAGTATGGATAAATTAAATTTTGGGAATAATAAATGCACATAATGAAATGGAAAATAGGTAGGAGTTGTTAGAAATCTATACCATATAACTTGGATTATCTTCTTTATAAAGGGGGTTAAACCTTTGTGGGATGGAATTTTGAAAAGAAAAAAACCAATTTTAGGTTTATAATAGTGGTTAGGATAGGTTTGGGTAGAATTTGGGCTTAATTTATGGGGTTTTGGTGTGATGTGAAGTGAGTATAGGAGAGTACCTTTTATAAGTGAAAAGGGATGATATTTTTGTAAATACTCACAACTCTTCAAAAATGGGAGGTCACTCTCAAGTAAAGTGGCTCCAAAATTGAGAAATAATGGATAAGAGAAGTGATAATTTTTATAAATTCCTCAACCAATCAATTAAAACATGTTTTTAACATGGTAATCCCATTACCTCTTAGGTTACTCATTTTTACCATTTTGGTTTTCATCACGGTAACTAGATTTTACCTCGGCAATTTGTCCTTTATTACTAAAAATAAAATGCACCTTATTATAAAATTTGAAACTAATTATTAAAAATTTAAAATCCATTTTTTTCAATTTTTTAAAAGTGATAAAAACTAATTTTAAAATACTAAATGTATAATGTATTAAAGACATTTTTTTTGGAAAATATAACTTAAGTTCTAAAATGTCAAATATGGGTTTATAAATTATTTTTTTCTTAAATTATAAATTCAATTATAAAATACATATTTGGTCTTATAAAAATGTTTCATGAATTTTAAATTCATACTTATATACTAAAAATTTCATAAAAGTCATGTTATTTGTAAAAATGATATTTTGCAATATTCACCTAAAAATTAATCTTTTTAGAAAAATAAAAAAAATTTATATTAAGATAATATTCCATGATAATTTCCAAAATGAAGTTATTTTTTTTAAATTTAACATCTTAATATTGATAAATTTTATTTTAAAATAAAAAACATAAAATACAGTGAAAACTATTTTTATAGGAAAATTAATTTTGGTATATTAACTATTCTTTTTCCTATAAATTACTAATTAGTCGAGTGTTAACAATTTATTCATACAAAAATTTAATATTCTTGAAAATAATTAAATTTTATAATAATATTTTATTAGTTTCTTAGCTATACTAAATAAGTCAATATTTAAAGTGAACTTGATTTTGTTTTGTTCATCTAATATATATATAGACATATATTTCATAATTCTATTACGAAATTTTATACCTACCAATTCTATGGGTACCGTGCAATAATCTATAGATTTTTTGTTTTTGGTGTATAATGTGGATAAATATATCAAACATAATATTTATTTAAGGAAGAAAAACTCGGGTTGTTACATTCACCCCCATAAAAAATAATTTCATCCTAAAAATCTTATTACATGGAAGAAAACAAGTGAGGGTAATTTTATCTCATAACATCCTTAGGTTACAATGTATCATCATCAAACTTTTTATTTATCCATTTAACTTTTACTATATTGGTGGTCTTGTTTCTTAGAACCTCATCTCTTGAATCCAATATTTCCATATGTTGTTCTTCATATGGAAGGTCATGTTCCTATCGAATAACTTCTAAGATCAGTACATGTGATGGATCTAGTATTTAATTTATCAAAATCAATTCATGGAACACATTATTCACTTGAGAGAGGTGTGGAGGGAGTGATAAGTGATAGGATACAACCTTTAAATGATCAATGATGTCAAAGGGACCGATGTATCTAGGGCTCAACTTTCCATTCTTCCTAAATATCATTACCTTCTTCGATGTAGATATTAGAAGGAACACCTTGTCACCGAATTCAAACTCAATATCTCGTTTATGATTATCTACATAACTATTTTATCATTTTTCCCTTTTTCATATGCTGTTGAATGGTTTGAACCTTCTCTGTATTTTCTTGGACATGGTTAAGGACCTATCAACTTCCTCTCTCAAACTTCATCCCAACATGTTGTATTTCAACATATTTTATAATAAAGAACCTTATATGGTTCTATATGAATTTTAGAAGGAAAATTTTATTATATGAGAACTCTACCTGGTGGTGGTGTTGATCCCAACATCCTTGTAAATCCAATAAATAAGATCTTAACATATCCTCTAGAGTTTGAATTGTATTCTCAGACTGACTATCTATATGAGGATGATAAGCATTGCTAATATATAGTTCTGTCTCTAATGATTTCTGAATTCTTCTCCAAAACCTCAAGGTAAACCTTGGATCTTGACCAGATACATTGGATAGTGGTACTCCATAAATCCTTGCCACTTCCCTTATTTATATTTTGGAAATTTGGTTAAGGGAGAAATATTTTTTGATGGAAATAAAATTAACCGACTTCCTAAGGAAATTTACTATAACCCAAATGGAATTATGACCTTCAAAAATTTTATAAACTCCTATGATTAATTCCATGTTAATGTTTTCCCATTTCCATACTGGTATGGGTAATGGTTGCATCATACCCTTTGAATTTTATTAAGAATCACTATATATTACAAACCCTTCACCATAGCAGGTTAATGAAATTACAAGTGTAGAAACCAACCTATATTTTTAGTTTTTTAAAACTTTCTTCACATTCCTCTATCTGAAGTAACTTCACCCCCTTACATTCTAACTTGGTTAGTGGATTTTATAGCTATAATAAATCTCTCAAAAGAATCATAAATGTCATACTAACCCAAGAAAACTATGGATATTAGTTATAGTGGTTGGTCTAGGCCATTTATCGATATTTTTTTATTTTATGGATCTACTAATATTCCCTTGCCTATAATTACATGACCCAAGAATGATAATTTATGCATCCATAATTCACACCTTCTAAATTTTTCATATGGTTTCATGCTCTTCCTTACTCTTTAAATATATAAGAATATCAACTATAATTATTACCACAAATTGATCAAGGCAGTCTCTAAATAATCGATTATTTAGATCTGTGAAGATAGTGGGAGAATTCATAAGTTCAAAATGGAATCACTATAAATTCATAGTGTCTACACCTTGTACAAAAAGCTTTCTTGGAAATATCCTCCCTTTTATTCCTTAAATAACGATATCTAGGTCAAAGATCAATCTTTAATAAGTATCAAGGTCATCTGAGTTAATAAAATAGATCATCGATACAGGGTAGAGGATAATTTTTCTTTATCATGATTTTTATGCTTATGATTATCAATGAAGAGACACATCAATCCATCATAATTTTTGAAAAAGAGGACTGGGGCACTCCATGGTGAAGCACTAGGGAATTTAAAACCCTTGTCCAAATTTTCTTGTAGTTGATTCTTTAATTCCTATAATTTAATGAGAAAAATTCTATGTGAGATAATTGAGATAGGCATGAATTATGTATGAGTTACATTGAAAATTCAACCTCATTCTATGAGGAATACCAGGTAGTTCATTCGGAAATACATTTTTATATTCCCATACAATGGTCATTTTGTAGAGACCCAAAGATTTACGTACATGGACATTACATTACTTTTTTGAAATACTTAATACATAACAAAAACGGACACCAAAGGACCATAATAGTTTAGTGACTTTGGAAAATTGGAACATAATCTTATAATCATGGTGAACGATCTTCAACATCTCCCATAAAGATCTTCACTTTTTTTTCTTACCTAAAAACTTTATTTATATCATGGGGAAAAGAAAAAATATAAAGAGTGAGCTCAAATTCTCAGTAAGGATAAGCATGAAAAAATAAAATAAAACAAACCATATACATTTGAACTTCAAAACATGAACATAATGTTTAAACATCAAAATATTGAGTTGTGAAATAAATCTTGGCAGTACATAAGGAATAGATCAAAAAGGAACATAAATCATGATAAAATAACATGGGAATAAAACATTTAATTGTGGAAAAACATTAAGCACATGATATGATTTCCATAGTAGCCAAGGCATTGCTGCCATGACAATCTTAGTGGACAAAGTCCCTTTCTGAATCGAGTTCACTCCTCGTTCCAGTCCTGTATCACTGAACCAGATTAACTTACCGTTTCATCCATATCTATCTCATTAGATATAGATCTTTACCCAATGCATTGGAGGGAGATATAGGTCCCACCCATCTCATAATGAAATCATTCTTACTTGTGCCAAAAAATAAGCATAAATCATTCATCATAACCCAAAGAATAAAATGGGTTTCATAAAAATCATCCCATCATACCGTAATCCATATAAAACAAATGGATATAATTTCATCATAAAAAGAATCAAACCATGTAAATAATAGAGACATTATACTTGAAACATAATTATACTAAATAATGTCATCTTATATGGAAAATAGTTTTTACAAAACACTTGAAATGAATTCTTGAGGAAAATATCTTTTCTTCTTTAAAATCATCTTCTTAGCACAAAATGCCATTCAATTTTAAAAGAAAAGGATTTTGTTGAAAATAATCATGAAATATTGTAGAGTAAGATTCATAAAAATAAGGCGTTATAAAAACGTAAAAATCCATTCATGCCGTATAAGTTAAAAAAACATTCTCCTCGTACTTTTGTCGGAAAAGTCAAAAAGTTCCTCATATGGTACACAAAAGAAAGATTCCTTCATAACACAAAGTAAAAGTCAAAGAGGGGTAAAAATGACATTAAAAATACATGGAAGAATATTAACCAATTTATGAAAAACATTTTATGATCATGGATGAAAAATATAACCCCAGTAAATACTTACGTATAAGCAATCTTGAATAAAAATGAGATTGAAAAATTATCCCTTACCTTAGGTCCGATTTGCTTCGTACGTGTCCGAACCTCCTGTATAATGATTTAAATAATGTCATTGACTTATTAAAGAATCATATTCATTGTTATGATATCATATATGGTTTACTTATGACTTTATATTACCCGTTCTTTTGTAAATTCGATGTAAAAGCAGCGATTTGGGTAAAATCGTTTCATTTATTGTACATGTTTCGAATTGTTATTCTTGATATTATTGCTTATATCCTGATTTAATTAATTCCAGAATGTAAAACATGATTTATATATAATATATATTCAGCATATACATATATATATATGATATATCGATAAATGGAATGAAATACACCGTTCATGGAGACGGTAGGCCGTACGTACGCATGAACTCTGTTTTTGTTTCCTTATAGAATTGAATGAAATTATGTAGATGAAATAAATAAATAAATATATAAATAAATCTAGTATCATTATTATGTCATATATTTCATTATTATTCATTATATATACTTTATAATCATTCATGAATGGTTAACATGGAGAATGAATCTCATCGCATCATGGAGACGGTAGTCCGTACGTACGCACGAGTGATGATATCATTTCCATGATCGTGGAATTGTATTTAAGTGTATGTATAATATTTTAGAATAAATATCAATTTACAATAATCATATATTATTATTTATTTACACCATTATACACATCTAAGTAAGGTGGTGGTCGAAAACAGATTACACCACGGCGTGGAGACGGTATTCCATACGTATGCACGCACGGTGATTTCGTTTTCCATAGGATGGATAGAAGGTGAAATAAGGTTGTTTCATATTTATAATAACATATCATTATATAATTAATTCTGATATTATTACTTTATAATGATATAACTAAAGAAGAAGAAGAAGAAGAAAGAAACTTGAGAGAATCAGAAGAAGAGATTACCTCTTCTTCGACGCACCTCCTTTAAGATTCCTCTTAAGGAAGTAGAGTTGGTCTTTTGAGAAGACCAGAACCTACAAAATTTTTCTAGGGAAGTGGATAAGAGAAATGGTCAGGTGTTGGCCGAGCTTCAAGGCTCAAAAGGGTGTGAAGAGAAGAGGGAAGGGGTGCCCTTTTTATAAGGGAGGAGAGGGGCACCTTTGGAAAAACTTAAAATATTATTTTATAATAAAGTCATATTCGGTTTTTAATAGCTACAAATTGATTTATTTAGAAGATAAGGTGAGTATGGGTCGAAATACTCTCAACCAATAGGTTTTAGACAAGTTTAGGTTACTATTTTAACCTTATCATTTAGATTTAACTCTAAGTTAAATAATTTAACTTTTACCATGTCTTCTTGTTTTCTTACACTATATAGTTAATAAACTTACTATAACAAGAAAAACGAACCCCAAGTGGTTAATTATTAATATATATATCCTTATCTAAGTCATTTGGCCAAACCTTAGATTTTTAGGAATAAAATAACAATTAATAATATAATATTTGTTTTAAAAACTATTTAATGTCAATTTTGGCACTCTTTGGTATTTAATTTTTGTGAAAATCATAACAGCATGATTAGTTCGAAAAAAGATAATTAAATCAATAATAACGTGTCATATTAACCTATAAAATTAGTTTAATTCATAAAAAGTCTCAAATTACATTTATTTGGGTATTTATAACATCAATTATGTTAATATTTCATTAATAAGATAATTATTGCATCATCATTGTGTTATAAATAAATTAAATTATTTAATGTTTAAAAATTATAAATAAAATACCATTATGTATGAAATCGTTTCATCTTTCTAATGAATATTTATAGTCGAATGTTTCCTATTTATAACCCTATATTAAAAATATTTTAGTTATTAAACTTTGATTTTAACCATTTTAACTCTTCTTTAAATAAAATAATAATAAATGTCCTAATCTAATACAAGTAGACCTAAAGGGAAATATTTTATTCCTAAGGTTGTTTTTGGTCGAGATACACTTGTCAAATAGAATTAGGACATGTGTAAGGGTAATATTAATATCATTTTTACCCTTAATTACTCTATTTACTTTTAACCGTGGTAAATAAAAGTAAAAAGTTACTATTCACCAAAAATTATTTTCATCTCATTGAACCAAATTTTACTCCTTGATATTAACCAAATCTCTTGGATTTTATAAATTCCACTCACAGAAGCAGTAAAATTAAGTTTTATGTAAATTTTCAAATTCTCCTAGGAGGTGAGTAAAAGATGGTGAAAAGTTCAATAATTTTTTTTATATCTAAAATTATTATAAAATGACTCCAATGAATTACATTAAACTTATATAGGTATTATGTATCAATTTTTACCTAAAATAAATTTAAATAAAATAAATATTTATTTAAATAAAAAGTCGGTTTTTAAATAGTAACCCAGTGTTTTCACTATTCATCAAAAATTGAAAGTTTTCAGAAAAATACCAAAAATTCACCCTAGGATAATTTCGATATTCTTAATCCAAAAATGAAGTCCATTTTTAAAGATAAAATTTATAAAATTTTAAAAAGTGGGCATTACTATTCATAACGGCTAGTTTATATAACATATCGTTGTTTAGCGAAACTCGGTATTGCGTACAACACATGCTATCGAAGAAGGTCTTGATTGCATGTAATTCAAGCCAAGTCAGGGCTACGTGTAGTGAAATCTCCGTTTGGTGTTGCGTATAACATAATCAAAACTTATTTCATTCATACATTAAACAAAATCTATACTTAATGTTGCGTAAAATAATTTCCACAAAACGAACTTGAAATTGTGTTTAACATGAGCCAAGAATAGTGTTGCGTATACTGTAAGCTAATACGGTGTTGCGTATAGTACAAGCTAATCTTGGTGTAGTGTATAATATAATACATTAAAAATAATATATCTCATAAAATCTCGGGGTGTTACATTTTACCCCCCTTAAAATGAATTTCGCCCTCGAAATTCGTCGGGGTTATAAATGGTTTACTACTTGAAAGTTTTTTCATAGAAACCCACATTGAAAAAAGGAGTACAAAAACTTCATTTTAAAAAGTGAAGTATGAAACATATCGGTTACCCAAATTGATTCATCACTGGGTTTCCACATAGGAGAACATAGGTGAAAAACATGGATATGGAAGAGAAACCTAACCATCAAGTTCTGATAGAGAGTGGTAGAGAACATGGCTATGAAAAATCCAATAATCACAAAGGCATAAATCTGTGATGATCTAAGGTACAATCTGATTAATCAGATATAAGGGCACTTGGACAACATTTTTGGTTCTCAATATCATTTCTCTAAAGTTGAAGAAGTTTGAATTAGAAGAAATACTTTCTTGATTTTGGTACAATATCACCGTTGGTCGTTCCTTGGACAATTTCCACTTCATCTCTTACAGAAATGAAGTTGAATTTGTCATTCGTGAAGTGTTAGCAGATCATGTGATAGAATGGCGGGTCATTCCATCTGTCTCAAACAAAATGTTAGCAAAAGTTATCAAATATACATAAGTCCATATATAGTGAGATTAATCATATATGGTTCCAAAAATGGACTTATAATTCATATATCATACTTATTAATATAATAAAACTAGTTTCTACTAACCAGGGACTTCCTGTAGGCCAGTGGTAGGCGATAAAGGCCTGTCGCACTTTGGTTGTGGGTTCGATTCCCGTATCCTTGTTCGACGCGATGGGTTGTCGCTCGTCCTGCATGTTGTCCTTTTTCTAAAACTACATTATTATAACATTCCATAAATAATATAGAAAAAGTTCTAGCCTTAAACAATAGTAACTTATGTCCAACATAATCCATTCCAATCTTTAGGCTTATCCAAAATACTTCTGTCTAAGCTCATAGTATAAAGAAAACAATTACTAGAAATGTCATCTGCCAAGCATGTGAATACCATCATTTATCCCCCATATATCATAAATATATTTTGTTAATCTCATTCCAAACATGTGAATACCTTAATCATGTATTCTTTTGAAACATCAATTACCATAGAACCTTAGTGAAAACATGAATTCTGTCAAAAGGTAACTCTTTCCACTTACCAAAATCCCAAAAATTCTATATACTCATACCATGATATAAATTTGTCCTTATATCAGTCATGAGCTCATTTCATCATTTTTTTTCTTTATCCTTACATTATGAGCATATCATCTACCTTCCAAAAATATTTGAATAACCTTTCATGGTTACTGGTACCATTCAATATATACTTTCAAAAACTCAATGAAAAACAATAGTGTAACAATACTTAGATGTCTCTTTATTCCATAGTACCATTAAATTACCTATACAAAATTACTCTTGATAAACACAAAATCATTCCACTACCTTCTTAAACCATTGACCGATCTTGAACAATTCATTCATCTCACATATCATTTGTAGTCTCTTCATCATCATCAACATAAATACTACCCATACAACCATGCTGATTCTCTTCATGAGAATTTCCCTTAGGGAAGTGGTTTGCATAATTCCCATACATTCCATATTTAAAACATTTAATCATTGTTGATGTCGTAGAAATACCATTATCCTTGTCCATGGTGTTAACTGAACCTTTTCCTTTGCACTTACTGGATTTGTGTCCTTCCTTTCCACACCCAAAGCATCTACCAGTTCCTTTGAAACATTCTCCTTGATGCATCTTACCACATGATTTACATGAGGGAAATTGAACTTTCTTTCCTCTATGATCATCATGAAACTCCATCTTTCTATTATTAGATGAGTCTGGAAACTTACCAAAGTTGAGATTATTGATCATATTATGAGATTGTTGATTTGTCATAATAGCGATGTTTGGACATCCAAATCCCGTTTCATTTGGTTTCTCATAAATAATATCATTCCATTTCCCATCACATTCTCTATTAACATGAATCCTCCTTTTTCCTTCCATTTCTTAAAACCCAAAAAGAATAATATGCGAGGAAAAAATCGTACTAGAAAAACAAAATAATCAAGGGGGAGTACTTTCAATCTCTAACATCTTAAGTTTAATTCTATGATCGTTATCATAATTCTACGACTATAACCTATACATATACTTAACCTTAGGGACATCCCTAGACATACCTTAGAAATATCTCTAGGGATTTCACTAAAGTTTTCGCATCCAAGTTTCCAAAGTTTAACTAAACCTTTCCTCTGATACCAACTGTAGAGACCCAAAGCTTGACGTACATGGAAATTACATTACTTTTGCAGAATACTTAATACATGAAAAAAACGGACACCAAAGGACCGTAATAGTTTAGTGTCTTTGGAAACTTGGAACATAATCTTCTAATCTTGGTGAAAGATCTTCAACATCTCCCATAAAGATATTCCCTTTTTTTCTTACCTAAAACCTTTATTTATATCCTGGGGAAAAGAAAACATATAAATGGTGAGCTCAAATTCTCAGTAAGGTTATGCATGGAAAAAAATAAAACAAACCATATACATTTGAACTTTAAAACATGAACATAAAGTTTAAACATCAAAATCTTGAGTTTTGAAATAAATATTGGCAGTACATAAGTCATAGATCATAAAGGAACATCAATCATGATAAAATAACATGGGAATAAAACATTTAATTGTGGAAAAACATTAAGAACATGATATGATTTCCATAGTAGCCAAGGTATTGCTGCCATGACCATCTTAGTGGACAAAGTCCCTTTCTGAATCGAGTTCACTCCTCGTTTCTAGTCCTGTATCACTGAACCGAATTAACTTACCATTTCAGCCATGTCTATATCATGAGATATAAATCTTTACCTAATTAATTGGAGGGAGATATAGGTCCTACCCATTTCATAATGAAATCATTCTTACTTGTGCCATAAAATAAGCATAAATCATTCATCATAACCCAAAGAATAAAATGGGTTTCATAAACATCATCCCATCATAACGTAATCCATATAAAAAAATGGATATCATTTCATCATAAAAATAATCAAACCATTTAAATAATAGAGACATCATACTGGAAACATAATTATACTAAATAATGTCATCTTAGATGGAAAATAGTTTTTACAAAACACTTGAAATGAATTCTTGAGGAAAATAACCTTTCTTCTTTAAAATCATCTTCTTATCACAAAATGCCATTCAATTTTAAAAGTAAAGGATTTTTTTGAAAATAGTAATGAAATCTTGTAGAGTAAGCTTCATAAAAATAAGGCATTATAAAACCATAAAAATCCGTTCATGCCGTATAAGTTAAAAAAACATTCTCCTCGTACTTTTGTCGGAAAAGTAAAAAATTTCCTCATATGGTAAACAAAAGAAAGATTCTTTCCATAGCACAAAGTAAAAGTAAAAGAGGGTTAAAAATGACATTAAACATACATGGAAGAATATTAAACACTTTATGAAAAACATTTTATGGGTATGGATGAAAAATATAACCCCAGTAAATACTTACGTATAAGCAATCTTGAATAAAAATGAGATTGAAAAATTATCCTTTACCTTAGGTCTGATATGCTTCGTACGTATCTAAACCTCCTATATAATGATTTAAATAATTTCATTGACTTATTAAAGAATCATATTCATTGTTATGATATCATATATGGTTTACTTATGACTTTATATTACCTGTTCTTTTGTAAATTCGATGTAAAAACAGCGATTTGGGTAAAATCGTTTCATTTATTGTACATGTTTCGACTTGTCACTCTTGATATTATTACTTATATCCTGATTTAATTAATTACAGAATGTAAAAAATGATTTATATATAATATATATTCAGCATATACATACATATATATATGATAGATCGATAAATGGAATGAAATACAGTGTTCATGGAGACGGTAGGCCGTACATATGCATGAACGCTGTTTTCGTTTCCTTATTGAATTGAATGGAATTAAGTAGATGAAATACGTATCTATATATACATACATAAATAAAGTATCATTATTATGTAATATATTTCATTATTATTCATTATATATACTTTATAATCATTCATGAATGGTTAACATGGAGAATGAATCTCATCGCGTCGTGGAGACGGTAGTCCGTACGTACACACGAGCGATGATATCATTTACATGATCGTGGAATTGTATTAAAGTGTATGTATAATATTTTAGAATAAATATCACTTTAAAATAATCATATATAGTTATTTATTTATACCATTATACCCATCCAAGTAAGGTGGTGGTCGAAAACAGATTACACCACGGCGTGGAGACGGTATTCCGTACGTACGCACGTTCGGTGATTTTGTTTTCCATAGGATGAATAGAAGGTGAAATATGGTTGTTTAATATTTATAATAACATATCAATATATAAGTAATACTGATGTTATTACTTTATAATGATAAAACTAAAGAAGAAGAAGAAGAAGAAAGAAACTTGAGAGAATCAGAAGAAGAGATTACCTCTTCTTCGACGCACCTCCTTTAAGATTCCTCTTAGGGAAGTAGAGTTGGTATTTTGAGAAGACCAGAACCTCTATAATGTTTCTAGGGAAGTGGAGAAGAGAAATGGTTAGGGGTTGGCCGAGCTTCAAGGCTCAAAAGGGTGTGAAGAGAAGAGGTAAGGGGTGCCCTTTTTATAAGGGAGGTGAGGGGCACATTTGGAAAAACATAAAATATTATTTTATAATAAAGAAATATTCGATTTTTAATAGATAAAAATTGATTTATTTTGAAAATAAGGTGGGTATGGGTATAAATACTCTCAAAAAATATGTTTTATACAAGTTTAGGTTACTATTTTAACCTTATCATTTAGATTTAACTCTAAGTTAAATAATTTAACTTTTACCGGGTCTTCTTGTTTTCTTACGCTATATGGTTAATAAACTTACTATAGCAAGCCAAACGAACCCCAAGTGGTTAATTATTAATATATATATCCTTATATAAGTCATTTGGACGAACCTTAGATTTTTAGGAATAAAACAACAATTAATAATATAATATTTTTTTTAAAAACTATTTTATGTCAATTTTGACACTATTTGGTATTTGATTTTTGTGAAAATCATAACAGCATTATTTTGTCAAAAAAAGATAATTAAATCAATACTAACATGTAATATTAACCTATAAAATTAGTTTAATTCATAAAAAGTCTCAAATTACATTTATTTGGGTATTTATAACATTAATTTTGTTAATATTTCATTAATAAGATAATTATTACATCATCATTGTGTCATAAATAAATTAAATTATTTAATGTCTAAAAATTATAAATAAAATACCATTATGTAAGAAATATTTTTAGGTTTCTAATTAATATTTATAGTCGAATTTTTCCTATGTATAATTCTATATTAAAAATGTTTTAGTTATTAAACTTTGATTTTAACCATTTTAACACTTCTTTAAATAAAATAATAATAAATGTCCTAATCTAATAAAAGTGGACCTAAATGGTAATATTTTATTCCTAAGGTTGTTTTTGGTCGAGATACACTTGTTCAATAGAATTAGGACATGTTTTAGTGTAATATTAATATCATTTTTACCCTTAATTACCCTATTTACTTTTAACCGTGGTAAATAAAAGTAAAAAGTTACTATTCACCAAAAATTATTTTCATCTCATTGAACCACATTTTACTCCTTGATATTAACTGTGTCTCTCAGATTTTAGAAATTCCTCTCACAGAAGCGGTAAAATTAAGTTTTATGTAAATTTTCAAATTCTCCTAGGAGGTGGGTAAAAGACGGTGAAAAGTTCAATAAAATTTTTATTTATCTAAAATTATTATAAAATGACTCCAATGAATTAAATTGAACTTATATAGGTATTATGTGTCAATTTTTACCTAAAATAAATTTAAATAAAATTAATAATTATTTAAATAAAAATTCGGTTTTTAAATAGTAACCCAGTGTTTTCACTATTCATCAAAAATTGAAAGTTTTCAGAAAAATACCAAAAATTCACCCTAGGATAATTTCAATATTAAGAATCCAAAAATGAAGTCCATTTTGAAATATAAAATTTATAAAATTTCAAAAATTTTGTATTACTATTCATAACGGCTAGTTTATATAACATATCGTTGTTTAGCGAAACTCGGTTTTGCGTACAACACATGCTATCGAAGGAGGTCTTGATTGCGTTTAATGCAAGCCAAGTCAGGGATGTGTGTAGTGAAAGATCCGTTTGGTGCTGCGTATAAAATAATCAAAACTTATTTCATTCATACATTAAAAAAAATCTATACTTAATGTTGCGTAAAATAATTTCCACAAAACAAACTTGAAATTGTGTGTAACACGAGCCAAGAATAGTGTTGCGTATACTGCAAGCTAATATGGTGTTGCGTATAGTACAAGATAATCTTGGTGTAGTGTCTAATAGAAGACATTAAAAATAATATATCTCATAAAATCTCGGGGTGTTACACTTTTCATTAATTTTAACTTCCCCTATGATCATTTGAGCTAGAAATCCCTCAAAGTAAATAAGAAATATATCCTTCATAGTAGTTCATAAAGAGAATATGATAAACTAAATCATATCTCATGATAGTTCCTATCTAGGTGTGTAGTCTTAGGCCCAATCATCATGCATTAGAGTGATGATCATATCAATTATCAACCAACCCTCTTTGTGGTGATTACCCCTAAAAGAATCTATGTCATAGACATATCCACTTTACATTATCTAGATATATACGTATTTTTAGGAAAACCAACTACTCTTGACTTTACCAATACTTCAGGATATCATCCTATACTTAGAATCATCTCTAGGGTTTTCAATATGGGTATCTAAACCTAATACAAACGGTAACAAAAAATAACTAAACCTTAGTCTGATACCAACTGAAGTGACCCAAGATAAACATTAATTAAATAGTACATTAATCTCATGATTTAGATAATACATACCACAAATATCCACACAACACAAATAATGAATGTTTTAGTGTATTGGAGATTAACTACATAAACATATTATTTTACAACACTTTCAAGAATTTCTCCACAATAAAACTCCTCTAGAACATTTTATAGATATCTCACATGATATAGTCATATTTATAAATTAGGGGATGGAAGCATAAGAAAGGGGCGAGCTTAGATTCTTAGTAATGTAAAAATATATCATAATGTATCTGATCATAATCTTGATGGATAATTTGAGTAATACATAAATATATAAATAAAATATCATAAGACCATATATGATAACCATAAAACAAAATAGAGAAATATAAGATCATAACAAGATAATTAAGAAGCATAAAATTTACCACATGGATCAAAATACATATCAACAATCATAAAGGAACAAAATAATTTAAAAATAACACATAATCAAGAAAACATGGAATTTTAGGGAAATGAAATACATCTTGAAAATTTGGCATAAATTGATAAGCAACTTGAAAATGCAACACAAAAATAATCATAGAAAAACTTTTATGAACTAACACATTATGCCAATGACTATGTAAAAAAAATCATGATGTCCATGCCTAAAAATGTAAGAAAACCCATCATGTCCATACCCATGTAAGAAAACTCATTAGGTCAATTATTGACTATCTCATGAGATATAAACTTAAACCAATGTAATAGTGGGCGATATGGGACCTCACATGTCATCATCCATACATATGTGTGCCACTTAAAATAAATCATCATCATATCTTAAAGAACCCATGGAAAAAGAATGGATTTATTAAACATAAAAATATAAATAATTCACTTCTCATAAAGAACACATGGAAATAAAAATGGTTTTCATAAAAATTTCAATTGGTATAAAATAACATCAATAATTAAATAGATTGATACTGAAAAATTTATCACCCCAAATAATCACCCAATAAAAGGAAAATTTAGGGTGAAATATAAAAAATAACTCTATCATGGATAGATCATTTGAAGATAATGAAATATAAATAATAAAAAGTGATTTTTTGAAAAAAATTTCTATGCATCATTGTAAAATTTATAGTTATAAGTCTCTTTTCAGAAAGAATCATTTTTTTAAAAAAAGATAAAAGAAAAAATTTCATGGAAATGGATTTGGATAAAAAACATTTTTTAGCTAGAAATAAAATATATAAAATCATTCACAATGTAAATTCCTAGAATAATGATGTTCAATAACAAATTTTATAACTCAAATAAAGGAGATCGAGTTACCACGTCCCTTACCTTTACCCGTGACATCCATAGAAGTTCTATAAAATCTTGTTTCATAAAGATAAAAATATTAATTACCAATTAAAAAAATTATTCATATACATTTAAATTTATAAAATTCATTAATAAAAATATTCTTCAGGTATTATATTGTTATGATCTCTTTTCAACATCGAGTGTTAATAATCTAGACTGTTTTAAACTAGGTTCATATAAGCGGTATTGATCTTACATATTCTCCAAAATTTCATTACTTAAAAAAATTAAAGGTACTGGAATTGATTTTTTTAGACATAAAATTTTATAATTCCATTACATAGGAGTTTTAGCTATGATTTATGAAGATGAAAAGTGATGATGAACTAGTTTCTGGTTATTTACTGATATCGATAAATTACCCTATAATGATCATTACTTTTTATTTTATCTATAAATAATAATATTTATGATATATATTAATATATATTTATATCATATATTGTCATAACATAAAATTTAAAACCATCTATGACCATATTAATTAAAAATAAAATGCATCATTCCATAGTGGCGGTAGTTCGCATGCACGTATGGATGGTGATTTCATTTTTTGATGGGATGAAAAAAGAAGTAACATTGTTTATCTTTTTAGGAAATTAAATATTATATATATATACAAAAATATATCTTAAATATTTAGTTAATTATTATATTTTACTATCTGTATTAGGAAATGATGGAAAATGAAACATGTTACGTCGTGGAGGTGGTAGTCCGCACAACTCATGAATGGAGATTTCTTTTTTCTTAACATGAAAGGAAAATGTGGTTATTGCTTGTACCATAATTATAATAACATAATGGTATAATAATTATAATGATTTTATCATTTTAATATGGTGAAATGAAATTTCTTGAATAATAAATGAACATAAAGGAATATAAAATAGGGAGGAGTGGATAGAAATTTATACCTCATAACTTGGATTATATTTTTTGTGAAGGATGTTACAACTTTGAGGTAAAGTTTTTTGAGAAGAAAAAAAATATTTAACGTGTATAATAGTGTTTATGAGAGGGTTAGTTGAATTTTATCTTAACTTATAGGGTTTTGGTGTGATGGTAAGTGAGGAGAGGATAACCCATTTTATAAGCGAAAAGGGACGATATTTTTATAAATACCCATAAATTTTCAATAATGGGAAGTCACTCTTATGGAAAGTGGATCCAAAATTTAGAAATAATTGAGAGGATAAGTGATAAGGTCAATAAATTCCCCAAAAAATTAATTAAAACATGTTTTTATAATGTTAGTCCCTTTAGATTTTAGGTTGCTCATTTTTACAATCTTGGTTTTCACCACGATAACTAGATTTTACCAAGGTAATTTATCCTTTATACAGAAAAATAAAATTGTCCTTATTATAAAATTTTCACCTAATGATTCAAAATTTGAAATTGTTTTTTTAATTTCAATTTTTAAAAGTGGTAAAAATTAATTTGAAAATACTAAATGCATAATGTATTAAAGGCACTTTTTTGAAAAATATAACTTAAGTTCTAAAATGTCAAATATGGGTATATAAATTTAAAAAAATATTTTTTAAAATTATATATTCACTTATAAAATACATATTAGGTCTTATAAAAAGGTTTTATTAATTTTAAATTCATACTTATAAACTAATAATGTTATAAATGTCATATTATTTGTAAAAATGTTATTTTTCACTATTCACCTAAAAATTAATATTTTTAGAAAAATCTAAAAAATTCATATTAAGATAAAATTTCCATGGAAATTCCCAAAATGAAGTTTTTATTTTTTCCAAATTATCATTCTACAATTTATAAATTTTATTTTTATTTTAAAACATAAAATATAGAAAAATATTTTTTATAGGAAAATGAATTTGTGTATATTAACCATTACATATCCAAAAAATTACTAATTAATCTAGTGATAATCCTTTATTAATATCAAAATATAATATACTTGAAAAGAATTAATTTTTAGAAAAATATTTTATTAGTTGCTTAGTAGTACTAAATGGGTCGATATTTATGGTGATGTTTATTTTGATTTGTTCTTATTATGTGTACGTATATATATATATATAGATATTTCATAATTCCATTACCACTTTTTACACCTTCTAATTATATGGATTCCTTATAATGGTCTATATATTTTTTTGGTTTTAGTGTTTCATTTGAAGCAAGCTATTGAACATAGTATTATTTAAGAAGGAAAAACATCAGGTCGTCATAATTTTCATGCCATGTAAGTTCATGATCAGTTTCATATTTATAATATGTTGATAGTTATCTTTTATAAATACTAATATTTTATATCCACATAATTGATCTTATTTTATGTATTTTATTTTTAGATATTATATGAATTATTTTTGAGACGAGGTGCTAAGATGTCATGAGATTCTGAGGCTCAGTGTACCGAGAATAAATGTTTGAAATATACTAAATATATTAAATAACATACACATGAATTTTTACTAAAAAAGTGGAATAACCCCTGAACGGGGTCCTAGATTAGAAATCACAGGAACCTTTGTTTTCATAACATGGGTTTTATCCTAAGCGCGACATAATATTTTTTTATGTGGTCTATCTGTGAAAAAGTTATCACATACACATAATTGATAAAATAAATCAATTAAAGAATTTGTTTTATTTTTATTCAAAATAATGACCTGCTTCCTCTTTAAATATATGGATATGGATTTTTCCTCAGGGTTGGTCACTAAACCCTAGAGATCTAGTATCCGTTGGAGGAGATCATTCTTAGATAATGAAAACAGATCGAGATCAGATTATAGATCATTAAGCCAACAAAGTTCATGGATCTTGTCAATGATAGAAACACAGAACCGTTCTTCATCAATGATCAATCCTCAATCAAGGTAGGATGTTTTGTTTTTTGATTTCCATATCGTTTATTAATCTCATATGAATGTGGATCAATTCCAAAAATATAATTGATACATGCATAATTAGTAGATTTAAATTGATTTAATTTTATAATTTTTAGTTGTGATTTTATTCCTCTCCTTTCACATTCTTATATGAAAACAGATCAAGGCCAAACAAACAATGGTTGAGTTTTGTTCATCACATATTTTTATTTATGACTTTCTTCCCCCATTATTTTTATGTTCATCATGAGTGTTTTATTTTGGCCTGTGGTTCGATGAATACCCAATATTTGGTCATTCTATGACTATTCTTTGGTATGACAGATCAATACCCTGGGTGAAGTTCATGTTCAATGGTATGATCGAGGTTCAATGAAAATGGTGGATGATCAGAGGTGGAAAAAATGGATTAGTGGGATATGCTCTTCTTCATATTTGATTTATAATTACAGTGGCTCAATAGATTGTTTTTCAGGTGCATTTGATTTCAAATTTCCACTGATCGATGTTGGAAAGGACCATCCAAACCCCAATCTACATGTTCTGGTGAGGGTAGTGGCTCTAGATACACACATGATGATGCTAAAGAGATCTTTATAGATATGAAAATTCTCAAGAAACATGGTGTGTATTTCAGGATTACATATCGTGTGGGACCCCTAGATGTAGTGCTAGGGTTTCAGATAGAGTTATGTATCACATACTATGTGACAAGGTAACATGTTGTGTGACCCCTCCATGAGGCTCAGAATGTACCTCAAAAGGCACACAAACATGAGAAGAAGTACAAGGCCAGTGGCACATCATGTACTCAAACATAGACACATCAATTTGTGCACAGTCCGGTACACGGACACCGCCACTGGTATACAAACACGACTAGGGGACACAAGAAGGATTCCATGTATCTCTACACACTATTTACTTTTTTTACACACCATGTATCTTGATATTTACATTCCATGTGAGGATTTACCACACGAGAAACTTTGGGATAGATGGACACACCGTGTACCCCCTGGTGTACGTCATGTACCCCCTTCAAGAGTATTTATAGCTCTTCATTTACTTATTTTGAATCATTTTAGGTTGATCATGTTCCCTTAGTCTTTTCCATTTAGGGTACCATGCAAAATTACATCTACATTACTATATTGTGATCCCCTCTAGAGGATGAGTCTTAAATAGTGTTGTGGAGTCCCTTCTTGAGACTACAGTGTGATCCTCTATCATATTTTTTCCCTAGGTGGGGTTTGTGGAATCAATATGACCTCATTGAGAATGGATTTGATCTTCCATCTAGAAGGTTATATCGGTAGAGTTTTTGGTATCGTTGACATACGATGCCCTATACAGCGGGTTAATCTAGATTGGTTTCATGGTGTCCCCAAATGGTTCTGAGCGTGACCCCCTATCTAAGTACCATGGTATTCCTAGACCAGTTAGATTTCTTGGGCAAGGCCCAATGATCTAGACCTCTTTTCCAAGTGTCTCTGATGATAACATGGCTAGGGGAGTGAATCCTCCCCAAACGAGTGTTGCTTCGAGCAGAATACTATGGATTGAAGTTGGTTATGACCACCTGGTGGTGTGGTGTATTCCGTGATTATATATGGGTGTTTATATTATACATTTATTTCTATGTATTATGTTGATATTAATATACTTAGTTATTTGTGTTTAGTATTTTTTAGTTTTCTTATTGTTTAATGTTATACTCATCCCTACTTGGGTTTTTCATGCATGTGTCATGTCTTATGAAGACGACGAACCTTTTGACAGTGTCATGTAAGGATAGGGAGTTGGTGGAACATAGCTGGAGCTTATCAGATTGAGGTGTGTTAGGACCAAACTGATAAGGATGATCATATTAAGGTGTTTTATTTTGTTATAAAAGAATATTTAGAAGAAAAGGATGTTAAAGAAGAAAAGAAATCACCTCAGTTTTTATTTGGTGAAATTTATACTTACCATTATATTCGGAGAATCATATTCATAATTCTTGAAAAGGTCCATCATATTTAGGAGAAGCTGGTTGGAAGAAAAGGCTCATCGAATTTGCATTAATTCTGGAATGAAATGTCTGATCGCAATGGGGAAGAATCAGAGTTTATATGACTATGATAAATGTGTCAATGATTTACTGATCTTGGAGTTCTCATGAATCATAAGTTTCAAAACTTTTTATGTAATCTTGATGAAATAAAGGGGAAGTGAAAGTGATACAACTAATCATATCCAGTCTGATCATAATCGTGTTAATCATATTTAGGCTGAGAAAGAAGGAAATCTATTGATGAATAGGGAAGTTATAATAATTTCCTTAGTAAGTTAGATGATTATACATATGATATTCAATGTAATCAAAGTCATGAAGGAAGTCATGATAAAAGAAGAAGTTTGTGAAATAAGAAAGTTGTAAAATCCATAGTTTTCCAACCTCACGGTTATCGCAATGAGTTTTCCGAATGTAGATTTGTTTAAAGCCTAGGAAGGATGATTATAATGAATAAATGAAAGAGGTTGTTGAAGTCAGAGTATTTAACACTGGTCCATCATATTTAGTGCACCATCGTATTCATCAAAGTAATAATTATTCTCAACAAGACTGATGGTAAAGGAATTGAAACTATTGAAGTTGATTCAACACATTGTAATCTAAACTAGAATCAGACTTAAGTTTGGTAAGAGTATGAAGAAGATGGTTGGATGTGGTATCAAAGAATAAGATTTAAATTTTAAGGTTGGTAATATTTTTGGAAAATGTGAGAAACTGAAGGTATTGGTTTTCAATCAGAACAAAAGCCAAAGGATATAAATCTTCAAAGAATGATGTTGATGGGTATTATATTTAGTAAAGAAGTAAAAAATTTGATTTGTTTTCAAATTATTTTATTAATTGGGTCAAGGTAAATCATATTATAATTGATACCAATTCATCTTGTTGATCGTAATGACAAAATTGAAATGAGAAAATAACAATGTAATCATATCAAGCAATCAAACTGGTTTCTATTTTCTCATACATGAAATTGGTATAAAGCATTGAAATAAAGGAATCATATTAAAGAAATTAGATTTGGACTAATGGTTGTGAAGAGATATAGAAGATAAATTAAGTGGTTAGAATTTTCAAGAAGGATAGAGAAGAAATGATAAGAATTGAGAAGCACTAATGATGTCAAGATGTACCTGAAATTCAAGGGAACATGAAAATTTGGGGAATTTGGTTGAATGTGAAAGTTTTTAGGAATCCCACCCAAACCACATTTTGGGTGAGTATAAAAGGAGAAAATTACACCATACTTTTCTGACTGAAGTACTATTTATGATGAAGACGAGAAAAGGCAGAGTGTTGAAGAATTTTAGAGAGAGAGAAGAAGTTTCCATATTGGGATTTATTGAAGAAGTTTTATTAGACATAAGTGAAAGGATAATAGAAAAGGTTGAAACATATTCTGCTGATCATCGTACTTAGCTAATTATCATATTAATTTGGTGATTTTATTGGGTAGAGATATCATATTCTGTCGGTGATCATATTGGGAAGAATTATTATATTTAGATAACTATCGTATTATTTTATTTCATTGTATTCAGATGGTTATCATATTTTGATGGATAATCAGACCACAACTATCAAATTTGGTTTTAAGGACTGAGGAATAAGGGTTTTAGAATTGTCTCAACTATATTCTGGTAGATTTATATTTTCTGTATTGAGAAATTGGACTCGGAAAATTAGATTGGGAAATTAGACTGCATTTCATATCAAAGTCCTGGAAGTTCTTACCAGATTTTGGGTAAGAAAGTGAATATATTTTTTCAAATAATATATTTTTGAAAGTTGAAAAAGAATCAAATGTAAATTTTTTTGTTATAAAAACTTTTTATTACATCATTTGTAATAGAGAGAGCACATACACTTTTGTATTATTTACCTAGTGATACACAAGTGAAAGGGAATATCCTATTCATTGTATTCTACACAAAAGGATTATCTTCTAATATATTTTGTGGTATTGGATTGCTTCTAAGACATACCAAGGATGTTTCTATTCGTATTGAATAATGAACCATATAAATAATTGTGTTTTTTAGATGTGTGTTGGATTTGTTTTTAGTAGGGAGTGGAATATTTAATAGGATATGAAGCTTGTTTCATTTAATAAGGAAACATAAAAGAAAATATATCACTAATTCATCCCTCCCCCTTTTAGTCATACAATTATCCTGACTGGACACTTACAATTGATATCAGAGCATAGGTTCCCTTTGCTTATTATTTACTGAAGTTTTGAAGAGAAGATTATGGAGAGTCCAAATTATGTGAATAGTAAAGGAATTCTTGTTTTCGATGGAAAAAATTATCATATCTATAAAGATAGAATATTTCCTTATCTCATTTCTATTGGATATGATGTTCTTGAAGCTGCAACCGATGAGTTTCCAACTATTGATGAAAAAGTTCTTCTTACATCTGTTGATAAGAAGAATATTGAGAATGATGGAAGGGAAAATAATTCTTTGTTATCATCACTTTCTGAAAGTTAATTCTTAAGAGTGAAAGGTGACACCATAACCAAAGGTATATGGGATAAGTTGGAAAATATATACTAAGGCAATAAAAAAGTTAAGAAGGAAAAATTATAAATATGGAGGCTGAAGTATGAAGATTTGAAAATTGATGAGAATGAATCTATTAGGGACTTCTTTACAAGAGTGAATGAAATTATTAGCACTATCATATGTCTTGGTGAAAATTTATAAGATACAATAGTTGTTGAAAAGATATTGAGAATCCTTCTCAATAAGTTTGATGCTAAAGTTTGATCATTGGAAGATAGAGATTCTGAAAGGTTATATCTAGATGATTTTAATAACACTCTCATCACTTATTAAATGGGAAGGGAGAAAGTTATAAAAATAAAAATAAGTTAATATAGAAATTTATTTCATGGTTTCAAAGAAATTAAATCCAAATAAGATTCTTATTGAATAAGAAGGTGGTGATTTTGATTCCAAAAATGAGGTATGTAAAAATCTTGATGATATTTTATCCTTTTTTTCTAAAAATACGAGAATAGGTACATGTAAATACCAAGGGAAAATTCCTTTTAAATGTTTTGAATATATAGTTATTGGTCACTTTTCCACAAATTTTCCTTGAATAAAGAAAAAAGAGGATAGTGATGAAGAAAAAGGAAATCCAAGAAGATCATGAAATAAATAGGGTGATAAAGATAAATCTTTTTGAAGAGGGAAAGATAAAAAGTTTTTAGAATACAAAAGAATAAGTTTCTTATCTAAATATGAATAAGAAGAAGGTAGTGATGTTGAATCCAAAAAATATATATATTATGTTGGTGATAATACTTTTATTACAACAGTGAATGATGAAGAATTCTGAAGTAGCAGTTCTGATGGAGAAGAAACTCTAATTGAACTTTATTGGAAAAAAGAGTTGAAAGAATGCTTGAGAAAGATTAGAAGGCTTGAAAAGAAAAACATGAAGTTGGAAGATGAATCTTCCTCAAAAAAAAAAAAAAATTCAAGAATGATTTTTAGAAGAGAAGAACAATATGCTGGTGGAAATTAAAGATTTGAAAAAATATATTGAGGAAGAAAAGAATCGTAATGAACATCTAGAAATGAAACTAATGGGAAAAGAATAAGAGTTGGAATTTTTCCAATAAAAACTTTATAAATATGAATAGAGGAATAAAAGTTCCAAAAAATATATCTATAAAGTTAGTGAAAGTTATTATAATAATAAAACTATGAAAGATCAATAAAATTTACCTTCAAAGGTTGAGAAGAATACTAGAAGTGTTGCTGAAAAGAAGAGTACTGGGAAAGTTATGTATGTGGAAAAGACCAATAAAGTTGAGAATTTAGAAGTTTAAAAATAATATTAATTAAAAATATTTCTAATAATTCTAATTCTGATAAGGCTAAAAAGAGAAATAATAATCTGATTGATAACAGAAAGGTTGGTGGGTTAGATAATAAATACAAGAAGGTTACTGAGAAACATATTTACAATTCCGATCAGTATGGAAATTTTAGAGGAAAATAATATTTCTATAGATACTGCTGGTATTGTGGTGGATTAGGACACACCAAAATTATGTGTTGGTTCAACCAAAAAAATTACTATTATTACACATATTATGTAAGTTGAAGTTTGTGGGGAGTTAATCTCCTCAAAGAAAGAAGTTAGAGAATACTGTTTTGGAGAAACTTGGGAAGGTTAAAGTAAAGATTGAAAATAGATTCCAACTACTGGAAAATATCTGTGAATGGTGCAAAAAACCTAGAAACCTTGAAAAAGGGTGTATTTTTTTTGTTACCATCACAATAAAGGTTTCTTAACAATACCCAAAATCCATATGTAAATAATGAAAAGAAAGAAGAAAAAACTCTTGTTGTTGAAACTACTCTGAAAGCTATAAAAGGAGAACAACATTGGATTCTTGATAGTGAGTGTTATTATAATATCAAAGTATACTTAAGGTTTTTGAAGAATGTGAAAATAATTCAAAGTGTTCATGGTTACATTTGAAAATTATGAATCATTGAGAATCAAATTGTTTGGATAAGCCATTATTGGGAAAGAAAAGATTCAATCCAAGAAATATTTATATGTAGATGGGATGAAACATAACCTGCTTAATGTTTCATAATTGTGTAATGAAGGTAACAAAGTTACTTTAAAGAAAGATGGATTTTTTTTTCTGAAAAGTGATAAGGATGTAAAGATAGTTACAATAGGCCAATTTACAAAGGAAAACTTATTTCAAGTTTGCGAAGCACAAAAATCTTGTTACTTGAGAATAGGGGATGAAAATGAACTGTGGCATAAAATGATAGGAAAAAAGTGTTAGAGAAACATAAGAAAGTTATCTAAAATAAATTGTGTTTGAGAAATTATTTATTTTCCAAGAGAAAGAGATTGGCACTATACTATTTTTCAGAAAGGAAATATTACAAATTTAGTACATAATAAAGTTGATATTTGTTCAAAACAACCCATGGAACTTATCGATTATGATATCTGTGGCTCGGTGAAAAAAAAAATAAATGAATGGAGATAAGTATTTCATTAATTTAATTTATTAATTTATTCACATTACTCATGTCATGAATATGAAACATAAATCAGATGATCTGAAAATGTTTAAAAGTTTCAGGAGTAAAGCTGAGAAAGAATGCGAGTATTCACTAAAGAAGTTGGGAACTGAAAATGGTGGTGAACATAGAAATGAATAATTATAAAGTTATCTAAAACTAATATAATTTTTCATGATTATAGTTCCACATACACTCTTCAAATTTTTTTTATTTTTGAATGAAATAATATAAGTTTTATGGAGATGGGGAGAACTATGTTTCTTGAACATGATCTTTATTATTACTATTAGAGGCAAGCCATGAGTACTACTGTATATATTTAAAACTGATATTTCAAAATGCCATGATATGATATGACTCCATATGAATTGTTTTATGGAAAACTCCATGTTTGAAACACTTAATAGTTTTTGGGAGTCCATGTATTATAAAGAAGAAAGGTGGAAACTTTGGAAAATTTGAGCAGAAAGGTGAAGATGGAATTTTTCTTATCTATGATTCCAAAGGAAGAGTATATAGATGTTTTAACAAAGAAACATGAATAATTTTTGATTCTCATGATGTGAAAGTTATTTAAAAGACCACGTAAGATAAAAAGACTCATGCAGATAAGTAAGTTGAGCATGATAAGGAAAACATTTCTGATAATGATGCAAACAATTGTAATTATACTCAAGAATGAGAATCAGAATTAGTTTCTTCTAGTGACAAGGAAGAATCTATAAAATATTATCATTGGATAAGGAATTAAGTGGACTCTTATAATATTATTGGTGATCAATGTCAAAAGATTCAAAAAATAAGAACAAAAAATGTTATTACACATAATTCCTTGTAATCAAAAGTCGAGACGAATGATGTGAAGGAATATTTTGAGTATCTAGAATGGGCTCAATCCATGAATAAAGTTTTGAATTAGATAGAAAATAATGATACATGGGAACTTGTTACTAATTCAGAAAACAAAAAATCTTATTGGTATAAAGTGGGTTTCCGGAGTAAGATGAAATAAGAAGGTGAAGTGATAAAAAACAAAGAAATATTAGTGTGTAAAGGTTACTCACAAATTGAAGGTGTTTATTTTGATGAAAATTTTTATCTGGTGGAAATATTATAAACCATAATAAATTTTCTTTTTATTTATACACAATAGAGTTACAAAATCTTTCAAATGGATTTGAATTCTGCATTTCTAAATGTGAATTTTGGTGAGGAAGTTTACATTGAAAAACCTTGTGGATTTGTTGTTGGAAAAGATGAATGTTATTTTTTTAGATTGAATAAGGCCTTGTATGGGATAAAACAAGCTCCGAGAGAATGGAATTTCAAATTGGACACTTGATTAAGGAAAATGAGTTTTAATAAAGGAATATTTGATAGAAATATTTACATCAAAGTAAGTAAAGAGTATTCCATCATTATAATTGTTTACGTTTATGAAATTATCTTTAATAGGAATGATGAAAGATCTTGTAAAAAGATTTTGTGTATAAATGAAAAATTTGTTTGAGGTGTAAATGTTGAGGGAAAGGAAATAATTTATTGGGTTATAAGTTTTACAAAAGAAGAAAAACATTTTTCTTTGTCAAGAAAAGTATGATAAGGAACTTATTAAGAGGTTCAACATAGAAAACTTAAAAAACTATTTCCACAATGATTTAAGTGGGAAAAAATTTGTATAAAGATAGACAAGGAAAATAAGTTGATCAAAAAGAATTTTGAAAGCTCATTAGAAGTTTATTATATTTGACAACCTCAAGACCATACATTGTTTATGATTTCACCTTATATGAAATATTTTAGAGTGGTCCAAAGGAATCACATTTAATTGATAGAAAACGAATTATCAGATATATCAAAGGCACACTAAATTTTTGGAATCAGGAATGATAGATAAAAAATTATTGATTTGTTTGGGTATTCAGATGTTGATTGGGTAGGAAATGGTGATGATAGAAGATCCACATATGGTGGATTATTCTTTCTGGGAAAGAATTATGGTAGTTGGAATAAAAAGAAATAGAATTCTGTAACTTTCAGTATGGATAAAGCTGAATATGTTGCTGTCACTCAAGCCGCTACTCAACTTATGTGGATGAAAACTCAATTAGAATAATTACTTATTAAAGTAAAGTTACCCTTGCTCTTGGGTTGTGATAATCAAAGTTCAATCAATCTCACCAGGAATATGGTTCAATATTCTCGTTAAAAACATATTGATATCAAATTACATTTCATCAAAGAGCATGCGAAGAAGAATGAATTGATGCAGGAGTATATTTCTACATCGGAACAAGTTGCTGACATTTTCACAAAACCTTTAACAAAGGAATAATTTTATAAATTGAGGTTGAACTTGTGTGTCTAAGATCTTTCTCATTAATTTTGAGGTATGTTCTTTTCCCCACTCTAATATTACCTTTGAATAGTGTTCTCAAGCGGGATAATTGTTTCATAAATATATCCTTATGGAAGCATGTAAAAATGGGGAGTTGTGGGTAAGCTGTGAATCCATTGTTTTATTTGTGTAAAATATTATAACTATTTGTGGGAGTGGTTGTAAGATTCTTGTGTGTGTATTTTATGGAAATTCAAGAAGTGGAGAAATATAAGGTAGAAAGTTGTGAAGAAAAGTTGAAGAGGTTTCATGATCACTATTTTTAGATATTATGGTTTCACTGTCATTGATTATTGTTTCTTATAATGAGTTAGCTTTCGTTGCCTTAGAATCATTGATAAGTAATACATAGATTGAGGATACAAAGTTAAGTGATTTATGAATCTTGGTTGGAAACAAAATCCAAAGGGAGAGATTGTTAGGACCAAACTGATATGGATAATCGTATTTAGGTGTTGTCTTTATTTTTCAAATAATATTAAGAAGAAAAAGGAGTTAAAGAAGAAAATAAATCACCACACTTTGTATTTTTTGAAATTCATACAAACTATTTTATTCAGAGAATTGAATTCATAATGCTTGAAAAGGTCCATCATATTTAGGAGAAGCTTGATGGAAGCAAAGGCTCATCAGATTCACACTGAATATGGAATTAAAGTTTTGATCGTAATGGGAAAGAATCATAGTTTGTAACGACCCGAAATTTTGAATAAATCTTGTTTCCTAATTTTGTGTATTATTTTATTTTTTATACTCAACAAAACTATTTCATTTGATAACATGAGTATAATTAAAATGAGACCATTGAGTTTTGACTTTTATATGACCATTGGTCAATGTGACCGCTAGAAACTAAACGTTTCAATTATTGTCTCTAAATACAAGTAATCTTGGTTAATTAATATAGAAAGAAGATTTGATGGCCTCACCCAGTAGTCTTGGACCGATCGAAGCCCATCTAACAGAACTTGGGAAGGAGGTAGCACCACTAGGATTTGCTCTGGACCAAACCCAAGCCAAACTTCATCATGTGAAGCTAGAACGAAATCGCCTTCACGAGAAGTTCATACTAAAAGAAATTACTACTCGTGCGATATTGGTCGAGACTCCCTCGGATTATCTCACCTTAGCACACCTTACACTTAGGTCCTATACTGGTGTGATAAGGGGCTATGTAAGGAGACCGTAACTGCCTTGTGTAATCCTTTGTTTTAAATAAAAATTGGGATTTCTTCTTATGATGAAGTTTATAAATTTTCAAATGACCGGATAAATATAGTATGCATATTTTTGATGAATTTTAGAAAAATGATATTTTAAAAATGTGTATGTAAACCTTAAATAATTAAAAATGTGTGATGATTTTTAAAAAATGGTCTTCTACAATTATGTTCAGTACGAAATTTAGAGTCTAATAAGATCAACTTGATTTTTAATGAATAGTAAATTATGAATAGTGATTTTATGCTTAGGATTAGTAATGTGACCAAATGGATTAGTAATCTCACTTAAAGAAAGTATTAATATAATATAGGCACCTTGATTAAGTAATGTGATTCAATAAAATGGTTAAATAACGGTTTCATAAATTATTATTCAAGTATTTGTTTTTTCTGGTGAATAGTGTTTTTTAATTAAAAATTAAATTAAAAATATTTAGAAAATTATTTTTATAAAATGGATTTCATTTTTGAACTCAGAGCATCGATATTATGTTAAGGTAATTTTTGGGGATTTTTCTGAGAAAAATGAATTTTCAGTGAATAGTGTATTTATTTAAAAATTAAATTAAAAATATTTAGAAAATTATTTTTATAAAATAGAGTTTATTTTTGAAATCAGAGCATAGATATTTGGTTAAGGTGAAATTTTGGGATTTTTCTAAGAAAGTTGAATTTTTTCGATGAATAGTGAAAATACAGTTTTAGGGTTTCGGTATGTTTAATGACATCGTAACTGTGTCATGATGATGTCATGAGATATTTTAAGGGTTTTCCGACCAAAGGTGATGAATTATTGTATGGGGGACCCATGTGTCTAATACCATGGGCAAATTCCATGGGCAAGCCCATGATTTTGCCAAAACCACCAATGAGGTGTCCCTTGACCATTAATGCCTTGTCCCCTCAATTTCCCTATAAATACCAGGACATCCTCTCATCCATTCGACTCCCAACTCTCCCCCAATGAAGATATGGTCTCATTACCTCCCAAGGAGTCCTCCCAAGGTTCCCCCAAGCCCTTAAGGTCCCAACCTTTGAGTTTTAAGAGTTACGTTTTAAGGTAAGGGATCCAACCCCTCTCTTTCTTTTCAAGTGATCTCTTTTATGTCACTCCTTTTATGCTCCATGTTATTATTTTGTAGGATGTTCTTTTATATTCATTATACTGAACTTTTTATGTTCATATGATGAGAGACCCCCTCTTACTCTCATCATTTCGTTTTATGAATGTTTAAGTGGGGCTATTAGGCTGCCGAAATTTTTGTAACAGATTCTTTCACCCTTCTCATTTTCAAGTTCTAATTTCATGTCAAGTCTTTCAAGTTCCTTTTTATTATGTTGGGGTATGACCTATATATCTATCATAATTGTCTTTTATGTTCACATGATGAGATAACCTATTTTATCTTGTCAATTCATTTTTATTGAAGTTTAAGTGACGTCGTTTGGCTGTTGAATTTTTAAGGGATTCTTTCACCTTTCTCATTTTTTCAAAGTTCTACTTTCATGTAAAGTCTTTCAAGTTCCTTTTTATTATGTTGGGGTATGATCTCTATATATATCATACTGAAATTTTATGTTCATATAATGAGAGACCCTATTTGATCTCGTCAATTCATTTTTGTTGAAGTTTAAGTGACGCCGTTAGGCTGCCAAATTTTCCTAAGAGAAATCTTATTTTTGTCTTCCTTTCATGTTATTCATTTCATCTGGTATATCTTTAAAATTTAATTACCATGTTCTAAAATCCTTTATATTCTGTCCCCCTACTATTTTATGGATCATTTATGAATGTTTGACCCATGTCCCCTCTTTTTTCAATGTTTTTTAAAACCCCGAAACATAACCGTTATGCTGCAGAATTTCCGTCTCAAAATGTCTCTCTCTTTTTCTAAAGTTATTTTATTTTATTAAGTGAATACTCAAAGCTCTATCTTCTATATGGGTATTCAAATATGTACCAAGTTGTTCTATTTTAAATTCTGGTATTTACATACATGAGACCCACCTTCCTTTTCTGTGGGTTTTAATGTGACACGAAGATCATGTCTTTAAAGTAGTTTTTAAAATGTTATGATTATGAAATGAAACCCATTTATTTTATGCTATATGGGTTGTTTATGAAATGATTTATGATGATATATGCGGCTCACATGATGATAAATAAAAATTTAAGGGTGCGCCATGATAGCACTCCAATGCATTGGTTAAAGACTTAATCTCTAGAGATGACCTTTTAGACTGATACCCTGGTGAATAACCTTGGTAATTTTTAATGACACCTTGGGGATGGACCTTGGTGAAATGAAATGATTGTCAATATTAAATGTTGTAGTCACATCTTCAAGTTATGAAAAATGTTATTTTTATTATGATATGCCTCATGATTTCTTTCTCATGCCTTAAAGTTCTTTTTCATGACATTGTTGATGTATCCCAAGTTCACATGTTAAATGTTTTCCCTTGTTTTTCTTACTAGGCCTTCTGCTCACCCTTTCTTTTGATGTATGTCCCCAGGTTATGAGATGCAGTAATGAACCTAGGATGAACATGAGGAGAAGCCTTTCAAGTGTTTAAGAAGAATGTTTTATGTTTTCATGTTTTAAGTTCCTGGTTTCCAAGACACTAAACCTTAAAGATCCTCGGTTTTGTAAAATGTAATGAAAGTTTATGTGATAAAAAGGCGGGATGCTATAGGGTTTGTATGACTATGATAAATTTGATGATTCTTTACTGATTTTGGAGTTCTCATAAATCGTAAGTTTCAAAACTTGTGATGAAACCTTTATAAAATAAAGAGGGCGTGAGAGAGATATTGATAATTGTATCTAGTATGATCATAATCACGTCAATTGTATTCGGGTTGATAAATAAAGAAAGTTATCAATGAATGGGGAAGTTACAATACTTTACTTGGTAATACAAATGATTCTAAAGATAATATTCAACATAATCAATTTAGGAAGGAAGTCATGATACAATATGAATTTTTTGAAAGAAGAAAGTTGTTGAAGATGAATTTTTCCAGCCTCAAGGTTATTGTAACGAGTTTTCCAAATATAGATTTGTTTAAAGGCTAAGAACAATGATTCTAATGAATAAATGAAAGAATATATTGAAGTTGGAGCTACTAAAACTGGTATATCATATTTAGCGCACCATCGCAATCATTAAAGGTAGAGTTTTTCTCATTGAGACTGATGGTAAAGAAATTGAAACTGTTAGAGATGATTCAAAACATTATAATTAGAACTGGAATTATAATTGAGTTTGGTAAGAGTGTTAAGGATATGGTTGGATGTGCTGTCAAAGAAGGAGTTTGAAATTTGATGGTTGGGAAGTTTTGTGGAAAACGTGAGAAACCAAAGGTACTGGTTTTTAGTGAGAACAAAATCCAAAATATTTAAATATTAGAATAATGAAGCGGTTGTAGGATCAAAATAACGATTTAGATGCTCAATATACAAGAGAGGGGGGGGGGGGTGAATTGTATACTTTAAAAATTTCCTTAAACAAGGAAAAATCTAAATTTAACAAAGTTAAACTAAGAAAATTTACAACACCTCTAACACCAATGAAAGATTGGGACAAAGTATGAAGTTACATACTTCTAGTTCTATGCACTTGCTTAATTCTGGAAAGTGATTCCGAAAAATAGGTTCCAGAAATATGGATCTGGAAAATGAAACTTAACCAAAGTTTACAATATGAGATTCTACCTTAAAGCGTATAGAATCTAACTAAGTCAGAGTACAAGTGTAAGGAAATATAAGAAGATTATACTTTCCTTACAATACACAATGTCGCGGAAAAACAAGTAGTAAAACTACAAGTAATAAACAATAAATCTTTTAACCCAAAGGAAAGGGTATCCAACAACCTTGGATAAAGGTACCTTGATTTTTACTTTCAAGAAATTCTGTCTTACCCACACCAGGGTAAGCCCTCGATACAAAGACCGGAGTCGCTATCTTGCTATCCCCGTAAGCCCTTAACTTCAAGGTAGTTGGAACCTCTGTATTCCTCAGCAAGGAAGCCCTCGAACTTCAAGAAAGATGGCACCTCTGTCTTCCTATCCCCGGAATCCCTCAACTTCAAGGTAGTTGGAACCTCTGTCTTCCTATCCCTGGAATCCCTCAAATATAATCACAACCATTCGGAGTCGCACGAAGCAATCTGAACGAGCAGTTCAGTACACACAAGGCATGAAAGGCTTCTCTCTCTTGAAATCACCTTAACAGTGTGTGGTCTCTAGAATGATCAACTTCAGTATTGAGCTCTTTCAGATGAGCTCCTATTTATAGGCTCATTTGGAACGGTCATCTCCCTCCTCCAATGGTCACATTTTCCTTAAATTTCGGAGGGACCTTTACACGTGTCACTCAACCAATGGTTAGTTAGAAACAGAATGGATGACATCGTTTTATAACAAAACATGTTTAACTGAAAGCATGACATCGTTTTATAATGAAACGAGTGTAAACATAAGCAAAACTATAGTTTGGAATGTAAGCAAATAAAAGTTCGGAGTCTAACCAAAATGGAATTCAGAGTCTATAATAAAGAGATATTCGGATTTTGTTTTATAGGAATTTGGAACCTGAATTCTGTAGAAATACGGATTCTGAATTTCTAAGGAAATTCAGAGTCTGGTTTCACCAGAATTCAGAATATGAACTTACAGAGTTTGGAGTCGAACTTGTAAAAGTTCGGAGTCGAACTAGTAAAGGTTTAGAGTCGAACTCATAAAAGTTTGGAGTTGAACTATTAAAAGTTTGGAGTCGAACTCAAAAAAGTTCGGAGTCGAACTCATAAAAGTTTGGAGTTGAACTCATAGGAGTTCAGAGTCCCGAATTCAGAGTTTGAACTTTGTTAGAGTTCGTATCCAGAATTTGGAATGGAAATTCATTACAGTTCATATCCAGAATTCGGAGTGGAACTTCATTACAATTCATATCCAAAATTCGGAGTGGAACTTTATTACAGTTCATATCTAGAATTCGGAGTGGAACTTCATTACAGTTCATTTCCGTAATTCGAATCCTAAAATAGAATGCTTCATATCTAAGCATTATATGATTATGAGGTTTTTGATATGAATCCAATTTTTATACTTAAGAAAAATATTGATATGTATTAGGAAATCTAGTTTAGGGTAAATTTCTTTATGGAAGGAAATTTTCCTTAGAGAAGTAAAATATAGCTTTACTTAAGTTTAAGGTGTTTGTGATTTTCAAAACAAGAAGGAATGGAAAAGTCATAAGGAAAACCTTATTGACTCAACAGTGGTTGGGTATCATATTCAAAAAAGGAGGAAAAACTATGACTTGTTTTCAAATTCTTTTATCAATTAGGTCAAGAGACATTTTATCATAATTTATAATGATTCATCTTGATGATCATAATGAAAAATTCAGAATAGAAAGATAGAAATGTAATTGGATCAAACAATTAGAATGATATTTATTTTATCATATGAGAAGTTGGTACAGTGTAACACCCCAAGCTTCTACGGTACGTTTCCCTTTGAATAATGTGATAGCGTGTGTTGTACGCAACACCGAGTTCTAACACACCATAACTAATCAAACTAGCCATTATGAATAGTAATACCTACTTTTTGAAATTATATATATTTTATATTTGAAAATGGACTTCATTTTTGGATTCGGAATATCGAATTTAGCCTAGGGTGAAATTTTGGTACATTTCGGATAACTTTCATATTTTGATGAATAGTGAAAATTACTAAATTTTAATTAAAAACAACTTTTTTAATCAAATTAATTACTAGTGATAAATTATGAATTTGAGTGGTTTTAAAGTATATTTAGAATATATTTTTACCATTTAATATAATTTTGGTCATTGGACATAATTTTACAATTAAACCGAACATAAACAAGTGTCAATCTTTTGATAGTTATTATCTCTTAAAAACACGCTTTTTGTTTTGACAGCGGGAATTAATTTTAAATTAATTTCTGCCACTTCTGTGTTTTGAATTTAGGAAAATGGATTCCATATTTGGAATCAGGATGTTCAAATTGTTTAAATAGGTAACTTTTATTTTTACACATTTTGAATAATTACTGCGGTAAATATTTTATTTACCATGGTTAAAGGGTAAATCCGGTAAATAAGGGTTAAAAAAATAATATTATAATAATACAAAATTACCCTAAAACGTGTCTTAACCCTATTGGTTGATACATGGTCGACCATGGGCATCTTTGTGTCAATTTTGGGACCCCATGGATCCACTTGTAAGTGATAATGACACTTTATTTTAATTAAGTTAAAATGAATACAAAAATGACACAAGCATATATCTTTTAGAAGAACAATTTTTACATAGGGTTATACATGTTGGATTTTCGATTGTAAATATTCATTAGAAAGCTAAAAAGATTTCATACATAATGATATTTTACTTATAATTTTTAGACATTAAATAATTTATTTCATTTATGACACAATGATGATGCAGTAATTACTATAATAGTAAAAAATTAACATAATTGATATTATAAATATCCAAATAAATATAATATGAAACTTTTAATGAATTAAACTAATTTTCTAGGATAATATGATATATTAGGATTGATTTAATGGACTTTGTTCGAAGTAATCAATCTGTTATGAGTTTCACAAAAATCAACTATTGAATAGTGTCAAAATTGACATAAAAGAGTTCTTAAAACAAATATTATATTATTAATTGATATTAAATTCCTAAAAATCTAAGGCTCGGCCAAGAGACTTATATTATGATAGGTTAATCATTAATGGACCACTTGGGGGTCGCTTGGATGTATATAGTAAGTTTATTAACCATATTATATAAAAATACAAAGAGACATTGTAAAAGTGAAACTAATTAACTTAGAGTTAATACTTAAAGATAAGGTTAATATAAGTACCCAAACCTGTCTAAATTCTATTGGTTGAGTGGTTTTCGACCTATCCCCACCTTAACCTTTGAATAGTCAACTTTGGAGCCTTTAGAAACCGAATATGAATTTATTATAAGTTAATATTTCTAGCTTTTCCAAAGGTGCCCCTCACCCCTCTTATAAAAGGGCACTCCTCCTTCTCATTTCTTCACACCTCTAAAGCCTTTTGGCTCGGCCAAACTCTGCCCAAATACTCTCCCAACATCCCTCAATACAACCTAGAGGCCTTAGTTTGATCAGAAATCCAACCTAAGGAGCCCTTTTGATCAAATCAAAAGGAAGAACCCGAAGAAGAGGTAATGATTTCACCACCCTTTTCTAAGTTCATTTCTTCTTCCACTTCTTCTTCCTTTGTTCTTACCATTCTGAAATAATAACTCCAGTATCTCACATATACTGTGATGTTATTATAAATATGGTACAATCATATTCAGTATTCTATCCACCCTTTGAATAACATGTCACCATACGTGCGTACGTACGGCTTACCGTCTCCACGTCGTGGTGTAATTGTTATTCAATATAATATTATTTGGATGGGTATAATAATGATGTGTAACTCATGTAAATAATAAATATAACATGTTAATGATTCTGTATATATGATATACCATCCATTTATATATTATTTTAATATCAAAAGAATGATATTGTCGCTCGTGCGTACGTACGGACTACCGTCTCCACGAACGCGATGAGATTCATTCTCCATCGTATCCATTCAAGTATAATTATCATTTTATGATTTAAAAATGATGTTTAAGGACTGTATATCATTCTGGATATGAATAAGATACAACAACCATGGCTTATGTAACAAAACATATAAAAGAAAATGAGTAAGTTAACTCCCGAAACGACGATAATTCTAAGATATTATTAACAAATCAATGTTAAAAGATCATATATGATATCATATTAATATATATGATTCTTGTATAATTTAATAACAATTATTTCACCATTATACAGGAGGTTAACCTACCCCAACCAAGGAAAAGTACAAGGTAAGGGTTATTTCACAATCTCTTCATTATCCGAGGTTGTTTATACGTAATAATCTACTGGGATCTCTTTATCATCCACATCCATGTTTCATAAAAATGTATTTCAAAACATTTTTACTATTTACAAGAATATGGGTTTAAGTCATTTATACCCTTGTTTGACTTTTTATAAGAGGTTTATAAAGGAATCTTTCCGTCGTTTTCAAAACAAGGTCCTTTTTAACCTTTTCGACAGAATTACGATAAGAACGTTTTTTTTAACTTATACGGCGGGTGCGGTTATTTTCCGCCGTTATAAAATCGTCAAAGCTTTACTTACAAGCTTATAAGAATATTTTCAAAGAAAATGTTTTATTTTATATGGATCTTAAATGATTTCAAAATAAAAGGAGATATTTCTTTAAAAAGAATTTTGATTTCATCTATGTCAACATCCTTTGATGGATTTTAAGATTATTTGAAGTTGATTTATTATGATACAAAACTTCTATATTGTATTGAAGGTTTTGTGATATGTTTGACTGTGGATGTGCTATTTTTATACCATTCATAGTTTATTGTGAAAGTATTGACATTTCGTATGCTAGTTTTAATACGAATGTTTATGTTATGTTTAAACCTTTTCATATGGGAATGCATTGGACTTAATAAGTGACGGGTGGAGCCCGCTATAGCTCCTAGATGCATCGGTAGGTCTCATGAGACAAACTAGTGTCTTGGCACAAGGCCTTGACAAAATCTTATTTGTAGTCTTGGCACGAGGCCTTGGCTCTGTGGTTATGATAGTCTGGCATTATGCATTCCAACATTATGAAAGTGGTTATTGATTTTTGCATGTGATTATTCGATTAGTAGAATATCCATGTGAATAAGTAAATGGCATTATTTCATTTTACTTTTGCCATACCATGTTGAAGTTCAATTTTAAAAGGCTTTTGTTTTAGTAATGCATTACCTTAAATGTTTATTCTTATTTATGAAAGTTTCCGCTATGTTGTTATCCTTACTGGGCATTTGAGCTCACCCCTCTTCTATGTTTTATTTTTCCCCAGGATGTGAAGAAGTAAATTATGAATGACCTGCAGGGATATTATGAGGGGATAGTAGTGTGGATTATGGAGACATTATGTTGTTGTAGTAGTTTTTCATTTTATGATGTAATGTAAAACTTATGAATATATCTAGTGTTTCCAAGGCTACTAAACCAATCGGTCTTTCGAGATTTGATCTTTCTTGTGATCATGCCAATGTTATGTAAATAATGCACCGACTCTGGGTAACTGGGGTCGGGGCGTTACATACAGAGAATCATAATGAAAGAATAATGTTGAGGAAATTGGATTCTTGCTAATTTTTGTTAAGAAAGATAGAAGAAAGACGAAATGTTTATAATATTCGAGAATGATCAAGAATAAATGAGAATAATCAAGAAGCGATGAAGAAGTCAAGATGCAACCAAAATTCAAGGGAACATGAAAATTTGGGGAATTTGGTTGAGTGGGAAAGTTTTAAGGAATCCTATCCAAACCACATTTGGGCTGAGTATAAAAGGGGAAAAGTACACCATACTTTTTTGACTTTATTACTATTCATGGTGAAGAGGAGAGAAGGAAGAGCACAAAATTATTTTAGAGAGAGAGAATAAGTTTCTGTATTGAGCTTTGTTAAATAAGTTTCATCAGATAGAAGTGAAAGGAGAAGAGATAAGATTTCAATGTATTCATCTAATCATCACATTCATTTGGTTATCATATTCATTTTGTTATTGTATTGGGAAGAGTAATCATATTCATCCGGTGATCGTATTGGGTATAATTATCATATTCAGCTGACTATCATATTCTGATTTCCATTATATTTGGATGGTCATCATATGAGGATGGATAATTAGGCCCGGTATATTGGATTTTATTTTACGGAATGAGTAATAAGGTGTTCGGAATTTTCTCAACTATATTTTGATAGAGTTATAATTTCCGTATTGAGAAATTAGACTTGGAAAATTGGGTTGGGCAATCAGAATTCATTTCATATTGAAGTCCTCAAAGTTCTTACCAGCTTTTGGGGTAAGAAAGTGAAGAATTTTTTTTCAAAGAATATATTTGTGAAATTTGGAAAAGAATCATAGGTAACATGTGTTACAAAAACTTTGTATTACATCATTTTTTTAGAGAGATAACACACATTTTTGGATTGTTTACGTAGTGCTACATGTGTGAAAGGGAATATACTACTCATTGTATTCCCGAAAAAAGGATTATTTTTTAGTGGATTGTTTTGTATTTTATTATTTCCAAACCATACCAAAGACATAGATATTATTATTGAATAGTGAACCTTGAAAATACTTGTGTTCCTATTGGTGTGTGTTTGATTTGTTTTTATAAGGGAATGAAATATTTAATAGGAGGTGTAGGTTGTTTCAATTTTTAAGGAATCATAAAGGAAAATATATCACTGATTCAACCCTTACCACTCTTAGTGATACAATTATCTTGACTGGGAACTTACAAGGTGTTTACCAAGAGTTTTTATTTGAATTTAGTCCTCACCCTTAGATTAGGTTGGACTCTTTATAGTTTTCAGTTGGGCTTGTATTTTTCCCCTTTTTCCAAGTTCAGTACTTTACTGTCATACTCTGTTGTGGTATCATAGATATATTCATGCATGAATTTCATTTTTTTATGTCTCAACATTGTGTGGGATTGGAGATGTGTGTGTGTGTGTACAAGTAATTTAGGCTAATACCTCCCATTTATGGGATATGCCTACTTAGCACTGGTCACCATACCCTAACCTATTAGATGTGGGCTTGGGGTAGTCATGGGTTGGACCTCAGTGGGTCAGGTCATGATAGAGTGATATCAAAGGAAGGTTATACCTTTGGACCAGATTCAGTGAGTTTTGTTTGGGGAAATAGTGTTTAGTATTTCGAATTCATCTTTCAAGATAGGAACTCTAGTGTCAATGCGATAGCAAATGTATCCATACACCGCGACTCCAATCACATGCCTTTCAATTCGATACATGTAGACATTGTTTATAGTTATTTTTTTAGTACATGAATCACATAGGAATGGTTGGGTTTTCTATGTCCTTCTTGAGTCAACTCCCTATATATACTCTTTGATCGTGGTATATCTTGTTTTATTTTAGTATTCATCCACATAGACAACCATCCAAGATTTCTCTACATGATCACAAGGATGATCAACCTAGTGACGAGGAATCGATATAGGGGACTATACTAAAGATAGAACCTCTGAGTGGTTTACCAACTATACCACCATCCATTGAGAAACATCTAGCACTAGAAGTACCAGCTAATGACGCTTGTAGGTTGAGTGTGTTGCAAGAGTTTCAGAGGAAATGACCTCCCAGGTTTTGGGGTAATCCTGGCTCCCAAGTGTCTGAGGACTGGATAAAGCTATTAACTTGAATTGTACACCTTATGAGGATGTCTATAGATCATATAGAGGTCCTAATTGCGAGTCTTCTTCAAGGATCTTATAGGCGATGGTGGAACCTAGTGAATCAGTCACACGAAGAGACAACTCTCTCATGGTTATATTATAAGCATCTATTTAGGGAGGATTTCTATCTGGCCATTTTGTGCTCAGTATGTATAAAACATCTTTTTCATATATAGTGGGAATTATGATCATGGAGGATTACTCAGTGAGTTTTACCAATCTCTCATGTTACTCCTTAGATATGGTGAGAGATTAGTTCTTTAGGGATCAAATATTTGACCAAAGATTATGCCAGGACATCAGGGCTTTAATGGTACTCATTTGAATTCCCACCTATGCTGGGGTTCTTGATCATGCCTCGGTAGTGGATATATTTCTAATAGAGCAAGCATCGATGATGGGATCTAGTAGTGGGAAACCAATAGATGATACCTCAGCAGTAGGAAACCAATGAAAATCAAAGGGATACAAGAATTTCAGAAACTTCAATAGATGATCCCATGAAACAGGTTTAGTGGTGTAAGGATATCAGAGTGAATCATACCAACCGAGGGAGAAGAGGTGTTTCTCCTACAACAGTTTGAGACATTTGGCTCAAGATTTTCTGAAATGTTGTATAGATAATCGTGAGATGATTGAAGGATATATGAGAAAGATATAGAGGAATTAATAGGGTGTTTCGTAGGGTAAAAGATGTGGAAGAGTGGCTGACAAGGAAACAAGAGGTGGTCAGAGGTTTGACCTATTACTACCACCAACCCCAAGTGGTCTGTGCCAGGATCAGGGAGCTGATGGATAGGGACGAGACTATCTACAATCTATGGAGGCCTTTGACCCTGTGGATGTAGTTATGAAATGAAGTATGATTGGTCCCTTTTCTACTTTATCTATATTACTCATGTGTGATTTGTTCCTTCATTGCCGCTTCTCTAGTTTGAGACATAGAGATTCTAGTTGAGACATTAGCTTGACCCTTGTGGTTTGAGACTCTGATAGGAAGTGAATCCTCATTTACACACTTGTTTAGATAGTGAGATCTGAAACTTGGAAGTGAGAATTTTTTAGGGGATCTCTTTGTAGTATCAACGAGGCCTTACAAAATCATATTAGGTATGGACTAACTATCTATAGTTCATGCCTAGATAGAATATTTTAGGTGGAAGATATGTTGTGTCCACAAAAATGTAATGAGGTTTTCCTTTATGGGTGAGAAGGAAACATTGGAAAAGAAGGATGATCCTAGGAATAGGAGAGTTTATATTATTACTCACCAGTTAGAAAGAATGAATCTTGGAGAAATTGATGCTTTAGGATATCAGTTTCCTAGGGTGGTGGTAGAGTATGAGGATGTATTTCCTGAGGATGTATTAGGTTTAACTCCTTATCGAGAGATAGACTTATGCATAGAATTTCATCCCAGAATGACAATTATATTTGCACCAATTTATCATATGGCTCCTTCAGAGCTTTGAGAGATGAGGGTTCATTTGGAGGACTTACATGTGAAGGGATTTTTAATACCCAGTGCTCCCCCTAGGCATCCCCAGTGTTGTTTTCCAAGAATTCATATGAGAATTTAAAGTTCTGTGTGGATTACTAGTGCATGAATTAGGTGATCATGAAGAATATTTATCCACTAATGAGGACTTATGTCCTCTTTGATCAGTTGAGAGGGACCTAATGGTTCTCAAAGATTGACCTCATATCAGGCTATCACCAGCATTGAGTATGAGATGAGGATATACCCAAGACGGAATTCATATGTCGATATGATCACTATGCACAATTAGTGATGCTATTCAGCATGAATAATATCCAAACAGGTTTCATGGGACACATAGATAAGATCTTATATCCCTTCTTGGATCAGTTCATGGTGGTCTTCACTAATGAAATCCTAGCGTATTCAGGGTCCAAAGATGAGCACATGAGACACTTGAGGATGGTCCTAGACACACTCTAAGAATAAAAAATTTATGGGTGAATCTAAAATTGTTAGTTTTGGATTATATAGTTCCTATTTCTGGGACACATCATCTTAGAGGATGGAGTAGCAGTGGACCTGGACATGGTTGAGGCAACGCTAGCTTGGATCCACCCAAGAGTGTTACCAAGGTGCGATTTTTCTTTGGATTGTCAGGGTACCATCAGAGGTTTGTACCCATTTTCTCTAAAGTGGAATCACCCTAATAACATTGACCCTGAAGGGGAAACCTTTCACATGGACAAAAAGGTGCCATTAGTTCTTTTCGGAGCTTAGGTAGATGTTGATGAGTGCTCACATCTTGAGATTTCCCGAGGAGGGTGACGAGTACATAGTGTTTTGTGATGCATCAGGGACTAGACTTGGTTTTGTTCTAATGTATAGATAGGAAATTATTATCTATAGTTCACATCATTTGAGACCAAATGAGTAGAACTGCATGAACCATGATCTTGAGTTGGCAATAATAGTCTTTTCACTAAAGACGTGGCAATAATACCTGATGAGAGAGAGGTTTATTGTTTACTATGTTCACAAAAGTCTCAAGTATATCTTCTCACAAAAGGATCTTAACTTGAGATAGAGGAAATGGCTAGAGTTCCTATAGGACTATGGATTTGTGATTGTCTATACTCAGGGGAAGGGGTACATGGTGTCATAGCTCTTAGCAAAAGATCTTATTCTCAATTATTGGTCGAGGCATTAGAGAAGTTATCCTCATTGTAGTTTTCCTTCATAGAAAAGGATACTGATTTATATATGCAGTCAATAATTGTTAGACGACTACTTTTACAACACATTAGGGATTCTCAGTGTGGAGATACCCACTGTGATAACTTACATTCTCAGATATCCACTGGAAATGATCCAAATGGAAATTATGAAGGTGGGGAGAATGCTATCCTTTTTAAAGGATGGACGATGGTACCTTTGAAGTCATGAGAGGAGGTGATGTAGAAGTTTCATACATACCATTTGGTGGTACATCTAGGTGTGAAAAAGATGAACCATGACATCTGAAATCATTTTTTGTATCTAGGAATAAAGAAGGGAGTTACAAAGTTTGTGTCTCAATGCCTCACTTGTCAGCAGGTGAAGGCTGAGAAATAGGTTCCAATAAGTTTAGCTCAACCCCTTGAGCTGACATAGTATAAGTGGGACGAGATATCCATGGAATTTGTGATAGGATTACCATGAATGTCCAGGGGACATGATACCATTTAGGTGATCATCGACTGACTCACCAAGTCTACCTACTTACTAGATATTCAAGAGAAGATTTCAGTAGTGATCTTGAGATGTCTTTATGTGCATGAGATAGTCTGACTCCGTAGAGTTCCCTCAGTGATTGTATCTAACTATAATCCACACTTCATATCTTGGTTATGGAGGGGATTTCAGGAGGACTTTGGGACTGAGTTACACTTGAGCACAAAATTTCACCCCCAGACTAATGGTCAGATAGAGTAGACCATTCAGGTCATGAAGGGAATACTGTGGGATTTCATGTTGGAATTTGGACATAGTTGGGAGGATCACCTACCCTTGGTGGAGTTTGTGTACAACAACAACTACTATTCCACCATTGGTATAGAACCATTCAAGGCTTTGTATAGGAAAACCTATGGGTCAACACTTTATTGGAACAATCTAATCATGTTGGCACTCATTGTCCCGAAGTTAGTGCGAGATACAATAGAGAAGGCGAAGATCATCCAGGAGCAGATGAGAACTGAACAAATCTATCATAAGTCTTATACAGACTAATGATAGAGGCCTCTATAGTTTGAGGTGGGAGACCATGTGTTCTTGAGGGTCTCACCTCAACATGGATTGAGGATATTTTTCCACACTAACAAGTTATCTTTTAGATTCATTGATCCCTTCTAGATACTACATAGAGTTGGTGAGGTGGAATAACACTTATCTCTACCACCATAGTTGTATTGGGTACATGATATCTTCTACATGTCATAGATGAGAAGGTACATGAACGACACATTGCACGTTATCGAATGGGGTGAGCTAGACATTGATGATAGATCTACCTTTACTGGGTACTTAGTGGATATCGAGGAGCATAAGAAGAGTATCCTTTATGGGTGATCTATTCCCCTTATGTGTGTTTGGTGGCTACACAAGAATCTTTAGGAGAGCACTTGGAAGCAGGATACCTAGACGAGAGCATAGTACCCTCATATTTTGAGTAGGTTTTTCTTTTTTAGTATGAAAAGACCTAAGGTGGGGAGAATGTAATGGCTCATATTTTATATTATTTATTTCTTGATATTATATGGATTATTTTTGAGACCATTCACTAAGACGGTGTGAAATTCCGAGGCTTGGTGTTCCTAGAATAAGTATTTGAATTATATTAAATATATTAAATAGCACACATGCATAGTTTTCTTGAAAAAGTAGAATAATAATCAAATGGGGGCCTAGATCAGAAATCCAAGGATACCACTGAGTTCAGAACATGGGTTTTACCCTAAGCATGAAATAATCATTTTTATTGCAATCTGGTTGTGAAAAAGTTGTCATGAGCATGAAATTGATAAAATAAATTAATTACAGAAAATATTTTATTTTTATTTGATGCAGTGACCTACTTCCTCTTTAAATATATGGCTATAAATTTTTTATCAGAATTATCCACTAATCCCTGGAGACCTAGAAGCCATTGGAGGAGAGCGTTCTTAGAGAACGAAGACAGATCGAGATTGGATCATGGATTATTTCACCAATGAAGTTCATGGATATTGTCAACGATAACAACACTAAATTGTTCTTCATCATTGATCAATCCAAACTCTAGTTAGTATGTTTTTTTTTGATTTCTATCCCATTTATTTATCCTGAATGAACGTGAATCAATTCCATGAATAGAATTGATATGTGCATCTTCGGTAGATTTAAATTTATGGAATTTTATAATTGTTCATTGTGATTTTATTAATCTTATTTCATCTTCTTCTATAAAAATGGATTGAGGACAAATGAATGATGGTGGAGGTTCATTCCTCACATCTTTTGGTTTATTTATTTCATCCCTCGTTCTTCACACATTCATCATGAGTTTTTTTGGCCTATGGTTTGATGAATACTTAGTATTTAGTCCTTACAGAACAGTTCTTCATCACAATAGATATATACCATGGGTCTGGTTCTTGATCGATTGTGTGATTGAGGTTTTTCGACGGTGGTGGATTATTGGAGGTTAACCGTAATGGGTTTTCAGTTTTCTTTATTCTCGATATTTAACACACGATGACGGTGGATCGAGGGATCATTTTACTATCAGATTAAAGTACTAATTTCCACTGATAGACATTGGTAAGGACTAGATGAACCATAATCTATAATTTTTAGTGAGGGTGGAAGTTCTAGTGTTATGTAGGATGATTCCAAAAAGATCCAGATAGATTTTGAAAATCCCAAGCAACTTGGATTGTATTTAGGGATTACATGCCATGTGGCTCCACTGGATGCAGTGCTAGGGTTCCGGTTGGAGTTAATTATCACATTCCTTGTGGCTAGGTCACACACTATATGACCCTTTTGTAAGTATTGACATGTACCTCAAAAGTTACATAGACATTTGAAAGAGTACATGGCTAGTGGAACATGTGTACTCAGAAAAGGACACAACTAGGTGTACACAGGCTGGTACATAGACACGAACATCAGTACACGTACATGGAAAAGTGACACAAGAATGATCTTGTGTATCTCTATACTCTGTTTACTTCTTATACATGCCGTGTATCTTAATATTTACATGTTGTGTGTGGATTTACCACACACACAGCTTGTCGATAACTCGACACACCATGTACCCTATGGTGCATGCCGTATATCCCCTTTCATGAGTGTTTGTAGATCTTAATTTCCTTAGTTTAGGCATTTATAGGTTGATAATGTTCCCTTGGTCTATTCCATCTAGGGTAAAATTCACCATTACATCCACATCACAATATTGTGATCCCCACTAGAGGTTGAGTCTCATCTAGAGTTCTGGAGTCCCTCTATGAGACTGGAATGCGATCCTCTATCATATTTGTTCCATAAGAGGGGTTTATGGAATTATAATAACCTACCTGAGTAGGGAATTGATCCTATATCTTTTAGGTAATATTATTAGGTTTTTCGGTATCGTTAACATATGATCACCTATATAGAGGGTTGATCCAAATTGGGTTCGTGGTGCCCCCCTACAGTTTTGGGTGTGACCTTCTATTTGAGTATCACAGTATTCCTAGTCCAGTGTGCTTTCTTGAGTAGGGACTAATGATTTATACCTCTTCATTGAGTGTCTCTGATGATATCATGGATCATGGAGTTTATTATCCTAGACTGAGCATTGATTCGAACAGAATAATGTGGATGGAAGTTAGTTATGACCTCCTAGTGGGGTGGATTCTTTCTTGAGTATATCTGGGTGTTTTTGTTTTAAATTTATTTCTATGTCTTGTATTGAGTTGAATATACATGGTGATTCATGTTTAGTGTCTTCAAGTTGTACTACTAGGTATTTTTATACTCACCCCTACATGGGATTTTCCTGCACATGTCATGTCTTATGTTGACGATGACCCTTTTAACAGTGTCCTAGGAGGACAAGGAGAGGGTGGATCATAGATAGATCTTTTGAAACTGAGATTTTTACCAAGTTCTTGCATTTGAATTTAGTCCTCTCCCTTAGAGAAGGTTGGACTCTTTACAATTTTTGGTTGGGCTTGTATTTTTCCCCCTTTTATGCTTTCAGTACTTTACTGTTGTACTCTTTTATGGGATCTTAGATGTATGGATTAATTACTTTAGTTTTTTATACATTTTATCATTGAGTGTTTTTAGAGATGTGTGTGTGTGTGTGTGTGTAGGAACTTTAGGTTAATTCCTCCAATTTGTGGGATATTACTACTCAATGCTGGTTTCCAGCCCCTATCCTATTAGAGGCTAGCTTGGGGTAGTCACGAGTTAGACCCCTGTGGGTAAGGTTGTTAAAATCCATTTATATAGATAATGAATGTTGATAATCAATTTAAACTATATAATCATTTGAAATATTTACCTCAAGGGTATTTTTGGTATTCTAGGAGATTTTATGCCAACAATATTAATGGTTTCATGTTTCATATAGCTTATCATAAAGAATGTTTGAAAAAAAACAATGACATATTTACAATAGTTACATAGTTGGGATTTTTTGGAAGGTTGATTGAAGTTATAAAATTAAATCATCATGGTCACTTTTCTGTTGTATTTATCAAATGAAAGTGGGTTGATATCCATAGATTTATAAAGAAATATTCTTTATAGTTTAATTATTTAAACTTAAAAATCATTTGATTGACACTAGTGAGCATGAACAATATGATCCATATATTTTTACTTCACTTTCTAAAATGGTCTATTATGTTGATGGTGGAATAAATTGAGGGTGGAGTATTATAGTCCATATGAAACCAAGATACATGTATGATACATGTGATGATGTTGAATAATGGTTTATTGATAATAAACTATGCCAACATTAAGTAATTGATTTATTTATCAATGACGGTGTTGAAACTTACAGTATTTCAAGAGATGGAGAAGATGAGGAAATCATGTTAATAGTGGGTAATGATAATAAATTATGAATGAAATCGCTGTAGGTTAAATTATCATTTAACTTAGTAAATCATATTCTATTTAGTGTTAAAAAAGTGTGATTAATTATTTAATATAGTTTCTATGGTAGATGTTTCTTTCAATTTAATTTCAAAAATATTGATAATAAATACAGTACAGAATAGTTATGAGTTAGAACCTTTGAAACCCTAAGATGGGAGGGGTGATTCAGGGTGTCAATTTTTTCTTTTTATTTAAGGATATTTTCCCCATATTAGTAAGTATTTTTTAAACCTATTAGACTGTATGACACATACACCAATCATAGAAGAATTTTAAAGAAAAATAGAACATAATGAATTTTACTTGGTTCACAAAAAAGGTATACATATAAGGAGAATATGATAAATATGTGTTGGTCCTTACAAAATATACTATAATTCACTAATATGTATGGATTACAATTTTTTGGACAAAAAAATTATATTCTAGGCACATTTACTTTAGAACATATTCAGTGATATAACACCACCTCCCTCAAATTAACTATGTTGAATCTTCCCTACTCACTACTCTAGATAAAGTCTTCCTTAGTTTAATAACTTGAAGGTTGTCTTCTTATTATTAAAATTATGTTGAATGTTTTACATCATTAAGAATAGAATATAATGATTCAATTTTCTATTTGTTTTTTTAGAATAACTTTATAATTAACCACCTTTAGTGTTCAAAAATATTTGGCCTAAAAACACTATGTATCACATAATCCTCAGAGCATAAATCATTCTCATAACCTTGAGTACAATAACCCTATCACATAACCTTGAGTGTAGGACTTCATCGAAAGATCATTTTTCATGTAATATCTATCATAATAACCCTATCACAATATGAAAATTTGTATCTCTTTTACAAGATCAGTTGTAGCATAACCCCAGTCATAAGAGCATGAGCATAAAATCCTAGCATGTATATCATCATGGTTTATACAATCACAAGACCAATTTGTAATAACACCCAAAACTCCAAATTTAATCCTTAATACTATATTCATTCTTGGTAATGAGGTGAATAATGGTTATTTATAAGACTAACCCACAAACTTATCATTTGAAAACCATATAAATCCATCCATTCCACCACCTCGAGTATATTCACTTTTCTTGAACTAGACCACCATTCACAAGACGCCAAGTTCATAACCTCTATCTCATAACAAATATATTTAAAATCAATATGTATAACTCTATTTGAAAATTAATATACATAATTTCTTGAAAAAAACACCATTTCTTGTGCTTCACACTTCATGATCTTCACATTACTCCATCGCAAGAACACTTCATTCTTATGTTCTTATCCCTTCTTCGATAAACATTGGACTTACTTTGACGATTACACAAACACTCCCATAATTTTTGTCATGGTTCAACGAAGTAGAGTCATATAATACTGATGAACTCATGTGATTTTTAAAAATATAAACACGATCTTATGATCCATTTCAGGTTATGTGATGTCTTGACCGATTTGAACACATACAATCACATGATTCATACATGAATACGCACTCCATGAAAACCTTTTCTACAAAAGGATACCTATCATTTATAGCATAATTTTTTTTAATGATCCCAAAAAATCATTTCATAAACCCTTAAACTATGAACAATTCATTATAAACCATCATAATATTCTTTTGAACTCACATGATCACATGATCCATTCTGAATTATGTGATCATATGACCATTATATGGTTATGTGAAAAACCTTCACAAACCCCATAATTCAGAGCCAAAAAATTGGAAAACATTGGGAAACGATGCCATTATCTTCAAATTTCTTCATTTACTCAATTGGCATTCTTCTTCATAAAATTTTTCCTCTTTAGACAATAATTATCATGAATACACCAAAAATATATTTACAAGAAACATAACACTATTTTTACAAATATGATGGCCCTGTTTCTATAAATCCCCCACTTTGGGTTTGTTGATAAAACACAATGAAATTCACTTATGGAATCCCTTCAAATGGACAGATAATATCTATTCCATCACTATAAGTCTATGTGTGTAGTTATTGGTATAGAAAACAAGAGTTCAAGAGAGAAATCCTTGCCTCAAGAAATTCTAGAAACCCCCTGTCTCCGTCTATTGAAAAAATTACTTGGAACACACATCATATGCCGATGTATCATATCTTCCCCTAACTTTAGCACCATATACCCCCCCTAAAAAAGAAGCTCAGATTCCACCTATTGGAAGAATAGATTTTGCAAGAGAATTGAATTTCACAGAATCATTATACAACTTTGAAAAAAAACCCAAAGTGTAAGATCCCTCCAAAGATGAACAAAAAGTTAAAGTATTATATAAAATGGGAAGAGGGAAACATATGAACCTTCAAAAGATAAGGGAGGTGGATGAACACTAAGGTTTTATCGATGATTCTTGACAATTGGAGTGGCCAAGTATCTTATCATAATATCATCAACCCACATATTTGTTCCAAAATGATCTACTGTGAAAATTCCTTATTTCACCTTTTATTTAATATAATGATCCCAAATTTTAATTTGTTTGTTATGAGAGAATTTTACTAGATTATTTGTGAGATAAATTACACTCTTTTGTCACAGAATTTCACTATAGTTTGTTTGAATTCTTCAACAATATCTTATAAAATTTTCTTTATACATAGAAGATGAGTAAAATAATTGGATACTGAGATATATTATTCTTATATAGTAACCAGTGAAGTTATTTCTTACTTATTACTCAGCCTTTCCACATATTTATTACTGATGAAGAAAAAACCACTAATTTTAGATTTATGATCTAACTCACCTCAGACCCAATCCGCATTAGAAAAAGTGGACAATTCATGATCCTTTCCTTTGAGAAATATTAATACAAAATCAAGAATACCTTGGTTGTATCACGTAATACATTTAACTATTGTGATATATTCTTCCTTTATATTACTTTGAAAACAAGCTGCTAAAAATATTTTAAAGATAATATCTGGTTGTTTTGCAGTAAATTATAGAAAGATTTAAATTATATTCCAGTATAAGGTGGGATCCATAGATTTCCCATCATTATACTTCTTGATTTTTTCCCAACCACAATCAATGTTGACATTGGTTTGGATTCATGCGTGTTGAAATTTTTGAGCAGTTCTATTTCATTATTTTCCTAAGAGACAAAAATATATCTCTACTTCTAAATAACTTTTATCATTATAAAATATATTAATTCACCAATTATATAAATATCAAATTCTATTCTCATCATTCTTACAAATTCTTATACTAAATTTTGTTTAATTCCACTGAATATGACACCATAAAAATATAAAATCACAATGAACTATTATTCCCAGGATGTTTTTACGTAAATATTTTCATATTATCCACATATTTAGAATTAATTCCTTATTAAATAAGAGTCAAGTTGAGCATACTATGCCCATGGTTTTTGTTTTATAATGTACATGGAATTCTTAAAATTTTATACTTTATTTTCATCATTTCCAATCACGAAACCTATTAGTTGTTGGATATAAATTATTTCTTGATGTATACCATTCAAGAATTTCAAATTTACATCCATTTGATATACCTTGAAGCCTATCTAAATAGGAATTGGAAAGAAGAGTTTGATGGACTCTAGTCAATCCATAGAGAAAATGTTTCATCAATGTCAAAAACATTGATTTGTGCATAGACTTTTCACATAAGATATGCCTTATTTAAAATAAAATTTTCTTTTCCATCATACTTATTATTAATAATCCATTTTTCCTAATCGCATTATGATGTTTTGTATTCTATACATGTTCCCAGATCTAGTTTTTTCAATATAACCTAGTTCTTCATTCATGGATTTAATCTACGAATCCTCTTTCACAAATTCTTCAAATGTGGTAGGATCAACTATAGATAATAGAGTGAAATGTTTTATACTACTCATCCTCCTTATCTGTGTTGGAGTAGATTGATCACTAATAATATTATATGTATCAATCGATGATATTCCATTTTTTCTTCATGGTATAGAATGAATATATTTAACAATAGTATCCTACTCTAATCTAGCCTATGAATCTTCATAATTTGGGGATTCCTGAACATTTAGTGCATCTTACACTATATCAGTATTTTGACTGATCTCATTTCCTTCTTCATCATATTCTTAACCAAACAAAAATTTCATTCCTAGTGTTTCTCATAGATTTATCTTTAATGATATTAATTTCATTCCTCTCCAAATTTTTTCTTATCCTATTGTTTTAGAATTTGTAAGCCTTAATTTTTATAAAGTATCCAATAAATAATCCTTTATCTATTACATCTCCATACTTTCCCTGATTTTGTTCTTTATTTCAGATATAATGTAGACTACCCAAAAAAAGGATGTGCTTCAGGGTAGGCTTTGTCCCATGCCACATTTCATATGGTGTTATGTCTTCTACTAGACCCAACACTACCCAATTTATAGTTAAAACATCTAATTGAACAACCTCTTTCCAGTAATGATGAGAAACACCACTCTTAATTAGCATAGTTTTGTCCATATTATTCACTTAATGATTTATTCATTCAAAAACCCCATTTTTGGGTTCCAGATAAAAAATAACTCATGTTTAATTCCATGCTTTTCAAGATAGATATCAAAATTAATTGATGTGTACTTTTTTCTATTTTCAAAATGTAAAATTTTAATAGCATGGATGATCTCATTTTCAACTCTTCTTAGATACATATTTATGAATCCCATAACCTCTCTCTTTATTTACATAAATATGAGACATGCCATTCTATTGAAGTCATCAATAAAGATAATGAATTATCTTTCACTATATATACCAAATATTTTCATTGGACTACACAAATAAGTGTAAATTATATTGACCATATTTGATTCCTATTTTTTATTTGGTTGATATGGATTTTAGACCATTTCCTCCAACAATAATGCATCACACATTATTTCATGATAAAATTTGAGATTTATAATATCTATAGTATCTTTTATCTTGGAAAATTTTTCCATACTCTTTTGGTGAATTTTTCTAAGCCTCTAATTCCACAAGCTATTTTCCTCTTAAATAATTAGAAGATTGGAATTCTCTTTTCGATCGACCTGGTACAAATTACTATTATTACTCTAGCTATTCTTGAGATAATTTATATCTTTTTATTTGATAATTAATCCTTTCTGATTAAATGATATTTAAATTCCTAATTCACATTGTTGACTCACACTCAACTACATAGAGAACTTATATTTTCTATATTTTCTCTCTAGTCAACTATATATTACCACTACCTTATATTTTCAAGGCCTCTTCATTCCAAAAACACACCATTCCATAAAATATTCCCTTCACATTCTCTAAAATATTCTTTTTACTAATCATATTGGATGGGAACTTAATATCAAGAATCTAGGTGGTTATATTTTTTGTTGATTTAAGAAAAATTTCTACAATATTAGCCTTCTTAATATTCCTATATTATTTCCATGGTATTAAGGGTTGATTTAGAGCACAAAACATGTTTCCTTTATTTATTCAATATAGTACTTGTAATCATACTCATATTCATCTTCTAATGGTAAGACTCTATTTCTTAGATAAATATTATTAGGTTAAATTAATCTTATTTTTCTTTGACTTATACGGTAGGAATCAACTCTTCTCATTTCTCGATAATTAAGAGCTTTGTGCCCAAATTTAGAATAATGAAGGAAATATAAATAGAAAAAATTACTTATCTAATATGGTGGATATGGTATCGTTCTCTTTTGATTAATTCTAGGTGTTTCACCATTCAAATAACTTCTTATTTCATCATAGTAGTACATGGTGTAGTTGAGTTATCCACAAAAATGAAATTTCATAACAGGAAATATCTTCTCCCTCCCCATTCCTCTACACATCTTTAGGAATTATAAATATCTTATATTATTAGAGAACCCTTTCAGATTGAGAGGTATTTCCAATCCTTTTATTTACTTTAATACTGGTAATATTCTCCAACAAAAATTTTGTTTTAGTGTTAATTTTAAGATAAAAAATCTCTAAATATAAATTATCCTACTCCATTATAGTTTCAACTTTTTATGTCCTAGACTCATAGAGAGTTTACCTTTTACCTTTTAGTTTGGGTCTTTGTTCATCGAGAATGTCACTAACAACTTTTGAGTCTCTCTTATCTATTTTTTATTAATTCACTATCTATGAAACTTCCAAAATTATGTTTATTATTTGGATAAATTGATTTTATTTATATCTATAATTATTTTTAAAGATAAATAATATATTCTTCTAGTGGTTCTACCTTTTTCATTCTCTCTTGTATATAAGAATTAAGGTCATTAATCACCTTAGTCAGTAATTATATCATTAGTTTGAAGTTTAAAACTTCTTATGAACTTTCACAGATTTCCAATTGATCATCCAACTCTTTTTATATTCATTCAATCTCTTCTTTGTTTTGGTCCATATATTTAGATAATTACTTCAATAACCCATTAAAATTTTAATTTTATGTATTTGAATATTAATAACTTTAAGAGGACCTTAACATTCCAACTTCAGATCAATTAATCCTTTTGGATCATTGACATTTTATTATTCATGCTCTTTCTTTTTAACATTATCTATCATAGAATCTTCAACATCAGATTTAAATTTTATTTCAACATCCTATATATAGTCTTTATTATCAATTTATTATTTTATAAAAAGGTTCTTCCTATGAAATTTCATTCCATATGAACTCCAAGTTTTAGATGGGAAGTTTCTTCATGGATTCTATAAAAATCTACTTCACTTTATTCATTATCAAATATCCTCAAGCACCTTGAAAAAATGTTCATAACTTTTCCGCATCAAAAATATGAATGTGGTATCTTGCCTTCAAATATACCATTTTTATTTTTAATGTTTTCTATCCAACATTGATAGAAGCTCATCTTATACATATTATTTATTTTTATCTCCATTTTCATTCATCCTTTATATGTTCTTGAATGTCATCCTTTTACTATTATGAGTTGTAGTGGTCTCTGGTTCAATTCTAGTTTTATATAATACAAAATTTCTAAGAAGGTAATCCATAGATAGTATGGTCAAATAACTTTCCTCAAGATGAAAAACATTGGGATTTTACCCAAGAGTATAATGACATAAAATATTTTTGATAATGTATGTATCTTTTATTTCTTCTCTAAGTCCCCAGATAGCTCTAATAACCTCTATGATTAAATTAAATAAAATTTCTACATTTTCATCCAGATGTATTTTAAGATCATAGAATATGTTATGAAACATGTGGATATTTGGTTCCTTCACCTTTATATCCCCTTTATATATATTTTTTATTTTATCACACATATTATTATCCCTAGTGAAACTCATTCCTGTGATATATATTTGATTTGACAGAGCTCTAGTTAACACACTTAAATCCTTATCATCCATATATAGAAGTTTTCTTCCAGTTTTATTCAAAGAGAATCCATTTATATCACTAACTTGAACCCCATTTAAGGTAACAAATGGCACTTACATCCCAAGAGAATAGTGATGTGAATTTATCATATTTCTCAATATTTTATAGTTTCTCCATTCAAAGAGATGAATTCCTATGAAATCAAAAAATTTCTCCATGAGATCAGACTTCAATCGTGACAACCTTTCCAATGATTACACTTATTAGACCCTGAGAAACCCTAAAAGGAGAGGGGTGAGTGAATCAGGGAACCATTATTTTATTTTAATTTAAGGATCATGTCCTTGCATTGGTAGAAACTAATTAAACCTGTTAGATTATATCTCACATAAACCCATCATAGAATAATAGTAAAGTAAATCAGAATATAATGAATTTTACTTGGTTCACCACAAAGGCCTAAATCTGAGGAGCACATACCGATGATGCGTCATTTATACCTAAATACTATATGATCCACTTCTATTTGTTGGTAAAAAATTTTCATCCATATACACTCTATTCCAAGAACACTACCTTTATAATGTATTGAGGGATAACATAATACCTCCCTTAGATAACCTCTATTGACTCCTCCTTACATACTGATATGGATGGATTATTTTTTATATTAATGACTTGAAGGTTGTATTATCCATATTAAAAGAATGTTGAATGTTTTTCATAATTATGGTTGGAATATTATACTTCAACATGTTCTTTTTTATTCATAATATATTCAAAATTTACCTCTTTTCAACTTCAAAAAAATTTGGAATAAAACACTGTGAATCACATAATCCCTAGCGCATAACTCATTTTTATAACCCCAAATGTGAGACCCATATCAAGTATCCTTAGGCTAAAGAGTCCACCACAATATAAAATGGTGTGTAACCCTGATCTCAAGGACTTTATCACAAGAACCCAATATGTATATCTTTTACAAGATCTGCTGGAATGTAACCGTTGTTGTAAGATCCTGAGTATAAAACCCCAGTGTGAGTCTCTTTACAGTTTATATGATCATGAGACCAATTCATGGAACACTACCATATCCAAATTAAATCCCTAATATCTTCTTTATTCTCATTAATAAGGTGAATAATCAGTATTAATAAGACAAACCCACTAACTTATCAACTAAAAAACACGACCATCCATCCATTCTAATGCCTCAGTTTTCTTAAACTAAACCAGACTACCTTTCATGATATGATGATTTTATGACCTCCATATCTTAATTTCCTTCATGAGAGTCAAGATGTGTAACCCTATCATGAAAGCAATATATTTAACTGAAAATTTATCTTTTTTATAATCAAAACACTTTTAAGGAAGAAATTTAGAAACCAAAAGTTTTCACCCAGGATTAAAAACACCATAAGACATCAAAAAATCATTGAAAAACATATTAAGTCTATTAGAAGCACATTCCCTAAATAATTTCCAGTAGAGAATTATTAGTCATGTTTCTAGATCGTCCTTTATAATGTATTCAAATTGATAATCCAATTTTTCCCAGGTTTGGTTGTACTACTCTTTGTTGATCTTCCCTTCATTGAAACCTCTTATCAGTATAAGGTATTGTTTTTTGATCCATCACACTGATTATAATTTTCATCGACACTAATCATACTTTACACCATCATGTCCGCCTCTTATTGTGTGGAATTGATGTCAAGATCTTCCAATACTATTTATCCCTACAAATGAATCAAAACCAGGGTTTTACCATTTAAATTATACTCCTCACCTGTCTCCCACTATTTGATAGGATAGACACCCTTTCATGGGTCGGCCTTTTCCTCTCCATTCATATAATCTACAACTCCAATTATATCCTACAATTTCTCAATTCTAGCAGACATACAAGGCATCTCCTTTGTATAATATTTCTTCTCATTTTATTTTGATGACTCACTTTTGTTACCATTCTAGGTGTGAAAAAATTTCCTAATCATCTCCCTTATTCTCAACTTCCAGGCTGATCTGGTATCCATTGGTTTAGGAAGGTAGGAATAGTCCTTCCTCTCTTTAACAGACTTCTCCTTGACCAGAATGAATACCCCCAAGTCATGAGAACCGTTCCTCTCCTTTTTTTATTAGGATTTAAATCCCTCAACTATGATCCTCCTCTACAATGTCAATAGAAACTAGAGTTTAGGACTCATTTCTTGAATTATCCATAGGTAAAACCTAACCCTCATTGTGCATCACTACTCGTTCAGGATAAAAAAATATCCAGATCCACCTACTCAGATCCCAAGGCATCAAACTGGTTTCTAATATTCAAAATTGAAATCGGTCTACTATTAATAGACCCATATAATTCATCCACCTATCCCTCTAAAACTTTTAATTGATTCACCCTAAGATCACTACTATAAGAGCCTTTCTTTATGGAAACTTACACTACTTTTATAAGATTTTGTGCACTACCATAGTGCACTACCCAAGGATAGGATAAATAGTTACAAGAGTTACTATTTGGATTCAATAACACATCCAATCTCATGAATTTTACTAGTTATAGAGGCTCTTGAACTGAATTGGGAACATCTAAATAATTTATCAAGTGATTGAATACATATGATATATTTGGATTAGAATTACTGGCCCTCGCCTCCACCTAAGACGAAATTGACTCACAATGCTCAACCAGGTCCTTGGATATCATAGTGACCTAAATTGCTCCATTAAACCTAAAAATTGAATCCTTGTATTGACACCCTCCATAATAGGAAAACTTTTGGTGACCCAAATGCTTTTAGGATGTAAAACAATCTATCTAGGATTCAAAAACGACAAATTTATTACATCAGAAATCCTCCCAACAGTGAACCAAATCCATTACACTAGTGGCTTGGAGGTGTCTACCTCAAAAAAATGTGAGGAGAGATCAGGTGGCATACCAATCTCTTCCAATTATCCAAATAAAAATAGTAACCCCCCATATTTCCTAACAAATAGATGATTGAGGGATTTTGGAATGGTAGCGGAAGTTTAGAGTGACATACCCATATGACTATGGTAGGAGCATATCTATTAATATGGAAGTCATAGGTCTATATAAAGAGTTAAAAGTGGATACCATTACAAATACATGGGGCTATGGACTAGGCTAATATTAAATCCTCTATTGAAGAAAAATAGATCATGATATGCTACTCATCATGAAGGTTGACGATTGTGTGTTTTTTCAAACCCTAAGATCCAAACACAAACTTGTCAAAAGTATCAAATGAAGGCCAGGGAGTCCTAAATTAAGAAACCATAATTAGATTCATATGATCTGAGGCTACATTGAGTTTTGAAGGAAAAATTAAGATTTGAGGTGTGCCCTTAAAGAGATATGAGACCTTCAGGCTAACTTAAATGGGAGGAAAATGTGGTAGAAAATCATGGTTTGAGAATGGGGTAAAGGAACACATCTGAGCCTCAGAAGAACATACATGAAAAGCTTCCCCACCTTCAGTGGGTGGGTGGGGGGGGAGGTCTTCCTTCAAGAAAGAAATTTACATGATCACCTGAAAAAACTTGCATTTCTAGTTTTTAAGCCTTCACGCGCTTCACATAACACTATATCAATAACCCATCATGCTTATATACTCATTTATTATTTGAGAAACATAGGAATTTCTTTAAAAATGGAAAAAATAATCCCTTAATTTCTTGTTTATTTCAACTTAATGTGGTCACATAATTCCAATGAACTCAATATTTTCACAAAAATTTAAGCATTTCTTCAGGATTCATCTGTGTTTATGAAACTTCTTGACCCATTTAAACACATAAAATTGTATGATCTTTATATGAATATATGATCCATGAAAACCATTTACATAGAAGGATATCTATCATTTTCAGTGTAAATTTCTTTTCATAATTAAAAAAAAATCATCGCATAAACCGTTAAACCATACATGATTTTATAGACCTCATCACAATATTGTTTTGAACACACAATATTACATGATCCTTTATGAATTACATGATAGTTTGACCATTATATTCTAATGATAAAAACTTTATTAAAATCCGTAATTTAAGAACAAAAAATTAGTGAACACTAGGAAATGACTCCATCTCTACAAACATTCTTCATGGTACCAACTTGACTTCTTATTCATAACATCTTCTTCCTTATAATAAAATTACCATGAACACACTAAAAAATTGATTAACAATAAACAGAATAATATTTTTCCAACTAATATCACCTTAGTTCCAACAATATAAAGTCAATATTGATTATGAATAGTATAGGGGTAAAGTAATTTCCTTTTTTTATTTAATGATTATAAAATAACTATATGAGGGTAAAATAAAAAGGAAAATATTTTTGAATATATATTATAATATTGAAATTTTTGATAAAAAAATTAGTAGTTTTACATATGAAATCAACTATTTAAATACCAAAAAATGATGGAATTTTTTTGTTGGTAATTTTAAATTTTATTATTGTCTTGTATAATTTTTAGATGTTTTAACTACTTTCATTGTTTATTTTTTTAGAAAAACACCATGGAATAAAATTTATGTGGATCATAGCCAGTATACATAATCCAATGACATTTCACCATTAGTGATGATACTGACTCCATCAAGTACACTTCCCATAACTACACATGCCCTTCTGACAGATACAAGGATGATTAAAGAAAATGTTGCGACATATGGTTAGCCAGTAGAAAATAACGACTCAAGGGTGAATATTTTTTCACCCATGCCATTATGAGGGCGTTGAAGGGTGAATATTGTTCATATGTATGTTATTAGTGAACAAATTATTTATTTCATAGTTATAAAAACTATCCAATATGATTATTTAATAGATATATAAAACCAAATAAAATGAAAAAATATGAAAACAAAAGATATTTGGAGGATGCCCAATTTGAATATTTTTGTGCATTTTGATTGTTTGGGAGTATTTACAAGTGATGTAGGAGGCATGCACATATAAGTTTTAGTCCATATAACATCTGATTCTATGACCCTCTCGATTACATATCATGATTGGAGGAATTTTCCAATCAATTGAAAAATGAGATCCTCAATAATAAAATAAAGTTAAATGAATATAAATATTGATAAAATATTTATTAATTTTATATTACTAAAAATATTATTATTATTATAGTAATTTTTATATTACATATTTATAGGATATTTTACATTTTTACATGAATGATTCCATTGTTATTCAATGGACTTTGAAATGTTTGGGAAGAAAATCGAATGATTTCAATTATAAATTATGGTACGAGTTCAATAACTGCTCATTAAGCCTTTGAAAGATGTATGATAAGGTATGAGAAGGGTTACCAAGATAGCAGTGGAAGTATTTTATAGACAGGATATATACCAATTCATATAAGGTATTTTATGATGTGACATTATATTTATTTTAATAAATTAATCATATTATTTTTTTAATCATATTACACTTCGTGCTAATATATTTTATTTTTTTTAAGAAATTTATAAAAAAAATGAATATAGTAAGGAGAAGAAAATAATACCACACACAGAAGTTTCAAAGAGTTTTTCAAGGAGAAGATCAAGAAAGGTAATTTTTTTAATTTTTATAATATATATATGTGTGTGTTCTCAATTTTAAATTTTTAAAATTTTATAATTGTGGATTTTGAAGTTTCATGATATAGTCTTTTGAGGTTGGTGATCAGGTTGGGCTGATCAAGATGTGGTTTACTGTGCGTACAAAGTATTATGGGAATTATGTGAATGAATCAATCTAGAGAATAATGGTGAACTGGTTTAATTAATATTTGGTTTCATTGAATTGATTTTTCATTTTATATTATTCAATATATAAGATAAAATTAAAGAGGCATGGGATAAAAATATCTCATAGTCATCATCAATCTATGAGAATGATTCTATTCCTCAAGTTATAGGAAATGAGAGTCCAGGTCATGTGTGAATTACGGGTTATGAACCATCCCCATAAAGAGTCTTTGAGAGGTCTACAACATCATTCATTGTGATACCTTCTTCTAACTTGGGTTCTAGTTTTTTTCATGACCTGATATCACAAAAAATTACAATATTCGAGACCAAAGTATAGGATAATGAGTCACACATTATATCTTTGGATGATTAATTTTCTACATTGGGTGTTGCTTTGGGTACTTTATTTCATAACAAGATTGGGAGTATTCCTGAGGTGATTCGATCCATGAAACAATAGCCTAAGTAGATACAAATGTCTCTTGTTTATTTTTTTTATTTTTTAATATAATATAATATATTTTTTAAAAGTTTATAATTGTTGAAACCATAGTATAGAATTAATTAAGATGATAAGTGTTTTCAATCTTGAGGCTTCCATAGTGATTTAGATGCAATGATTAATGGTCTATGATTTATTAGTTGTCATTGTGTCTATGAATCATTTATTTCCATGAAATTTGAATATAATGATGGGTTGTTTTAATTACCTTATGACTGATCTAATATTATTTATGTGTATGAAATGTTTTCATGTAGTTTGATTTTTTTAATGATAATTTCAATTATTTTTTTCATATTGTTTTAATAATTTTGTGTTTTGAATGATTGGTATAATAGCTAAATTGTAGGTGCATGCTTCTATAATTTCCTAATTTTTAGTGGTGGTTTAAATAACCACAAATCTCTATAAATTTATACAAAATAAACTAAACCAATAAAAACCATAATTTAAGACAATAAAACTACTAATGAATGATCTCAACTATGTTTAACAGCCACAAAAATATTTAGTGGTGGTATGTACAACTGTTAATGATGGAAAAATATTATGTTTATTTTTAACCACCATGAAAATAATCACAGGGGTTCAGTTAAACACTAATTATGTAATAATATTATGTTTATTTCATATTAATTGGTGGCAGTTATAACCACTGTAGAATATTTTTTATTGAGCAGCAATTATGAAATTCCACTAAATACAATTTCTACAGAATTTATTATAAAAACCATCGATATAAAAAATTAAACATTTCCATTCTCAAAAATAATAAACATGAAAGTTTCTAAAACCACTAAAAATCTATTAGCGATAGTTTTAACCTCCTTGTATGACTAAAAAACATCAGTTATATGTAAGTTTCATTATAGTTCCATAAGCTCTATCAGGTGACTTCTCATTGCACCTGTTACTTCACATTTGGTTCATTTAGTAAAAATATTTTAATAAATGTGAAATGATGTGAATGATCCATACGATAGATCATAACCAAAGGTAAAAACATGTAGGAGTGGTTTTTTATATTCAAATATCCCATGTATATAAGGTTTTTATCATAATCCCAATCATACATTATGATTTGGGAAAAAAAATCTTAACAGACCTCTCTTATGATTTATCCCAATTGTAAGTTGTGACTTACATCCCATGAAATTCAATATATATGACACGAGGTATATAATTAAATATGATATACCCCATTATGGTCATATCCAACAGTCTACAACTTACACTTATATCCCATAGGGACTTAATGAAAAACTTCACAACCCTTATGAATCCATCCAAAGTTCTTTTGGATATGATTTCATCAAAGTCTTTTTTTTGAAATAATCAATTTTTACAAAACATTATCCTTATCTAAAGGCCTAACTATGTGACACCGTGGGACTTATTATAATTGATAAGAAATATAAAAACCCTATTTCATATATGTAAGTAGAGAGTGGCCTCTAGAAAAAAGTCATTATTACTCTGGTTTCTAAGGGGTATGGTGTTATCTTCATCTAAAATACTCATATCTAATAAGAACATTTACACCACAATATATGTTATATAAATCATATATATACCTATATAATCCATTTTTCATTGACATAGAGTGGCCACTTGACATGAAATAACATTAATCTATTATATTCCATCTCATATTTTCCCAATTTTCTGAAAAAGGATAGCCTAATCAATGAATACATAAAATTTAATTCATATAGTAGATGTGAAAATCATATTCCCCTCATCAAAGTAGCTTTACACAACTCATGTGGCTCAACTAAGTAGGTCCATGTAGTTTCTCCATCTAAATCAATCATGGGATAGATGTCTTTACTCTTCATATGAGAGGAAAAATATCATCTTGGCCATGCTCTAATTGATGAAAAGATCAACAATTTACCAAACCACTCCCTAATTAGCTAATTTTAAATGAATCATATAAGAAGGGAATTAATGAATGAATGTTTTTATGTTATTTATCATTCCAAACTCATGTAAGGATAGTTTATTATAAGCATACAACCTTAAGTACATTAATGAATTTATGAAATTATATGGGATATACTTAGTGAGATAATCTAAATAATAATTATCTACTTATTATATCATGAGTCAACTACTCATTCTAATATTGACATATCATTAAACCCCATAATACTCTATGGTGATCATTTATTAGGGACAAATCAAAGTGTTATTTTGAGGGGATATTATCATTATACTATTCATGTAAATGAAATTGCATCACACATGAATGAATGATAAATGGAGATGGAATTTTATTATAATAAAATGATATATTATGAAACCATTAAACTAATATCTTAAGTATAATATACCAATAGAATCTACATTACCCCCATGCTTCTACTGCGTCAATAGTTTTGTTAAAGGATACACTACATTTTCTTCCATAACAACACAATAGATCCAAACATCACCATTATCAATGATATCTCATATAAGATGGTATTTTCAAATAATATGTTTGGTTATTTGGTGTGATAAATATTCCTTTACTTGAGTGATAACTCCATTATTTTAATTGTAAATCTCAATATCTACCTTAAATTTAGTAATCATCTCTAGTGTATAAATGAACTTCATGATCAAAATAATTTCTTCAATAGAATCTAATGTATCGGTGTACTACACCTCCATTTTAGTGTTTTCTATGGTGTCTTTTTTTGAAATCTTCTAATTGATAGATCCACTATTTAGGGTAAAATCCAAATTTATATTTGATATCATCTCTACTATATTGGAAACTTGTATTCCTGTAATCCTTTACAGAAAGGTCATCTTATCCTCTAAAGATCAAGAACATATCCTTAGTCATTCTCATGTACTTATGGATGTTCTTTATAGAAATCCAACGACTCTCACCAGGATGAGATTGGTATCTACTTATAATGATAAAATATTAGAAAACTTCATATTGAGCACAAAATATATAATACATGATATAACTAACTGTGAATACATAGATATTTATATACATTCTTGATAACTCCTTAGATGGTTTCTGAATCTTCCTAATATTTATTCCATGAATGTAACACCCCAGGTAAATAAAGAATATGAAATTTTCACATTTATCCATATTTTTGAATAAAATATTAATATTACTTTAAAGGGGACGCTATGCACGATGGCGTACCCAATACGCAACAACGAGTTTCTTGGGAATCTTACGTTGCACTCTAATAATAAAATAATATTATTTTAAATGGTAGTTAACGCCTAGCTGTTTTAATGGAGGGAATGAACAGAACTAACTACAAAATGATTATATATGTTTGTCAAATATTTTTACTCTTTACAATAAATGTTGGAGGATTAAAAATGCGAATGAATCCAATTTTAAGCGTAAACATTCTAATATTCTTTAAAAGGTCGATTAACCGTCTTTTGATAGAGAACCTCTTTTAAATCACTTTTTGAAAATTTTATGTGTTATATTTGACAAAATAAAATTCTTCTTTGGAATCGGGACATCAAAATTTACTTTGTGTAAATTTTTGGTATTTTTCCGATAAAGTTCATTTTTTTAATGAATAGTGAAAAATGTTGTATTTTAATTCAAAACCACTTTTTAATCTAATTTATTTATATGATCAGATTATCTTTTGAATTGGTTTTAAAGTGAAATTATAATATATTTTTACCATTTAATCCAATAGTGGTCGTTGGAATTAATTTCACTTTGAAATTGGACTTAAACTAGTGTCAATCTTTTGATATATATTGTTTCATAAAAACACGCTATTTGTCATGGCAGCGGGAATTAATTATTAAATTAATTAATGTAACTTATACGATTTGAATTTTTTAAAATAGACATCATTTTTGAATTTGGAATATCAAATATATCTTAGGGTGAAGTTTTGGTATTATTCTGAAAAACTTCAATTTTTGATGAATAGTGAAACCACTAAGTGGTACTTAAAAAACTGATTTTTTCGTTTAAATGAAACTTTACCACTTATGTGTTTTGAATTTCAAAAATCCGACATACATGGTTGTCATTAGGAAGTAAAATGTGGTTCAATGGGATTAAAATAATTTTTTGGTGAATAGTAATTTTTATGTTTTTTTAATCGCGATTAGAGGTAATTAGTGTAATTTAAGGTAAAAATAATGTTTTAATAATATGAAATGAACTTGACACATGTCCTACCCTAATTGGATGTGTCATGGACGACCAAGAAAATCCATGGGTCAACTTGGGGACCCCATGGAGCCACTTTGGTTGGAAAATGACATAAATACCTTTTTATTTAAAGTTAAAATTAAAATGTCACAAACATGAGATGTTTTACAAAAACAATTTTTAAATGGGGTTATACAAGTCATAGTTTTGACTATAAATATTAATTAGAAAGATAAAAAGATTTACTACATCATGATATTTTTTTTATAATTTTTCGACATTAAATAAATTAAATTATTTATGACATCGTGATGATGCATCAATTACCTCATTAATAAGGGATTTAAATAAAATAAAAATATAATGTTAAAAATATAACTTACACTTGTCACAAACCTATTGGATGGGTGGATTTAGAAACCTTATCACCTTATCCTAGAAATATATCCTTTTGGGACCTTTTAAATCCGAAAATCATTTTATAATAAAGTAATATTTTATAACTTTCCAAGAGTGCCCTCCTCTCCTCTTATAAAAGGACCCCACCTCTACCACTTTACACAAACATCTCAAGCCTTTGGCTTGGCCAACCCCTGCCCATTTCATCTCTCGACATCCATATCTTCATCATTGAAGCCTCACTTTGGGCATAATCCTTTCCAAGGAAGCCTTTGAGCTCAAATCAATGGAAGTTACCTGATTTAAAGGTAATGTCTTCCCTTGTGTTCTTTTGTTTTATTTTGCTTCTCCAACCCCCTAAACTCTTTTTATTATTTTCTTTTGTAACAACACCAGTATCTTCAATAAACTAGGATGTTTTTATGTGAATTATTCAAGCTACACTTACACACACCTTCTTCTAATGGTTTAAGAACGTACTGTTTCTGTGGATGACGAATTTCTGCCTCACGAAACGATGATTGTTCAATATTATTTTAACACCTTCAAAGGTGTCCATTAAGATGTCAATATATTTAAATATGATATATAATATGTTTATGTTTTCCTTAAGCTTATGTATTTTTCATTTATGGCATACCTTTATGGTTTCCATTATGGGTAAACGCGATATCTTCATTTTAGGAAGTGCGGACTACCGCCCCCTCAAAGTGATTTGATTCGTTAATGCCATATGTGGGATGTATAAAGGATGGAATTAATGGTATTACATATGTTATCCTACTGGAATTATAATATATCTTTATATCATTATTATTTCATTCCATTGAATACAAAAAAATATAAATGAAAGTAGCGTTCATGCGTACGTACGGCTTACCGTCTCCATGAACGGTACATTTCATTTCTTATCCCCAAATGTTATGAACTATTATAAGTACATATATATAATGGATATATATGTAATATATTACATCTAAATTATGGATATCATTCTAGAATTATAATATATATATATCTCATTCTGTTTTAATTCCATTAATATGACAAAAAATGAAAGTAGCGTTCATGCGTACGTACGGCCTACCGTCTCCATAAACAATGCTTTTAATTTTTTTGTCTCTAAATGATATGGAATAGTATAAAATGAATATATACTGGATATATATGATATTAAAAACATAAATACTATTCTGGAGATGATTTACCTATAACTACATGGAAAATTCTTTTCCAACAAGTTCAATTTTTACTCATGTACTGAACATTGACAAAAACGTCTGATATGAACTCACTTTATTAACCAATTATTATAACATTATAAAATGTGATATGAAATGAATAATAATATTTAAAGTAGGTCCTTAAGAAATTATAAATTGACCAAATTTTATATTTCAGGAGATTAAAGAACGATCGAGTCATGTCGGACACGAGGTAAGGGATCCGACCCCTCTCTTTCTTTTAAAGTACACTCTTTTATGTCATTCCTTTTAAGCTCATATTTCTTATGATTGGGATGTTATTTTATATTAATATTGCTGTAATTTTTATGTTCATATGATGAGAGACCCTATTTTCTCTCATCAATCCATTTTGGATGTTTTGATTGGCGCCGTTAGGCTGCCGAATTTTCGTAAGAGATCCAACCTCTCTCTTTCTTTTTAAGTACTCTCCTTTATGTAACTTCTTTTAAGATTCTATTTGTTATGTTGGGAGATGTTATTTTATATTCCTCTTTCTGTACATTTTATTTTAATATGGTGATAGACCCTATTTGATCTCATCAATCCATTTTTTGAAGTTTTAAGTGGCGCCGTTAGGCTGCCGAGTTTTCCTAAGGGTTTTTTCATCTCACTTTTATTACCGTGAGATTCATGCTACATTTTCCAATATTTAATTTTGAGTGGTGTATGTAATATCCATTATTCTAATCTTTGTGTAACATACTTTCTTTTATGAGTATTTACATCAATGTTGTATAGTCCTTCTTTCATGGGGTGTACGTTTTGAAAGTTACCCAAATTGGTAAGGGAACCTTTCACCCTTCTCTTTTTAAAAGAATTATTTTGTTATGTCTTTTAATTTTCATCTTATTATGTGCAGATATGTTATTATATATCCTTATTGTCGTAAATTTTATTTCCAAGTTATGAGATACCCTTTATCTCTCTCATCAACTCTTTTTCTAAAATTTGATGTGACGCCGTTAGGCTGTCAAGGGAACTTCTTAACCCAATTTTGATTTCTTTGGGTTCAACATGTAGTTATTGAATATGTCATCCTTTTAATATGTGTGAATGACCTTTGATTGTTTTACACTTAATATACGCTTATATTTGGTGTATTTATATTTGTCACACATAATTATGTGATTGATTTATCCTTAATTTAAGGATACATTCTTTACAGGGGATTTCATCTCATTTTACATTTCTATTGAGACTTCATTGTTGTTATGCACCAATTCACTCTTATATGGTGTATATACTGTCCTTTGGAATATTATATCATGAATTCCTTTATTCTCATGATATTATAAAGTTCTGATTAAATGTTATTCCTCAATTATTGTATTCAAGTGTCTCTCATTTTGTTAAAAACCCTTTAACTAAAATATGGTTTTAAATGTTTTAATGATTTATTCTTATAAATATTTCTCGTTAGTATCCATGTTTTCAAAATGGTTTTAAGGATTTATTTATATGGATATTAATTGTTTAAAATGTTAAAACCTTCAAAGTGTTATGGGACACTTTGATTCAAAGATCTCTTTATTAAATGTTTTAAATAGTTTTGAAAATGGTTTTTAGAATGGATTCATTATTTCAATATCTTAAAATGTTATATTTTTATCACAATGTGGGAATGTTATTTTTTGTGTGCTTAAGTTATGTTCTATGATTATGTTATGGTTCTTGGGCATTGTTTATGAATACGGGTGGTTCCGTGATAAACTAAGGGCGGGTGAGCCCGATATAGCTCTCCAATGCATTGGGTAACGCGAAGGGGTTAAACGTTAAGGTTTCTCAGAAGAGATTTAGGGGATATACTATGATGGGTATTAAAAACGTAACCAAGAGGGTTACTCCCTACGTAATAATGTTATGAATGCCTCAAGTTACCTTTATGTATTATGATTTCTATGATTTATTCATGATTTTTTGAGGTATGTTAAAGTGCTTATGCTTTATGGGTAAAGTATGATTTCATTATTATGTATATATGTACTCATGTTTCCTTTCCATACTTTTTATAACCCTTACTGAGATTTTTATGCTCATCCCATGTTTTTGAAAATTTTTTCACAGGTCAAGGGAAAGGTATATGATGTGATGATAATGTAAAGAAAGTGTCAAGAAAGAATCCATGTTTTATTTTAAATATGTTTCCGTTGATGGGAAAAATGAATACTGTCTTTTATGTACCACTTTGTTTAAATGTGGAATGTAATGAAAGTTTCATGATCTAATTCTCTAAAACTCTAAACCTGAAAAGATCCTCAATGTGTAATCTTGTAATAACTCAATAATAAGTAAGGTTTAAGGCTGGGGCCTTATAATGTAACACTGGTAAATACCCCATTTTGAATTTGTTCATGTTAAACCTCTTTACCAATGTATGTGTCTTGAATGATTCCAAGAATCCTCTTAGGTCCATCTCTATATACCTTATAACCAGTATATATGCTGCTTTACCCAAGATTTTCATTGAGAAGAATTTACCAAGACACATATTCAGAGAGTGAAGTGTTGAGATATAATTTATAATAAGAAGTGTTCCATCCACATAAAAAACTATAAACACTACTATTATCCCACTAATCCAATTTTATATACAAAAATAAACCACCTTTTTTGATGAAACAAAATTCTTTTATTTCATCATGAAACTATATGTTCAGACTCTGTGAAGCTTACTTCAATCCATAAATGGACCATTACAACTTGCATACCTTAGCAGTTTCATTTGAAACTTCAAAGACTTTAGGATGTATCATATACATGTCCTAAAATAAATTACCATTAAGTGAATTAGATTTAACATCAATTTTATATATCTCATAATAAAAATGAACAACTATGGTAATCAATATCCTAATGGATTGTATCATCGCAATATGTGAAAATGTTTTTTCACAACCAATACCATGAATTTTCTTACAAAAATTTCCCACTAGTATCGATTTATAGGTAGAAACTATACCATCCATGTCAATTATATTTTAGAAAAATCACTCTCACCCTATGGACTTTACCCCTTTAGGTGCATCCACCAAGTTCCAAACTTGGTAAGTGTACATGGAGTCTATTTCAAATTCCATGGAATTTAACTATTTCTTAGAGTAAAAAGTTTCAATAACCTACATATAAGTAGTAATTTAATCATCTATGAATATTTAATCATCATCATTATCTATGATAAATTTATATATCATTATCTCTTGATTACTCCTATCATACTATCAAGGTTACTATATAGCTTGAGTCGGTTCTTCTTTTACAACACTTTACGGAACTAGATCAATCTCAATATCAGTTAAACTTCCAATTTGTTTGTATTTAACTTCCTTAAGTTCAATTTTACTTAAACTGAATAATCAATCCATATTTTTTTATATAAAGTAAAACATCATTTCAAGTCAAAAACAATTTGTTCTTAGTAGGATTATAGAAATAACATCCCTTTGTTTCTTTGGGGTAACGAATAAATAAGAATTTGTACAGCTTGGGGCCTATATTTTTAAAATCCAATCACCTTATGAGTTATTAACAACCTTAAATACTCATAAAGACATAATTGTATATTTCCTAGTCTATACATCATATGTTATCCTTAGGAATTCTTTAGATGAAACATAGTTTTATAGGGATGCATTAACCTCTTGATCATAACCCCAAAATGAAATAGAAAGATCACACCGAATTATCATCAGTCAAACCATATACAATTGATCCCCTCATACAAACTATTCATTGGTGATGTTTTTGGAGGAGTGAGTTGTGAGAAGATCCCATAATCCCTCATATGATCAATGAATTCTTGGATCATGTTTTTACCACCCCAATCGATCTTAATACTCTTGCCTAATTGATTTTGTACTTTATTTTGAAACTCTTTGAACTTTTCAAGAATTTTATTTTTTTGGTTTCATATGAAACACATATCCATATTTACTAAATTCATCAATAAAAGTAACAAAGTACCTAAAACCATCACTTGCATGATTACTAATTGGTCCATATATATCACTTTGTATAAGATCCAACAATCCACTATCCCATTTACCATTTTTACTAAAATATAATTTGTTCATCTTGAAAAATAAAAAATATTTGAAATTTTTAAAAAACTCCTAATATAATGGTTCTAATAATCCATCTATATGGATTATTTGGATGTGTTTATCATTTATATATCCAAGATGATAATGCCAAAGGTTGGTGGGATTAAAATCAACCCTTTCCTTCTTATTCTGAATGATATAAAGGTATTATATATTTTTAGAATATATAAACTATTTATCATATTCCCAATACCATAAAAAATATCATATATATATATATATATATATAAAATCTTGTTCTTAATAGTGAATTAGAATATTTTATTATCCAAAAAAGATATAAAACCAAATTTCTATTTATGATAGGAATATAATATTTTTTCTAAAATTCTAGGACCAATCCACTTGGTAAAATTAAATCAAAAGTTTTGAATTTTAATGCAACAAATCTTGCTCCATTATTGACATGAATATTCAATTCACCCTTTGTTAATTTCCTCTTATCTCCAAGTTTTTTTTGGTTATAAAAAGTTTGTAATGCACACCTGATATCAAGTAACCATGAGTCATATTTAGTACAATTTAATTTTTTAAAATTAACATTTAGATGATCAGAACGATTCTTTTATTTGAGAGTACTTCTATACCCTATCTAAGTATTTATAAGTGTTCTATAAGTCTTAACTATGAAGGATATCAATATTAATATCATGGAGTAATCCATAACCTATACTAGAGGCACATTCATGGTTGAGAATCATATGTTATTTATTTCATAAAATAATTTTAATGAAGTTACTCTCACTAAAAATGATGACCCCATACATTATATCTATTTAATAGGATAAGATCCATATTTTTCTAATAAATGACCCCACTTTTTTGTGAAACACATCACTTTAGTAATTTTGGTAGGTATTCATTCTAATCACAAAACTTTTTATTCTTAAATAGTCGAATGAGAAACCCTTTATCCATATCCATAGCATAGATAATAAACTAAAATTTATCTCTTAGGTATCCTAAACCTTAGGGTTTCCCTATAAAGAGTTACCCAAATATTATAGTGGTAAGTGGTTACCTAACCCTTTGGATTAACCCTACCGACCATGCCTTACACAAGATAATCCATGAGCACTATGCTTTAGTATGAAACTACTTAGATGCATGATCAGGGTCTTGACATGTGTTTCTATGTAAGGAATCTCTTGATTAGTATCTTAAGGGGTTTTGATTTCAAAAATCTCAATGTTCTAATATACATCTCATGCATATTAAACCCTTTTTATGTTATGAAATCTTTATTATCTCATGTATTTATTCCTTTTTGTATGCATGCTTCTTACAATTTAGTTTTATAATCCTATTATATCCATAAAATTAATGTGTTTACACCACACTGATGCTTTAAAAAACCCCTAAGTTTGTGTTACTCTCATAAAAATAGAATCTAACCATATTAATACATACCTGAATGCATATCACACATTAGGTATATTAAATGTTCATATAAAGGCATAGAGCTAGATGAGATTGATAATTTCCATGTGAGTATAGCCAAAGAAATAAATAACCAACCCACCACCTTTCTATAATAAAGAATAAGCCTCCTGACTAGTGATTACTCTGATCTCAAGTCTCTCTCCTTAGGGATATTTTAATCAACATATAATTAAATTCATGATATCTTCAACACCTAATATTCATAACATATATTTTAAAACTATTCGCAGTCCTACTTCTCTAAAAAAATTAAGGTCAAGGTAGATGAAAAATAAATCTTATGGAGTCATACCTAGTATATATTATAAGGATCTATTTCCAATAAGAAATTTACCACATAAAGTTAATCACACACATTATATACATTATATAAAAAAATTACAAATATGAATAAAATAAGGACTATATTATTAAATAAACACTTTATTTATTTTTATAAACATGAGAAATAAATATGAAATTTTTATATTATATTTAGTCATGAATAACCTATTTTACAATTCCTAATACTTATTATATATAAATAATTTGTGAATATTAATTAAAAACATCAAAATAATAATAATTAATATTTTATATACATGTCATATTTTACAAAAAACATTTAGTCATAAAAGAAAACTGATACTAGAGAGAGGGTTTCCTTTTTACTAATCAAATTTTATGATTTGAAAATCAATTATAAAATACAATACATATCCTTGCATATGATAGGTATTTTAATATAACACCAATCATATTTAATGATATAATAGATGTTATAAATAAAACATGATGATTTATTTTTTATAAACCCCTTACTATAATGTATTTTATGATATCTCATATCATAATCTATAATTTTAAGATATATAATTCTTATTCTTTAATAAATAAATTTTTTCCTCTTTATTTTGAGATAGACCAAGTTTGGTTAAGGTTGAATGGATTTGGGGAATTTTTGAAGGATGGAGGGGTGTTCTGGAAAATTTTCTGCCAAAAGAATGCCGGATACACCATCGTATATAGTACGATGCCACAAAGTGGTGGCTATACTATATCATGTGTTCCTATATTGTGGTGTATAGAGGAGTAGGGGCTACTCCACAATTATCACCATGGAGAAATGGATCAAGGAGGTTACACAATGACAACGATGTCTATGCCGTAAAACTACTTTCCACATCTACTTGAAAATTATGGTCTTCAGGGTATTAAGCCTATTAAAAAGAATTCTATGCTTGGTCCTCATAAGTTATGGCCATAGATGAAATATTATTTGGATATCATTTAGGGAATGCATTTCAAATTGACGAGGAGCCTTTATTCGGTTTTATGAGGCATGAATTAGGGTTTAAATGTATATCCAACCCTCTAAACATCCTTCCATATCCATTATTGTACATAAAAAAATAAACATTAAGGACTATATAATTAATCACATTCCATAGAACTAGTCCCTACGCCATATCTATTCATGTTGTATAGTGGTTCAGCACCGCGACTGTTACCCTTATCCATGGTGGGTTATTTTTGTGCACCTTTACCCCATGGAAGCATGCCCATGTATTGGGGTGGTCTTCTCCCTGAATTATTCCTATTATATGGTGTTACACCCTACTCCATAGTGGTTGTTTCCAACACACCACAATTCTACATCCCTTTCCTTGCATCGTGTAGACCCTTGAATTTCTAGTAGAACTCCTCCCTTCTTGGACCGATCTGGAAAACTCATTGAAAATGATAGGACCAGGGTAAGAATTTATCTTAACCCTTGGTTCTATTATTATTTTTATTTTTCTATAACACATGACATGTTTTATTGGAACCATTTCAGTCTAGAGATAAATTTATCTAGAGGTAGATGCACCTGAAGGTAGTGGTAGAACATGGTGGTAGATATCTGATTATAGAATAACCTGATAAAAGATCCTGGTGGTCATAGAATTTTAACCAGGGGGAGTATCTTGAACTAATGGTAGATTAGAGAATTAGTTTGTGATGGTGTCTCTTTTCCACTAGCAGTAGCTCATTTCAACTAGTGGTGGATGAAGATAGTAAGTTAAAATCTTAGATGAATTTGATTATTTTGGCCATAAAATAATTTACTCACATAAAATATTAAACTTATTATTAACATAAAAAACATAATTTGAGATTATTAAAATATGAAGGTGTTGGACTGAGTCAACAGAGCTATAGGAGCTCAAGGTGCATTTGGAGGACTTGGAGGAGAAGGGATTTATCAGGCCAAGTACTTCACCAGGGGGTGAACTTGTGTTGTTTTCTAAGAAGGGGGATGGTAGTATTTGGATATAATTTGATTACCAAAATATGAACTAGGTGATTGTGAAGGAATGATATCCCTTTCTCAGGATCAATGATCTTTTTTTATTAGTAATATAGATCCCAGTGGTTCTCCAAGATTTTCCTTCGATCCGAATATCACCAGTTGCGAGTTAGAGAGGAGAACATTTTAAAGATGGAATTTTATAGTAGGTACGGGATGTATGAGTACTTTGTGATGTCGTTCAGGTTGATGAATGTACCATCAGTTTTCATAGACATCATGAATAATATATTTTACCCATATCTAGAATCATTCTTCATGGTATTAATTGAAAAAATTCTCATCTACTTGATGACACTGGAGCATCATGTCAGGAACCTATAGAAAATCCTGAGTACACTTTGATCACATAATATTTAGACCATGTTTTCAAAGTGTGACTTTAGTATTTTAGGGGTAACTTTTATAAGACATGTGGTTTTTGAGACAGGTATATCCATGGACCCATAAAAAGTTGAAGCATTCATGTTCTAAAATTGATCCCAGAACATGTTTGTGATATGGAGTTTTCCAGGTTTAGCAGGATATTATTGGTGATTTATCTCAGAATTCTCTCAAATATCAACAACCATGACAGTGATGATGAAGAAGGGAGTGGAATTATAGTGGTTGAACCAGTGTGAAAATCTATTCATTGAGTTGAAGATGTGGTTAATGACAACTCTAGTTTTGACAATCCCTGATCCTAATATTGGTTATCCATTGTACTGTGATGAATTTGGAATTTTTCTGGGAGTGGTGCTGCTATATAGAGAGAAGGTAGTAGCCTGTGGGTCACATTAGTTATAAACCCACAAGCTGAACTACCCTATGCATGATTTGGTTTTGGAAGCAATATTTGATGCTTTGGAGTGTTGTTGACACTATCTCTTCAAAGAGAGATTTGTTATTTACTTGGTCCCCAAGATCCCTCATTACATTTTCACATATAGGGACCTAGAACTAAGATTTTGGGTTAATTATCTATGGAAATTCGACTTTGAGATGACATATACATCTGGTAAGGTTAATTTCTTAGTGGATTCTCTTAGCTGCAATACATAGGTTGAGTAGGTGGTTGGTGAGTGGCCTTAAGAGGATTAATGGCACATGATGAGGTTGTTGGATGAATAGAGGGTAGACACTTCCTTGGACTAGGGATTTGTGACTTGTGAACCTTTGGTGATCACACTATAACTTTTTGATTAGGTGAAGACTGGTCAAGATTTATAGACGACGTGTGTTCTGATGAGGGGGAAACTAATTAGAGGTGATTAGATACCTACCTGGATGATTGATGGTTGATGGTCAAAGATGATGCGATCTTGGTACATGGGAGATTAGTAGTACCTAATTCCATTAGATATGATATTATGAGAGACTACCATACTTCTATATGGTAAGTTCATCTTGGTGCGACCAAGATGAATCATGAATGTAGATTCCAGTTCTAGTGGCCTGGGATGAACATGGACATTGTTAGTTTTTTCTCCTGATGCCTTACCTATTAGAGGTTAAATTTCAAGCACCAATGACCTGGTGGTTTTCTATAGACACTTATTGAACCCATTTTGAAGTGGGAGGATGTCACAATGGACTCTTTGATGGGGTTACATAGAACCCTAATGATTAATGATACAATCTAGGTGATTGTTGATCATCTAACATTGTCTGCTCACATCTTACTGATTATAAAGACTCAATCAGTAGGGGATATGTGAAATATATATGTATATGAAATGTTACTATTACATATATTCCCCTGTATATTTACTTTGGACATAGATTCATGCTTCACATCATGGTTTTGGTTGGGCTTGAAGAAGGATCTAGGGACTTAGTTGAGGTTTAGCACAACGTATCATCCGAAGATAGATAGAAATTCCAAGAGGCCGATATGCATGTTCAGGATATGAATATAACCCATGTTCTAGACTTCATTAGATCATGGTATGATCATATATCCCGGGTTGATTTCACATAAAACAATAGTTACTATAATTTAATTCAGATGAAAAATTACAAGGATCTTTATAGGAGTCTTGTCATTAATTGTTTTATTTTTATGAGGTATGTGAGGCAGAGGTTGTGGGGATCAGTTTGGTTTAAGAGACCTCTGAGAGTGTGAATCAGATTTAGAACACATCGATCACCGCTCAAAGAAGAAATCAATCATATACCTACTATAGGGGGATACTTTTAGAGTAATCTATGGAAGACTAGGTATTCTTGAGAGTGACTCCTTAGTTCGAGAACTAATATATGAGGAAGTAAGAAAATATAGCTTTACATTTTGTTAGACGCTTTAAGATCACCGAGGAGATAGGGGAAGTGACATACCATCTAGATATTCCTTCTTACTACCAAGGTATGCATGATGTGTTTCATGTTTCACATATTTAATGGTACATATCTGACCTTGTACATGTTATCAATTATTAGGATATTGAGCTATATCCTGATATATATTATGAGGATTGTTTAATGTAGATTATAGAATAGAGTGATAAAGTATGATGTGGAAAGACGGTACCACTTTTCTAGATTTTGTGGAAACATGGGTAGATCCAGGAGGATATTAAAGAAATATTGACCAAAATTAGAGATCTATGGTCCGACTTATTCAAATCGGATACCTAGAGATGACTCTCAAGGATGAGAATTATTTAGAGAGGGAGAATATTTATAACCTAAAATTACTATTCTTTAATAAAATACTTGTTTTTTCTTCTTTATTTAGAAATAGTCAATGTTGGGTTAAGGATGAAGGGATTTAGGGAGTTTTCAAAGGCTTAAGGGGTGTTTTAAAATATTTTCTACCAAACCATGGGTGGATATGCCATAGAGAATAGGACCACACCACAAAGGGGTGGTTACCCCAAAACATGGGTGGATACACCATGGTTTATGGAGTAGGGGAATTATATAACTATCACTATGGAGGAAAGGATCAAGGAGCACATGTCATAGCAGATTTTTTCACACTGTAGAACCAGTTTTCACATACACTAGTTAGCTGTGGTATTTGGGGTATTAAGCATGTTAAGAAGGATTTAATCTTGGTACTCGAGAATTATGGTCATAAATGTAGTTTTTTTGGATTTCGGTCAAGGAATGAATTTCAAATTGACGAGGAGGCTTAATTTGGTTTTATGAGGCTTGAAAGAGGGTTCAAATGTGGATCCAACTCTCCAAATATCCTTATATCTAAATTCTTGTCCATATACACATAACTTTTATGGATTATAGAATCAAATATACACTATAGACCTATTCACTAAGCTATAATGGTTCATTTTGCTAAGTAGTTCCATGCCATAGTCGTTTCCCTACGCCATGGTGGGTTCTTTCAGTGAACCTCTACACTCTGTCAGTAGGCCCTTGTTCCTTAGTGGTCTTCTCCCATCACAATCTATATAATGTAGCATTACACTCTACATCGTAGTGGCTATTTAAAACACACCACTATACCGAAGCCCCTATCTTATGTTGGGGAGACCCCTAAATTTCCAGTAGTACTTATCCTCCCTTATTGGACCGATCTTGAGAATTCCTTGACAAAAATAGACCCCAAATAATAATTGTTTCTACCCATTAGTTCTATTACACTTTTCCCTACTCTAGAACCTATGACATGCCATATTGGAACTGATTCTAGGAGCCTTAGGAATGAAATATTTTACCGGTTGGTGTGGAAGCATGGTTTGGGTGATGACATCTTCAACGAACCTTAATGGTGACTTTGAAAATAGTGAGGTAAGAAGTTTCTTACATATTGGGATCCTATTTACACATGTTTCCATATTTTAATTTACATTTTGGTATATTTTATACCATGATTGATTGTGGGAACATGTGTGTGTGTGTGTGTGTAGACATGAGACCTGTTGTGATATTTGATTCCATGAGTGGTACTAGATTAGTTTTTTCCATGTTTGATTATGATCACTTGATTTTATGTGTGCTTATATATACTCATGATGATATTCTATGCCTGCCTTTATACTTCACACTATATGTGTGCTACAATGTCTTGGTTGTTGTTATTGGTACTTGAGATAAGTGTAACATCATTACATGATTATCCCTTAGAGGGGAAGTTCTCTTTCCATGCAACAAAGACTATAAAGGACCTAAGAATAGGGTTGAGGTATAAGGTATCCTTGGAGACCATGTTGAGGATACACTTGATGTAGCCTAGAATTCAAAGAGTATGATTCTCTTGAGGTTTCCTAGTGTATGTGAGTACATAGTTATTGTCGACTAGAGGATTTTGGGTTGCATGATCTTCTTGAAGGATAAAGGAATCCACGTAGAATGTTCACATGAATCTGTGGGGATACCATACTATGGAAGTTTCGGTTACTTATGACATTTTTTTGTTATCGTATTATAATAGATCCAAATCAGGTATAGATGAGGGTTTATGGAAGCTTAGTTATCATATGACCGCTCATTTTTGGATTGTATATATATGAAGTTATGAATTTTGTACTATTATGTCAAAAACTTGTTATAATTTATCACTCTAGGTTAATGATGCATTGATGGTGTCCTATTGAGTCTTTTACTCATACCTTGGGAATTTAGTTGCACTTGTAGATTTCATGAGGGATCTAGTGATGGGAAATGGAACTTTGGTGGAAAGTTGTGTAGAGGAGTACTGAGAAGGTGGAAGATCAGGGAAGACTTTGGGGGACCCACTGTGTATCTATTTATTTTTCTATTGTTTATTACATTGGATTGTCTCTCCACTTTGGGAGCTACTTTAAATTATGAAATGTTTGAACTGTTTTCAATTTTTGTATGATCACTCTAATTGTATATTATTTATTACATTGTTTATGATTTATTATCAATCCTATGAAATGATACAGAGGGTTTAGTCTCCCCACTTATGGACTCAGACCCTCACTGCTATTTGGAAGCCTCTTGTGTATGGGGAGGCATGAATGGGGTTATGTGGCACTCCAGTTCCCACCTGATGGTTTGGGTTGGGATGTTACATATTCCACAGTTAAAAATCATGAGATCCTACTATATCATACTATATGATATTATGTAGTCTCATGTTATGAATTATAGAAATAAAAAAATCTCAACATTCCTTAATATAATATATAACCTTATGTATAATATGATATTAATTTTCTTCTAAAACTAGTGAATTTAACATGAATAAACCCTAAAGAATAAGGATCTAATACCACTAATGGTTTTTAGGGGATAATACTATGATCTTTGGTAATTGAAGACCCCCAAAAATGATTGATTAATTTTTAATAATGGACATTTATGGAATTATAAAAAAACATAATTGAAAATTAGTTGTAGTAGCCACCATTTTCTTCTTTGATAATAAATTATTGATAAATATCAAGAAGTTGAAAACTACAATTTCATGTATTTATATTATATTCACCGACCCTTGAATCTTAGTTCATAACATGAGTATTCATATATTCTTGAAGGGGTATTAACACCTTCACTATGAAGTACTGAACAGTGTGCTAAGGAGAAGAGAGTTTTGACTAGAAATTCATGGAACCATTATAGAACATTAGGAGGGATCTAATATATATATATATATATCCATATTGATGCTATTTATTTAATAATTAGTTTTAGATATAAGTAGAATTAAGTCCTATCTCAAGGAACCCTTTTATTCCCATTGGTTTCATTAATTAAACTCATTTAATGAATGTGAAAATCAGCGAGAGATCCATATCATGGATCATAATTGAAGGTAAAACCATTTTAGGGTGGATGATACATATGCATGCATACCATGGATGGTGGGTTTGTATTGTATACCCAATAATATAACATGATATGGGAAAAAAGGTATTACACACCTCTGTTTTGATTTATCCTTGTCAAAATCCATGAACTTCTTCTCATTCAAGTCACAACATATGACATAGGGTATATCATTAAATAAGACATAACCCATCAAGTGTATATCCAATAGTTAGATGTTATTAACTCAGATTTTTGGGGGCCATCCCAGGTCTAATATCACGGAGGGTCACTTTACTTCATAACTTTTAGAGATAATATAACAAGAAAAGCATTTTTATACTTTCTAAAACACAAGTCCGACATCTTTCGAGTGTTTGTTCAGTGGAAGGACATGGTTGAAAGGGAAAATAACGATAAGTTAAAATTTCTAGGATCTTATAATCATGATTATTATACCAAAATAGACTTTAGAAACTTTTATCAGAATAAGGGGGTCAAGTTGGAGAATAAAGTTTTAGGTACACCACAACAAAATGGTTTGTTAGAGAAAATGAATCAAATTTTAACAAGGTACAAAACATCTGGGTACACTTATAAATTCCAAAGGAAATTTGGATGGAAGAAGTGAACATGATAGTGAAATTTTTCAAAAAAATCCCATATACTTCTTTGTTAAAGGATATTATAGAGCATATATGGTCAAAAAAACCAAAAAAAGTCACCCACCCAAAATTTTAAAGAAGTATCACCTATGTCCATGTTGATTCTAAGGATAAGGAAAAACTTAAGGAAAATTATAAGACATTTTTCTTTGTGGGAAATGGCGATGAAAATTTTGGATTAAAACATTGGGATAATAATAAGAGACAATTCATCAGAAGCTAGAAGGTTCTCTATCTTGTGGAAGGACTAAAATTTGGTTGGTAAGGAAGTTAAGAATAAATAATCGACTGATAAAGTCTTAGTTGATCTAAATGAGGAATCCATAAGAACAAAATTTATAGGAAGTTCATATGAAGGAATTAAAATTTTAGTATATAGACTAATGGAATATGTTAATGAATGTTCTAGGACAACTGAGGCTCAGATTAGAACTCTAAAAGTTAGGGATCTGGAAGATTGAGAACCAGAGGATACAATACTAGAATGAGTAGAGTCTCAGGAAGAATTAAAAATATCTATTAGATTCTGGAAATTGGTTGAGAGGTTTGAAGCTAACATGAACTTTATAATTTAAATGGATAGTGGAGAACTATAAATTCTAGACGAGGTAGCCACACTCAGTGACTTTGAAAGTGGGAGTTAGGGATGAAAAAAGAAACGTCTTTGTTGGATTCTAATAGAACATGGAATCTAACTGAATTATCATAGAGGAATAAATAACTATATAATAAGTGGGTTTTATATTTTAAGGAATAATTTTATAGTTGGAAAAAGAACAAGGAATGGATTCTAGTGAAGTAATTTTAATATAATGAATGTATATACTTATTAGAAATATTTTCACCAATAGTTAAACACACTACCATATAGACTATGCTGAGCATGGTTACTTTTGATAATTTGAACTTAGAGAATATTTATATAAATACAAACTTTATTTATGGTGACTCGGAGGAAGAGAATTACACGAATTATCTAGTGAGTTTTATGTATTAGTGGAATGATGACTTGGTATATTAATTAAAGAGATGCCTCAATGGTTTAAAACATACAATAAGGTGGTGTAATAAGAAATTTGATCCTTTTATGGACGATTAATGTTTCACTTGGTGAAATGTAAATCATTTTTGATAGAATAATGTGTGGGATAATTGAATTTTCATGATAATTTTTCTATATAAAAACAATAAGTTTTGGTGGGTCTTAAAATTAAGAGGATTTAATAGTTGAAGCATAATTTTTCAGGATGATTCAAGATGATTCAAGATGAAATACCTCAATTAGAAAAATAAAACACCAGGGATGAAGATTGAGATAGATAAGAAAGCTCTATGTTTGGTTCTATATCAAATGGATTACATTCTATTGATATTATAGAAGTATAAGATATCTAGTTCTAATCTAGTCTCAACTCCATTAGATAGACACTTAAAATTTTCCAAGAATAAGGTTACTAAAATAGAAGATAATGTTAAGTACATAGAGAAAGTTTAATTTTCATTAGTGGTAGGTTCCCTAACATACAAAATGATATGAACTCAACAAAAAATTACATTATTAGTGGGATTTGTGCGATATTTCATGTCAAATATAGGTAATGAATATTGGGAAGCCATGAAGTGGATCATCCAGAATATAGAAGTATTAGAGGCTGTATCTATTTTCTTTGGGATGGATGATCCATTTTAGGTTATGATTATGATGACTTAAATGGGGATTCAGTTACCCATAGGATAAACATGAGTTTTTTTTACCAATAGAGGAATGAAAATTAGCTGGATGTCATGATTATAGAAAGTTTTTACTTTATCTAGAATAGAACCTGAGTACATGAAAGTAATAGATGCTGGGAAGGAATAGATATGGTTGGGATTTCGGTTGAAGGAGCTCAAAATGCTACAAGAGGGAGGATTTCTACACTATGCTAGTAATATTGTAATATATTTGTAAATGAATTTAGTATTTCATTCATGTATGAAACACATCGACCAAAAAAAAAAATTTAATATAGAACTTTCTAGAGGGTAGGGTTCTTGAGTTACTAATGATATTTGGGAAGTAGGATCCAAAAAATAAGTTCACTAAGGCAATAGTCCAAGAAATCATTAGGAAACACTATTCCTCAGTGGTACTTGGGTGAATGAGGTGGAGTAGACATTTCATACTCTGAGAATTGAATTTTTTTTCCAAAGTGTTGGAGAGTTTACCTGGATTCCTTAAACCAGTCTTCAAGTTGGAGATTTATAGGAATGATGTTTTTTCAAGTTATATTTCTATGATCAAAAGGAGAAAATATTAAATTTAACACAACCATGAGGTTCAGATATTGGAAGTAGAGATATTTAGTGGAGGAAATCAATTTGGAAGATGATATCTTTTGATGGCTGTGTGTAGTGATCAGTTAGTCGATATGTGGTAAGCATAAGTCATATATATTCATAAGGATCTTCTAATGAGATTGTGTTAGGATCATTCCTCATGGTTTTGTGAAAAATTGTGGAACATAAGAGTCATCAGTTATTACATAAGAGTAAATTTAACTATTCACTAGAATTTAGTGATAATGGATGGAGAATATTTAGGAAATCAAAGGTCAATATGATCAATGGTGGGTTCCCCAAAAACATTGTAATTTGTTTCTAAAGAATTATATATTAGATAAAACTTATTTACATGTAAAGTATATACAGAATTCTTAATTTATTAATGTGAATCAAAAAATTCCACTTTACTTTCCATGCATAATATGAATAGGGATACCAATACTTACGATTGATGAAATCTTAAGGTAGGCATGAAAAAAAAATTTCGGAAACTTTTTTCTACTATCTATCTCTATAATATTTTATAATTAAATTAGTCATAATTCATATATGTATGGATGAAAATACATATTCCATATACTTATATCATATAAATAAAACATGATCATAAATACTATGAGGTGATACATTACTACTTCCTTTGAGTGGTATTCTACGACAGATACAATTTAAGAATTCATTACACTACTCAAGGGAGATTCATTAACTCATGCATATGATGCATGTGTTGGAAAATAAATTAATTTATGAACTATATTACATTATATAATGCTCAAATACCCAAGGATAATTCTGAAGGGTTCTATAAAAATCCATTACCATGGATTGGAAGTGGGTGTTGATGATTTTCTAAGACTCTCAGATGCCTGATATTTTCTTTTGTCTTCCTTATTTACACCTGAGACACTAACATTCAATGAATGAAGGGATAATCCCATCCATTCAATGGATTATCCAGTCAGACCATGGGTATTCCTATAAAAAGGGGATGTATTTTGAGCATACTTGGTGATATTCTTCATACCCATATGACGAAGTTCAAGATTTTGGAATGTATACTATAGTGAAAGTTATGATTTACAATCTATATTTATTTCCGATTTACAAATTTTCATATTCCTAATACATAGAGATCTTTTGATGAGATTAATTTTCTTATAATATTTTTAATAGAACTCTAGGAACCCCTTCAGTGGAATCACATTATCCTATGTCCTTATATTTATGAAATCATATTTGGAAATAAAGTTTATAGACATCAAATTTCATATTATTTAATAACCACAAAATATTATTTTTTAATTTTCTCTATAGGATTAATATTTTAGTATACAATATTAGATATCTAAGACCTGATATTATTTAAACCCATGGTTTTTCAAATTTCATATAATATGAATCTATCCCATCAAAAAATACGATTATGCTCTGCCTATCTTTGTAAAATATATCATCGTGTCTTAAATATAGAATCTGTACAAGTTGTAAGAAATGATAAATCATTTCTTAATCATTGATAGTAGTTACAATTGTTAAACATGATATAATATATCATATGAAATGATAATGCTATCAGTCATAAAATCTAACTAATATCACAACCTTTATATCATACCAAAAAAGTTGTTTTAATCATTAAAAATGAGTCAAATGGTTATTGAAAATATCTTTGGATTGTAAAATATGAGTTGGAAGGAAAAAATTTATTTATATTTATATTAAATTATAAATTGAATTAGTTATTTATAATTTTTTTATAAATAAATGAAACGTATATTTTAGGATTATTAATTAATTTATATAGAGTTATAAATTATTTAATTATAAATAGTTTATAATTTATTAATTAATGTTTATAATACATTAATGAAAAATATTTTTTAATATTAAAAGTTAATATTAAAATAATTTTAAAAAAATGATGAGTCTAATGAATAATGAATAATGTGCTTATTTATAAATCCCGAGGGTTAATCTATAATGAGATCATAAATTAGAGAATAAAGACTAAATATAATAAGTTTACATTTATTTAGTATTTTTTCATAATTAATTTTAATTTTTTAAATTTAAAGGAGGTCTTGTTTTGGTTATTATTTAAACTATGTTAAAAGTATTTTGATGATTGATGTTATAATGGTTTAAATAATGTTTAAGTATATGATGTTTAGATTTAAAAAATATCTTATATAGTATAAATTATTTTCTAAAATGTTTATAATTCATAGAAAAATCACATATTTTAAGGGTATAATTCCATATGATGAATAATAAAAAAAGTCCATGTTATGGAATTAATGTATAGAGTTTATTTTCAAAATTATGGAAGTATATACTAATTAAGAAATTTATAAAAAAATTATAGTTTGATTTATTTTATGAAGTGTTCCTAAATAGTTACCTCATGTTTAACTATATTTTAAAAGTTCATTTATTTAAAATTTATTCCTTTCATTATTTATAGTTATAAATTGTTTATATATTGTGAATAATTTTAGGATTTAGTTTAAGTTGTTAAACTACTTATAAAATTTTAATCCATGTATTACATGCTATGTATGTCAATATATGTTTTATTTTTTATCTAACATGAACTTATGTTTTCATTGATGTTATAATATTTAATTTAGTTATTGAATATAATTTTTATATATTACATGTTATAGTTATTATGAATTAAATTATTTTTTTGAGTGAACTCTCTATAGGGAGAGAGGCTTGAGGTTGGACTTCCCACTATTCTAATGCCTATAAATTGTTCTATAAAGTTAGTGGTTGGCTCTATTTCTATTCTATCTAACTCGTGATGAGATTTTCAATTTCTTATAATTATAATACTTTACAACAAGATTACATGTAAATTATACATGAGATGCATTTGGATTTTTATAGATATGGTTTACTTATATTTTTGGGTGATTAACACAAGTTTTGGGTTGTGTAAAGAGTTACACATCAATATGGTTTTAATATATTTGTTTGGTTGAGGGAATAAAAATCTAAAACATGTTAAAATGGATCCTTCCCACTTTTTTACGTTACATAATTTTGTTTTGATAATTATAAATTATTTGTCTACTTATTTTTGTTTTGATACATGAGTCTTGAAAAGAATAATGGATTTTCTTACTGAATCTTGCACTGTATATAGAGAAAAGAAGTGCTTATTTTCCACTATTTATATATTTTCCAGTTAATAATTTTTTTCTTTCTTATTATTTATTATTTTTATATTTTGTGTAAAACCTGTTTTAAGGTTTTTGAAAATGTTGAAAACTATTTTAAAATCATTTCTATGCAAATCTATTTGATTCCTACAAAATTGTTTTTTCACAAATGAAACATACTTATGGTTTTTAAAATTCATCCTTATAAAGTCAGAATTTTTGTTAAAGAATTATTTTATACATGGATCCATGTCTTTCATAAATAGAGTTTTTTCTTTTATATGAAATCCAGTTTTATTTTATATGAAATATTAATGTTTTATGTAACAATAGAAACATATCAAATATAATAAACCGCTCATATAGAGTTTGTAAAATCGAAATTTTCTAAGTGTCAAGAGACACATACACAATGATCATTAATATGTGAAAACCACTTGTGATTGAATCTAATTCTTATGAACATATATATTTTTTGACTAATTTATATCATATTAATATTCTATCTTATAGAATTTCCTATCTCAGGAAAATGTTTTTTTTATGATTTTCTATCTTACAAAAAATTGTATGTTATGGATTTTGAATATTTTTTTCCATTTATAATTATTTGATATATTTATTATTATTCTGTATGATTTCATTGAATCACTTTTTTAAATCTAATGATTGTATTTGAATTTATTTTAATGTTTGTATTTTATATTAAATGAGGTGTCTGTTTTTTATTAGTTTTCTTGTTTTTGGAATATCCAAAATTTTAATATTTTAGATGGGAACCTTGATATGAAATTCATAGAAATTATTACCAACTATGTGGATGGTTATTTTTGGATATATTTCAAAGACATTCAATGTTCATAAATTTAACTTATAAATAAGGAAACTATAAAGTATTTGATCATTGTTGTGCCCGTTGGATGAGAAATGTTTTTTCCCATTAGAAAGGCTGGCTTGAGAGAGGGTATTTAAATATGTGTTAAGGTGACAATGATTCTTCTGTATTTATTGGGGAAGGTATTTTGAGGCTGATATTGTTAAGGATGCTACTTGGAAATCAACCTTGGAATAATTCATGACAAAGAAGCAATTGATATATGATTATTGGTATACTAATAATGAAATTAAAGACTATTGATGATAAAGAATACACTATCTACTATAATTATTGAGATGTTTTATAAGGCCCCAAGATCAATTAAAGAGGTTATGAGGTAATCGGAATAAAGTCTAGAATTTTAGGAGAGGTTTTTACAAGTAATTCATTGATAATGTATGTGTCATTTATAGAATAAGGCTTGAGACTTTGAAAAATTAATAACTATATATGAGTTATTTTTAATACTGTGCATGAGTCATTTCGTACTTTGTAAGTGTCAACTAATAATGTATACAAGTCATTTTAAGCTATATACAAGTCATTTTAGGATCATCATAAGAGAAATGATGTAATGCAGATCCACATATGAGTCATTAACATATGAGTGGTATCCACATAGGAGTGATTCATGTATGAGTGATTGAATTATCCATAGAGCCACATATGAGGTTTCAATCCTGGGGATCCATAGTTTGAGAATCATATAAGAGGATTATTTATCCTTATGTAGTTCTGATAATTCCCTAATTTATATTTTGATGGTAGATGTTATTTAGAATATGCTTATTCCAATATTCATGGATATAAATATCACAATTAACCAAAAATAATTATGACCTAAGCTAGAAATAATGAATCAAGTTAAATATTATTCAAGATGGAGTGTGTATTGAGAAGAACTCCAAGATATAAGATGAAATTACACATTACGATGACATGTACACATGGATAATTCAAAAACGTTTTATTTAGTTTGTTTTATGGAAGAATGAGATGATGGGAACATCTGATTCTTAAGTGTATTTAAAAGGGAACCCTTGATAGAGATTTTAGGAATATTTTAATGTGAATAAAAATAAAGAAAAATATTCCTGTTTGAGGAAGAAGATCATTTATTTCCATATTATGTAAATTTTTCATATAATATATAGAAACTAAATATTCATGTCTCTAGGAATATAAATAGAGGTTTAAGAGGATACTATTAGTGATCTCTTGATGATATTATTTATTAATGAAACTCATCTAGTGAAAAAGCTGAGAGAATCCAATACTATACTTATATGAAAAAAACTTGTTGTTATAAAAGAAGAAGGAGAAATAGAGGAGGAATTAATATTATAATATAGTAATCGTATAGAAGAAAATCATTGAGAATAAAGAAGAAGTACAACACAAATGCAGATTTGGAGATCAAATCCTTGGACATTGAAGACTTGTTCATTTGATTCTTCCAAAGAAGATCGAAGAGAAGAGATAGGATCACCAACCGGTTCACAATAAGATAGATGGAATCAAATTACCACTTTCTAGTTCCTAGAAGATCCATACAAGGATTGGGTGGGGGTAGTCAAGACTGTTTGTAAGGATTTGGCTATTGGAGATAATAGGAAGGCCAATGGAAAGTTACTAACTCTATAAAAATTTGTATAAAGATATTCCAATGGGATTCAAGATCCTATGATGGGATTACATGGAAGCATATTATGAGACCATTTTGTGCAACAAATTCACATTAAATAGTGTAATAATCCATGATTGGGGGGACTAACCAATCATGAAAAGAAGTATACTTTCAAGGACAACCTTTATAAATCACTATTCTCTCATGAATTTATTTTTTTCATAATACAAGAGAGTCTATGTTACATAAATACAAGAGGGAATGATGTATTTAACTAGTCCAAGAGGTTTAATTAAAAGGACAAATTCATAAAAAGGAAAAATATCTGGTAACTCTTTTTGATTTGAGCCAAAGGCTTCCTTGGGAAGACTTCTACCCAAAGTGAGGCTTCTAGAAGTAAGAGAGGGAAGTTGAGAGAGTATGTGGGCAGAGGTTGTCTGAGCCAAATGGCTTTGAAAGTGTGAATAAGGTAGTAGAGGTGGGGGCCTTTTATAAGAGGAGAGGAGGGGCACTCTTGGAAACTCATGAAATGTTACATTATTATGAAGTGCTTTTCGGATTTCAAAGGTCCTACAATTATATATTTCAAGGATAAGGTGATAAGGGTTCGAAATATACTCATCCAATAGGTTTTTGACAAGTGTATGTCTTAGATTTTACATTATCTCTTCATTTTATTTAAATCATTAATTAATGAGGTAATCGCTGCATCTTCATGGTATTATAAAAAATTTAAATTATTTAATGTCTAAAAATTATAAAAAAAATTACCATGATGTATTAAATATTTTTATCTTTCCAATGAATATTTATAGTCGAAAAGTTAACTTATATAACCCCATGTAATAATTGTTTTAGTAAAACAACACATGTTTGTGACAATTTTATTTTTACTTTAAATAAAAAGTTATTAATGTCATTTTCTTACCCAAGTGGCTCCATGGGGTCCCCAAGTTGACCCATGGATTGTCTTGGTCGGCCATGCATCATCCAATAAGAGTAGGACATGTGTCAAGGTAATTTCATATTATTATAACATTATTTTTACCTTAAATTACTCTAATTACCTCTAATCACGGTTAATAAAACTCAAAAGTTACTATTCACCAAAAAATATTTTCATCCCATTGAACCACATTTTACTTCCTAATTATAACCATGTATGTCGGATTCTTGAAATTCAATTCATAGAAGTGGTAAAGTTTCATTTAAACGAAAAATTAGTTTTTTAACTACCACTTAGTGGTTTCACTATTCATCAAAAATTGATGTTTTTTAGAAAAATACCAAACTTACTCCTAGAAGCCTCACTTTGGGCAGAAGTCTTCCCAAGGAAGCCTTTGGATCAAATCAAAAAGAGTTACCCGATTTTAAAGTAATGTCTTCTCTTATTTTCTTTTGTTTTATTTTTCTTCTCCAACCCCTTAAACTCTTTTTATTCCTTTATTTTGTAACAACACCAATATCTTAAATATACTAGGATGTTGTTATGAGATGGATTTGATTTACACTTACACACACCTTCGTCTAATGGTTAAAGAACATACTATTTCTATGGGAGGCGAATTACTGCCTCACGAAACGATGATTGTTCAATATTCTTTTAACACCTCTCATGGTGGCCATTAAGATGTCACTATATTTATATATGATATATATTATGTTTATGTTTTCCTTATGCTTATGTATTTTTCATTTATGGTATACCTTTATGATTTCTATTATGGGTAAACACGATATTTTCATTTTAGGAAGTGCGGACTACCGCCCTCTCAAAGTGATTTGAATCGTTAATGCCATATGTGAGACGTATAAAGGATGGAGTAAATGATATTATATATTATATTATACTGGAATTATAATATACCATTATATCATTATGATTTCATTCAATTAAATATGAAATAGAAATGAAAGTAGCGTTCATGCGTACATACGACTTACCGTCTCCATGAACGGTGCATTTCATTTATTACCTCTAAATGTTATGTAATATTATAAATGAATGTATATACTGGATATATATGATATATATGATATCTATATCATGAATATAATTCTGGATAAAATGCATATTTTACCACATGAACAACTTGTAATTATAAGAAGTTTATTTTTGACTCAAGTACCAAATATCGACAAAAGGACCGTTATTAACTTAAATAATTAAATAATGTTCATAACATGGTAATAAGTGATATAAAAGGAATAATGGACTTGAAAAATGTTCTTAAGTAAGTAGAAATTAACTCTAGTTTATTATTTAGGAGATTAAAGAATGATCGAGTCAAGTCGGACACGAGGTAAGAGACTTTATCTCAATAATTACATGGGGTTATATAAGTTAACTTTTCAACTATAAATATTCATTGGAAATATAAAAATATTTCCCACATAATTGTATTTTTTTTATAATTTTTAGGCATTAAATAAATAAATATATTTATGTCACCCTGATGATGCAACGATTACCTCATTAATGAACAATTTAAATAAAATGAAAAGATAAGGTAAAATCTAAGACTTATAGTTGTCTAAAACCTATTTTATGGGTATATTTAGAACCCTTATCACCTTATCCTAGAAATATATTATTGTGGGACCTTTAGAATCCGAAAATCATTTCATAATAAAGGTACATTTCATGACTTTCCAAGATTGCCCCTCCTCTCCTCTTATAAAAGGCCCCCACCTCTTCCACGTTATTCACACCATAAAATCTATTTGGCTTATCCAAACTCTGCCCAAATACTCTCTCAAATTCCCTCTCTTACTCATAGAAGCCTCACTTTGGGCATAAGTCTTCCCAGGGAAGCCTTTGGCTCAAATCAAAAAGAGTTACCAGATTTTAAGGTAATGTATTCTCTTATGTTCTTTTGTATTATTTTGCTGCTCCAACCCCCTAAACTATTTTTATTACTATATTTTGCAACAACAATAGTATATTAAATATACTAGGATGTTATTATGAGATTTATTTGATTTAAAATTACACACACCTCCGTCTAATGGTAAAAGAACATACTGTTTCTGTGGTTGGAGAATTACTGCCTCACGAAACGATGATTGTTCAATATTCTTTTAACACCTTTCATGGTGGCCATTAAGATGTAACTCTATTTATATATGATATATATTATGTTTATGTTTTCATTATTATTCTGTATTTTTCATTTATGGCATACCTTTATGATTTCCATTATGGGTAAACGCGATATCTTCATTTTAGGAAGTGCGGACTAGAACCCCCTCAAAGTGATTTGATTCATTAATGCCATATGTGGGACGTAAAAAGGATGGAGTAAATGATATTATATATGATATTATTCTGGAATTATAATATACCTTTATATCATTATGATCTTATTCCATTAAATAGGAAATAGAAATGAAAGTAGAGTTCATGCGTACGTACGACTTACCGTCTCCATGAACGGTGTATTTCATTTCTTACCTCTAAATGTTATGTAATATTATAAATGAATGTATATAGTGGATATATATGATATATATGATATCTACATAATGAATATAATTCTGGATATAATGGATATTTTACCACATGAACTACTTGTAATTATAAGAAGTTTATTTTTGACTCAAGTACCAAAGATCGACAAAACGACCGTTATTAACTTAAATAATTACATAATGTTCATAACATGGTAATAAGTGATATAAAAGGGATAATGAACTTGAAAAAGGTTCTTAATAAATTAGAAATTAACTCTAGTTTATTATTCAGGAGGTTAAAGAATGATCGAGTCAAGTCGGACACGAGGTAAGGGACTTCGTCTCAATCTCCTTTCATTGAGGCATATTTTATTTTATACACAACTTTATTTTATATGGTGTATAAACCCATTTGACTTTTACGTTTATTCAAAAGGAATATTTTTTATATGAAGCGTTTTACTAAACGACAAAAGGGAATGTTTTTTTTTGTCGTACGTATGCGACAACAATGACATCTCCGCCGCCATGAACATTATTTGAGTTTCGGCTTCCTCTATAAGCCATAACTTTTTTTAAATGAAAATAAATACCATGTTTTAATTTTCTTTTATTTTGGTTTTGAAAATGGTTTTGACAGTGTTTTTATTATATCAATGTGTTGTATTTATATCTTGTGATTTAAATGTAGAAATGTTATGTTTCCTTTATGCATGGTTTATGTGATACGATTAAGTTATGGTTTATGATATGTTCAAACCTGTTCATATGAGGAATTCATTGGGCTTAATAAGTGATTGATGGAGCCCACTATAGCTCTTCTATGCATCGATAGGTCTCATGAGGCAAACTAGTGTCTTGGCACGAGGCCTTGACAAAATATTATTTGTAGTCTTGGCACAATGCTTTGACTATGTGGTTATGATAGTCTGGAATTATGAATTCCATCATTATGAAAGTGGATATTGATATTGCATGTTATTATTTGACTGATCCTTAGTAAGGATAACAATATAGCAGAAACTTTCATAAATAAACATAAGCATTTTAGGCAATGTATAACTAAAACAAAAGCCTTTTAAACTTGAACTTCAACATAATATGGAAAAAATAAAATGAAATAATACCATTTACTTATTCACATGGATATTCTACTAGTCCAATAATCACATGCAATATCAATAACCACTTTCATAATGATGGAATGCATAATGTCGTACTATCATAACCACATAGCCAAGGCCTCGTGCCAAGACTTCAAATAATATTTTGTCAAGGCCTCGTGCCAAGACACTAGTTTGTCTCATGAGACCTACCGATGCATCAGGGAGATATAGCAGGATCCACCCGTCACTTATTAATACCAAGTCATTCCTTATATGAAAAGGTTTAAACATATCATAAATCATAACATAATCGTATCACATAAAACATGCATAATGGATATATAACATTTACACATTTCAATCACAAGATATCAATACAACTCATTGATATTATAAAAAACATTATCAAAAATATTTTCAATACCAAAATAAGAGAAAAGTAAAATATGGTATTTATTTTTCATTTAAAAAAAAGTTATGGCTTGTAGAGGAAGCCGAAACTCAAATAATGTTCACGGCTGCGGAGAAGTCCTTGTCTCCGTATACACACGATAGAAAAACATTCCCTTTTATTGTTTAGTAAAATGCTTCATATAAAAAATATTACTTTTGAATAAACGTAAAAGTCAATGGGGTTTATACACCGTATAAAATAAAGTTGTGTATAAAACAAAATATGCCTCAATGAAAGGAGATTGAGACGAAGTCCCTTACCTCGTGTCCGACTTGACTCGATCATTCTTTAACCCCATGAATAATAAACTAGAGTTAATTTCTACTTGCTTAAGAACCTTTTTCAATTTCATTATCCCTTTTATATCACTTATTACCATGTTATGAACATTATGTAATTATTTAAGTTAATAACAGTCGTTTTGTCAATCTTTGGTACTTGAGTCAAAAATAAACTACTTATAATTACAGGTTGTTCATGTGGTAAGATATCCATTATATACAGAATTATATTAATGATTTAGATATCATATATATCATATATATCCAGTATGTACATTCATTTATAATTTTACATAACATATAGAAGTAAGAAATGAAATGCACCGTTCATGGAGACGGTAAGTCGTACGTACGCATGAACGCTACTTTCATTTATATTTCGTATTTAATGAAATAAAATCATAATGATATTAAGGTATATTATAATTCCAGTACAATATCATATATAATATCATTTACTCCATCCTTTGTATGTCCTACATATGACATTAATGATTCAAATCACTTTGAGGGGGCGGTAGTCTGCACTTACTAAAATGAAATTATCGCATTCACCCATAATGGAAATCATAAAGGTATGACATAAATGAAAAATACAGAAGCATAAGGAAAAATAACATAATATATATCATATATAAATATAGTGACATCTTAATGGCCACCATGAAAGGTTTTCAAAGAAGATTGAACAATCATCATTTCGTGAGACGGTAATTCTCCACCCACAGAAACAATATGTTCTTTAACCATTAGACGAAGGTGTGTGTAAGTTTAAATAAAATACTTCTCATAAAAAATTCTAGTATATTGAAGATACTAGGGTTGTTACAAAATAAAGGAATAAAAAGATTTTAAGGGGTTGCAGAATCAAAATAAAACAAAAGAACATAAGAGAAGACATTACCTTAAAATCGGGTAACTCTTTTTGATTTGAGGCAAAGGCTTCCTTGGGAAGACCTTTTCCCAAAGTGAGGCTTCTATGAGTAATATAGTGAAGTTGAGAGAGTATTTGGGCAGAGTTTTTCCAAGAAAAATGGCTTTGAAGGTGTGAATAAGGTGGTAGAGGTGGGAGCCTTTTATAAGAGGAGAAGAGGGGCACTCTTGGAAAGTCATGAAATGTTACATTATTATGAAGTGTTTTTCAGATTTCAAAGGTCCCAAAATTATATATTTCTAGGATATGGTGATAAGGGTTCAAAATCCACCCATACAATAGGTTTTGGACAAGTTTAAGTCTTATATTTTACATTATCTTTCATTTTATTTAAATCGTTATTTAATGAGGTAATCACTGCATCATCATGGTGTGATAAATAAATTTGTTTATTTCATGCCAAAAAAATTATAAAAAAATTACCATGATGTAGGAAATTTTTTTAGATTTCCAATGAATATTTTTAGTTGAAAAGTTAACTTATATAACCCCATGTAATAATTGTTTTAGTAAAACAACACAAGTTTGTGACAATTTTATTTTTACTTTAAATAAAAAGTTATTAATGTCATTTTCTTACCCAAGTGGCTCCATGGGGTTCCCAAGTTGACCCATGGATTGTCTTGGTCTGACATGACTCATCCAATAATGTCAGGATAAGTGTAAAGTTAATTTCATATTATTATAACATTATATTTACCTTGAATTACACTAATTACCTTTAATCGCGATTAATAAAACTTAAAAGTTACTATTCACCAAAAAATTATTTTCATCCCATTGAACCAAATTTTACTTAATAATGACAACCATGTATGTCGAATTTTTGAAATTAAATTCACATAAGTGGTAAAGTTTCATTTAAATGAAAAATTAGTTTTTTAACTACCACTTAGTGGTTTCACTATTCATCAAAAATTGAAGTTTTTCAGAAAAATACCAAAAATTAACCCTAAGATATAATTGATATTCTGAATTCAAAAATGATTTCTATTTTACAAAATTCCAAACATATACGTTGCATTAATTAATTTTATAATTAATTCCCACTGTCAAAACAAATAGCGTGTTTTTAAGAAAGAATATCAATCAAAAGATTGACAATTGTTTATGTCGAATTTCAAATTGAAATTAATTCTAATGACCACCATTGGATAAAATGGTAAAAGTATATTCTAATTATAATTTAAAACCACTCAATAGTATAATTTATCACTATAAATTATTTTTATTAAAAAAGTTGTTTTTAAGTATTTTTCACTATTCAACAAAAATTGGAAGTTCTCGGAAAAAGACCAAAAATTCAACATAGGCTAATTTCGATATTCCGAATCCAAAAATGAAGTCCATTTTGAAATATAAAATTTGTATAATTTTAAAAAGTGGGTATTACTATTCATAACGACTACTTTGATTGGTCGCGCTGTGTTAGATCTCGAGGTTGCGTACAAAACACGCTGATCTATTATTCAAAGAGAATCGTACCTTGGAATCTTGGGGTGTTACATTAATGTAACACCCCAAGCTTCCACAGTACGATTTTCTTTCAATAATACATGAGCGTGCATTGTACTTAACTTTGAGATTTTAACACACCGCGACCAATCAAAGTAGCCATTATGAATAGTAATACCCACTTTTTGAAATTATATAAATTTTATATTTCAAAATGGACTTCATTTTTTTATTCGGAATATCAAAATTAGCCTATGTTGAATTTTTGGTTTTTTTCCGAGAACTTCCAATTTTCGATGAATAGTGAAAAATACTTAAAAACAACATTTTTAATCAAAATAATTTATAGTGATAAATTATACTATTGAGTGGTTTTAAAGTATAATTAGAATATATTTTTACCATTTTATCCAATGGTGGTCATTAGAATTATTTTCACTTTGAAATTGGACACAAACAATTGCCAATCTTTAGATTTATATTATTTCTTAAAAACACGCTATTTGTTTTGACAAAGGGAATTAATTATAAAATTAATTAGTGAAACCTATATGTTTGGAATTTTGTAAAATAGACATCATTTTTGAATTCATAATATCAATTATAGCTTAGGGTGGATTTTTGGTATTTTTCTGAAAAACTTCAATTTTTGATGAATAGTGAAACCACTAAGTGGTAGTTTAAAAACTAATTTTTTGTGTAAATGAAACATTACCACTTCTGTGTATTGAATTTAAAAAATATGACAAAAATGGATGTAATTAGTAAGTAAAATGTGGTTCAATGGGATTAAAATAATTTTTGGTGAATAGTAACTTTTAAGTTTTATTAATCACGATTAAAGGTAATTAGTGTAATTTAAGGTAAATATAATGTTATAATAATAATAAATTACCTTTACACTTGTCCTAACCTTATTGGATGAGTTATGTCCGACCAAGACAATCCATGGGTCAACTTGGGGACCCCATGGTGCCACTTGGGTAAGAAAATGACATTAATAACTTTTTATTTAAAGTAAAAATAAAATTGTCACAAACATGTGTTGTTTTACTAAAACAATTATTACATGGGGTTATATAAGTTAAATTTTCGACTATAAATATTAATTGGAAGGATAAAAATATTTCCCACATAATGGTAATTTTTTTATAAATTTTAGGCATTAAAGAAATAAATTTATATATGACACCATGATGATGCAACGATTACCTCATTAATGAACAATTTAAATAAAATGAAAAGATAAGGTAACATATAGGACTTACACTTGTCTAAAACCTATTGTATGGGTATATTTATAACCCTTATCACATTATAATCTAAATATATCATTTTGGGAGCTTTAAAATCTGAAAAGCATTTCATAATAAAGTAACATTTCATGACTTTCCAAGAGTGCCCCTCCTCTCCTGTTATAAAAGGCCCCCACCTCTACCACCTTATTCACACCTTTAAAGCCATTTGGCTTGGCCAAACTCTGCCAAACTACTCTCTAAAATTCCCTCTCTTACTCCTATAATCCTCACTTTGGGTATAAGTCTTCCCAAGGAAGCCTTTGTCTCAAATCAAAAAGAGTTACCCGATTTTAAGGTAATGTATTCTCTTATTTTCTTTTGTTTTATTTTGCTTCTCCAACCCCTTAAACTCTTTTTATTACTGTATTTTGTAACAAAAACATTATCTTCAATATACTAGGATGTTTTTATGAGATTTATTTGATTTACACTTACACACACCTTCGTCTAATGGTTAAAGAACATACTGTTTCTGTAGGTGGTGAATTACTGCATCACGAAACGATGATTGTTCAATCTTATTTTAACACCTCTCATGGTGGCCATTAGGATGTATCTATATTTATATATGATATATATTATTTTTATGTTTTCCTTGTGATTCTGTATTTTTCATTTATGTAATACCTTTATGATTTCCATTATGGGTAAACGCGATAATTTCATTTTAGGAAGTGTGGACTACCGCCCCCTCAAAGTGATTTGAATCGTTAATGCCATATGTGGGATCTATAAAATATGGAGTAAATTATATTATATATTATATTATACTGGAATTATAATATACCTTTATATCATTTTGGTTTCGTTCCATTAAATACGAAATAGAAATGAAAGTAGCATTCATGCATACGTACGGCTTACCGTCTCCATGAACGGTAAATTTTATTTCTTACCTATAAATGTTATGTAATATTATAAATGAATGTATATACTGGATATAAATGATATATATGATATCTAAATCATGAATATAATTCTGGATATAATTGATATTTTACAACATGAACAACTTGTAATTATAAGAAGTTTATTTTTGACTCAAATACCAAAGATCGAAAGAACGACCGTTATTAACTTAAATAATTACATAATGTTCATAACATGGTAATAAGTGATATAAAATGAATAATGGACTTGAAAAAGGTTCTTAAGCAAGTATAAATTAACTCTAGTTTATTATTCAGGATATTGAAGAACGATCGAGTCAAGTTGGACACGAGGTAAGGGACTTCATCTCAATCTCCTTTCATTGAGGCGTATTTTGTTTTATACACAACTTTATTTTATATAGTGTATAAACCACTTTGAATTTTACGTTTATTCAAAAGGAATCTTTTTTATACGAATCTTTTTACTAAACGACAAAAGAGAATGTTTTTTTGTTGTACGTATGCGGCGACAACGACTTCTCCACTGCCGTGACCATTATTTGAATTTCGACTTCCTCTACTAGCCATAACTTTTTTTTAAATGAAAAATAAATACCATGTTTTAATTTTCTTTTATTTTGGTATTGAAAATGGTTCTGATAATGTTTTTATTATATCAATGTGTTGTATTGATATCTTGTGATTGAAATGTGGAAATGTTATGTTTCCTTTATGCATGTTTTATGTGATATGATTATGTTATGATTTATGATATGTTTAAACCTTTTCATATAAGGAATTCATTGGACTTAATAAGTGAAGGGGGGAGCCTGCTATTGCTCCTCGATGCATCGGTAGGTCTCATGAGACAAACTAGTGTCTTGGCACGAGGCCTTGACAAAATCTTATTTGTAGTCTTGTCACAAGGCCTTGACTATGTGGTTATGATAGTCTGACATTATGCATTCCATCATTATGAAAGTGGTTATTGATATTGAATGTGATTATTTGACTAGTAGAATATCCATGTGAATAAGTAAATGACATTATTTAATTTTATTTTATCCATATTATGCTGAAGTTCAAGTTTAAAAGGATTTTGTTTTAGTTATACATTGCCTTAAATGTTTATGTTTATTTATGAAAGTTTCCACTATATTGTTATCCTTACTGAGCATCTGAGCTCACCCCTTTCTATGTTTTATTTTTCCCAGGATGTGAAGAAATATTTTATGAGTGACCTGCAGGGATTGTCTGAAGGGGATATGACTGTGGACTATGGAGACCATGTTATTGTAGTTTTTCACTTTATGATGTAATGTAACATTTATGAATGTATCTAGTGTTTCCAAGGCTACTAAACTAATTGGTCTTTCGAGACTTGATCTTTTGTGATCATGCCAATGTTACGTAATAATACGCCAACTCTGGGTAATTGGCGTCGGGGCGTTATAGTAATTACTGTTGAAAAAGTATAAATAGAATATTATTTTAATGAAATAGAGGATTCACTAATAGAGAAGATTAGGAATTTCATTTCTTTCATAGAACTTCTAAAATTAAAGGAAAATGTGATGGAAATTTATAATATAATTTTTTACCTATTTGAAGAAGAAATAAAATTTATCTTTGTGAGAAATTATTTTATGAACTTTAATTTATGGAATTTATCCATTCATTTGAAGTATTGTTCAAAAATACTTTGAATATTAAATATTTCCAGATGGAGGTTAAAGAAAAAAGAATAAAAGAGATTGATATATTTATACAAGAATGACATATAATGCATGAAAAAAACATAATTTTTTTTGAATAAGGATTGGGAAGAGAACTATAGATTACTTGAGTACGATAAGAACTTTCATACCATTATGTTTCTTGAGCTTTAAGTGGGACTAAGAGATATGAAACCAACACAAGATGGAACTACCCATATTTTTGGAAAGAATAATGATTCCAACCAAACTTTTAATGAGATTCATGACTCCAAGAAGACCCCTATAAATGGAAATAAGAGCTTGAAAAAATATTTTTTTCATGATAAAACAATCTATAAGAATAATTTAACCTATCACCTAGAAACTATTACATGTACTAACATTGGTTCATCTACTTATATAGATTTAAAATTAAAATTTGGGAAAAATTTTGAGGTGAAAAAATTATAAAAACTCACCACCTCATCAAGGGTGGATATCAATAAATTCAAGAAAAATCATCCTTCCAAGAAGATTCCAAAAGGGTGGTGGTTCTACCTAAAAAAAATAAGTATTTTATTGGATAGACTGCATCTACAAGAATAAAAAGAAGATTTTTGGGATACTATTGATGTTGATAGAATTTTTGGAATAGGTTTACTAAATGTTGGCACAACATGTTAATCTATAAATTTTTTAAAAGTCCTATAGGTACGGGAGAAAACCTATAAATCTCATAAGTATTGATGTCCAAAATAAAAATTCACAATAATAATAATATATATCACTTATAAAAAAAATTAATATCTTGAAATATTCTATGATAATTATGGAAAAAATAGTCTCAATTATAGAGTTTTTTTGGCATGCACCAACCCTAAAAAATTTAACTTATTGATTTGAAAAACATACACATAGAAAAAGTAAAAAAATATATGTTAAAGGAGAATAAATTTGAGTATTTGTTCAGTAGTAAATAGGTGAAGAAAAGAGCTGGGTAAAGGACTCCCAAGTAGAAATAGTTAAATGATGTATCAACAAGGATAATATAATTCTATTGTAGTTGGAGAAGAAACATCATATAATATTGTAATATGGACATGGATATAAATACTAAAAGAAATAAAAAAGGGAATTCAATACAAAAGATAAAAAATATGAATTATTTAGTTGAAGACATACCTAAAAAGAAATAGGAAAAGTTTCCAATCAATGGAAACTTGAAGATGATTAATACTTACATGTAAGGTGTCATGAACCAACCTAGGTCGACCCTGAACCGATCACCCAAGCCGGTCCATGACATGGCCCGATGGGCATTCCCAATCCCCACATGGTGGAAACTAGTGTCAGCCATCGAGATTTAATTGCTAGAAATGATATTTCCCATAAAAGATAAATAAAAAAACAAGAATAAATAGAATAATAAAACCCAAATCTAGAAGAGAAAAAGAAAAATAAGACTGGACATACCTCCTTGTGACCTTCTAGGTCGCCACCCAACTCAGACCCAAGCCCACTCTAACACCGAGGAGCTAAACCAGAAACCTAAACAAGAACTAAACCTGTAACTGAAATAATATGATAGGCATGAGCACCGAGATTCTTAGTAGGGGTGCCAAAATAAACCACATAATCCAACTTATCATTTCCTGAAACAATCCATTAACACAAGTTCGAAATACAATTATAAAAGTAGGTTTTCTATTTTTTAATAAAAAAATATCATTTTCCCATTTTAAAAACCCAACACACACCACATTCTATTTCTAAAACAAATTAAATTTTTTCAAACAAAATCCCAATGTGGAAAAAAGGAAATGCTAAAAGAAACAGGTGACAACATAAGCTGGAAAAACAAGTATAGCTGAAAGTAAACTAGAAAATAAAAGGAAAACCATGGGTGATCCTAAACATCCCTAGAAGACCCCTGGACGTACTCTTTTTGGAACCACCTACCGACATATGGTGAGACTACTAAGTCTATAACCAACTGGCCACCCTCATAGCAATTGAAACCAGTGATGCTTACCATCTGGCCTATACACCTACCAGTAGGTACCAACCCGTCTAATCAGGGATGATAAGAAACCATCACCCAATCAACTATAATACGCCTAGGAACCCATGGAGGTTATAATAATACTATGTAGGTAGAAAGGACCTCGCATGTGTGACTCATCTCACTGCACTTTCCTTCCCCAAACACAGTCGCTTCCTATACATTCACCCATAAAGGGTTTCACTAGAAAGGCGTGCCTCATATACATGTTCAATCATTCACATTAAACAAAGTGCCAATTGGGCCATCAAATCATGTTCATATCGAATCCATTTTCTAAAAATACTTAAAACTACAATCAGACACACACAAAACTTCCAAACATGACCAATTCTAAAAGTTAACACATGTTCACCCATGAGTTAGAAGAGACAAATGAGATTTTAACTTCCTAACATGCAAACCCAAACACTTTAGAATGAAACAACAATTCTTTACCCTCTTTTTAAATATATTTTAAAACATGATCTCAATCAAAATAGGTCAAATCCTTGAAGAATACATTTAAAACCACTTCTTTTAAAACACACAAAAAACCCACCATCCTTTGGGATTCAAGAACCATTTTTAAAATAAAAAACAACCACTCCCCTTATTTGAAATAACACCAGCCCTCATAATGGAAACATCAATCCCTTCTCAAAATATTTTAACACATCCACTATTCCATAACAACCAAAGTAAACACAATCATAATCCCCTTTCGAAAGCAAACACACACCAAATACCTAACCGAATAAGTTTCGTAAAATCCACACAATTTGATAAACTGACTGCACAATTTATAAAATGCTATCAAGATTCAACCAGTTTACTAATAAATTTATGAAAAACCAAACCAATTTCTAAATAAATTTCATAATTAGACCAAACAATGCATAAATAATTTGTACAAGCAAACCACACAATTTGTTAAAGATTCTATAACCAGGTCAAATAAGTTACCCAAATCTAGAAAACTCTATAAGTACATAAAATTTTAACTAGAGAAAATACTTCAATATATTTTTAACAAAACCAATAAATTTTAAAATAGTACAACATATTAACTAATTGCATCTAGTGAATGTGAAACAAGTCAAAGATTTAACTAAAATCAATGAAGAATTAAATGGATTTAATTGTAAAGGAAAACATGGGTTCACCTACCTTAAATTTGAGCACAGACATGACTGAACATCAATAGAAGGAAGAGTGAAATGCCGTGGACCAATCGCACACCCTAAACAACTAGAACAACACATGAATTATAACCCTTATGTTAGGGTTAGGACAAATATGGAAGAAAACCCACAAAATTGAAGAAGAACTTACTAGAGGGAGGGTTTGTTGGTGTGGGGAGGCTGGCGCAGGGAGGAGTCAGCTTTGCCAGAGTTCGGAAGGCTAGACACACCGCTGGCCGAAGCAAAAAGTTGGCCTAGTCGGTTGCACTGCGTGAAGGAGGTGGAGGAAGGGTCACAGTTTTTTCCTGAGAGGCTGGGGTGAGGTAGGCTAGAGCTGGTTGTCCGGGAGGAGGGGAGTCGTGACGAAGTTTAGGGATTCCAGAGCGGTGAGGGTAGGGGTGCAGAGGGCCCAAGAAGCGCAGCTGGGTGTCGAGGGTGGTGGTGGTTGGGATCCATGGTGAGGTGAGGCTAGGCAGTTGGTTTGAGGTGTAGTGGGGTGAGGCGGCTGACCGGAGGTGCGACAGATGTGGGAGGAAGCCTGGTGCGCCGACAGAAAAAAATAAGGGGGGTCACGTACGAGGAAGGGGGCGATCAAGATTAGGTTAGATTATTATTTTTTTTCTTTTTCATTTAATAAAAACAATAATACCATATATAATTGAAATAGAACTATTAAAGATAATAATAATAAGATTTATAATAAAAATAATATTAATAATATAAATAATAATAGAAATAAAAATAATAACGATAATAACACCTCACTAATAATATTATTATTAATTACATAATAATAATATTATTATTACACTTTAAACATTTAACTAATTTTATATAAATAATTATTTATTTATTTTAATTGTTTGGTGTTTTTGCGACACCCAGGTTGACCGCGTGGCTATCGCCCATCATTCTGTGACCACACAGGGGTCTGAAACCCAGTAAAGTCATTAAATGCTGAAAATTTTAAGATGAGACCCAGCCCGGGCCTTGGTGCAATGACCCGGAACCAAGAAATAATAAAATAAAAATTAATTAAAAAGTTGGGGTGTGATAATTCTCCCCACCACAGACAGTTTATAACCCCCAAAATTCACCCAATCAAACAATAGACAAAACAAGAATCCATGCCTGATTGACACTGAAAGAAATCACAATATAAGAGAGCGGGAAGACACAAGAGGGTTCTCCCCACAACAAGAACTCTGCTAGCACAGAAATTCAACACCCAGTCATTTCACCCCTAGAAGGGGGCCGACACGGGAACTCCCAAATGAATCCAACTAACCTCTATAGCACGAGGGAACAACGCCTCAAGTGAAACTCGAAACTCTTGAACCCAACCGAAAACCTTGAACACGAGAGAAGAACCTCAGATAAGAACATAATCCCAACAGTAAACCTGAGCATAACTACAAGCCTTGACTCCTTCACATGAACTTACATCTTCAAATGAACACCGCTAAACCATGGTCAATCCTGACAAGGCCTAACACCCTTTTAAGAAAAGTGTACAATTTAGAAAACCATGATCAGACAAACAAGAATGTGGGATAAAAATAGGACATATCCATCATAAATCCACGATTAAACAATGAAATTTCAATGACGTCAAAACTTTAATGGAAAGAAAACAAGAACAAAAAGACTTTAAATGTTTCACTGCCAACATGGAACACAAAACCTGAACCGAGGATTCACACCCCCCAGAAACTCTTGACTGCACACGAGATTCACCCTAAGACCAATGGCTGGGGCTCTGATGGTCGAATAATCTCCTATATTATAGTTAGGCACTGGAATCCTCTGGTCACATCATCTTCCTCAGGGAATTCTTCCTACAAAACTTCTCTAGATGACCCAGAAAACCTCAACGATGACAGGTCTTCAGAGGGATGCGACATGACAGCTTCAGGTGCCCGAACCAGCCACATTGGTGACACACCACAGAACGGTCTGAAAAACTGGTATCCAGAACCACTACAGATGAGTCTTTAGAAATTGGTCCCTATGGTACTCCCTTCTCACCAGACAGGAAACCTTCACGAGCAATTGGATACACTGTATTTCCAACCATCTACACTCTGGAGACCAACTCAGCTTGGAATGCCACATCCAACAACTTCTCGAAACAATGGTCTTTAGAAGGGAGGACCTGCTCCTTGATCTTTGTACAAAGACTCCTGATGAAGAGATAAGTATTCATCAAATAATGAGAAGCTACCTCCAGAGAAAAAAACATAAGTTACTTTAAATGATCAACATATGCTTTCTCTGTCCGTTGGATGGAGGTATAAACCATCAAACAAAGACATATTTAAAGACATCCCATGTCATCCCAAATTGCATTTATAGCATGGAAAAAAACTCCCATTTGTCCAGAAATGGACCTTCAAACAGACCAAAAACAGTATGCACTCTGACAGCATCAGGAGTTCCCAATACCATGAAGATGCTTTCGACCTCTTCAAGCCACTATGATGCTTCTAACCGACCCCGTTCACTATAAAGGATAGGCAATGTCCGAGAAGGACCAAAAACTGAGCATGACTTATCAAAAACCTTGGGGGACATTTCTAGGGGGAATTTTCTATACAATATATAAAATACAAGCCATGAATAATATCGAATAAAAGTATAATCAAAAGTAGCATCCTAAGCCAAAAAGACTGACTAAAAAACCAAAAAAATACAAAAACAACCCAAAATTATCTTTTTATTTTAGATTTCAAAACCATCTTCTTTCAAGGCCACTTTTCAAACACCAAGTCCACTTTTCAAACCAAATTAAATTTCTAAAAAATCATTTTCCATTTTTAAAATCACTTTACAAAAACAGGGTCAAGCCTTTAATTTCAAGTGCACACCCCAATAATCCCATGAACCGTTTCACATGTCTTCATCCTCTTTCAACCATACGCACCAACACAAACTTCCCCCATAAATTCCCTCACATGTTAAAACATTGATAAGGAGTTCCTGAGGTTGCACCCAAACCATATCTCTACCAGTTCCAAGAAAACACTATATTTTTAGACAAAGAGATTTCAGTTTTAAAAATCCATTTTAAAAATTTAAAGCCATTTAAAATAAATAATTATCATTTTAAAACCCCTGTTTTATTTTTAAAAGTTCACTTACACCAATGAAAACCAATAAGACACTCAACTTGCATCAAACTACCAGACTGAAGGACTATTAGTTATGCTTAACCTAGCGACATGGTAGTGGGCCATGCCCCAAATAAGTGTCAAAAACTTGGAGGGACTTAAACCGTGTACTCAGACTCCACATGGGTCACTACTCCATGTGAAATCACGATGTAACATTGGCTTGCCTCTATTGTCATCCATCAATCTAAAACGAACTAGAATGAAACAAGGAATCAATTATCGAACTAGCCCTGGCGACTTGAGGTTTGGAACAGATGAAGGTTGATGAAATCTTTCCCCTTCTTACCTATCAAGTCCCAACAGTCCTAATCTCAATCTACGAGACACCCTAAATATCAAGGGCATTCTTTGATACCATTTTTTCATGAACCAACTCGAGTCAACGCTGAACCGGTCACCCGATCCGATCCGTGACATGGCCTGAAGGGCATTCTCGATCCCCACGGGTTGGAAACTAGTGTCAGGCATTAAGCTTTAATTCCTAGGAATGATTTGACCCATAAAAGATTAATTAATAAAAAAGAATAAACAAAACAATAAAACTTAACTCTAGCATCAGAAAAGAAAAATAAAACTAGACATACCTCTTTATGCCCTTATAGGTCACCACCCAACTCAGACCCAAGACTGCTCCAACACTGAGCAGCTGAACCAGGAACTGGAACAAGAACTAAATCTATAACTGAAAGAATATGATAGGTGTGAGCACTGAGATGCTTAGTAGGGGTGCCAAAATAAACCACAAAATACAACATCTCCTTTAAATAAATAATCCGTTAACAAAAGTTTGAAATACAATTATAAAATTAGGTTTTCCATATTTTAATAAAACAATATCATTTTCCCATTTTAAAAACCCAATGAACACCATGTTTCATTTCTAAATCAAATTACAATTTTGCCAACAAAAGCCCAAAAAAACATGGAAATGCTAAAAGAAACAAGTGACAACATAAGTTTGAAAAACAAGTATAGCTGAAAGTAAAAAAGAAAATCAAAGGCAAACCATGGGTGATCCTAAACATCCCTAGAAGACCCCTGGACATACTCGGTTCAGAAACACCTGCCAGCTTATGGTGAAACTTCTAAGTCTTTAACCAAATGGCCTCCCTCACAGCAATAGAAACCAGCGACACTCCCCATCTGGAATATACACCTACCAGTGGGTACCGACCCGTTTAATCAAGACTGATAAGAAACCATCACTCGATCAACTATAAGATGCCCTGGAACCCACATTGGTTATAATAACACTATGTAGGTAGGAAGGCCCTCTCACACATGACTCATCTCACCAAACATTCCTTCCCCAAACACAGATGCTTTCTATACATTTACCCATAAAGGGTTACACTTGATAGGAGTGCCTCATATACATGTTAAATCATTCACATTAAACAAAGTTCCAATCGGTATGTAACATCATGTTCATATCAAATCCATTTTATAAAAATACTTAAAACTCCAATCAGACACCCACACAACTTCCAAACACAACCCATTCTAAAAGTTAACACATGTTCACACATGATTTAGAAAAGCCAAATGGGATTTGAATTTCCAAATATAAAAACCCAAACACTTCAAAATGAAACAACGGTTCTTTAACCACTTTTTAAAATTACGTCAAAACATGATCTCAAGCCAAACATGCCAAATCCTTGAGGAATGTATTTAAAACCAATTATTTAAAAACACACAAAATACACTCCATCCTTTGGGATTCAAGAACCTTTTTTAAAATAAAAAACAACCACTCACCTTATTTGAAATGATACCAACCCTCATAATGGAAACATCAATCCATTCTCAAAATATTTTAACACAACCACTATGCCATAACAACCTAAGTGAACACACTCAAAATCCCATTTAGAAAGAAAATGCACACCAAATCCCTATCCAAATAAGTTTCTCAACTTCCACACAATTTGATAAACCAACTGAACAATTTATAAAATGAAATCAAGACTAAACTGGTTTAAAAATACTTTTATGAACAAGAAAACCAAATTCTAAACAATTTTCATAAGCATTCCAAACATTGCATAAATAATCTATATAAGCAAACCACACAATTTTTTAATGATTCTATAACCAGGTCCAATAAGTTACCCAAATCTTAAAAACTCCATAAGTACATATAAATTTAACTAGAGAAAATACTTTAAAACTATTTCTAACAGAACCAAAAAATTTGAAAACACTACAACATGTTAACTAATTTAATTTCAAGAATGAAAAACAAGTCAAAGATTTAACTAAAATAAATCAAGAATTAAATGGATTTAATTGGATAGGAAAACATGGGTTCGCCTACCTAAAAGTTGAGAATAGATGCGACTGAACTTCAATAGAAGGGAGAGTGAAATGTCGTGGACCAATCGCACACCCTAAACAATGAGAACCACACATGAATTATAACCCGTATATCAGGGTTAGGCCAAAGATGGAGGAGAAACCCCAAAATTGTGGAAGAACTTACCAGAGGAAGGGTTTGCTGGTGCGGTGAGGCCGATGCAAAGAGGAGTCAGCCTTGCTGGAGCACGGAAGGCTGGAGATGCCGCTGGCCAGAGTAAGAAGGTTGAATGATCAATTTCACAACACAAAGGAGTTGGAGGTAGGGGCCACCACTGTTTCCAGAGTGGCTGGGGTGAGGTCGGCCGGAGTTGGCTGGCCAGTAGGAGGGGAGTCAGGCTAGAGTCAAGGGATGCCAGAGTAGTGAGGGTAGGGGTGTAGAGGGATGGAGTGGTGCGATAGGGTGTCGCGGGTGGTGGTGGTTGGGATCCATGTTGTGGAGAGGCAAAGAGGTTGGCCAGAGGCACACCTGGGTGAGGCGGCCTACCAGAGGCATGGAAAATGTAGGAGGAGGCCGCTGGGAGGCCTGGTGCACCCACAGAAAAAGAAGAAGGGGGGGGGGGGGGGCTGGTTCACGGACAGAGAATGGGAGGATTGGGATTAAGTTATATTATTATTAGTATTATTATTATTATTTTTCTTTTTATTTAGTTATAATAATAATAATAATACCATAAATAATAAAAATAACATTATTAATGATAATAATAATAAAAGTTATTATAAAAAAAAATAGTAACAGTAGAAACTATAATAGAAATGAAAATAATAATGATAATAACAACTCACTAATAATAATATTATGAATTAGATAATAATAATATTATTATTACACTTTAAAAATTTAACTCACTTTATTTAAATAAATCTTTATTTATTTTAATCGTAAGGGGTTTGCGTGACACCCGGGCTGAATGCGCAGCTACTGCCCACCGTGCGGTGACCGCGCATAGGTCCGAAACCCTATGAAGTCATTAAACGCGGAAAATTTTAAGACAAGACCCAAACCAGACCTTGACGCGAGGACCCAAAACCAAAAAATAATAAAATAAAAACTAATTAAAAAGTAGGGGTGTGACATAAGGTGAAATATTGTATGAATTTTTACTAGAATTTTGTTGACATGGATTCCTCAACAAGAAGAGAGGTTCAATAATGAAAATAAATCACTATAATCTTCTTATGCTCTAATAGATATAGTGAAAAAATAGAGTTTCACATAAAAAGCAAATCAAGGATGGAGAAAATTCTGGGTTGATAATCTGGTATTGTCCTTAGTGCTCTCATTAAAAGAGAAAGTTACCTTTCTTTATTCCCTTATTTTGTTTTGTTTGAACATATAGGGATTTTTTAGAGAAATATGATATATGTATACATTATACAATAATGAATGTGTCCTTCATAGAATATATTGAATTCCATAGAGAAGATAAAGTTTGTACATCCCTTTAGGGTGATCCAATATGATATGACATTGTCAAATTCTCAATAGATAGTGAATCTAGAATTTACAAGATATTTTTTTTAAAAACTGATGAATGAGGTATAAAAATAACACTTATATCCATTTTTTTATTATGTCAAACCTATTTTTAAGTGGGAGTGTCGGTCAATAAAAAATAAAAAATAGAGGGAGTTTTATGAATTAAAATTTATTGGTTTTTATGGAGTTTTTAGATGTATTTTGGTTAGTTATTCTCTTTATTAGTCTACTAAAATTATCCCCTAAAATGAGAAAACTAGTATGGTATCACATGTGTGTGATTTTATGGTAATTTTCTTTCCTTAGTTAAATAACTCTTTTTTGTACATCGAGTTATCCTATATAGACTTATATTTCATTAACTAAAGGATATTTTCTAATAAAACAATGTGGTGTTATTCTTATCTCAATAGTGAATCAAGTTATAATTCAGATTTGAAAGGGGAAGAAGAAACTAGTTGATGAGATGTGAAACCCCCCAAATTTCCCTTTGTATTTATTGTCAATAAGGTGGGGGGATAAAAGCACGCAGATTGACTTTAAAAGTGATTAGTGGTATCGATATCAAATCCAAAGGTTGATATTGTGGTTCCCATTGGATGAGTTATATTTTTTTGTCAATAATGAATACTAGAATGATGGAGGAGATTTCAATATGTGTTAAGGTGATGAGGGTGATACCATATTTAGTGGGAAAGGTGTTTTGAGGTTGATATTGTTGAGGTTGAAACATATAAACTATCTTGGATATATTCAAGAAAAATTTTAAATTGATACATTATAATTGGAATCATGGTCTTCCAGTTAAAGACCAATGATGATACAAAATATGCAATAAACTATAGTTTTGGAGATTTTTGAGAAGGAATTGGGATCAATTAAAGAGGAATGTGATTAGAATGATGTTTTTAATTTCAGTAGAAATGTGTATGAGTCATTTATAGTCTCTATAGGATTCATTTACATAAAAAATATTTACATTTCAAAAATGGAATGATTGAATACGATTCATTTGGAACACGATGTACGAGTCCTTCCGGAATACATAACTTTCAAATAACAGTGCATATGAATCATTTTAGGCAACTTACATGTCATTTGAGTAATATTTAATGAGTAATGAAATGATATCAATGTATGAGTCATAAACATATTATTGATATCCAATGATGAGTGCATTATGTATAAGTGACTATATAAAATTGAGATCCACATAAGAGGGTCTATATATAAGGATCCAGAGTTGGAGATTTATGTAAGGGGATTATTGGTCCTTACATGGTACTAATAATTAAAAAATTCATATTATAAAAGGGGTATTTTATTCTGATTATTACTATACTGATATTTATGGAGATAAATATCATTATTAATGAAAGAAAATTATGATCTAAGCTAGTGATAATGAATTGTTCTGAAGCTAATTCAAGATGGTGTGTTTGTTGAGAAGAACCCCATGTTCTATGATAAGCTTACACATCATTGTGACATAAACACATTGATAATTCAAAGCAGTTTACTAAAGAGAGTTTTATAGAAGAATGGTATGAAAGATATACACAATAATTAAGGGGATTCAAAAAGTAAACCTTGATCACAATTTGAGAATACTTTAATGAGAATAAAAATTGGGAAATATATTCTAGTTTGAGAAATAATACTACATGTTACTGTATTATGAGGAGTTTAAAAATAAGAAATGAAAAATAAATATTCATGAATATTTACATATAAATAGATTTTGATTATAATAATGTTAGTGATATTTCAATGCTACTATTTCTTAGAGAAACTCATCCAGTCAAAGTGATGAGAGAACCTGAAACTATACCAATAAGAAAAAAAACTTATCGATATATAAGAAGAAGAAGAAAGAGAATAGGGATGAATCCTACACTACAACCATAATATATAAGAATAGAATTTATAGAAATTAATAAGTCCAACACACATGATGAGTATTAAATCATATCCTTTGTGGTTGAAGGCTTATTTATGAGAATCTGACAAATCATATTAAGGAAAATAGAAATTATGACCCACCACTACACCAGATGATAGAGGTAGTCAAATTTCTACTGATAGATTCATGGAAGATCCATTCAATGACCATACGAGGAAGTATAGACTGGTCTTAAGGACTAAACTATAGGAGACAATGATAAGGCCAATGTGAAGTTGATAACACTATACGAAGAAGTATAAAGATCATATAGTGGGATATTGGATCCCATAGGGGGATGTTAGGGAATAATAGTGTGAGGCCATTCCATATAACAACTCCATATTAAATAGGGGAAAATTTGTGACTGGGGGGATTAACCAATCATGATAAGGACTAGTTTTTCATGGAAGGACGTTGTAAATAAATATGTTATTTTGAATTTATTTATTTAATAATATGAGAGATGCTAAGAGAAAAAAATATATGAGGGAATAAGGATTATAAGAGGTTAGAATAAAAAGATAAATTCATAAAAAGGAAAAAAGACCATTGATTCACCCCTGACCCTCTTAGTGATCTAACCAAATTGGGAAATTCAGTTATAATTTAAATGATAATTATGGTGATAATTTTTATATTATTATTATTATAATTTTGAATTATTATAATTGTTATAGAGTGTGTATAGTTGTTCTAGATTATTATTTAAAGGAATATGAATTTATAGGTGAAGGAACTGACACATTGATATAAATATACAACACTTGAATGATAAAATCTTTGATCTTTACATGAATAAATTTCAAACTATAGGATGAATCTCAAGGAAGAACATAAAAATTTTCAATCCCTACTTATGTAGAGTCTTGATCAATTCTATTTCTCCAGTATTGGTTGTTGTGATATAACTATTCTATATCTTATAATTCGACTCATTTTTGAGTCTCTTTACATAATTATTTCTATTTTATTATTTTATATAACTATTTTTTGTTTTATGATTTTACCTTAAATAAGGATTTATATTTTTTTGGGATAAACCATTTTAAAATTCATGTGTTTTAATCGGTTTTTAACCCACCTTTAAAATCCTGGTTTTTATTGTGGTTGTGCCTCCACTAAAAAATTTAGTTTGTAATTGTGTTATAGATCACCTTGAAATGTTAGGTCTTATAGTGAATACCATACCTATCAAGGATCATAGGGGTATTAAGATTATACATAGGATCAATTTTATCTAATCTATAGTAAAATAATTCTCACATTCTTTATTTATTTTTTCCACTTCTTGTGCTGGTTCTTGTTTACTCTAATGCAATTTCATTTAGTTTTTAAACTAGTATATTAACTCCTCTAGATCATCGAACTCCTTGGTTAGGATATGAAAATTATTATCAAAGCCTTACCCTTTAAGAACTATGAATTATCTCTTTTTTATTGATACCATAAATATTTTCAAAGCTTTTTCTATGGAAAAATTTTTATTAACTATTTCCTAAACTCAACTATCTAAGGGTAAGATCTTTAAGACGATATGAACTAGTTAAAGTGATAGATGGATTCCATATAAACCACATCAATTTGATGTTAAAAACTATTTCTTTTAGAAGAATTTAATGGAAGACTATATTAAGAGACTCTGCATCAATCATTGGACTACTATGATAAAAAATTTTAAATTATTAGATTTTGAGCCTAACTGTACTATAAGAATTGATAAAGCTAAATATGTTTTAAATTATAAAGTTATGAGTAATATTTCACATTATATATATATTGTCATTTTTTACTTGTAAATCTACTTATAAAATTTAAAGAATTTTGCAAGTTACTCAGCTTGACTTAGATAAGTTAATAAGGAAAAATCATGGAATGCATTAGCCTGAATATCAAGATTTCAAGATCGGAGATGATGAAAAAATAAACCAGATATTCCATAGGTTTACTATCATTGTAAATAGAGTGGATACTCTTGGATATGAATTAGAAAACACTATGCACATTTAAAGAGTGTTAAGATATTTACTAAATAAGTGTCCTAAAATAAGGTCCCCATTTATAAGAGTAAGAACTTCATAGAGTATAATCTTGATGATCTGATTGATTCACTACTTCAATATGAAGATGAATTAAAGAACCTAGATAAAGAAGAAAATAAAAAAAGAAAATTTTTATCTTTCAAATATTTTATTATTGTTTCCTCAGACCCTTTTGATTATAAACTTTAGGGAAGAAAAAAATAAGAAATGAATTAGAGTGTGACTAGTGTTTATAAAAGAATTAAAGGGAAAGGTTTTTGAAAATTGATCCAAAATAAACTCCCATAAATTCAATTTCTAGGGAGAAAATAAATACATTACTAACTTTAATTATAATACTATAGATGTTACATGTTTTGAATGTAGAAATAAAGGGAATATCAGGAAAGAATTCCCAACATTGAAAAATGGAAAAAAGTATATAAAATTAAAAAATAAATATAAAAAGGATTTAACTACATGATGTAGTTTTACTAAAGAATCGAATTCTAGTGAAGAATTTGGAAATGAAAAAGAAGAATCTAACTTGTGTTTTATAACATATATGAATGAGGGAAAATAACTTGTATATCTTAATAATGATACTTGGTATAGGTATTGTGGATGATCTAGGTATATGACCAGTGACCCATAAAAATTTATTTCATACAACATTTTTGATGAAGTCATCAATACATTTAGAGATAATTCTAAAGGAAAATAAATTTTTTTAGTTACATGGGTATTTCTAAATCCACTATTGTCTGTAAAGTTTCACATGTTGATGGATTACAATATAACTTAATTATTATTATCCATTATGAAATTATTCTATGAATATTAAATTTCAAAATGATATATGTTTATTTTTTAGTGATAATTATATATTATCATATGCTACCTGCAATGAAAATATTTATTCTATTGACCTTGTCGAGATAATAGTTTAACATGTTAAGTGTTGGAATGATGTGAAGACTGATAATATTATTTATAATTAGATACTTGGTCATATTAATTTTATATTATTTCATAAACTTCATAAGATTGAAAAATTACCTCAATTACTATAGTTAAAATAAAGATAAGTGTCATTTTTGTGATGCTTTTATGAAAGGAAAATAATTAAAAGTTTCATTCAAACCAATTAACGAAGTAAACTCTAACAAACCAATACAGTTAGTTAATCTTGACTTTTTTTAATCCCAATATAATTTATATTATTTTGGAAATAAGTATACATTAGTTATCATAGATGACTAAAGTAAATTCACATGGGTATACTCTCTCTCTCATAAAAGTGAAACTTGATATAGATTTATTTATTTTTATAATTTAGTGACGAAAGATAAAGGTTTTATGATTATTTTTATTCATAATGATATAGGAGGTGAATTTAGGAATGTATAATTTTAAATATTCTATGAAATGATTATTTATTTACAATTTTTTAGAACCTATGACTCTTTAGAAAAATTGTGCTATTGAAATAATGAATTAAAATCTAGTTGAAATGGCTAGAATTTTTCTACGTGAATATAGTTCACCTAAGTAATTTTAGGTTGAATGTATCTTTACAAATTTTTATATTTAAAATATAATTATTATAAGACTTATTTAAAGAAAACCCATGGTGAGTCATATAAAGAAAAGAAATGTTGGGCTGGTTATCTTACAGTTTTTGGATATAATTTTTTTATCTTAAATACTAAAAATAATTTGGATAAATTTGATTCTAAATATGATAATGGAATTTTACTAGGTTATTCAAATTCTAGTAAGTATATAAAATTTATAATAAGTTAACTGTGATTGTATAGGAAAATTCTCATGTTAAACTTGATGAAAATAACATGAAAATAATTTCATATTTAGTCCACATTGAAGATGAATGTAGAGAATTTAATTTTGGAGAAGATAAACCTAAAAATATTGTATCTGTTAAGGGGGAGGACATTAATTTTCAATATGTTCTGATATAATTGAAAACTCATAAGGATCACCCCATTGATAAATCTATTGGTTATATTAATTCTTATATTTAAACCAGGGGATCTATTCTGAATTAATGTGAAAATTATGCATTCATTTCAGAATTTTTACCTAATGATATTAATAAAGATTTTAATGATTCTAATTATAGTTTTTATAAAGAAGATAAACTTAATAAATTTATTGAATTTATGTTTAAACTTTAGTTTATCCTTAAAAATATAAGCATATTATTTGAAAAAAATATATTTTTAGAAAAATATTGGATAATTATGGAAAAATGGTTAAAAATAATGAAATATTATTTCATAAATCGTTTTTTAAGAAGAGAGTATTAATTTTGATAAATATTTTTCAACTATTTATTTGATGGAATCTATTGAAATATTATTGTCATTTATAAATTTTTAAGGCTTTTGATTATATCAAATGGATGTTAAAAGTACATTTTTAAATGGTTTTATTTATGAAAAAGTCTATGTTAATCAAACAATAGATTTGAACACAAAAAATTTTCTAATCTTGTTTTAAAGTTAAAAAATGTATTATATAGAATTAAGAAATATCATAGAGCTTGGTATGAAAGGTTGTATGAATTTATTTTTGGAAAATAGTTTTTTTAAAGTAAAGGTAAATTATAATTATTCTAAATTGTTAGATGAAATTTTTGGTATTGATTCATTTAAAACATTTAGAACCCCTATGAGTTCTAATAGTAAATTTGATGTAAATATTTCTAGAAATTATATTGATCTTAAATAGTTTCAAGGAATGATAGATAGTTTACTTTATTTAATTGATTATAGATATGCTATAATGTTTATTGTATATATGTGTGCTAGATTTTAGACAGATCCTAAAGAATCTCACTTAAAGGTTGTTAAAAGAGTAATTAGATGTATTCAAGGAAACGTAAATTCAAGATTGTTTTATTCTATATAGAATTATTTTATTTTTTTGAATATTCTAAATTAGATTTTGGAGGTTGTAGAATTTATATAAAGAGTACATCAAGAAAATTTCACTTTCTAAGTAAAAGTTTATTTTATTTGACCCCAAATGAATAATTATCAGTTTCCATATCAATAGATAAAATTGAATATATAACAACTAATAAATATTATACTCATTGTTTATATATTAAGAATTTTTTTTATGATTTTAATGCTTATTTTAATAAGATCTCTATTGCGATGTCTTGAACCCAGGTACCACATAGAGGTGCCCAGAGCTTGGTTGGACACATGGCCTCAAGCGCACACCCTTGAATACTAGAGGCTACCGACTAGCAGTGAGGGACTAAGGTGTGTACATGGGGAGATTATGCCCTCATTAATAAACTGTAGCACTACAGATAAAAGTAATAATAGTTAAATAGAATAAGTAGTATAACAGATGGAACAACAAACAAAATAATAAATAATAACCACTGATAATGAAGATGATGCATGATACATGTCATGTCTCTATAAAACTGGAAAACATAGATACAAGAAAATAAACAATAAATTATATAAAAAAGAAGAAAAAAGGGTTCCAAAAACTATCTAAGAATCCAAAGCTCTATCTCAGTCATCTGCTACCTAACTCCATCCTAAGCAGTCAAGAAATCAAGTGTATAATGCTGAATGCTTCCCCTTGTAAACATCTACATACATGTAATCTACCTGGGAACCAATGGCATCCCGGATAGGGTGTGAGATAAATCTCAGTAGGACGCCACCAATAAGGTCTATAAAATCTATTCTGTGTAATATAATACAAAATAGTGTGTGAGCATTCATATATGAAAGTAAATAAGTAAAGTAATCTAAATATGAAAGTACATGCTTTAGCCTCAACTGGAGTCTGAGCGTATAACCATTTTATTAATTAATTATGTTCCAATTTATATAAGTCATGTGAGGTTCAACCAACACTAACATCCTAACATGATAGTAATAGTAAAGGATCCAAGTTATAAAATTAATCCTGTAATGATACTAATAATGAAGAGTATCCAAGGTAATAATCGAGGCATCTTTGACCTAATGAGTTAAGCCAACCTAGGTAGTAACTATATCCTGGATATAGGGGTAAGAATCTAAACCAAGGGGAATCACCTATGACATTCCAAAATAATGAATCTTAATGAGCACAAGGAAAACATCCAAGGTAAAATGGGATAAGTGATAACTAGGCCCAGGGATATATCCAAGGCACCTCATGTCCGTTGATGTCACTCTATATCAAAGGAGTACATCTAAGGCATCATGAAATAATAATGGAGGGATCCAATGGTGTTATACCAGGAATACACTAATATAAAAGGATTGGGTTCCAAGGTGGGTATCAACCTTGAAAACCAGAATCCTTGAATCAGAATGGACTCCATGAGGTCTCAAGGAATTTCATCAAGAATCCAAGGTAATATCGAGTCTAACTACCCCTATAATGATTCCAAGGTCCATATACATTAGTCACCTTTTAATCAAATAATTTAATAAAATAAGACATGTAATAATGTTGTTGTTTAATAATTCATTAGGTCAAGTATTTCCTTTTATTTGTGTAACAAGACATAAATAGGCATGAAACTATTATATAATTTCATATTAAATTAATTTTTTCTCTCTTTTAGCTTTCATAAACATGACAAGGTAGGGAAGGATGAGAAAACACATGTAATTAATTTATATTAAACTAGGCCAAGTGAAATCAAAAATATAATTTCCAATTACCATTTAAAGATTAATTTATTAATTTTAAAACACTTAACTTAGAAGGGTCACGTGGAACTACCACATACAAGGCTTGAAAAATGAAAATTAAAGAGTCGTTTCATTAGGGAAGGGCATACCATTTGAAGGTTCAACCCTTAGCATAGCTGAATAATGGCACATACAAACATGCCAAACCACTAAAATCATAAATATGGAAACACCCTACTTTGGATGGAGGGTGTTGTAGTTGTAACCTCCAACAACATGAATATCATTTGTTAAACAAGATATAGAACATGAGAATGATGAATATAATCATAGAATATAAATTCAATAGACAAAACCCAATGAAATCGATGTGTGCACAATAATAATTTATAAAATTATGAAACTTGAGGGATGAGTTATAAAACACCTACCTCATACCCATGATACTCTCCTTGTATAGTATCGTCCATTAATTTTTCCTATATTGGAAGAGAACCGATGAATGGATGAACTCTCGAAAAATAGCTCATATGAGCCTGTATCTAAATAGTGTTGTTGATATAAAGAAGAATGAAGAATGACTAAAAAGGAATCAATATCTTACTAATGACTATCTAATGAGACAAATGATGACTGAATCAGACATTGGATCATAAAGATATCAAAAAGCATAACTTTATGTTGAAGAGGTATCAAATAGGGAGAAGAGCCCTTATGGTTCTATGGATAAGAGAACATAAGGAGGAAAGAAATAAACATTTCATTAAGGAAATTTTCATAATTTCACAAAAAAATTTGGGTTCCATGGTTTGTCTATATGGTTAGAAAAACCATGTTCCATATATGCATCCTTTACTACTTCAAGGGGTTATTTTCATGGTAGGACACATGATTAGTGAAACCGTGTTCCAACCGTGAAAAAATCCTCTGCTAAAATGTCTTTAGTTTTTTTTACAGGAGTGAGCCCCCTAGAGCATGGTTAAGGAAAACAGTGAACCCTATTTCACCCCTTGAGACCACGTGGGATGGTTTGTATAGTGTCTACTAACCATTTAGCCTAGTGTTTTTCTCCACCATTCGGGGTTTCGAGCTCCGAAAAAGCTTCAGACACCCCCAAAACCTTTATAAACACATTATACATCCATATCAGGTCCAAAATAAATAATTAGACTAAATTAAAAGGTATCCATACCAATGATAAAAATTAGGTTCTTACAGTCTTCCCCCCTTAAAATAACTCTTCCTTAAGTTCACCTTCCAAACAGGGAAAAATATTTTCTGCAAAAACTTTGGCCACTAGGCACATATGTTTTCCTCCTGATCCAAAGTCTCATCATGTACATGGCTGTGATTCCATGTCAACCATACTATAGTGATAGAAAAGACTCTAAGATCCTTTATTCTCTGGTCAATGATGCATATGGGATATTCATAAAATGAAGCAATGACATATAACCCAACTTCAAATGGGTCAAAAGTGCGAGATGGGTCATCATGATACTGGTGAAGCTATGAAATATAGAAGACATCATGCATTGAATGATGCCTATTAGGTAGTATAAATGAATAATCTACCAGACCGACTCTCTCTAGAATCTCAAATGACTCTACATAATGAGGTGAAAACTTCCCTTACATTTGTATCTATCTTTACCCAAGATTGGGTGATACCCATACGAAAACATGATCTGCGAACTCATACTCCAGATTCCATATACATATATCAACATAAAAGTTCAATATATAATGAGAAATATACATGCAATTTTTGACCATATGAACCTTCTCCAAAGTATCTTACATGAGACAAGAACCTAGTAGTACCACCTCATTTAGACTCTTGCCATCATAGTGGTGAATGGACCGACCTACCATACAAGACCTTAGAATAATCCCTATAGATTGTCTCATGAAAGCTATTATTATAGGAAAAATTGACGAGAGGGATATGATTCTCCCAAGAACCAAAAAAATCAAGGGAACTTGACTGGATTATGTCCTCTAACACTTGTATTGTTTGTTTCGACCGACCATCGGTCTGAGGGTGAAAAGCTATGCTCAGAAGCAGCTGTGTACTCATAGACTTCTACAAAACTTACCAGAACCATGACGTGAAGCAAGAATCCCTATATGAAATGATAGTACAACGGACCCTATGTAGTCAGATAATCTCATAGAAAAACAATATTCCTAGCTAATCAAATAATAAAGTCTCACAAATAGGAAGGAAGTGGGATACTATCGTTACTCCATTAATGACTACCAATACAATGTTGCTACCACTAGGAGACCACAATAAGCTAACCAAAAAGTCCATGGAAATATCCTCCCTTTTCCATTCTAGGACTGGAAGTGACTATAACAAACTAGTGGGTCACTGGTGCTCCACCTTTAACTACTGATAAGTGGAACAACTAATAATAAATCCTGTTATCTGATGTTTTATCCTAGGCCACTAATACTGGTGTCACATATCTCAATAAATCTTCGAGATGACTGGATGAAATTCACACTAAGAAGATTGAGACTCACACATCAGTTCCTCTCTCATATCTTTAGGAACTGAGACACGTCCATGTATACATAGGATTTCACATCTATCCACATACCAATTCAGTGGTGGGTTATCTCCATCAGTGCTCTTACAAAGAACTAACTCCTCAGTATTTGAAAATTTTGTGTTCATCACCTTATTAAGGTGTGAAGAGGTAAGTGTCATGGATTAAAGATAATACTACTTGTGAATATCATGAAACTATATATGCAACTCAAAGAAGAGGGACATAAATTTACATTCATCACTTGCTTCCTATTGGGCCTGTGCCTGAGTTTTCCAACACATCACATCAGCTATTGCATTGCCCTTTCTAGGCATATAAGATATCTCAAAATCAAAGGACTAAATATATACAACCAATATTTGCTATCTGAGATTCAAGTTACACTTTGTAAAGATATATTTTAGGCTCTTGTGGTCCTTATACACCATAAATCACTCACCCAACAGATAATGTGTCTAATAATGCAAGGATTGTAAAACTAATGCTAGCTCAAGCTCATGCATCAGGTAGTTTCTCTCACAAGACCTTAACTGTCGAGATCCGTACAAAAATACTATGGCATCTTACATCATTAATTATCTTAGGAAAATTCATGATGCATAATAAAACACTATATAAACTCTTCTAGGCTTTGTAAGAATCAGAAATCAGTGCCAAAACAAGGCTTCCATTTAGCTCGTGAAAGGATTTCTCACACTCTTTTGAAAATATGAACTTGAAACCCTTATTTATAAGACCAGTAAGAGATATATAAAGGTTTTATAAGTCCTTTATGAAACACTTTTAATATCCATATATCCCTAAGAAACTACGCATATCAAACACATTCTTGGTATGCTCCCAGTAAACCATGACATTGAACTTCTATAGATCAATAGATACCCATTATTATGAGATAATATGACACAAGAAGATAAATTTTTTGATCCATAAGTGGTACTTAGAATTAATGGAATAAATATGATGATCTATCAGTGTAATCATAATGATCTAAAGGTTCTTAGCATGGTAACTATGAGTGTGATAATAAACCAAGATATTGTCCTCAAAGACCATGACAAAAGAATCCTGACAGGGATGAAAAAACCTATTCATCAGATCCATGAACATGGAAGAAATGTTCGTGAGACCAAATGGAATAATGATATACTCATATAAACCATACCTACTATGGAAAGCAGTATGAGGTATGTTTGAAGGTCTAACTCTCACATGATGATAGTCTAATCTCAGGTCGATCTTTGAAAACAACCAAAATCCTTGGAGATGGTCAAATAGATCATTTATTTAGGGTATTGGATACAAATTCCTGATTGTAAGAGTGTTTAAAAATCTATAATCCATGTATAATAGAAGGGTCCCATCCTCCTTCATGGTGAGAATAATAGGTGAACCCCAAGAGGAAATATTGGGCTATATAAAACATTTGGCCTATACATCCTCTAATTTCATCTTTATATTCTCAGCTCAGTAGGTTTTATACTGTATGGAGAATGGAAACTTGAGATGTACCTGGAATGATCTTGATCATAAAATATACCTCTCACTTAAGAGGTAAGATAGATAGGTATTTCAGAAATAAATCCATGAAACAATATACTACGAGAGGGAATTTATCCTGATACAAACCCTAGTCCTATATGAAGAGATTATCAATCTGGATGGTCACTCCACCTAGTCCATGATACTCTGGTCTATCTCTACTAGCTTGGACATCAAAATCATCCTTATGTAGATAACTACCAACCTCTAGTGATCTAAAAGTTACCCTATGGAAAAATTAGTCTACAAAGGCATGATACGTGACCAACCATTCCATCCTAAGAATGAGATAGAAGCTAGTCATATTGAGTATGAAGAGGTCCCATAAGAAAGGTAAATTGCCTACCTCAAGGGGAAAATCTTTACATTGGAATATTCCCTCTGACTATACTCCTAATGGGGTATCCGGGGTCATTATTCCATAATAATACTATATTTCCATCCTGATACTTTACATGATTGATAAAGAGATGAAGGAGTGGGAAGCACCTATATCAAACAAAGAATATATTATAGTAGAGGCTACTAGAATAGTACCTCATACTTTAGATGCTACATCACCCTGATCCTCATGTATTGGATGTAAACCATGCATCTGGCCTCATCCATGGACTCATGATTCAGTTGGACTACCGTGAGTATGGACACTCTACAGTCACTACTGATAATCTGAAGTCTTTCTACTACGGCTATGGCCTCCTCCTTAGACAGTCTTGATAGTGATACTCCAAATCCCCACATAACGTGAAGTAAAATAAATTTCCCCTGAAAGTGGAACTAGTACAGATCCTCTTCCTGTAGAATTAGATGGAAAGGTCTAAAAAAATCTTTGAATATTCTCCATACGCCTACAAGAACAACACTTCGTCGGGTCTCTATCGCACTGAGGATTCAGGTGCCCCTGTCTTCCACACTAATGGCATACCACATAGCTACCAGTATGGGTACTTTGGATGCAACTTAACTACTGAGAAAATTAAAGGGAACGTTTCCTACTACCAAAATAACTATTTTCCTACCTTAGAACTAATAGTCTATACCTAGTACTATTGCATTTCATCAGGTTGTGCTCAGTGATAAGATCTTGATTGATGATCTCAAAGAAAGTAGGTAGGTAAAAGTCATTCACCTGAGTATAGATGGCATAATAATGTCCTTCCTAAAAGTGTCTATCACACGAAACCTCAACACTGGCTAGAATTGGTGCAAAATTTTGTAACTCAGTAAAACACACTGAATACTCCATAACTAACATATCTTCTTTCTATATATGCGTAAACTCTCTAGCCTGGTCAACTATCAGTGTCTCGGGAAAGATGTGATCATAGAAAGTAGTCTAAAATTCAGCTCATACCATGCCCTAATGGTAACCATCCTATGTAATAACATCGCACTAGCACTTGACCGAATCTTGCAGCATGTAAGCAGAAATCTTTACCCTCCACTATAGAGGAATCTCCAAATGCTTAAATATAGTCAGGGTGGCCTCCATACAAGACTCAGTAGCTTGTAGATCTCCATCCTTTGAGAATTTTGGAGGATGTTGCTGCTGGAACTCACAGGTTATATCATACATTGTAGGTTTAGGTTATGAAGCACCTTGCATAGAATGCATCTAATATAGAAAACTCTCACAAAGATGAGCATCAGTTCCTAGATTTGGTATAACTGGGGGTGCCTCTATTGGAAATCTTAGTGGTAATATTGGAGGCTTAGGGACCACCACGTCTAGAGAATGGTCATTTCAACCCTCCTGGCACATGATATAAGGATTTCATGGTGGCATTGGTCTAAAAATTCCATGCACACATCTTAGAAAAATCTTGAAGCAGATAGAAACACTAGAGGAAGAAGAACATGAAATGAAGGGCCCACTACCCAAGTTATACTATCCCAACTACCCAATTAGAAGGATAAATGTTGGTAAGTTATCAAGTATAAATTACAAGGGTTCTAGTATATTAAGGGTTAATATCACCTCACCTCTTCATTTATTGGAAACCATTTATTTTAATTTAGATTCCACATTTTTAAGTTTTATTTTCTTATAAAATTATATCAAAGTTTGATTAAAATGGATTGTCAGTCCCAGTGAATTAGTATCTATACACCTTATCACCGATATCAAAAACCTTTCAAATTATAATTAACCCAATATATATCCAGTCTCAAAATGTAACAAGTTATATACGATGGCTTGACTTGGTAATCTACCCATTACGACCCATGAGGGCCCATACACCTCATGAAATAAATTTGGAAATAACTCAATCATAATAAAAGAGCGCGTGCGCACACACACACACACACAAATATATAACAATCCTCACTCAACAATAACAAGAAATATAAGAAATGAAAGCAATGAAATGAAACTATATGGCATGGTATATACATGGAATGTGAATTATTGGTGATTATGATGATGCATGTAATAATTATAATTTCTCCCATATCATTAGGCCAAGGATGAATTTAAATTATAAATCAAAATGATGATAATAACCACAACACAACATGTGCGTCACCCAAGGGTGAAAGGATGTCAATAATAATAAGAAAATACAGAACATCGATTATAACTCAAGAACTTAGTATTTACCCCAAACATGGATTAGATATTCCCAAACACAACTTATAAAAAGGTACTAAAGAATTCCTAATCCCTAGTATATTTTCTAAAAATTGTAAAGTAAGAAAGGAACCACTATGATACCACTTTGTGACATCTCGAACCCAGGTGCCACTCAGAGGTGCCCTAAGACTAGTTGGACACTAGGCCTCAAGAGATTCTCCCCAAAAGTCAGAGGCTTGTGACTAGCAATAAGGGCCTAGGGTGTGTCTGTGGGGTAACTGTTCCCTCATTTACAGAGTGCATCATAATGGATAAAATTAATATCAGGTAAGTATTAGAAGAAATATAATATATGGCACACCAAATAGAATAATTAACAATATGAACCAATGATAATGATATAGAAAAGCTAATACATTATACATTCCTTGTCTTTATAAAACTGGAAAACATGGATATAAGGAAGAAGAAAATACATGATATAAAAAATATAAAAAAACTATAAAATACTATGAAATCATCCCGATCCCCAACCCTGTCATCTTCCACCCATCTCCATCCTAAGAAGTCAAGAAATTAAGTGTTCGAAGCATAAATATTCCCTTTATCAACACATACATGTATGCAATCTACCTGTGTACCAATATCAGCCTAGATAGGGTGTGAGATAAATCTCAATAGGACACCACCAATTGAGTATATAACATCTAGTACATATAAAAAAAATAGAAACAATACACACTAATGCATATATAAAAGTAAAGAAACACAATAATGTAAATATCCAAGTATCTCCTTTAGAATCAGCTGGTGTCTGAACATGTAACCATTTCATTAATTAATTATGTTCCAGTCTATATAATCTAGGTGAGGTTCAACCAACACTGACATATTAACATTATAATAATATTAATGGATCTAAGGTAATAATCAAGGAATATTTGACCTCATGGGTCAAGAAAACTCATGTAGTAATTGTAGCTTGGCTACAAGGGAAAGAGTGTAATCCAAGGGACATCACCCAGAGAATTCCATAATAATTAATCTAAGTAAGTACAAGGAAAGCATCCAAGGTAGAATTGGATAAGTGATGACTAGGCCCAAGGGTGTATCCAAGGTGCCTCATGTCAGTAGACATCATGTTATGTCTAAGGAGTGTATCCAACACATCCTTTAATAATAATGGAGGGATCATATAATGTCATATCAAGAATCCACTAATAGAAAAGGATCAGGTTACAACGTGGGTATCAACCTTGGAAACTGACACCCTTGAATTAAAACTACATCTACTAGTGCTCAAGGCATTCCATCAGGAATCTAAGGTGATCTCAAGTATGACCACTCCTATAATGATGTTAAGTTCCATATACATTTGGCGCCTTATAATCTATTCATTAAATAAAACAAGCCATGTAATAATCATACTATTTAATATTTTTTTTGGTCAAGACGTTGCCTTTCATTAGTGTGAAATTACATTACTAGGAATGAAACCATTCTATCATTTCATATTAAATAAATTGGTTCTCTCCATTACCATTAATAAACATGAAAAGGAGTGATAAGGACAAGAAACCATATTCAATATATTTATATTTAACGAGGCCAAGTGACATCAATAATATACTTTCCAATTACCATTTATAGATTCATTGAATAATTTTAAAACACTTACCTTAGAAGGGTAAAGTGGTAGTATCACATATAAGGATAGAAAAACTCCAATTCAATAGTCATTTAAATATGTAAGGGATTACCATTAGAAGGTTCAAGCCTTAGCACACCCAAATAGTGGCTCAAAAAAACATGTCAAACAACTGAAAGAATAAAAATAGAAACATCCTAATTGGGATGGATAACATTGAGGTTTTAACCTCTAAAAACATGAATATAAATTATTAAACAAGATCTAGAACATGAGAACAATGAATATAATCAAGGAATATAAATCCAATAGGCAACAACCACTACCACAAAACAGGGCAAGGCCAGCGCCACCCCTTTATCAGCGCTTGTTTAATAGCGCTGATAAAGGGGGGGGGGGCTTTATCAATGATTTTTTTAAAAGTGATGATAAAGGGTCGACTTCAATTTTTTTAAAAAAAAAATATTAATATATAAATATATTTATATAGTTATATTGATATAAATATAATATATATTTTTTAAATATATTTTAGATAAGTATAAATGTACATTTACACTTAATATACTTAATATATAAGATATTTAGTGAAAATGGATTATTATAAAATTAAAAAAATATTTTTAATTAATAATTTGATAATTATTATGGATTAATAGTCATTTAATAACAATTTGAAGAATAAAAAAAATTAAAAAAATTAAAAAAAGATCCAAAATATGTTGAAAACGCAACTTAAACTTCAAACGGCCATAACTTTTGATCCGGATATCCGTTTGAACTCTACCACATATCAAATAGAAGCCTGTGATGAGCTCTACATTTCTGTGACCAGGGGTGACCCCACTCAAGAATTTTTCGAGGCCAAAAGAGGCCGATAAGGCCTCCAAAACTGAGTTTTTTGGTCAGGATACCCAGATTTTTTTACATTTTGTGGATTTTTAGCCTCATTTAAGGGGGTATTATTGGATTTTTTTGGAGGGGACTGAATTTATTCCAAGTTATTACATTCATATTGATATAATGTATTTGAAATTTTATCTTTTTTTATAATGCACTGCTATTTATAATCAAATATATAACTATATGTACATATTTTTTATATATTCACAACTAAAAATTAAATTTTTTAAATAAATAATTAAACATATTTACATATAAAATATACTAGATTTATCTAAATAATAACTAATATCCATTTTATTTAAAATACCAATATATGAATATTTATATAACTACTATATATTAATATAACTATATATATATATTAATATAACTATATATATATTAATATAACTATATATATATATATATATATTAATATAACTATATATATTAATATAAATATATATTACTGTATGAATAAATATAACAAAATATATATAAAAATAAATAGATATATCATGAAAAAGAGAAAAAATCAATATAGGGTAGTGGCAAAGGCTTTAGGTGCGCATGAGGGAGGTCTCGAGATCAAATCCTGGTGGAGGAAAGGGCACGCGCGTAAGGGTGATTTAAAGGGATAACGCTGATAAAGGGTGTAGGAGGTGCGGGCAGGCGCTGGATGTGCGGGAAAGCACTGACAAAGGGGGGCTCAAGCGCTGTAAAAATCCCCCCCATGAGATTGGTAGTATTTTTTTTAATTTTTATCAGCACTAAAAACAAGAACTGATAAAAGGGGTCTTTTATCAGCGCTAATAAGAAAGCGCTGATAAAAGACCATTTTATCAGCGCTTCATTTTAGCGCTGATAAAAGACCCCTTTTATCAGCATTTTTTTAGCGCTTATAAAAGGGGTCTTTATCAGCGCTTTTTGGAGTGCTGATAAAGGGGACCCCCCTTTATCTTCGCCGGTATTATCGGCGCTTTTTATAGCGCTGTTAATGGACATTTTTAGTGCTGATAAAATCCATATTTATAGTAGTGACCAGATGAAATCAGTGTGCACACAAAAATGAAAATTCATAAAATGAAGAAACTTGAGGGATGAGTTATAGACCACCTACCTCATACTTTTATGACTCTACTCATTCAGTGTCATCCTTTAATTTGTCTTGGATTGGAAGAGATTTGAAGAACAGATCAATGCCTTAAAAATAAGGCATATGAGCCTGCATATAAATAACATCATTGATAGAAGAATAATGATGAATGTCTAAAAAGGAATCTAGATCTTATAGATTTCTATTCAAGGAGACAAATGGAATCAAAATTGGATTCCAGATCAAAAAGATATCAAGAAGACCAAATTTAGGTTTGAAGAGGGATCAAAGAGGGAGAAGATCCCTTATTGTCCGCTAGATAAGAGAACATTAGGAGGAAAGAAATTAAAATTTCATTAAGTTTTTTTTTTCATTTCACCCGAAAATAGTTGTTGCACGGTTTGGATACATGGTTGGACAAACTATGATACCTTTACTGATTCATGGGGAACTTTCATGGTTAGGCCACACGTTTAAGTAAACCATGCACCAAACATGAAAAACTCCTCTAAGATTTTTTTTGCATTTTTTTCATGGGCATGAAGCCCCTAGAACACAGTTTGGTAAAATCGTGCACCCTGCTTTACCCCTTTGTCTTGCCTAGCGCTTTTATGAGAGACTGTTTGGGTTGGGTGCATAGTTTCTACTAACCATGCGGCCCAAGGTTTTTCTCCACCAACAAGGGATTCGAACTTTGAATAAGCTCCAAACACCCCCAAAACCTTTATAACCTCATTAATTATCCATATTAGGTCCCAAATAAATAATTATACCAAATTAAAAAGGATCTATACATGAGATAAAAACCAGGTTCTTACACATATTTATCATAATAACTCTTATTATATTTTAATTTCTAAGAAACCTTTGCAACATTATAGAACTAAAGATATTGATGTTAGATTTTGTTTTATTATAGATTGTGTTAATAAAATTTATTTGGTTTTGGAATTTGTTACAATTGAAAATCAATTGGTTGATATCTTTACTAAACCTTGAGACACATGTGAATTTTAGAAAATAAATTATAGACCTAGTATGATGTAATTTTAGTAGAGTCTTAATTATTTTAACAATTTTCTTATCACTACATTCATGCTTCCTTTATAGAATCTATTTTCATATAGGAAATATTTTAAGTTTTTATATTTATTTTTATATCTATTTATTAAAGGGGAAAATGAAATTTTAAGTAAGTTCTCTTGGATTTAATCTTTATTTATTCTGAAATTATTATTAATATTTATATATATACACAAATTAATTTAGAGATAGAGTAATAATTCCTTAAATATGTCGTTTGAATCAGTTCAAGTTCACTATAATTATAATATAATGAATTTTATTTAAAATTATTTGAAAATTAACTTTAAATAATATTTTCAAATATTTTCTAAATGCTAAAAATTTATTTCATGAATATTTATTTAAGTTTTGGCATATTTTTTTATGGTTTATTATTTTTTTTACCAAGGATAATTATTTTTGAAAATATATAGATTATTTTAAAATATTTTTACTTTCATAATATCTAAAATTAATTTGTGTATTTCAGTTTAAATAAACATATTTTGACCCTTAAAAAGGGTGGTTATATTTGAAACTTTTCATTATAACTTTTTTGGATAATTCCAAAAAGGGGGTGAATTTTTTATATGTTGGATAGTTTGTTTTGTAATTATCAAAAATTTAGAGATCATTGAAGTGAATACTTCCCACCTTTCACTTTAATTAATTTTTTTTGATAAGTAAAAATTATTATGTTACTTATTTATATTTTAATACAAGACTCTTGAAAGAGAATAAATGATTCTTTTCTTCAAATTGTACTATTATATAAGTAAATAATATTCTATTATTCACTCTCTATAAATTTTTAAGTTAATTGTTTTTTATTGTTTATAATTTAATTAATTTATTTATTTTTTGTTATACATTTTTTAGGTTTAATAAATTTTAGATGGTTGTTTTAAATTCATTCTTACACAACTATGTTTGATCTTTATGAAGTAAATTTTTTCACAATGGAAAAAACCTTCATGTTTTTTAAACCATCCTTATGAATTTATAATTTTTAATAGAATTATTTTATAAATGGATTTACATATTTATATATAGATTTTTTCTTTCATATGATCTCCAATTTTATTTCATGTGAAATCTTAATGTTCCATTTGAGAATATAAGCCCCTCATATGTGAGAAACCTCTCATGAAAATTCTATATACTAAACAATTTCCAAGTGTCATGTAACTAAAACATAGTGATCATTTATATGTGAAAACCACTCTTATACAAAAATAAATCATGCATAAATTTTCTTTATATTATTAACTATATCTTATGAAATATATATATGTTATGAATATTATATATTATAAAATTTAATATCTTATAGAAAAAACATCTTGTGATTTTTTTCTATCTTATACAAAACAATATATTCCTTTTCTGAATATTTTATCTTTTTATTATCATTTGTTATATTGAGGATTATTCTAGATGATTAAATTTTAATATTTTATTTTTAAATCTAAAAATCACAATCTAAGTTGTTTTAAGGTGTTTAATGTAGATTAAATGAGGTGTATTTATTTTCATATTAGTGTGTATTTTTTTTGAAATATATTCAAAATTTGAATATTTCAAATAGAAACTTTTATATGATATTTTTGGATAGTATGAATGAATTTATAGGAGATTATTTTGGGAGATATTCCAAATCTATTCAAAGTTCATAAATATAATTTATGAATTAGGAAACCGTGATATAGTTTATTATAATTAAAATTATAGTTATTTATATACTTATGATATTATTATCATTATTATTTTTAATTATTTTAACCATTATAGAGTGTGTATAGTTATTACAAACTCATATTTAAATAAATTTGAAGCTATAAGTGAAGAAATTAGCCCACTAATACAAATATACACCACTTGAATCATAAAATATTTAATCCTTTCATAGGAAAATTTAAAACTATTGGAATAATCTTAACAAAGAATAAAATATTTTTATATCCCTACTACCTTGGAGTGATGATCTATTCCATTTATCAAGGACTGGTTTCTTTGGTAATATTATTTTACATCTTTTACTTTGATTGGTTTCTTGAATCTTTGTACTTAATTATTTTTATTTTCTTCTATGATGTAATTTTTTTATTGTTTATGATTTCCCCTTATAAATGTTTTTTCTTCCCTGTTAGGTTATACCTCCAAAAAATTTCTATGTTGTAATCAGGTTGTGGATCCCCTTTAAAATTTAGGGTTGTATGTTGGTTGTGTCTTGACTAGGAAAGGTAGTTTTTAATTAAGTTGTGATACCCTACAAAATAAGGTCTTTTGGAAAATACCGCACCTCTCAAGGAAATTTGGGGTGTGAAGAGTCAATATAGGATCACTTTTATACAAACTTTTATAAAAATTGTTTATATTATTTTTTTTATTTTTCCCACTGCTCGTGCTTGTGAATGTTTACTCTAATTTAGTTTACTTATATTTTTATATTGGTATATTCACCCCCCTATGGACTATCAATAATCTTGGTTGGGACTTAGAAAAACTAAATAATTATAAGCATGCATACATAAATGGGATAATCTGAGATAATATGTTGATATTAAATCAACTTAAAATATCAAGTGTTAGATTCCTTATTATAGATATATTTAAATGCCTTTATCTTCCAAAGCGGTAGGTTCTTTTATAAATATGGATACTACTTTATTATATTTTTTATGTTAATAAAGTAATAGGTGACCCTATATTATCCAATGGGTAAGTTCATGTTATAGTTGAGTTCCCTTGGATTGTCTTGTGCAGGTATATTATTGCTATTTGCTTTGGGTAACACATTGTTGGGAAACCCAAAAAGTTAATACATTAGTGGAATAGGGTTTGGTTTATCCATATATTGGATTATAAAAATATTTTTATACTTAACTACCCAAGATTCATATTTTAAATGATTGGAAGGATTACCAACTTAAATAACTAAGTTATGATATGTACAATAATATGGACACAAATCTTAGTGAAATATGGTCATTGGTCTACTAATGGATTTTATGTATTCAAATGGGGTCATAATTTAAGTGGGTTCCTTTTTAATTAAATATAGTATTATATGGTAATAAAATATGATACTCACCTCATAAAATATTCTTTTTAAGATAATAACATTTTCATCATCAAACATAAATTTGAGACTAATACTTAAGAAGGATAATATTAATATAAATAAATACATAGGTTGGTAACTTATGAAAAGTTATTAAGTATAAGGTAAAGTTCTATGTGTAATAGAAAAACCTTCTCCATTTACCAACTATTGAAATTATCAATATGGGCATATAATTTAATATAAAGTATAAAATGATTCACCTAGGGTTTCAAGGGCCTTAAATGAAAAATGACCTGAGGAATTAAGTCTCCTATCATATATTTAATATGAATGGATACACTAATAACTTTGTGAGGCTATAAATTTGTTTAAGACTTATTATGGTTAAGGAATTCATCTGATTATCATCTATGAAAATGTTATGAAAATATAAATGAATTAATGAAATATTTGTCCAATATTATCAAGTGTTTAGAATAATTGATTTGAGCATACGATGTCTGGGTTCTGGTGATATAGATATTGTATAAGTGGGTAATGTTTCAAACCAAAAGAATAAATTATTTTTAGAGAGATTAAAAATGTTTATTCAAGTATCCAGATACGGTCATTAAAACCCCAAAGTAAAATTAGGAAGGTGGATTGATAATCCTATAGATTGAAATATTTTAGATACCTGAAAAATATTGTGAAACATATTTGAATATTCATTTTAGGTATATTTGTTATAGAAATTTTGTTCTTTGATTTTGAAGGGTATGTGATACCAAATTTATACTTTACAATTGTTGTAAATATATTAGAGTTCGAAACCAAGGGTAAGATTTTTTGAGTTTATAGATTTAATTTAAATAATGAATAAAGATTTGATACATCATGGATTTTAATATGTAACTTCATCTCATTCCTCTTATATGATAAGATAAGTTGTTGATTAATAAAGAGTTTTTATGAATAGACTTAGATTATTTATTTAATATAAATGGTTTGTGATTAATAATATTTGATAAAATCTTTTAAGAAGAAGATAAGGATAGTTTTTTTTATCTAGGATAAATTGTTTATCTGTTATTTTTAAAATATGGAGGAATATGTTCCCACCTCCACTAAATGGAATGTTTTTGGAAATAATCTTCATTTCAAAAAGAAATTTCCACACCCATGGTTTTAGAAAATATTTTCTTTCATTAAAATACATGTCTTTAATTACTAAAAATGTTATTCTATTATTTAAAATAAGTAAAATTGATTTTAAAATAAGTCATACAAGACAAAAATAAAAATAACTACATGAAAATATGTATTACATACCAAGGATTATTACATATCATGGCTAATTAATTCCCTTAAAAGTGAATAAAATAAAATAGAACTAAAACTATAGGGAGAGGTAAAACATCATCGTGGAAAGCATGATGTGAAATATAAAATGGAAATTAATTGAAAGAGAAGTGTGATTTAATTGGTAAGAATGAAATGAAATTGTATAGAGTAATAATGGTAATATAGATATTATAAAGGGAAATATAATTATTAAAAATATGGTCATTAGAAATATTATCATTGAAAAAATAGTCATTTCACACACACACACACACACACATATGATATGTATACTGATTTTTTGTATTTTTAGTAATAAATTTAAATTAATATAATATACAAATAATAAATATTGAAATAAAAATATAATATTTATTTATAAAAAAATCTTAAGAGTTATATATTAATTTTATTAAATAATGATATAATTTATTTATATGATTCAAAGAAATATTTTCATATCAATTGATTTGTAAAATTATTAATTTTGAATATAAATACTTAATTTTAATAGTATTTGGTGAAGATTATTTAATATAATAGTGATATTTTTAAAAGAATTGTTTTTTAAAACATTGTTTCTAATAATTAATATCCACTAAAGATTAATTTTAATAAAATGTATTGAAAATATATAAATTAAATTAAATTAAAATTTATACAATTGTTATTAATATGAAAGTGACAAGAATAAATTAATTTTATGCTTAAAATATATATGTTTTCTATTTTTTAATGTCTTATGTACATTTATATCAATTTTTTTTATAAAATTTATAAATTGATTATAATAAAATAGTTTTCATATTTTTAATCATCATATCCAAAATTTTTACTAAGTATATTTTTTATTTTTAATAAAAAAATAAGTAAATATTACTTACCAAGGAAAAACAATTATTTTTCAAAGAATTGATTTCAATAAAAATTATGCATTTTTTATGTAGATAAATTAAATTTATATATTTTTAAATACTTTAAAATTGTATTTAAAAATATAAATAAATATTTTTATAATAATTTAGTTAGTAATTGATAGGAAATAAGAGTGAAAACATTTAAAGTTTAAAAAGACATTTTTCTAAAAAAATAGTTTTTTTTCTATATCATCTATTTTTATTTAAAAGTTAAATTTCTCATATTTATAAACTAAATTAGATTAAATTAAGTATAAATTTTGAAACATATCATTAATATTTTTAATAATTATCTATTATATTTCTAGTAAAAAATAACATCATCGTAAAAATTTTATCATGATTAATAAGGGTAAACTGTGTAATTAAAAGTTGGTCAAATTTTTCTATATTTATATGAAACATAAACCTTATATAAGATAATTTTAGGTGGTAAAATTATAACCCAATTTATCCACCACATTTCCTTATAGAACTCATATAACTCCAATGTGATTCCATTATTACCCATTACATAACTTTTGTTCCCATGGAAAAGTCCCTCTTTGTCACATATAAAAGGATATTAGTTCCTCAAACTTCAATACAAATATATCCATAAAAAATCACTTTAAAAACTAATAATTTTACCCCTCTTAGAATACTATAACATTTTTTTCATCCCATAATTACACTAAAGTGTCCTAAGTCCTTCATTTTCAAGAACTCATTTAAGGGAAGAATCAAGTCCTCAACTTTAGTACTATCCACCACCTAACCTTTTCATCTATATAATAATAATCCAAACCTACAATAACCATGTTAATATAATTAAATAGGTATCATTTTTATACTTAAATTTTATCATATTAATGGAACAACCATTACCTATATCCCTCCAATCCATTGGAAAATAGAAAATGTCACCCGGGTTTTGTGCAGAATACTACCTCCCTGAACAATGCATTTCATTTTTAATAACCACCATAAAAATATGGTTATAATAATTTATTTACTGTGTAAAAAATATATTTATTAAATTATTAATATTATATAAGGATAAATTATTTATTCTATTAATATTTTACTGAATATTACTATATTACCTTTTATTCGTTAAAGATTACTGAAAAAGCTCCTCATATATTTCATATTCATGAATCATAAATTAAAGTATCATGGAGTGAAATTAAAAATTTATAATTCATTTTTAAACATCTATTCCAGAAGTTTAATAAATATAGAAATAATTTACTTGGTATGAAATATCTGGGATAGACAGTGATTTTACAATGTTGGTACAAAATAATCAAAGTTTATAATATCTGATAATGAAAATAAATAATAACATGATAATGAATGTATAAAGAATGATTATAATTAAATTTTAGAAAAGGTTATAGATATTAATAAGTTTATGAAATAATTTATTAATGTGGTTATAGAGGTTAATAAACTTTCATGGAAGTGAATATTGAAGGCTAGGGTTTTTGTTAACTTAATTTTTATTCAATGAGTTGTTATCATTTTCATGAAATTTATTCTTATAAGTTAGGTACATTCCAACTAATAATTTAACTATATTTTATATCAAATTATGTTTCTATAGATTTAAATTTATTTCTCATTTAATTCTTTTCAAATGAATCTTACTTCAAAAATATGATGCCTGTAAGAGTTTTCACCTATAAATTTATTTTATTTCATTTGTATGATATTTCAACAAATTGTTTTATTTTTTTGGTGTATATAATTTCATATTGATTTATTTTATCATAATTTTATAAAATTAAAATTGATTTAAAAATACATTTCAATTTTACTTCTTCAATTTCTTTTGATTCAAAAGTTACCAATGTCGTAAGGGTGTTATTGACTCAATCTCATTTACATTAAGTCATAGTTTATCTTCCTTGACTATGTTGTTATAAATTTTATTATACTCTTCCATATATTTACTTAATATATTTTTTTCTATTTTTACCTAGGGATTTTAATTTTTATCATAAAAATCTTATTATTTTATTTGTTTATTTTTTATAAAAATATATTTTTGTTAAGAATAATTCTAATCCTCTCTAAGCGCTATTTTCCCTCATGTACATATTATTTACTTTCACAAAAATTTAATTTATTATTTTAAAACCAAATTTTTATTATCTAATGTGATATTTATATTTCTCTTTAACTCCTTTCAAAACTATTTTTTATATTTTTATGAAATGGGTTTCAATAAAAGTATTTTAAAATATTGAAGAAAATTTTATTTTCATGACCATATATTTTATCTTATACACTATATTTTCTAACTGAACCATTATTATATTCAATGATACATATTGATATTTATTTTAAAGTGGTGTTTTAAAAATGTTTTCATGTTACTTATGTGAAAATTATTTTCAAAAGTGGCTCATAACTTTATCTATTTTTGACAATTTAAGACATGTTTTATAAAAAATCATTCTCATGGATTCACTTCAATTTTTCCTTTTTATCTCAAAAAATATTTCTCCTTGGGAAATATGTTTCATGAAATACCTTAAAAATTTTCTTTTGAATTAAGCCTTTTTAGTGATTTACTTTTTAGGTTCAACTAATCAGATTCTTGATGTCATTTTATTTGATACCATTGGAAAATGTCACAAAACCCATTTTATTTTCTTATTTTTTATGATATAATTGATTTCATGTGTTAAAAATTTGTATGGATGACTATTATGTAATGAGTGGGGTCTTATATCTCCCTCCGATACATTGGTTAATGTTTTAAATCTTATAATTTAATTAATTTGTGTGTGGAAATAATTTTTATTAAGTCATGTCCATAAGAATGTACATGGACATAATTTTGGTTAAGCTATGTTCACAAGATTGTGTGTGGAAATAATCATAGTTAAGGTATATTAAAATGTTTTTGCATGAACATAACCTCAGTTAGGATATTTTTACAATGTTATGATTTCTTTTTTCCTATGCTTATTCCGCATTTCTTTGTTATATGCTTATGTCATGCTCCATGACTCATAATTATTATCTCATGATTCCACACTCTTATTCCATGGTATATGTTTATAATTTGAGATTATATGACCTTATATTATTTATTATGACTCATTGATAAGATTTTACCTTACCGATCCTTTGGTCTCCCCCCTTCTCTCAATTTTTCCATTCCCTATGTTATAAATATGAGTATAATATATGATCCATTAATAAAGAGGTATAGTATGGTGAAATTATGAAGAAATTTTGATAATAAAGTGAAATAAAATTTTTATGTAGCTAATATATAATGTCCCTAAACCTTTGGGTTTTGGGGATGTGGTGTCGCCCAAATTTACCCAAGTTTTAAGGGTCAAGTTGTCGCTTGCAGTGTAGCTTGGATTGTCGAATCCTCAGAGACCTAAGAAGAACCTTTAGACACTCAATAAAAAGAGATGGATTTTTGGATATGAAGTGTCCAACTTGGGTTGATTTTAGATGGTTTTAAAAGAGCACTAAAAGATCTATGTGAATTCAAATTACGAGAAAATGAGTTGATCCTAGGTTATTTCTCGGGGTGGATTAAATGAATTTCTTTTTTTATGATTTTAATTTCATTAACTCGAGAAGGATTCATGAAATTAATTCAAACTAACCTAATAAATTAATGATTAAACACCTTCACAAAACATTCTAATCACCTATACACTTGTATGATAATTTTCATGACCAATCTAAGGTAAAGGATATAATTATCACATGCAGGTGGGGTGAATAAATTCAATAAGGAAGAGGAAGAATAAAAATAATTGAATTAAAGAAACTCAATTAAAAGAAATTAATAACATTTATAGAGTGAGAAATAACATTCAATCCAGCCCCTTTATACTCCCATGGATTAACCCATAAAGAGCTAGCCCTCCATTGATGACAAGTTCTCAACGGAAGCGGAAAGTAGACTTACGAGGGTGGAATTGAAAAAGTAAAGACAACAAAAATAACAATCACTCCACCATTGTGTGAACAAAATCACAAGGTTTGGTGTGAAAAAGTTCACACCTTTAGGTAACGATATCAAGGTGATATGAATAAGAACATAACAAGAGAAGAGAAGAACTTTTATTAAAAACTAAGGTGATTCGAACAACTTACATAGGAAGGAAAAATGCTACAAAGACAAATTGGAATAATGACAATACAATCAAAACAAAGCTCCAACATACCTAAATCATCCACCACTACTGCCTTAACTAGGAAAAAATTAAGCCTTGGCCGAGCCCCCAAGATCCCATGTGCCTTTAATTAATTATGTTGAGGAAAGGTGGGTGGAACATTAATGTAGAGAGACTTTTCCACTTCTTGCCCCGAAGTTGCAGCCATCTTGAATCCACCAGAAAGACGCACCTAAAGGACCTTCTATAAGGCCTAATTTGAGTGGGACCTAGCATACTTAAATGAATCCCCAGATGTCCCCTAATGTCCTATAAAATTGAAGCCCAAAATAATAATCCGTTTGCGAGATATGATATAAATAGTTGGCTATTTTTCTGGGCCGCAGAATCTGGCCCACAATTGAATCTTCAACTTGGGTCACCTTAATCACCACCATTTAGGAAAAATTATCACTAGATCCAGCATAATTATTTGTTCCTATATATTTCTTATATATTCCCATGAATTTTGGTCTTCATTGGGCCAGTATTATGGGCCCCACATTCCCATCAGTGGGATGATATCCAATCCGCCTTCTCCAGAATTGTTTCCTTTCATCACCAAATATCCCCATCATCTTTTATGAATCCTACATTGATCCCTGAATGAAAAATGTTCATATTTATGTTTATATACATTTCCCAAAATATCAAATTAAAATATTTATAATTACATTCTTTGAAATTAGATGAAACATTGGGCCTAAATTGGTGCATATTAGGCATGAAGTGCACAAATGATGAGAATGGATGTTCAAAATTAAAATCCACTAACTCAGGCCCATAAGATCAAGAATTAACATTTAATACCATTAAAATTTAATCAAAATATGTGTTTTTATTGGCTAATCACACCCCCAAATTAAGTTTTTCTAGTCCCGATCAAAATATATCTCACAAAAATGAAATTCGAATGACTTTTTCCAAAAACATTTTAATACACATTTCTCACCCAAAGATATCATACCTAAAAATTATGAAACCCATCAACATCATTTAAAACAAGATATGTCCATAGGAATATCTCAAGCCGAAGCCCATTCCTTTGTTAAAATCCATCGCCATATTTCATCCAAATTCAATTAAGCATGATGAAGTGTCGTGCGTCACAATAGACATGGGGGTTCATTTTCATTCGAGGGAGAAAATATGGAAGCGCTAGGAGAAATCAAATTTTAATAATAATATGAGTACTCATTTTTTTATTTTATTTGTTTTTTTTTTGGATTTTTTTTTCAATTTTGCCATGGTAATTTAAATTTAACTATATCGAGTAAAACCATGTAGCAAGACTTTGCCGATGACTCCCAGGCTCAAATACCTTAGGTCACCAAGTGAGGCTCACATACTCGGGCATCATCTTGAGTCAACACAATCAAAAAAAAATTCAAATTACCACAAATAGAGATAAAATGCCCAACTCTGGGCCAGACAACTATGGAGTCACGATCCCCAAGTGTCGAAAGCCACTCATTAGGTTAATTCATTACTCTATGCACAATTTATTTTTTTGAATACTCACGTTAAAATTAAAATGATAGCCAATCCTATGCTATTTATTATGGGTCCCCAGGAACTCAAACTAATACCCCACAATCTAAAGGACGTTCATTGTGTTTTTTTAAATAATTTAATGAAAATATAAACGGTGAAAAATCACATCGGACAACCGCACTTTCCAATATCTATGCACATGAACATAAAATTGCATTAAAATCAGAATCAAGGAATGCAAAATTATTTGATATCCAATTTAAGAGTTTGGAATGTGTGTTATCATGTTCAAGGTTAATGAAATTTTTCCTTCCACAAATTTTCATCTCCCCCCCCCAACTTAGAATAACACTATCCCAAGTGTTTAATGAATTCAAACATAGAAGGGGTAGGATAAAAGTTCAACGAAGACATTGAAAATGAAAATTATGGAATGAAGTCACCTTGTGGTTGATGTTGAAAATGCATTCCCATGTCTCCCTTCAGTTCTGGTTTGTCTCCCAATGGATTGGATGATTGTTACCAGCTTTTTCCAATGACCTATGACATGGATTTTTTTTAATATAAATATTTTTTTTGTATTTTTTCTTTTAGCCTAAAAAAACATAAAAATAACATAAAATGATGATACATTGTCTTCTCTTAAATTCCTGGGTAAGGTATTACTTAGGGATCACACCGCGTGACACAGATGAATACGGTTCTCCCCTTTCATACCCATCCTTACTCATAAAAGAAGAACATGTCAACAATCTATTTTTTTAAATACCTACAAAAACAAAAAATAAAAATAAACTGATGATACATTGTCTTCTTTATATTTTATGAGTAAGGTATTACTCAGGGATCAAACCGTGTGGCACAGATGAATACAGTGCTCCCCTTTCATACCCATCCTTACTCATAAAAGATGAACTGGTCAACAGTCTATATTTTTTTAAAAATAAAAAAATGAAGAAGAAGAAAAAAAAGATGATTTACAATGATTAGAAACATGAAAACCATGGGTTGCCTCATGTGTAGCGCTTTTGTTTAACGTCGTTAGCCCGACATGGATCCTAAATCTATCAATTTTTTCTTGGTTCATAGGTTGGCTCTGTTAACTCAACCTCTATTTCCTGTTTATTGAATGATTCAATGAATGGTTTTAACCTATGACCATTGAACTTAAAAATGTTACCACTTGTGGGATCCTCAATCTCTACTGCCCCATGGGGGTACACATGATGCACTATGAATGGACCTAACCATCTAGACCTTAACTTTCCCGGGTGTAAATGAAGTTTTGAACTCTACAAGAGCACATGTTTTCCCAGTTCAAAGTGTTTGACTTTTATATTCCTATATTGGTAGGCTTGAACTCTAGATTTATTTATCCTTTAATTTTCATAAGCCTCTATCCTAAGTTCATCAAGTTCATTAAGATCTAATTTCCTCTTTTCTTCGGCTAAAGAAATGTAGAAATTCATTTTTTTAATTACCCAAAATGACTTATGCTCAATTTCAACAGGTAAATGACATGATTTTCCCTAAACCAACCTATATTGTGACATTCCTAGGATGGTTTTGAATGCTGTACGATATGCCCAAAGAGAATCCAAGAGTTTCACAGACCAATCTTTCCTAGAGGGGTTGAGAGTTTTTTTCAAGAATTTGCTTAATCTCTCTATTTGCTAACTCAGCTTGACCATTGGTTTGAGGATGGTACGCAGTGGAAACATTATGAGAAATTACATACTTATACATGAGTGAAGAGAATGGGTGATTACAGAAATGGGTTCCATGATCACTGATTATAGCCCTCGGAATTCCAAATCTAGAAAAGATATACTCTTTTAGGAATTGGATCACAACTTGATGATCATTAGTCTTGGTGAAAAAGGCCTCAACCCATTTTGAGATGTAATCAACAGATAAGAGTATGTAGAGGTATCCCTTAGATTTTGGAAAGGGTACCATGAAATCAATTCCCCAACAATCAAAGATTTCAATGACCATAATGGGAGTGAGGGGCATTTGATTCCTTTTAGAAATGGATCCTAATTGCTGACACTGAGTACAACTTTTGTAGAATTGGAAGGAATACTTAGTGAGGTTTTTCCAATATAAACCACTTTGGAGGACCTTTTCAGTGGTTTTCTTTGTAGAAAAGTGTCCTCCACATGCCTCTCCATGACAAAATTTTAGAATGGACTCTTCCTCAGACTCGGGAACAAATCTCTTGATGATTTGATCAGGACAGAACTTGAAGAGGAAAGGACCATAAAACACATAGTGTTTGACATCAGAAAGGAATTTAATCTTAGCTTGGGTCCCCATGAATTTTGAAATGTCACCTGTCACCAAATGGTATGTTATGTCAGCATACCAATTGCAATCACTCACTGAATAGAGGTGCTCATCGGGAAATGAATCAGACACAGAGAGGTGGTGTGAGTTGTCTTTGAATTCCATCCTAGAGAGGTGATCAACTGAAACATTTCAACACCCTTTTTATCCTTATTGGTTAAATCTAACTCTTCAAGAAGAAGGACCCACCTAATCAATCTATCCTTGGCATCTTGTTTTTGGAAAAGGTATTTTAGGGCTGAATGGTCAGTGAAGACAATGATGGGTGATCCTAATAGATAAGACCTGAATTTCTATAAGGAAAATAAAACAAAAAGCAACTCTTTCTCAGTGGTGGTGTTGTTTATTTGTGCATCATTTAAAGATTTTCTTGCATAAGCAATGACACATGGAGTTTTCTCACACCGTTTTCCTAAGACTGCTCTTACAGCGAAGTCACTTGCATCACACATGAGATTGAAAGGAAGTTTCAAATTTAGAGATTGCATGATAGGTGGAGATATAAGAGTTGACTTTAGTGTAGATAATGACTCCTCACAACTTTCTGTCCATATAAATGGAGCATCTTTTACCAATTGTAAGAACCTGGGTTTTTAGAAACGGGTCAAATTTTGACACTGTTTAAACTTTTTGACTAGTTTTTGAGAAGTCTGGAAAATCTGGGTAGTTTTTGGAAATTTCCAGACTACACACCGTGTACTTTAAGTACACGCCGTGTATGAGTTACCCGAGTGATTGGTTGTGTGCTCACCGAGTACATGCCGTGTGAAGACCGTGTAGAAGTTTCTTACTACACGTCATGTATTTATAGACACGCCGTGTATCCCTTACTCGTGTGAGGCCAAGTACATGTTGTGTGGTACCAGGTGTAAATTTCCATCTACAGGGCGTGTGGTCTTCCTTGACACGCCGTGTACCTTTGTCCCGTGTAGCGGCTGAGACCCTGACCATGTGTTGACCATGTACACGGTCCATGCCATATGCTGGACTCTGCTTAAGTCGGAGTATGGAAACACATCTACATGGCGTGTAATTTGGAAATACATGCCATGTATTTTTATTTTTATTCTAGTGATCCAGACGCTGTCGCGCCTCATTCCCAGAAATCTCTTCTTCTTCCCCTTTGGATGAACAGTTCGTCTGAGAACCTCTGAAAAAATCAAAACCTCCCAGATTCTCCGTACGACCTCCGTTATTTGATCCGTCGGAGGCAGCGGGACCAAATCGGAAAGGCTAACCCCTAACACCCTTCTTCGTCTTTAATCCCTCACCTGTTCCTCTGCATATTCCATCTAAACGGAATTGCGGGAATTGACGGAAACACAGATCTATCACGATTCAGTCCGATTCAGAGGCTGAAATCAAAGGAGTGTCATCGTTCGAGTACAAGGTAGGTGGTGCATACCTTCTTTCATGTTTTCGTAGACAATTTGGGGTTGCGACCATCGGGCACAATGTGGGTATTGAGCGGAAACCTTGTTTATTTATTTTTAATAGTTGAATTGTGGGATGCCTCTGGGTATTCCCTGACCCTTGTTGTGCTTGAGCGAGGCCGGGTTAGAGGTCATAGCTCATTTGGGGCAATTCGGACGGGGGTGCTAAAATGCTTGTGTTTTGGACCAATATTAACTGCTGAGTTTAGACCGATGTTAATGTTATTGAATTAAACTACTGAGTTTTATTTGTTAAAGCATGATGTTAACTTGTGTAAGGTGTTAAGACCTTAGGATCTGGTTTGGGTTAGCACAAGTTAGTGCATTTTGACTGTTTAGTAGTTGTCTGTTAAAAGTTATACTTTCAAGTATGTTTTTTCAATGTGTGGTTTTCTTGTGTTGGACTGGTGATTGTTGGGAATGGCACGAATATATGTTGTTGAGTGATGAGGATCACAGGTTGGGTCCTTTGGCTCGAGTTACTTTGGGTGGTTGCTACCACGGGATTGGGCGTCATGGACGTTGGTTGAGGCAGTTGGACTGTCAGGATGGGCTTGGCTAGGTTACTCTGATGGAGAGGCCATCATACTTGAGTGATGGGTTTGTAGGGACACGAGGTGTTAGAGGTGTTGTGGATTGGGACATAATGAGGTGATTACCTCTCACTGGGTACTTTTGAGTAATGTGCACACAGATAGACTCTGATATGAGGTGGTACGACCACTCGCTGGGTAGAGGCCCCCGATAGTTGCGGTTAGGTATTTTGGTTTGGGGGTGATTTCCATAGGAAGCCACATGGAAGGTGAGGAGCCTTCGGAAGTGTAACAGCCCAAGATTTTATAAAAAAATATTCTTTTTAATTTTATTAATGTCTTGTGTTGTACGCTACACCAAAAAGAGCTTGCACAACACGCATCCTTGACTTGCCTTGCATTACACGCAATCGCGACCTTCCTCGATAGCGTGTGTAATACGCAATACCGAGTTTCACTAAACAACGATATGCTATTAAAATATTATTAAAACTAGCCGGTATGAATAGTAATAACCACTTTTTAAAATTCTGTAAATCTTATTTTTCAAAATGAACTTCATTTTTGGATTCGGAGTATCGAATTTAGCCTAAGGTGAAATTTTGGTACTTTTCGGATAACTTTCATATTCCGATGAATAGTGAAAATTACTAAATTATAATTAAAAACAACTTTTTTAATCGAAATAATTAATAGTGATAAATCATTAATTTGAGTGGTTTTAAAGTATATTTAGAATATATTTTTACAATTTAATACAATGTTGGTCATTGGATGTAATTTCACATTTAAACTAGACATAAACAAGTGTCAATCTTTTGATAGATATTGTTTCTTAAAAACACGCTATTTGTTTTAACAGCGGGATTTAATTATAAAATTAATTAATGCAACTTTTATGTAATGAATTTGGTAAAATAGACTTCATTTTTGAATTCGGAATATGAAATATAGCTTGGGATGAAATTTTGGCACTGTTCTGAAAAACATCAATTTTTGATGAATAGTGAAACTACTAAGTGGTAGTTAAAAAAACTGAATTTTTCATAAAACTTAATTTTACCGCTTCTGTTAATGGAATTTCAAAAATCCGAGAGACACGGTTGATGTCAGTGAGTAAAATGTGGTTCAATGAGATGAAAATAATTTTTTGGTGAATAGTAACTTTTTACTTTTTTTACCGCGGTTAATAGTAAATAGGGTAACTAAGGGTAAATATGATATTAATATTACCCTAACACATGTCCTAATTATATTGGAAAAGTGTAATTCGACGAAAAACAAACTTAGGAATAAAATATGACCATTTAGGCCCACTTGGATTAGATTAGGACATTTATTATTAATTTATTTAAAGAAGGGTTAAAATAGTTAAAATCAAAGTTTAATAAGTAAATTATTTCTAATATGGGGTTATACATAAGATAAATTCGATTGTAAATATTAATTAGAAAGCTAAAAAGATTTCCTACATGATGGTATTTTATTTTTAATTTTTAGACATCAAATAATTTAATTTATTTATGACACAAATATGATACAGTAATTATCTTATTAATGAAATATTGACATAATTGATGTTATAAACACCAAACGAAATATAATTTGAGACTTTTTATGAATTCCACTAATTTTCTAGGTTACTATGATATATTAGTGTTGATTTAATCAACTTGGTTCGAACATATAATTCTGTTATGACTTTCACAAAAATCATATATCAAATAGTGTCAAAATTGACACAAAATAGTTTTTAAATCAAATATTATATTATTAATTGTTATTTTATTCCTAAAAATCTAAGGTTCGTCCAAATGACTTAGATAAGGATATATATATTAATAATAAACAATTTGGGGTTCGTTTGGCATGTTATAGTAAGTGTATTAACCATATAGTGAAAGAAAACAAAAAGACATGGTAAAAGTTAAATTAATTAACTTAGAGTTAAACCTAATTGATAAGGTTAAAATAATACCCTAAACTTGTCTAAATCCTATTGGTTGATAGGATTTCGACCCATCCCCACTTTAGCTTCGAAATAAGTCCCTTTGGAACCATTATAAACCGATTTTGACTTTAATATAAAATAATATTTTGAGATATTCCTAAGGTGCCCCTCTCCTCCCTTATAAAAGGGCACCTCCTCCCCCTCCTCTTCACACCAATTTGAGCACTCAAGCTCGGCCAACACCTGCCATTTTCTCCTCTCCACTTCCCTAGAATAATCCTAGAGGTCCTGGTCTTCTCCAAAGACCAATCTTAGTTCCTTAAGTGGAGGATTCAAAGAGGCGTTCCAAAGAAGAGGTAATATCCATTACCGATCTTTTCAATTTCTTTCTTCTTCAACTTCTTCTTCTTTAGTTGTTTCATGATAAAGTAATAACATCAGTATTACTTACATGCTGATATGTTATTATAAATATGAAACAACCCTAATTCACCTTCTATCCATCCTACGGAAAAAAGAAATCACCGCGCGTGCGTACGTACGGAATACCGTCTCCACGCCGTGGTGTAATCTATTTTCCACCACCACCTTACATGGATGGGTATAATGGTGTAAAGAATAACTATACATAGTTATTACAACATCATATTTATTCTGATATATTGTATAATCCACTCCAATTCAATTCAATATTTATAGAAATGATATCATCGCTCGTGCGTACGTACGGACTACCGTCTCCACGACGCGATGAGATTCATTCTCCATGTTAACCATTTAAGAATGATTATAAAGTATATATAAGAAATAATAATGAAATATATGACATTATAAAGTTACTGGATTTATGTATATATATATATATGTATGTCATCTACTTACTTCCATTTCAAGACAATAAGGAAAGTAAAACAGCATTCATGCGTACGTACTGACTACCGTCTCCATGAACGGTGTTTTTCATTTTATTTATCTATCTATTATATATATATATATACTGAATATATATGATATATAAATCATATTTTATATTCTGGAAGTAAGTAGATCATGATATAAGTAATAATGATGTCAAGAACAACAAGTCAAAACACCTACGATAAATGAAACGATTTTACCCAAAACGCTTCTTTAACATGGAATTTACAAAAGAACGGGTAATATAATGTCATAAGTGAACCATATATGATATCATAACAATGAATATGATTCTAGAATAAGTCAATAACATGATTTAAATCATTATACAGGAGGTTCGGACACTTACAAAGCAAGTCGGACATAAGGTAAGGAAAAATATCACAATCTCATTTTTATCCGAGATTGTTTATTCGTAAGTATTTACTGGGGTGAATTTTATCATCCACATCCATGTTTCATCTATATGTAATATTATTTCCATCCACCTACAATTGTTTAAATCCATTTTTACCCTTCGGTGAGTTTTTAGTAATATGTATGAAAGAAATCTTTTGTCGTACGAGGTACTTTTTGACTTTTCCGACAAAAGTACGAAGAATGTTTTTTTTAACTTATACGGCATGGATGGATTTTTAAAACATTATTTCCAAGAAGCTTCCTTTACAAGTTATCAATTTTATTTTTAATCAACTTCTTTTATTTTAAAGTCGTATGACATGTTATGAAAGGAAAAATGTTTTTGAAGTAGAAAGGATATTTTCCTCAAGAATGGAGTTCAAGTATTTTATCAAAATTATTTTCCATCTAAGATAATAAAAGGGTTCTATTTTTATCCCTATTATTACATGGATTTGATTATGTTGTGATGGAAATATTTTTATGAATTCCTTTATCTTATATGAATTGTTTTATGATGTCATGATGTTTCAAGAATCCCATTTTTGATTATGTGGCACACATAAGAAAGGATTCATTATAAGATGGGTGGGACCTATATCTCCCTCCAATGCATTGGGTAAAGATTTTATATCTCATGAGATAGACAGGGCTGGAACGGTAGGTTATACCGGTTCAGTGAAACAGGACTGAAACGAGGGTTACTCGATTCAGAAAGGGACTTTGTCCACTAAGATAGTCTTGGCGATTAGTCTTGACTAACAAGAAATGATTCTCTATGATTATGTGTGTATGCCACAAAGATTAATGTTTTATGTTATGATTATTGGGATTTCATTTCACTACTATGATTTATCCCATGTTATGAAATTATACTCTCTTTTGCAGGTTAAGATTTCCAAAATGTTATGTTCTTATGAATACGATGTGATTGATTTTTCTTTTGTTTACCCTTACTGAGCATTTGAGCTCACCCTTTTATGTTTTCTTTTCCCCAGGATATAAAGAAAGGTTTTAGGTAAAAAAAAAGGGGAGATCTTTATGGGAGATATTGAAGATCTTTCACCACGATTAGAAGATTACGTTCCGAGTTTCCAAAGACACTAAACTATTACGATCCTTGTGTGTGTGTTTTTGTTATGTACTAAGTATTCCGCAAAAGTAATGTAATGTCCATGTAAGTCAAGATACGGGTCTCTATAGTTGGTATCAGAGGAAAGGTTTAGTCAACCTTTGGAAACTAGGATGCGAAAACGTTAGTGAGATCCCTAGAGATATTTCTACGGTATGTCTAGGGATGCCCCTAAGGATAAGTATAAATATAGGATATATTCCTAGAACTATGGTAACGATATTAGATTAAACCTAAGAAGTTAGTTATTGAGGATACTTTCCCTTTACTATGTTGTTTTCTCTAGCATGATTTTTGATTCTCACAAAATTATTTTTGTGTTTTAGTTAATGGAGGGAACCAAAAGGAATTCAATTAACATTGAATCCAATGGACAAATTGGTGACTATGAGCAACAAAATTGTGTAATGCCTAGAGAGAAAGATGTTGTGATTATGCCAAATCAATCATCGCGATATATGATTAACAAGGTGAAATTTAGTGGTATGCCTAATTCATCAAAGAAGAGGAAGATAGACTATTATGCATGTTCGCATGTTGAGGAGCATAAAGAAAGGAAGATTGAGATTTCTAAAGAAGGGAAGAAGAACCTTGAGGAATACCTCAAATGGAGGGACCGATGTTATCTGTGTGGAGAAAAGGGTCATAGAGTGACAGACTGTTATGGAGTTCAATGTCTTATTTGTAGAGAACATGGGCATTACCCAACTCAATGCCCTGACCTAAAAAGTTACTTCTAAATCAAGGAAGGACTTATTCCAGGATAATCATTGATAATGTTGTTGAGGTACTTTTATGGTTTGTTGAAATATTTAAGTATTGGTCTATTGTGGTTTTCAATAATTTTAAGGTACCGGTAACTATGAAAAGTGATTCAAATATTTTGGAAAGTAGATGATAAGTGCATAATGAAAGGATAAGAAGATAATGAGATGTTTGATTGTATTCATGAGCTCATGATTGATATAAGGACTAAGTGATATCATGGTGTTAGTATATAGAATTTTTAGGATTTTGGTATGTGGAAAGAGTTAACTTTTAATAGAATTCGTGTTTTCAATAAGGTTCAATGGGTATTCAATAGAGTACAAGATTAAGGCCTTTGAATGTTTGGAATGTGACCAACAAGATATATCTTATGATATATGGGGATCAACGATGGTATTAAATCTCTGGTAATCGTTTTCACTATGTTATGAGAATGGACTGCAGTATTATGGATAAGCCTAAAGATTGGAATGGATTATGTTGGACATAAGTTAGTATTGTTTAAGGATAGAAGTTTTTTCGATATTATTGATGGGATGTTATAGTAATATAGTTTTAGAAAAAGGACAACCTGCAGGACGGGCGACAACCCATCGCTTCGGACAAGGCTGTAGGAATCGAACCCACAACCGAAGTGCGACTGGCCTTTATCGCCTACCACTGACCTACAGGAAGTCCCTGTTTAGTAGAAACTAGTGTTATTATATTAAGCAGTATGATATATGAAGTATAATCCCATTTTAAGAACCATATATGATTAATCCCACTATAGATCGACTTATGTATATAAATTTTGCTAACCTTTTGAGACAGATGGAATGACCCGTCATTCTATCACATGATCTGCTAACACTTCACGAATAACAAATTCAACTTCATTTATTTAAGAGATGAAGTGGAAATTGTTAAAGGCACGAACAACAGTGAGATTGTACCAAAATAAAGTAAGTATTTATTCTAATTCAAATTCTTTAACTTTAGGGAAATGATCTTGAAAACCAAAAATGTTGTCCTAGTTCTCTTATACCTGATGAATCAGATGGTACCTTAGATCGTCACAGATTTATGGATTTGTGATTACTGGCTTTTCTATAGCCATGTTCTCTACCACTCTCCATCAGAACATGATGGTTAGATTTCTCTTCCATATCCATATTTTCACCTATGTGGAAACCCAATGATTAGTTTATTTGGGTAACCGTTACGTTTCATACTTTTGTTTTTAAAGATTGGTTTTGATATTCCTTTTTACGATGTGGGTTTCTATTAAAGAAACTTTCAAATAGTAAACCATTTATAACCCCGACGAATTTCGAGGGCGAAATTCATTTTAAGGGGGGTAGAATGTAACAGGCCAAGATTTTATAAAAAAATATTCTTTTTAATTTTATTAATGTCTTGTGTTGTACGCTACACCAAAAAGAGCTTGCACAACACGCATCCTTGACTTTCCTTGCATTACACGCAATCGCGACCTTCCTCGATAGCGTGTGTAATACGCAATACCGAGTTTCACTAAACAACGATATGCTATTAAAATATTATTAAAACTAGCCGGTATGAATAGTAATAACCACTTTTTAAAATTCTGTAAATCTTATTTTTCAAAATGAACTTCATTTTTGGATTCGGAGTATCGAATTTAGCCTAAGGTGAAATTTTGGTACTTTTCGGATAACTTTCATATTCTGATGAGTAGTGAAAATTACTAAATTATAATTAAAAACAACTTTTTTAATCGAAATAATTAATAGTGATAAATCATTAATTTGAGTGGTTTTAAAGTATTTTTATAATATATTTTTACAATTTAATACAATGTTGGTCATTGGATGTAATTTCACATTTAAACTAGACATAAACAAGTGTCAATCTTTTGATAGATATTGTTTCTTAAAAACACGCTATTTGTTTTAACAGCGGGATTTAATTATAAAATTAATTAATGCAACTTTTATGTAATGAATTTGGTAAAATAGAATTCATTTTTGAATTCGGAATATGAAATATAGCTTGGGATGAAATTTTGGCACTGTTCTGAAAAACATCAATTTTTGATGAATAGTGAAACTACTAAGTGGTAGTTAAAAAAACTGAATTTTTCATAAAACTTAATTTTACCGATTCTGTGAATGGAATTTCAAAAATCCGAGAGACACGGTTGATGTCAGTAAGTAAAATGTGGTTCAATGAGATGAAAATAATTTTTTGGTGAATAGTATCTTTTTACTTTTTTTACCGCGGTTAATAGTAAATAGGGTAACTAAGGGTAAATATGATATTAATATTACCCTAACACATGTCCTAATTATATTGGACAAGTGTAATTCGACCAAAAACAAACTTAGGAATAAAATATGACCATTTAGGCCCACTTGGATTAGATTAGGACATTTATTATTAATTTATTTAAAGAAGGGTTAAAATAGTTAAAATCAAAGTTTAATAAGTAAATTATTTCTAATATGGGGTTATACATAAGATAAATTCTATTGTAAATATTAATTAGAAAGCTAAAAAGATTTCCTACATGATGGTATTTTATTTTTAATTTTTAGACATCAAATAATTTAATTTATTTATGACACAAATATGATACAGTAATTATCTTATTAATGAAATATTGACATAATTGATGTTATAAACACCAAACGAAATATAATTTGAGACTTTTTATGAATTCCACTAATTTTCTAGGTTACTATGATATATTAGTGTTGATTTAATCAACTTGGTTCGAACATATAATTCTGTTATGACTTTCAAAAAAATCATATATCAAATAGTGTCAAAATTGACACAAAATAGTTTTTAAATCAAATATTATATTATTAATTGTTATTTTATTCCTAAAAATCTAAGGTTCGGCCAAATGACTTAGATAAGGATATATATATTAATAATAAACAATTTGGGGTTCGTTTGGCATGTTATAGTAAGTGTATTAACCATATAGTGAAAGAAAACAAAAAGACATGGTAAAAGTTAAATTAATTAACTTAGAGTTAAACCTAATTTATAAGGTTAAAATAATACCCTAAACTTGTCTAAATCCTATTGGTTGATAGGATTTCGACCCATCCCCACTTTAGCTTCGAAATAAGTCCCTTTGGAACCATTATAAACCGATTTTGACTTTAATATAAAATAATATTTTGAGATATTCCTAAGGTGCCCGTCTCCTCCCTTATAAAAGGGCACCTCCTCCCCCTCCTATTCACACCAATTTGAGCACTCAAGCTCGGCCAACCCCTGCCATTTTCTCCTCTCCACTTCCCTAGAATAATCCTAGAGGTCCTGGTCTTCTCCAAAGACCAATCTTAGTTCCTTAAGTGGAGGATTCAAAGAGGCGTTCCAAAGAAGAGGTAATATCCATTACCGATCTTTTCAATTTCTTTCTTCTTCAACTTCTTCTTCTTTAGTTGTTTCATGATAAAGTAACAACATCAGTATTACTTACATTCTGATATGTTATTATAAATATGAAACAACCCTAATTCACCTTCTATCCATCCTACGGAAAAAAGAAATCACCGCGCGTGCGTACGTACGGAATACCGTCTCCACGCCGTGGTGTAATCTATTTTCCACCACCACCTTACATGGATGGGTATAATGGTGTAAAGAATAACTATACATAGTTATTACAACATCATATTGATTCTGATATATTGTATAATCCACTCCAATTCAATTCAATATTTATAGAAATGATATCATCGCTCGTGCGTACGTACGGACTACCGTCTCCACGACGCGATGAGATTCATTCTCCATGTTAACCATTTAAGAATGATTATAAAGTATATATAAGAAATAATAATGAAATATATGACATTATAAAGTTACTGGATTTATGTATATATATATATATGTATGTCATCTACTTACTTCCATTTCAAGACAATAAGGAAAGTAAAACAGCGTTCATGCGTACGTACGGACTACCGTCTCCATGAACGGTGTTTTTCATTTTATTTATCTATCTATTATATATATATATATACTGAATATATATGATATATAAATCATATTTTATATTCTGGAAGTAAGTAGATCATGATATAAGTAATAATGATGTCAAGAACAACAAGTCAAAACACCTACGATAAATGAAACGATTTTACCCAAAACGCTTCTTTAACATGGAATTTACAAAAGAACGGGTAATATAATGTCATAAGTGAACCATATATGATATCATAACAATGAATATGATTCTATAATAAGTCAATAACATGATTTAAATCATTATACAGGAGGTTCGGACACTTACAAAGCAAGTCGGACATAAGGTAAGGAAAAATATCACAATCTCATTTTTATCCGAGATTGTTTATTCGTAAGTATTTACTGGGGTGAATTTTATCATCCACATCCATGTTTCATCAATATTTAATATTATTTCCATCCACCTACAATTGTTTAAATCCATTTTTACCCTTCGGTGAGTTTTTAGTAATATGTATGAAAGAAATCTTTTGTCGTACGAGGTACTTTTTGACTTTTCCGACAAAAGTACGAAGAATGTTTTTTTAACTTATACGGCATGGATGGATTTTTAAAACATTATTTCCAAGAAGCTTCCTTTACAAGTTATCAATTTTATTTTTAATCAACTTCTTTTATTTTAAAGTCGTATGACATGTTATGAAAGGAAAAATGTTTTTGAAGTAGAAAGGATATTTTCCTCAAGAATGGAGTTCAAGTATTTTATCAAAATTAATTTCCATCTAAGATAATAAAAGGGTTCTGTTTTTATCCCTATTATTACATGGATTTGATTATGTTGTGATGGAAATATTTTTATGAATTCCTTTATCTTATATGAATTGTTTTATGATGTCATGATGTTTCAAGAATCCCATTTTTGATTATGTGGCACACATAAGAAAGGATTCATTATAAGATGGGTGGGACCTATATCTCCCTCCAATGCATTGGGTAAAGATTTTATATCTCATGAGATAGACAGGGCTGGAACGGTAGGTTATACCGGTTCAGTGAAACAGGACTGAAACGAGGGTTACTCGATTCAGAAAGGGACTTTGTCCACTAAGATAGTCTTGGCGATTAGTCTTGACTAACAAGAAATGATTCTCTATGATTATGTGTGTATGCCACAAAGATTAATGTTTTATGTTATGATTATTGGGATTTCATTTCACTACTATGATTTATCCCATGTTATGAAATTATACTCTCTTTTGCAGGTTAAGATTTCCAAAATGTTATGTTCTTATGAATACGATGTGATTGATTTTTCTTTTGTTTACCCTTACTGAGCATTTGAGCTCACCCTTTTATGTTTTCTTTTCCCCAGGATATAAAGAAAGGTTTTAGGTAAAAAAAAATGGAAGATCTTTATGGGAGATATTGAAGATCTTTCACCACGATTAGAAGATTACGTTCCGAGTTTCCAAAGACACTAAACTATTACGATCCTTGTGTGTGTGTTTTTGTTATGTACTAAGTATTCCGCAAATGTAATGTAATTTCCATGTAAGTCAAGATACGGGTCTCTACAGGAAGATAGCTTTGAGGCGGTCAGGTTGGGGACAGAGGCTCGCCGTGATTTGAGGGCAGACATCGTTGTCCCTCCAATTATTATTTGAGGACAGCTATCGTTGTTCCTCCGGATGTGTTCCATGGGCAGGTTGAGCTTTTGAGTTGAGTTACAATGGTTGGGCATGCCTTCGGGATGTCGATACTTGAGACACATTGTGTCAAGTGGCACGATGTGCCGGGTGAAAGACCAGAGATTCCGGCATTGGCCGAAGAAGGTGACATTCCATGGTGGATGCTGAGCACCAGTGAAGTCTTTGTTGGGCATTGCACTGTTACTATTTTTCGTAATTAAGCATGTCTACCTAAACACTTATATTAGGTATGAACCTATGGGTGGTATCCTACTAAGACTTGTCTCACACCCTACACGGGCCCTTTGGGACGCATGTAGAGTTTATGAAATTGCGTGCAGGTAGAGGGTCAGCCTTATGAGCTGGACTTTAGTGCTATTGACTAGGAGACTGGTATGGACCTTGAGGTCGTGCCATACTGGAGTTACTTGTTTAGTATTCTTTTTATTGCATCAACATATTTAATTTATATTGTAGCTACAGCTGGTTAGCCATTGGCGCCATTATATATAAATATATATATTGATTGTATGACTTGATGGCATGATGTTCTATTTACTTTCTGCGGCTGTTGTTTCTATATTTCTTCTACTGTTTATTGTTATTGAATGTGCTTCTGCTATGTGGGTCTGGTTCCAGTCTTCTGAGTCATTTATTTCCGCTGCATCTCTACTGTTATAATCGGACCAGTACCATTACTATTATCCTCCAAGAGTGTATAGCCTCCCCACTATAACTATTCAGACCCTCACTGCTAGTCGACAGCCTTTGGCGTTCATGGGAGGTGCGCCTAAGGTAGTGACACCCGACTCGTTCGGCACTGTTCATGTGGTTGGCTGGGTCTGGGTCGTTATAAAGTGGTATCAGAGGAGTTCTTGATAGAGATTTAGTAGTAGTGTTTTTCTAGCTACTAATGAGTTAGAGACTTCTATTTTTATTTCTGCTGGTTTTACTATTTGGGATATGGTAGACTGGAGATAGGTTGTTGTTGGATCTTGATTTTTGAACTTGTGCTTGGGTGCTTGTAGCCCCATGTACGAGGGATGGATTGAGTTTCTGGGGGCAGGAATTGCTATTTTCTTTTTTCTCAGATTACAGTTGATTTGATTTCCACCTAGGTGGCTCACTTGTTGTGCGATGTTATTGATTATGATATGTAAACCTTGGCCAGTATGGAAAGGGTTGCTTTCTTAGCTTTTTATAGGCACATTTTAGGGTATTTCAATTTCATAACTGCATGTATGCTTTGTGATGTGATAATACCATATGAATAAAATCAATTTCCATGCTATGAATGCTCTAAAATGTGAATAGGTGAAACTACTGATAAAATTGCTTGTTTATTGCGATGTGTATGCCATGATTCGTATTTGGTATAATTGCAGGTGCATGATATTTGGGTCTGGATCTAATGAGATCAGGCATGTACTAAGGGTGAGGAAGTGTAACTGTCAAGATTGGGCGACTCGGTCACTGGGTTTGAGGCAATGTTGGTTGTCAGGACGGGCATGGCCCAAGGTACTATTGATACTCAGCTCTGTTGAGGGCGGGTAAGGAGGCCATGAGGCCGGGATGCCATGGGGCATGGGTTACAGTGAGTGGGAGTAAGGGTAGTTGTTATGAAATTCCTTTTACTATTTTCCTTATCTGCATAGAACATGTTGTTATGTATATATATATGGGTTTTCTGACCATTTATGGTATTCAGCGGGTTACTCCTTCATGACTCGATGGAGCGTCAGGCAGGAGATGACATGGTGCCGCAGGATCAGGTTCAGAATCCGGTGCAGGCAGAGCATGAGCTGTAGGTATAGGCTCAGGGATAGGATTAGGTTCAGGATCTTGTACAGGTTGGGCAGCAGCCGGGTTTGGCAGTGATTGGACCGTGGCTTGACGAGCTGCTCCGAGCTAGCCTGGTACGTGTCTTGCAGGGGATTGACAGAGGCGCACAGGGTGTATAGCCTTCTATGGAATATCTGACGTGGGAGTTCCAGTCGCAGCACCCACCGTTTTCCAGGGTGAGGGTGGTCCATAGGTGGCAAAAAATGGATAGAGAGTATTCAGATGATATTCGAGCAGTTCGAGATGCCTCCAGGGTGGAGGGTCAAGCTGACGACGTACATGCTGAGAGGACCGGTGAAGCGTTGGTGGGATGTATAGGTACATGCTTATAGGTATGAGGGACTGGCATAAAAGGACTTCGAGGATAGGTTCTTCGAGCACTTATATCCAGAGACACTGAGGGCAGAAAGAGCTCGAGAGTTCTTGAGTCTTCAGCAGGGAGATATGTCCGTCATGGACTACACAACTACCTTCATAGAGTTATCTCATTTTACACCTGGTATGGTGAGCGATGACGCAGCTAGGGTGAGGCGCCTCGAGGATGGATTACGACACGCCATTCAGGTTCAAGTAAACATTTTTAGGCTGGGTTCCTTCTCCGAGGCGGTGAACCAGGCTCTCATAGCTGAGGGAAATGAGAGAGAGAAATATCGTTTTGGCAGGGTGACAACTTCAGGTGATGGTCTGGACAACATAAAGTAAGGGAGAGATGAGTTTCAATAGGGCGGGCATGCCAAGGACTCAGCTAGACCACCTCATGGCAATTCAACTGTGGTTTTCTTTCAGTGCGGATAGCCGGGACATGTTCGGGATCAGTGCGATAGGCCCCCGAAGGAGTGCTGGGCGTGTGGAAAGGTCGGGCATCTGGAGAAGTTTTTGCAGGCAGCCTTCTCAGACATCCGACAGGCAGGGACCATGACAGACTGTGGCATCAAGAGCTGGTTCAGGTTCGGTACCAGGTGAGGGTATCCGAGGTCTAGTTGCACGCAGAGGACGTGATAAGCATAGCAGGATCCAACTGAGGGGCTAGTGGCCGGTGACTGGAGTAGCACCGTAGGGAGGTCAGGCATTAGGCAGTCGGGCTTCAGGCCAAGTGCATGCTGTGGAGCTGCCAGGGAGTGAGAAGGATGAAGAACGAACGACGGTGGAAGGTACACCGTGGGTGTGGCCGTGAGTTTCTTTGCTTTCTTTTGGCATGGCCTCTTGAGGCGTGTCTGGTTGAGTGCACAAGTTGCACAGGATACTTGTGGACTGACTAGATGCTAGTTAGTGGTATTGGCATCATATTGTATGCGTTATATATTTTATTTATATATTTGAGATGCGTGGAATCAGGAGCATCAAGGATGCCGGTTACTTGGGGTGTCGTGGGCATCGGGGCATCGTGGATGCGGGTTACTTGAGGTGCATGGTTCCATGTTTGATTTGTGAATCTATTAGATGCAGGACCTCAGGGAGGCGGACACCGATGCGGTGAGGGTTACGTTGGGTGTCGGAAGCAACACGTGAGCACCAAGGAGGTTCAGGGGTGACGATTCGTCACGGGAGGACCATGGGTCCGGGAAATATGTTGTTGGGCCTTTCTTGTTTATTTGTTTTTCTTTGAGCTTTGTTCGGATTGAGACCGAGTAGGCAATTCCTAAGGTGGGGAGCCCCATTAGGATTTTAGCTAGAACCTTGAGACCAGGGTAGTTCGGGTTGTTTAACTGGGATGGGCGTGTTCGGTGCCATCTCCTGGTTTCTTTTGGTAGCTCGGGGAAGAGCTACGTTAAGGTGGGGAGTTTGTAAGAACCCGGGCTTTTAGAAACGGGTCAAATTCCGACCCTATTTAAACTTTTTGACTGGTTTTTGAGAAGTCTGGAAAATCTGGTCAGTTTCTAGAAATTTCCAGACTACACGCCATGTACTTTAAGTACATTCCATGTATGAGTTACCCGAGTGACCGGCCATGTGCTCACCGAGTACATGTCGTGTGAAGACCGTGTAGAAGTTTCTTACTACACGGTCTGTATTTATAGACACACCGTGTATCCCTTACCCGTGCGAGGCCATGTACATGTCGTGTGGTGCCAGGTGTAAATTTCCATCTACACAACGTGTGGTCTTCCTTGACACGCCGTGTACCTTTGTCTCGTGTAGCAGCCGAGACCCTGGCCATGTGTTGACCGTGTACACGGTCCAGGCCGTGTGGTGGACTCCGCTTAGGTCGGAGTACGAAAACACATCTAAACAACGTGTACTTTGGAAATACACGTCGTGTATTTTTATTTTTATTCGAGTGATCGAGATGCTGTCATGACTCATTCCTAGAAATCTGTTCTTCTTCCCCTTTGGATGAACAGTTCGTCTGAGAACCTCTGAAAAACTCAAACCCTCCCAGAATCTCCATACGACCTCCATTCTTCGATCCGTCGGTGGCAGCGGGACCGTATCGTAAAGGATAACCCCGCACACCCTTCTTCATCTTTGATCCCTCATCTATTCCTCCGCAGATTCCATCTGAACGGAATTTCCAGAATTGACGGAAATGCAGATCTACCGTGATTCAGTCCAATTTAGAGGCTGAAATCATAGGAGTGTCATCGTACGAGTACGAGGTAGGTGGTGCATACCTTTTTTCATGTTTTTGTAGACAATTTGGGGTTTCGACCTTCGGGCGCAATGTGGGTATTGATCAGAACCCTTTTTTATTTATTTTTAATAGTTTACCTACATTGTGGGATGCCTCTGGGTATTCCCTGACCATTGTTGTGCTTGAGAGAGGCCGAGTTAGAGGTCATAGCTCATTTGGGGCAATTCGGCTAGGGGTGCTGAAATGCGTGTGTTTTGGACCAATATTAACCGTTGAGTTTAGACTACTATTGATGTTGTTGAATTAAACTGCTGAGTTTGATTTGATTAATCATGATGTTAACTTGTGTAAGGTGTTAAGACCTTAGGTGCTGGTTTGGGTTAGCACAGGTTAGTGCATTTTTACTGTTTCGTAGTTTTCTGTTAAAAGTCATGCTTTAAAGTATGTTTTTGCAATGTGTGGTTTTCTTGTGTTGGACTACTTGATTGTTGGGAATGGCTCAGATATATGTTGTTGAGTGATCAGGATCACAGGTTGGGGCCTTTGGCTCGGGTTACTTTGGGTGGTTGCTACCACGGGATTGAGCATCATGGACGTCGGTTGAGGCAGTTGGACTGTCAGGATGGGCTTGGACAGGTTACTCTAATGGAGAGGCCATCAGACTCGAGCGATAGGTTTGCAGGGACATGAGGTGTTAGAGGTATTGTGTCTTGGGACATAATGAGGTGATTACCGCTCACCGGGTACTTTTGAGTAGTGTGAACACAGATAGACTCCGAGATGAGGTGGTACGACCACCCGCTGGGTAGAAGCCCCCGATAGTTACGGTTAGGTATTTTGGTTTGGGGGTGCTTGCCATAGGAAGCCACGTGGAAGGTGAGGAGCCTTCGGGATACGGATTTGAGATAGTCAGGTTGGGGGAAGAGGCTCGCCGTGATTTGAGGGTAGAAATCATTGTACCTCCGGTTATTATTTGAGGATAGGTATCGTTGTTCCTCCGGATGTGTGCCATGGGAAGGTTGAGCTTTTGAGCTGAGTTACGAGGGTTGGGAGTGCCTTCGGGATGTCGATACTTGAGACACATGGTGTCAGGTGGCAGGAGGTGCTGAGCGAGAGACCAGAGATTCCGACATTGGCTGAAGCAGGTGACATTCCCTAGTTGCTGCTGAGCACCAGTGAAGTCTTTATTTACTTTTGGTCATTGCACTGTTACTGTTTTTCTTAATTAAGCATGTCTTCCTAAATACTTATATTAGGCATGCACTTCTGGGTGGTATCCTACTGAGACTTTACTAACACCCTACACGGGCCCTTTAGGACGCATGTAGACTTTATGAAATTGCGTGAAGGTAGAGGGTCAGCCTCAGGAGCTGGACTTTAGTACTGTTGACATGTAAACTAGCATGGACCTTGAGATCGTGCCGTACTGGAGTTACTTCTTTAGTTTTATTTTTCTTGCATCAGCATGTTTACTTTATATTGTAGCTACTAATGGTTAGCCATTGGCGCCATTATATATATATATATATATTGTATGACTTTATGGCATAATGTTCTGTTTACTTTCCGCTGTTGTTGTTTCTATATTGCTTCTGCTGTTTATTGTTATTGAACGTGCTTCCGCTATGCGGGTCTGGTTCGATTCTGCTGAGTCATTTATTTCCGCTGCATCTCTACTATTATAATCGGACCAGTACCATTACTATTATCATCTGAGAGGGTATAGTCTCCCCACTATACCTATTCAGACCCTCACTTCTAGTCGGCAGCCTTTGGCGTTCAAAGGAGGTGTGCCTAAGGTAGTGACACCCGACCCGTTCAGCACTGTTCTGGTGGCTGGCTGGGTCTGGGTCTTTACACCAATATAGCACAAAGTGGTCGAGAAATAGAGCTGAAAAACCTAACGAACCTTCTATAAAAACCATCATGTCCTAATAAGGACCTCACCTCCTTAATAGTTTTAGGAGTGGGAAGGTGACGAATGATGTCAACCTTAGCTTTATCAACTTCAATCCCTCTACCAGATACCAGATGACCTAGGAAAAGTCCTTCCTTTACCATGAAATGGCATTTTTCCCAATTTAGTATGAGATTCTTATCCTCAGACCTTGAAAAACACTTTTCAACATTTATGAGGCATCCCTCAAAAGTATCCCCAAAGATGGAGAATTCATCCATGAATACATCTAAACAATCCCCCACCATATCCGAGATTATTCCCATCATGCACCGCTGGAAGGTACTAGGGGAATTACATAACCCAAAGGGAATGCGCTTGAAGGCAAACATGCCGAATGGACAAGTGAAGGTTGTTTTTACTTGATCCTATAAGGAGACTTAGATTTGATTATAACCTGAGAATCCATCTAGGAAGTAATAGAATTGATGACCCGCCACTCTCTCGAGGACTTGATCTATAAAGGGAAAGGGGAACTGGTCTTTCTTGGTACAAGAGTTGAGCTTCCTATAGACAATACAGACTCTCCATCCACTATTTACCCTTGTTGGAAGCATATATCCATCCTTATTGGTTTTTACTATGATTCCAGCCTTCTTTGGAGCCACATGGATTGGGCTAACCCACTCACTCTCAGCTATTGGATAGATGATACCAGCTTTTAACAATTTCAAAAGTTCTTTTCTCACTACTTCCATGAGATTAGGATTGATTCACCGCTGAGGTTGATGACATGGATTTGAATTGAATTCTAGAACAATTCTATGAGTCCCGATAAGTGGGCTAATCCCAGGAATATCAGATAGGGTCCATCCAATGGATTTCTTGTGTCTCCTAAGTACATCTAGATGCATCCTGTCATGATTGGCTTCAAGAGAGAAAGAAATGACAAGAGGAAAGGATTGATTTTCCCTTAAGAACGCATACTTGAGTGATGAAGGTAAAACCTTAAATTCAAGATCAGAGCGGTTATCACTTTCCAAGAAAGAAGAAGACTTTGTATTGAACTAAGTTTCTTTGTTCATATTTCTTGACAAAATTGGTTCCTTGTGAAAAGAATTTTCATCTACTAAATTAGCTAGAGTAGTTTCATGAATGGGTATGGACTCGATGTTATTGATTTCACCCATGGTATCATTAATTGGTGAGTCTATAAAATCATCAATAGAGCTATCTGAAAGAGATTCAAGCCAAGGATACAAATTTCCCTCATGTGAACGAAGAAAATCAATCTCTTCTTGACTTAAACATCCTTCAGTAATTCTATGATGTTCCTTGAGTTCACTATCAACACTACCTATCCAATTAACCTCATGGATTTCTTCATCATCCCCAATTTGAGAGTTTTCATTATAGATGTTCAATTACAGACTCATGTTTCCAAATGTGATGGTCATGTTCCCATTTCAGACTCGAATAATAGAGTTTATTGTTGCAAGGAAGGGACGACCAAGGATGATTGGGGTTTTCTCCCTAGGACCTAAGTTTGGGTGATTGTCAAGAACAATGAAGTCAGCTGGGTAAATTAAATTTTCAACTTTCACCAAAACATCCTTTAAGATCCCCTTTGGAACCCTAATACTACGATCAGCAAGTTGAAGTGTGACAGACGTGGGTTGGAGCTCTTCTAGGCCTAATTGGTAGTACATAGTATAGGGGATGAGATTGACACTCACACCTAGGTCACATAAGGCCTTGACAACTTTTCTCCCTCCTAGTTCAACATTGATGTAAGGGCAACCTGGGTCTTTCAACTTATGAGGAATTTTCCCTTGAATGGTGGTACTCACATTAGCAGCCAAAAGGACTTGGTTTTTATGTGAAAATTTTATTTTAAAAGTGCACAATTCCTTAAGGTACTTTGAGTATGTAGGAATGGTTTGAATTGAATCAAGGAGTGGAATGTTTAACTTGACTTGTGAGAATATTTCCCTCAATGTTTCACTCAATTAAGGCTTGGTTTTCCCCCTTATGCGTCGAGGAAATGGTGCAGGTTGTGGGGTTGTTTTTTGAAGGGTTGTCTCTTTGAAAATGTTATCATGTTTTTCAGTTTGATCATGTGGTTATTTTGAATTTTCATTACTGTTTGAAGCTTTAGATGGTTTCTGAATTATTTTTTCAGGTTTCTCAACTGATTTTCCACTTCTTAGAATAGTCAGAGCCTTTAGTTGTTCATGATTTGTTTGAGGGAAACTTGACTCTACCCTTATTGTTTGTTCTGGAATGTCTTGTGTAGGCATGGGTGCCTTTCCAGTTTTTATGGTTTGAAGTTCTTGTTTCAGGGAAGAGACTTCTGAGTTCATCCTTTCCATTTGTTTTCGCAGTTGTTCAAGTATTGGGAGAGGGACAGATTGGTAAGGGGCTTGTGTTGGTTGGGTTATCCCAGGGGGATACTTTGGTTGTTGGATGGGTTGTTTATTTTGGACTGGTTGTGGTTGGAATTGGTTATGGTTTTGAAAATTTTGTATAGGGTAGGGGTTTGTTCCTTGTGTTTGGCTAGGTTGTTGGTTATCTTTCCATCGGAAGCCTGGGTGGTCATTATACCTTGGGTTGAATGTGTTTGTGTATTGTGGCTTTTGAAAGTTTTGGGCATTGACTTCAGTAGGTGGTCCTCTTCTAAAAGAACATCCTTGATGGATGGAATGGTTAGACATTTTTCTGTTTTGTGGTCATGTTTGTCATAGATTGTGCAAACATGGTCTACAGTTTGGATTTCATGGATTTTCCTATGGTCTATCTCTTCAATTTTTTTAGAGAGTGCTGCAAGTTTCACCCTAAGGCTTTCCTCTTCTCTAAGTGTATGCATTCCAGCAGTTCTTTGGGGATTTTTAGAATAAGGTGATGTTCTCCATGTTTGGTTTTATTCAGCAAGTATTTCTAGATACTTGTAAGCATAATTTGGGGATTTGTTTTTAAAGGTCCCATTACACATCATGTCAATGAATTGTTTGTTCCCCGGACCCAAACCTTCATAGAAAATTCTTACTTGTTCAGGAATAGAAAAACCATGGTGTAGAACCATGTTTAGGGTGTCTTTGAACCTCTCCCATGTTTCATAAAATAACTCTCCCTCTTTTTCAAAAATGTTTTGGATGCTCTTTTATAGTGCAATGGTTTTGTGATGGGGGGAGTATTTTTTGTAAAATTATCTTTGCAGTTGGTCCCAAGTGTGGATTGATGAAGGTCTCAGATTATTTAACCAGTTATTTGCTCGATCCTTAAGTGAGAAATGAAAGAGTCTCATCTTAGCTGACTCAAGTTGATGTGGTGAGCACATGGTTTCAACAATGTCATTGAACTCCTTGACATGAAGGTAAGGCATTTCTGAATCCATCCCATGGAAGGTTGGAAGGTGGTTTAGGACATGAGGTTTAAAGACATAGTGGGAGTCTCCTAGGGTAGCATGCCTAATTCAAGAGGGTGCATTGGTCCAGGTAGGTGTAAGGTAGTCATTCATGGTTTGACTGACTGTATTCCCCAAATTTGGGGCTGCCTCATTTGGATTTCCATTTTGGTTCCCACCTGGGTTTATGAGTTGGTTTCTTTGAATACCATCCATTGAAATTGAGTCAATATTTAACTCTGGGTTATTAGGAAGATTAGGATCCAATGGTGTTCTTGACTCCCCTATCCTATGACTTTCCACCCTAACTAGTCTGTTTGAGTTATCGTGGGTGTAGGTGGACATGCGCCAAAAGAAAAAAAAGCAAGAAAGGGAAAAGATAAGAGATCTTGGGTGAGAATAGAATAATGGGGGTGAGGAAAGAAGGCTTTTGTATAAGTAAATTACTTGGTCCCCGGAAACTATGCCAAAATTTGGTGTCTCCCAATTTTACCCAAGTTTTAAGGGTCAAACGGTCGCTTGTAGTGTAACTTGGGTTGTCGAATCCTCAGAGACCTAAGAAGAACCTTTAGACACTCAATAAAAAGAGATGGATTTTTGGCTATGAAGTGGACAACTTGGGTTGATTTTAGATGGTTTTAAAAGATCACTAAAAGATTTATGTGAATTCAAATTATGAGAAAATGAGTTGATCCTAGGTTATTGCTCGGGGTGGGTTGAATGAATTCCTTTTTTTACGATTTTAATTTCATTAACTCGAGAAGGATTCATGAAATTAATCCAAAATAACATCATAACTTACTGATTAAACACCTTCACAACACACTCTAATCACCTATACACTTTTAGGATCATTTTCATGAGCACTCCAAGGTATAGGATATAATTATCAAATGAAGGTGGGGTGAATAAATTCAATAAGGAAGAGGAATAATAAAAATCATTGAATGAAAGAAACTCAATTAAAAGAAATTAATAACATTTAGAGAGTGAGAAATAACATTCAATCCATCCCCTTGCTACTCCCTTGGATCAACCCATAAAGAGATATCCCTCCATTTATGACAAGTTTTCAATGGAAGCGGAAAGTAGACTTTTGAGGGTGGAATTGAAGAAGTAAAAACAACAAAAATAACGATCACTCCACCGTTGTGTGAACAAAATCACAAGGTTTGGTGTGAAAAAGTTCACAACTTGATGAAAAGGTATCAAGGTGATATTAATAAGAATATAACCAGAGGATAGAAGAACTTTTATTAAAAACTAAGGTGATTCGAACAACTTACATGGGAAGGAAAAATGCTACAAAGACAATTTGGCATAATGACATTGAAATCAAAACAAAGCTCCAAGATCCCTAAATCATCCACCACTACTGCCTTAAATAGGAAAAAATGAATCCTTGGCTGAGCCCCCAACATCCCATGTGACTTTAATTAATTGTGTTGGGGAAATATGGGTGGAACATTAATGTAGAGAGACTTTTCCACTTCTTGCCCCAAAGTTGCAGCCAGCTTGCATCCACCTGAAAGACGCGCCGAAAGGACCATCTATAAGCATAATTTTAGTGGGACCTATAATACCTAAATGTATCCCCGGATTTTCCCTAACGGGATGTAAAATTGCAGCCCAAAATAATAATCCATTCGCGAGATATGATATAAATACTGGGATGTTTTTCTAGGCCGCAGAATCTGGACCACAATTGAATCTTCAACTTGGGCCGCCTTAATCACCACCATTTAGGACTAATTAGAACTGGATCTAGAAGAATTATTTGTTCCTATATATGTCTTTTATATTCCCATGAATTTGGGTCTTCATTGGGCCTGTATTGTGGGCCCCACATTCCTATCTGTGGGATGATATCCAATCTGCCTTCTCTAGAATTGTTTCCTTTCATCGCCAAATATCCCCATCATCCTTTATGAATCCTCCATTGATCCCTGAATTAAAAATGTTCATATTTATGTTTATATCCATTTCACAAAATATAAAATTAAAATATGGATAATTAAATTATTTAAAATCAGATGAAACATTGGGCCTAAATTGGTGCATATTAGGCATGAAGTGCACAAATGATGAGAATGGATGTTCAAAATTAAAATCCACAAACTCAGGCCCATAAGATCAAAAATGAACATTTAATACCATTAAAATGTAATCAAAATATTTTTTTTGTATAATCAGTATGTGTGAGTATTTATATATTTTAATGGTTAAATTATTAAAATTATGTTAAATATATGAAATTTTAGCTTAGATAATCTAATTAGGTATCAAAGATAGTACAGAAAGTATGTGTTTTTCACATCGACCCTAGGATTGTGGGTTTTTAGAATCTTAATTGGTATCAGAAAAATGGTTTATTTATTTTTGTGGATTAGTTTAGTTATTTTTGGGTATCAAGAATATAAAAATTTAGAAAATATCTTATGGATAAGTCTTTGTAAAAGAAAACATCCAATGATTTTGGTAAGGTAAAGAGTGTGTGGCTTCCTAATAATGACATTCCTATTTGGATACAAAAAATTGGATCTAGTCTCTGATATATATTCATATAGGGGTAATAAATTTGAAAAATGTTGGTTGCTTATTAAGTTGATTTCCACTTGGCACACAATAAGTTGGCCTAACTGCACACCAATTTTAAAACTCCAGGGGGATATACTTTGGCTTATTCATATTCTCTATATGAACAATTATAAAATATTTGTGTATATTTTCATAGAATGGTGTTGGAGTAACAATGGTTAATTAAGATAATTGATTAATCACTATTATATAAGTTGAAAAATATAAGTATCCTTGGGGGTTGTGAGGATATTTGTTGACAAGTAATTTAGGTTGATTTAGAAAAGGATTAAAATATTTTTGTAAGTATATATGGTTAATTTAATTATTAATTGATATGTTATTTTATGGATAAAGTGTAAGTTAAATTTTTAGAGAAAATATTTCAATTATTTTTTCATTTAGAATATTATAATGAAGTTTATGATAATTTTGGGTCAATTATTTTTAGCATAGGTTAAGAAGAATTGCAAAACCCAACTTAAGCAAACCTAGGTTAAACCGAATATACCATGTGTTGAAGTAAATGTGCCATATGATAGGATATTATAGGATTAGTTTTGATATTTTTATCCATTTATAATAATTTTAAAATTAATATATATATATAATAAATTAAAACATGTTATAACCCTTTTAAAATTATTAATTGTTGTTATATATTGTTATTAACTCACAATTATTATTTATCTAAGTCAAATTCATCCATGATATGGATAGAAAAAAGCTATAGGCAACCATATTTTTCTCCCAAATAATTAAATTGTGATAATCATTGCAAAAATCTAGCTTAAGTGGTTTGAAAACCCTTTCTAACATTTAACTTACATGTGAAAAAATTTAAAACATATCCCAATCCTCTTATATAATTCAATATCATGAAGGATATTGGTATACATTTGAACATGTTTTGAAAAAAAAATCTACTCCATATTACTCATTCTAGAAAATATTATATAGAGACTTATCATGTTTTTATAGGGGATGATTTAGAAAAAATATTTATTTCCCTATATTCAGCTACAATGGAGGGTGACCTTCAAGAAAAATATATCTTTCTATTATTATAACATCATTTCACCTTCTTTAAGGCACTTCCTGAAACTTTTTTTGATTCCCCTTTGGTTGGGTCTCATCTCAGGGTGTTTTGGGTGAAATTTGGAAACTTATGTTATCTTTTTGGGTACTGTATGTTTGAAACATGATTTTCCAAAACCATACACCCCTAGTGAAATATGTTCACCCAAAAATAATTGGGAATGAATGGTTGGAATAAGTTCTCCCAAAATATATACCAACCGATGGGAAATATTATGCCCCAAATAGTATGGGTTCATGTTTAGGGATCATGGTTTGTTTAATTGTGCACCCCTCTAGAAAACCACACAAGCGGGAATTTAATCCCCTAAAAATTATTTTAAAATATAGGGACCCCATTTTTAACCCCTACTAACCCTATTTCAACCCTAATCTGATTCCATGGTCTCTGATGGCGCTCAAGATGTGTAATTGACTCCTCAAACCCATTTTATTTGTAGATCGAAGATCATATTATTACATTTTATCTCTTCCAAGTAAGTGAATATTATATCTTTTAGTTTCTCATGATCCCCCTTTCTCTCATCATTAATGAGTGATATATCATCATTTTATTGATATATATGATCTTTATTTTAAGGGATCTTAATTCTTGGTTTTATTACTTGATCTACTTTGCCTTCATTCTTTAATGTAATTCCACATTATTAGTGCTGATCATTTTTTCTTGTGATTGATGGTAGGTAGTTCCTTAATGTGTTACCCTATAATTAAAACCCTATATTTCTTGATTTATTTGAAATGAGTTTTTAATTGATTTAAAAATCAGTATTTTAGATGATTTGATGTGTGATTCGAAAAGCGCATGAAAATTGTGAAAAACCCCAATTTCAATGAAATTGAAATTGTTGGGTTGATTTTTATTCAAATTATGGATTGATTTGAAAATAGATATAATGAATTTTTTGGTTTATTATTCTTAAGAAAATTGGATTAAATTTAAAGATGATTTGGAAGGGAATGAATTTTATGAAATCCTATTATTTGGTTTTGAAATGAAAAGGCATGTTGAAAAATAAATTTGGGAAATTGAACTGTGAACAATGAAATGATTTGAAATGATTTATTTTCACATGATTGATTGATTGACTATTGATGCAAATGTGATCCTGGGTAGTTATTATCTTATTAGAAAAAACACACTAGGACTCTAAATATAGAAATTAATTGATGATGAAAACACTAACTAAACCAAGTTCAACATGATTTATCGGAATGAGTCCCCTCAAAGTGGTGTTGATTTGAGTGTGTATACAAATCTTAAGCTGTTTTAGTGAATGGGAAGTGTGAGGATCCTATTTCCAGAAACTAATATACCATAGGTATTATTAACATGGTTCTTTTAGTTGTTTTGTTTGACTTTATTACACATTCCATTGATTTTAGAACTATTTTATTCATGAATTTTTTTATATAAGTGTTTTATATAAAATGTACATTTTATAGTATTTTGATATAAATTCCATATTTTTTATTTGAAATCATATTTTTTAAAAAATATGTAAATACCATGCCATGATTGTTTTTATTTAAATTTAAATAATAAATGGTTTTTATGTGGAATTACTTATGAAACACTTGATGAGATCGTACTTGGCTATTTAGATCACACCCCGCATTTGCCTTCAAGCATATTAAAATTATCTTTTTACAGGTCCAAGTAAAGAGAAAGTGCCACTTAGGGGTGTTGGATGTTCCTGAACCTTGGGACCAAAAGTATGGAGGTGACCAGTGGAGATTTCATCCACATGTTACATGGGATGTTTGAGATTTTATCTTTGAAGATGTTGTTTCCTTGATGATGTACTATTTTTGGTTTTGTTTTACCTATTTGTTTTTGGTACATTCTCCTTGAGGAGTGTTTACATACAAAATGTTTTCATTTTTCTTCCAATTTTTAAGGAAAACTATTCGTACTTGATTCTTGTATGATTCGAGATTCTAGTCACCAACCCATGGGGTACAGGAACGCCCTTCATGATATGTTCGGACCAGCTTGGGTAATAGTTTACTAGGGTATTAGGGATGTTTCATGACAAAGTGGTATTAGAGGCGCATGTTGTGCATCATTCATTGATGTTGTTATGGATTTGTAATGTCTTCTAATATAATAGGGAGGATTTTTGGGACTTAGGAGGTAGTTATGAGGGAGTTTTTTCCAAGTCTCATCATAACAGGCCTTATATAACCTTGGGTGTTTTGGAAAAGTGTCTTTGAGGGATGATTGATCTGGTTCTAGCCTTTTACCATTTGATATGAGTGCTTTTATGTCCTTATAATTCTTGATAGTGTTTTTAGTATGAGTATCCTTTTTGATATTTTAGTGTTTTCTGTTGACATTTTGTAGCATCATGCCTTCAAGAATACATTATAATAGGACATAAGAGGAAGCTTCCAGAGGACCATAATGAGTGAATCCCCCAATGGATCAGAATCTTGTTGAGATATTAGTGCATTCTTTCCCTGCTATGGGAAATGTAATAGAACTCATCACCATTCATGCTTTGGTAGTAGAACCTTTAAGGGATGAATTGAAATATCATTATTAAGATTTTATTCATAAAAAACCATCAAATTTCCAAGGATCTATTAATCCTAAAGAGGTTCAGTATTTATTGAAAAAGATAGAGCTAATTTTTGATTTATTATAAACACCATAAGATATTAAAGAGAAGTGTGTTGTCTTCGAGCTTGAGGGAACTATTAGGATATGGTAGGATATGATGGTGATTAAGAAGAAGCATGAGTGATTGAAGTGTAAATACTTTATAATTTTTTTACTAATCATTTCTATATATAGTTGATGGTCTTAGAGAAATCCTTTGATTTTCTTAGCCTCCGTAAGGGTGACAAGACCATGACACAGTATCTAATCCATTTTCTATAAATTTTTCAGTTTTCTCCTGAGGTGGTGAAAAATAAGAAACTAAAGGCTTAAATATATGAAATAGGTCTTAGATCATATATTCAACCTCAAGTATTTATACTGAAGCTCACTTCTTATACTAATGTGATGGATAAATTATTGATGGATGAAATTTATATGGCTTGTAAGTTAGGGTTAACAGGAGTTACCTTTTCTTCTAGTGGCAGTTGTGCATGTTCCTCTAAAGAAAAGAGAAAGCGTGATGAGTCTTGTAGTGTATGTCAATAGTAGGCATCATATAGACCACATGCAGTTCCTGGAAGAGGCCCTTTTACTTACTTTAAGTGTAAAAATGTTGGGAATTCGAAAAGGGTTTTCATTGTGTCACCCAAGATCCATAGTTTTTGTGGAAACTCAAGTCACTTATATAAGTTCTACAATATATTTTCTACTATATGTATTGGAATGAGCTAATCATCTTTAAACAATAATGATGTGTAATCATATGCTTCAAGAACTAAGGGTCTCCAGCCATAGACATGTATATAAACACTTCTTCATGCAGGGGATGAGTTTCTAGAGGAAACTATTGTGGGTCTATTGGCTGTGAAAAATACTCTCACTATAGCTTCATCATTAGTGGATGCTTTATTTGATACTATTTCATCTCACTCATTTATATAGACCTGTATTTTGAAATTTCTAAATCATCCTCTTTTATGTGATGGATATTACTATTCCCATTGGAATGAAGGGAGGGAAGGGTATTCCATTCCCATCTTATGTTTTATCTCTATTATAGATTGATCTTAACAGAAATTTTCTAGTTCTCGACATGAATCCTCTTGACATCATTCTCATTAAGGATTGGATAATTGCTAATAAACCCTGAATTGACTGTTATCTTTGATGGGTCTTATTTACTACACCAAGTGGGGTGTTCCGTGTTTTTCAGGGTGAATGGGGCCCCAGGTTGAGTAGATTTGGACCTTATTTTCCAAATTTTGGGAGGGTAATATCAATTTTTTATCTTGAATTGGAGTGATAATATTTTAGAGATGATATCCCTTTAGTTTTCATTGAGTTTATCGATGTGTTTCCTTCTGAATTTTTTGGTTTTCCAGTATTAAGAGAGGTGGAGTTATATGTTGATTTATTACATGGTACTAATATAGTGTCTATTCCTTCTTATCATATGGAACCAGAAGAACTAAAAGAGTTGAAATATCAATTGGATTTTTTTATGGAAAAAGAATTCATATAACACAGTGTGTCACTATGGGAAGTGGTTATTCTCTTACAAAATAAAGATGATGGGACACTTCACCTATGTGTTTATTACGAGAAACTCAATTAAGTCATGGTAAATAAAAAATATCTATTTCCACAGATTAATGATTTTTTTGATTAATTGAAAGGGGAGAAGTTGTTATCAAATAATGATATTTGATCTTCCTATCATTATAGGTTCTGTGAGTAGTGGAAGTGTTTGATGGGTCATTCCAAACATTTATTTTTGTCATGATCGATGACCAATCCAAGATTTTCATGAAGCTAAAGACCATGATCAACAAAATTGAATTAAAGAATACATGCAATTGGTAAAAATCCAGAACCAAAATTTAGGATCATCACATACTATTTATAATTAATTTATGAAATTAAATAATTACATAATGAGAAATTATTTCTTCATTGAAGGATCTGAATATAGATCTACGTTGTACCATCATTTAATTGTAGAAATCAAGGGAATATTCCATCTAGAGGTGATCCACATTTGTTCCAAAAATCTCTAAACATCACTAAAGGAATCAATAGGTGCAAGCAAAATAGATCCTATTGCTTGGATCATTCGTCTTTGACTGTATTTGGAATTTCTTGAAAAATATTTTCTTTGATCTCTCCTGAATTGAGAGTGGAAGGTGGGGGAAGATGCATCTCTATTATTAGGATCATTCTTGGAGAAGGGGGCTCTCTGTGGATTAGAGAGAAATCATTGTATTCATTTTTCACAATAAAACAAATGAACTTTCTCCATTGAAAAATAATATAATTGGGTTTATATACCTCTAGGGTTAGAAATAAATAATTACACAAGGGTTCTTTATTATTTATTTAATAACTAGAGAACCCCATATCCATAATAACAATAATAATATTATTTCTCTACATGCACTAAACTTGTGAATTAAATTTAAATATTATTTAATAAAATACTATTTAATATATATTATTTCTCACCAAACTATTAAATTTTGTTGTCCATTCCTCCACAATATTTATCGGGCCTTGAATAAATACTATTTATTAAATAAATAAATATCACTGCATTATTCACCAATAAATAAACAAATATTATATTCACCAAATTGAAAACAAAAAATTATTAAATATTATTCTCACATAAAATACTCTAGAATAACTGGTGATGGACATGATATCAAGAAAACTTGAATAATTATTAAACTATGTGTGGGAATAATATTTATTCAACTTGTTAAATAATAAATAAATAATATATTATTTGACTAATATTCTGGACACACATAGTGTGTGAATCTATAGGATTGTTTCTCAGAAGAATTAGGTAAATTAGCCAAATGAATGAGGTTATCATCTAGTAACATACCAAGACACCCCTTGAGAAAGAAGCTAATATGAAAATGACATAATACCTCATATGGATGCTCACTATGTAATATAATCCCTTTATCAAAATATCTCTAATCAAGAAGGTTTCATATTGGTGCCATCAAATTATGTTATCACTGTATCTTTCCATGGAAATAGATTTATTTAGGCTATATAATTACCATCAAAGGGTCTAAGATATTAAATTCTCTTAAAGAACAGAAGGTATAAATGTTTTTCTTGTATTATTCATTAATGAAATATTACTTGTGACACACCCAATGGATCATACCTCTCCAAAAACATAAATCATAAAAGTTTTCATTAATACATCAAATTATGTGACTTATAATAATCATTAATAATAATATTAAAGTCTAAGGATCAATAGACATGTCTACATATAGGATCATCCAATGACACATATAAATGTGGATTTCTTATTGGCAGGTCTCATTCTTATAATATTCAACATTGGATATTACCAAGGGACCATGAGTCTCCACCCATGGTGGATTGAATCATTTGTGTACCAAAAATGATTCATCTAACTTCTGAACATATATTTAATAATAATATCATGACACTTCTAGGTTCTCATCATAACAGGGAAATTCTATGACCTTTTAGTGTGATAGCTACTCGTAGAACATTATCACATAATTTTACACGTAGAATAATAATATTTATGTGATAAAGAATTTATTAACATTTTAAAATATGAATACTAGTTATCATAAAGTACACATAAGTTGGGTCTAGGGAACCAACTCTAACAGAATCCCACTTACACTAGATCCAATTGATAATAACCTTCAGTCCACAAGATCTCACATGATACTCATGCTTTTGCTGAGATATGACTTTGGTCAAGGGGTATTCTATGTTTTCTTCTATGGGAACTCTTTTTAATATAAATTAAATATTCTAATAAAATCCCATCAAGAGGTGATACTTTTATATTATATTTTTTTTTTCTGTTGGTGTGACTTTGGATCTTTTGAAAGATCCACCATTGTAGTATTATCATAATATACTGTTATATGGTCTTTACTACTAGGTACCACATCAATCTCCTGGAAATTTGTTTGTATCCAAAACAATTATTTCACAATTTCAAAAGATGATAAGTACTCAAAATCCACTATAGAATCAACGATAACTGGCTTCTTTGAACTCTTCTAGCCCAAAACTCCTTTGTTGAGACATAAAACATATCCTGAGTTCTACTTCAGTTCAATCTGATCTATTTGAAAACTAGAATCATTATAAACCATGATGACCAGCCCCTCATATCCTACATACAACAGAAACATATCCTTAGTTCTTATCAGATACTTGAGTATAACTTTAATAGAAGAAAAATGTAGTTCTTCTAGATCTTCTATGTATCTACCAACCATACTCAAAGAATAAGCCATATCAAGTCTAGTATATAACATGACATAAATGATTAATCATATTACTGAAGAATATGGGATCTTACTCATTCTCCCTTTCTCCTGTTTTGTCTAAGGACACATTTTATTAGAAATATGTATACCATGTGACACTAGAACAAATCCCATCATGTATTGTTCAATACTAAATATCTTCAGTATCTGGTCAATATATGTAGTTTTACTTAGTCCAAGAAACATCTTGAAAATATCATGAATGATCTTGATCCATATAATATAGGAAAAATAACCTAATTCCTTCATGGATAAAAACTTTTCTAACCATACCTTACTAGATTGTAAGAATATTATGCCATTTTCAATAAGTAATGTATCACCCCAAAATTCTAAAGTAAGAACATTATATTTGATAGTGTGTATGACACACAACTCCAAGAACATAAGGGAATATAATATCCAGAGACTTTAGAATATATTTACTATTTTTTAATAAATTAAATCTATGATATAGCTTGTAATACACCTGATACTAAGTTATCATGCATCAAACGCAAAAAAGAGTTTCTTTAATGGTTTGAGTTACATGCAAGACTGAGTTTTATCGAACAATAATATATTATTATTTAATATAGTAATACTTAACCTATCCATTGAATTAGAAGTTAGGAATATTATGAAATAAATTATGAGAATATATATTATATATCCAGTCAATTTTTTTTAACTTTATCCAATATATATTATAGTCATAAGATAAGAGAAAACCCAATATTATGCATAAAAACCTATATTTTTCTAAATGCAATTTTACCACCTTTTAATTGAGAACCTTTTTCAAATCCAAATTTTGGAACTTTTATATATTTATATGTAAAAATAAACTTTATTTTTGAAAGTGAAACATTGAAATTTGTTTATGGTATTTTTTTTTGTTTTTTTCTGAAATATTTCCTTTTTTGATGAATAATAAAAAATACTGAATTTTAATTCAAAACTTTATTTGTATAATTTATTTATAAGGTAAAATTATATTTTTAATGGTTTTAAAATTCAATTATATAAATTGTACATAAATATATCCAATTTAGGTCATTAGAATCAATTTCACATTGAAATTAGATATAAAAACATAACAAAATTTTAAACATTTTCACTTTACTAAATCGCTTTGTCCTCCCGTCTACAACAATAATTTTAAATTAATTTCACAAAATAATATGATTTTAATTGGAAAAAATGGATTCCATATTTGGAATCAAAATATTTATAATTTCAAATATTTTAAAATTAGTTTTCTACCAAAAATATTATTGTAATTAATTTAAATTAATTACCTTGATTAAGAGAAAAACTATCTTAACTAGGGACTAAACCTTAATCTTAAGGGCCAAAATGACCTAGAAATTTGTTAAGAAGTCATTTTATGGACATATTTATACCTTATACTCTATTTTATGTAATATTTTCCATTATTGGATCCACTTGACATGGGAAAAATGTGGGTGGAATTCCCTTTTCAAAAATTTACAAGAATGCCACTCCTCCTCCACTATAAAAGGAACTCAACCTCCCACTTATTCAAAAATCTGAAGAACTTTAGATCATAAAAACCATGAAAAAAATAATCTTATAACATCCCTTACCTAATCCTATAATCCTAAACTTTGTTATAAATAAAACATAGGAATTATTTGGGTATAAACCAAAAGGATTTACCCGAATAAGAGTTAATATTCTTCAATGATATTTTTTGTTTCATTTAATTCTCCATCCCTTCAATTATTTTTATATAATGATACTATAATATCATCAGTATCATAAATATATTTTTATTTTTATGCTAATATTTTTACTTACACTTTCACACACATCCATCAAATGGGATACACAATCATCATTTGTGTGTATGACAGACTACCGCCTGACGGACCGTTGTTATTCGTCCTCCCATTTACCACCTTTAAAGGTTGAAAAAATGATGGATTTATATCTTATATATATATATATTATTTATAATTTATTTATTATTATATAATTTTTATATAACACATAAATTTATGCACTCCATTTGTGGAAATACGATAACAACATTTGTGGACATGTGGACTACTGCCTCCTCAAAGCAATGTGATTTGTAACACTTTACATGTAATGTATTAAGGATGGTTTTAATAAATATATGTGAAATTTATGACATAAATATGATATTATAATTATAATAAACATATATATAATTTACTTTTCATTGTTTTAAATACGATAAGGAAATGGAAGTAGCATTTATGCCTATGTACAACCTACCATCTCCATGAATGGTGCATTTCATTTCATATCTCTAATATTTATGGATAATTATAAATAAATATATAATGAATATATATTATATTTAAGTATTTTTTTAAATACTGTATATGAAAAAATTATGATCTATATAAGAAGAACAAAAATAACAAGTCAAAACATACTAAAAACTAGACAATTTACTCAGAAAAAAGTGAGAATAATGAAAGATTGTTAACAAAAAGGTAATAAGATATTATAAGAAGATAATATATGATAATATAAATATTATTATAGTTATGTTATAAGTTTTTAACATGTTTAAAACCATTTTAAAGTAAGTTAAATGACTTTCACTAAAAAGTAAATGCAATGTAAAGGATTTTCATCTCACTTTTTAATATCTTTAAGATAAATGTCATATTCCCCTCTTTCGTATTTTGTGTGGTGTCACTACTGCCCATTTTTTTATATTATATCATGAATTATTTTATATTCATGGTATTTTTCGGTTCAATTTTAATTATTTATTCTAAGTGTATTTGAATTAAAAGTTACCAAGTGGTAAATAATTTCATAACTCAATTCCTTTTTTGGGTTATATTACTTCCTCATTAACCTTAATATTCTAAGATTATATATGTAATAAAATTTTATGACATATTATTTTATTTACAATTGTTTTATGTTTATTTAATTTTGAAACACATAATATATTCATTGATTTATTCTCACATCAATGTTATGGTCTTCTCAAGGGTTTACTTCACAATCTCATTTTATTTGGGATTATTTGAACTTGAATTTCCATTATAGTAAATTGTTGGATCATTATTTAATAAATCCTTAAATTTTATTCTCATATAGTTATTCATGACCTTTTATAAGTGATATTACCATTTTCTACTATTTGGTACTCAAAATGTTTTAGAAAATGTCTTTATGAAAACTCGATTTCATTTCTATCTTTAGTCGAAGAACCTGTTTCCTTCTAAAAAAATATTTTATAAAAAGGTTTTAAATTTTTTTAACCTTTACAAAATGATTTATTAAATAAATTTTTACCCTTTTTTCTTTTAAAATTTCTTTCAAAGGAACCTTATTTTCTCTTTATGAACAAGGAACTTTTCTAACATTTTTACCATGCAAAAGAATTTTTTTTACCGTGTGCAGCCTGAACAAATTTACCCATCATCATTTATTTAAAGCTCCCTTTGCATGTTAAAATGGTTAATTTTTAAATAATTTTTTTAAGTAATTTTCATAGAATAGTATTTTCAAAATATTATTAAAAACAAGGAGAATACTTTCCTTAAGAATGTTTTTAAAAGATCTTTTTATAATATTTCTATTCATCAATGAAAACAACCCTTTATTTTTACTCCACTTGGGATATGTTTTATTGATACTATCCTTATTATTCCTATGGATGGTTTTTGATTTATTTAACGAAGAATAATAGATGAGTTTCTTCCGAAAAATTTAAACTAACTTGTAAAAGGTCTTGATAGTAATTTTCTAAGTAGTCTTGTGAAAGGTCTTGACAGTAAAGGTATCATGTTTCTAGGAAACATGACATCTGATAATTAAGTATTTACTTCATTAATTATTTAGTTGTTATTATCCGTGATATTTTTTCTTTGACATTATCTATGGATGCATTTCATTGTCATTTAATTTATTAAATGACATGCGTTTTAGTTATCTTCCTTTCCATTTTAATTATGCCTTATCCAGTTATTTCAAATGGAATGTGTGTTAATTTATTTATGATGCTATTCTTTTTACACACTTACTACTCATTTTATTGATTATATGGCATGTGTGTTCAGTTATTACCTTTCTATATTGACTATGATCATTGATTCATTATTGCCTCTACTATATATTATTCTTAATGAGGATTTGAGCTCAATATTATTATGTTTCCCTTTAGAAGGATTCCCTAAAGTGTACTAAGAAATATAATCAAGTATATGCTAGATGGAATAATGTTATTACTCTAAAAAATATTAGGTTTGTAATTTGTTTATTCATTTATAATGAAAGAATCATGTATATATCTGGATTACCAAGACTACTAAATTGTTCAGTCATTTGGGATGCGATTTACTTATATCTCATGCCAATGTAATGGTAGAAAAACACCATCTCAGGGGGTTCTGGGGTCGGGTCTCTACATTTGGTATCAGAGCAGGGTTAATAGAAACCTTGGGAACTATATTTAGGAAAACATATATGTGGGAGCATAACCCTAAGATAAAACTTGAGGATAATTATAGAAAACATCTTAAAGATTTGGTTAGATAATTATTATATAGTTTTCTAAGTAACACATCCCTGTCTGAATACTAAATGTGGACGTGTTTCTAACATAGATTTACCTAGGGGTAACAGCTCTGAAAAGGTGTGTCAGGCCTAACTTGAGCTTATCCTAGTACACAATAATGTGCCTTACTATGCACCTAGTTTGACATTACCAGGGGATATGCTTAGGATAATTCACATTTTATTTACCAACCATTATGAAGGATTTAAATAGATAATGAAAATGAATTACCTAGGTTAAAACTTAAACAAAGGAATGAATTATGTTGAAATAAAATTGTTGAATTATTTATTAGGATTCTATAATTAATTTATAAAATTATTTTTACCTATATTATTTTGGTTATACAAAACATGAAACATCTAAGGATTGTTTAAAATTTTGGAACCACACATGTATTCATTAACTTAAGACTGAATGATACTATCATGGGATTATGAAATTATGGTTGACTATAACTCCTGAGTTTTAAACATATTTTTAGGTTTTATGTGATTGTGGTCTACTAATATTAAGGATATTTTGGAATAAATTTATAGTAATACAACTCATTAGTTTAGTGGAATATATATTTGAGGAATAATTACCTTACATTTTGGAGGCATGAGTTTAAATATATTAATAACATTTAGTGTTATTATGATCATTAATGACATTTTAATATTAGTCAAATAATATTATCACACTGTAAAAAAATAGGTTGTATAGAAAACCCAAGTAAAATTGTTATTTAATGATTAATTTCATTTCAATTATCTCCACATTTATTTTTATAAATGTTATGAGAATTATATTAATATGCTTTTAGAAAAGGAAAACATGTATATTGAGTGACAACCCATAATGTTTGGAAATACTGAGAGACTTGAACCCCTGAATGAAGTATGATAATGGTTTCTCTCATACCATTTTCCTACGCGATGTCATGGTTAATGTGCAATTATTTTAGTTAAACAATTTAATGAATAGATATTAACGATTAATCAGTAGTGTTACTTTTTATGTGTAGAGATTAATTTATTAAGAATATTGTCTTTAGAGAAAATTTAGGGACAAATTTATTGACATTTCACTCTTTTATGGGTCTTACGATCCGTTAAAGGTGTATTTTAGTACTTTTGGAATCAAGGTTAATTTTTTGATATCCATTTCATAGAGTAAGGGATGAATTAAAATTTGGTCAAACCATAACCAAAATATTAAATTGTTCTTATGAAATTGAAATGTATCAATTAAGTAAATTTCCTTATATTATTGTTCAATAAAATAATTCCTCAACATTAGGAGAAGTATCTTAAAATAAAATGTTATCATAATAACTTAATTTTTGTCAAATCAACTGTCTTTTAAATCATAATAGATTTATGGATTTGAGGCCCTAAATTTTCCACTGATAATTCAATTATTTGTGATCAATGAACTAAATCACACCCTATAATTATTTACTCTTTTTTTTCTATATACATGTGTTCACTTTACACTAATGTTCTTCTACTTAGAGAATATGTTATATGTTACTTTTTGTGACATTTGTAAGTCCCATTCTATCTTTTTTAGAAGACGTTTTACAAAACCTTCTTATGATATGGGATTTAAAATAGGAAATATCAAACAATCTATTACCAATATTGAGTTTAAATTGTGAGGACACAATTCATTTAAGTTGGAAAGAATATAACACCCCAAAATTATTAAGTAAGAACTTTGTATTTGAAAGCGTGTGTGACATGCAACACCATGCACGTAATGGAATATAATATCCTCAGACTTTAAAATATATTTACTATTTTAAATAAATTCAATCTATAATATATATTTTAGTGCATGTGATACTGAATTAGCGTACATCTAAAACAATAAGGAGTTTCTTCAATGGCTTGCGTTACATGTAAGACATAGTTTTACCAAACACTACGAGAAAAATGGGTATTTGCAACGGGTTATTTGCGACGGGAATAAATCCCGTCACAAATAGCCCTGTTAAAAACTTATTTGCGACAGGGGTATTTACCCGTCACAAATAAGTAGCCTTTTGCGACGGGATAGCTTTCCCCGTCGCAAAAGGACTGGCTCCCTTTGCGCGTCAAATCGCGGGAAACATATTTGCGACGGGGGAATATTCCCGTCGCAAATAACCGGTGGCGGTAAAAGGTATTTGCGACGGGAATATTCCCCCGTCGCAAATAGTATGTCGGCAGGTGGTTATTTGCGACGGGACCCGTCGCAAATAACTATTTAACCGTTGACCGTAATAAATGATGGCTAAGGTATTTGCGACGGTACCCGTTGCAAATACTAGTATTTGCGACGGGTATCCCATCGCAAATGGGCCCGTCACAAATAATCTAACCTATAAATACCCCCATCCGTTTTTTTCAAATCATTCTCAAACTCCATCTTCTTCTTCTCTCAAAATTTTATTTCTAAAGTTCAGTTTTTCTCAAGTTTAATTTTTTTTTCCGGAGTTGATATTGAAGTTTTGAAGAACGACCAGAGATCAACCTCAGATCAATTTTCAAGGTATTTATATTCATTTTAATTTAATATTTATTTTTAATGTTTTATTAGTTTCAATTATTCTTAATTAGTTGTAATTTAATTATGTTTACATTGTTTTGTTACTTAATAAATTTAAATTTTTAGTATTGCTCATAGTTAATGGTAATTAGGAATAATTAGTAATAATTTTTAATAATTAAGAATAAATATTAATAATTAGTAATAAATAACAATAATTAGGAATAATAACATTATTACATTATTAGTATATTTTATTATTAATATTAAGGGCCTCGGAGCGGCTTCGGCATTCTCTCCCGCGACGCCTAGGGTTTCGCCTCCGTCCTAAGATCCTCCCCTCTCTGGCCATTTCACCCTAGCTCTCTTCTTCTCTTTGAGGAGGTCGACAGGTCTGGAGTAGCCGGGGGAGGGGGGGTCTCGTTTCTTGTTTTCATTTCTTTTTTGCAGTGTTGATGGTTTTCTCTTAGCGATTTCCGCTTGAAGATGGCGTGCTGAGGTTTTATCTCCGTCGCCTCCCTGTGGTGGATCTCTTCGGATGACTTGGGTGTTATACGCGGTGATCTTGGGACTCATCCTCCATGCTGTAGCGGATCGTTGCGGGCTTCTACGACGCTACTGGTCTGATCCGTGGGCGTAAGACCGGTTTGTTCAACGGCATACTCTACGGAGCGTTCAGGGTTTGATTCCGGTTATGCGTTGTTCTCCTTCGGCGGTCTCCCAGCATGTGGAGTTTTCCCCTGATTCGTGGCGGCAGAATACTCTGAGGGTCTGCGGGGGTCTTTCTTCGGTGGTTGAGGCAGATGAAGTGGGGTTTCTTCGCTGATTTTCATTGTCCTGTTTGATTTTTGTTGTGGAATGGTGTTTTCGACCGGTTTCTGGGCTGGTGGGTTGCGGCACTCGTTGTTGATGGAGAAGGTGATGATGGTTTTTGTTCAGCGACGACGGTCTCTGATGGATGGGCTCGACGTCGTTCTGAAATTGGATTTGGGATGACGGCGTGATTGTTATCGCTGTCTCCGGTGTGTTGACGGAGAGGTTGGCTCGCCGGCGTTTGGGAGGCGGCTGGATCTGCGTCTGATGCGATGGGTGTACGCTTCGAGGCATGCACGTGGATCGAGATGACAGAAGGGCTGTGGTGATGCGTTTGGTCAGACGTGATAGGGGTCTTTTCTCGAGGCGTGACGGGGTGCGTGGCTCGAGACGTGGTTGGCGGTATTTTTTGAATTTTGAAGGTGTTGTTGGTTGCTAGGGATGGCTGGTTTGGATGGTTGATGCTGCTGGTTAGCTGTGATGTTTGGTTGTGGTGCTGCCGGATGATGGTACTGGATGTGATGTGATGCTGCTGCTGCTGTGTTTGTTTTTGAGTCTTTTTCTTTCTATGTTTTTCTTTTTTTGGTGTGGGTTGTAAGGGGCTTTTGGGTGTGGGTCGATCGACCCCTCCCCTCCCTTGTCTGTTATGTGGCTTTTTTCTTTCTAATAAATTTGGGGGGGCCGGGAATAGTCCGACCCTCGCACCTTTCTTGATATTATTAATATTAAAATAATATAATTTTTTATATATATACAATTCTCTTTTCATCTGTGTGTTTGCTGTCTCCACATGTATTATTTGTATGTGGAGATACAAAACACACAAATGAAAGGAGAATTGTATATAAATTAAAAAATTATATTATTTTAATATTAATAATAAAATATACTAATAATGTTATTATTCCTAATTATTGGTAATTATTCCTAATTATTGATAATTATTCATTTAATTACTAATAATTAGGAACAATTACCAATAATTATCAATAATTAGGAATAATTATTAATAATTAGTAATAATTACCAATAATTAGTAATAATTACCAATAATTAGTAATAATTACCAATAATTAGTAATAATTAGTAATAATTACTAATAATTACCAATAATTACCAATAATTAGTAATAATTAGTAATAATTACTAATAATTACCAATAATTAGTAATAATTAGCAATAATTAGTAATAATTACCAATAATTAGTAATAATTACCAATAATTAGTAATAATTACCAATAATTAGTAATAATTACCAATAATTAGTAATAATTACCAATAATTAGTAATAATTACCAATAATTAGTAATAATTAGTAATAATTACCAATAATTAGTAGTAATTAGTAATAATTAGTAGTAATTACCAATAATTAGTAATAATTACCAATAATTACTAATAATTACCAATAATTAGTAATAATTACCAATAATTAGTAATAATTAGTAATAATTAGTAATAATTAGTAATAATTACCAATAATTAGTAATAATTACCAATAATTAGTAATAATTAGTAATAATTACCAATAATTAGTAATAATTAGTAATAATTACCAATAATTAGTAATAATTACCAATAATTAGTAACAATTAGTAATAATTAGTAATAATTAGTAATAATCAGTAATAATTAGCAATAATCAGTAATAATTAACAATAATTAGTAATAATTAACAATAATTAGTAATAATTAGTAATAATTAATAATAATTACCAATAATTAGTAATAATTACCAATAATTAGTAATAATTACCAATAATTACCAATAATTAGTATTAATTATCAATAATTAGTAATAATTAGTAATAATTACCAATAATCAGTAATAATCAGTAATAATTACCAATAATTAGTAATAATTAGTAATAATTAGTAATAATTACCAATAATTAGTAATAATTAGTAATAATTAGCAGTAATTAGTAATAATTAGTAATAATTACCAATAATTAGTAATAATTAGTAATAATTAGTAATAATTACCAATAATTAGTAATAATTAGTAATAATTAGTAATAATTACCAATAATTACCAATAATTAGTAATAATTACCAATAATTAGTAATAATTAGTAATAATTAGTAATAATTAATAATAATTAGTAATATTTAGTAATAATTAGTAATAATTAGTAATAATTAGTAATAATTACCAATAATTAGTAATAATTAGTAATAATTACCAATAATTAGTAATACTTAACAATAATTAGTAATAATTACCAATAATTAGGAATAATTACCGGTAAATAGTAATAATTAGAAATAATTACCAATAATTAGTAATAATTAGTAACAATTAGTAATAATTAGTAATAATTAGTAATAATTAGTAATAATTAGTAATAATTACCATTAATTAGTAATAATTAACAATAATTAGTAATAATTAGTAATAATTAATAATAATTACCAATAATTAGTAATAATTACCAATAATTAGTAATAATTAGTAATAATTACCAATAATTAGTAATAATTAGTAATAATTAGTAATAATTACCAATAATTACCAATAATTAGTAATAATTAGTAATAATTAGTAATAATTAATAATAATTAGTAATATTTAGTAATAATTAGTAATAATTAGTAATAATTACCAATAATTAGTAATAATTAGTAATAATTAGTAATAATTACCAATAATTAGTAATACTTAACAATAATTAGTAATAATTACCGGTAAATAGTAATAATTAGTAATAATTAGAAATAATTACCAATAATTAGTAATAATTAGTAATAATTAGTAATAATTAGTAATAATTAGTAACAATTAGTAATAATTACCAATAATTAGTAATAATTAACAATAATTTGTAATAACTAGTAATAATTAATAATAATTACCAATAATTAGTAATAATTACCAATAATTAGTAATAATTACCAATAATTACCAATAATTAGTATTAATTACCAATAATTAGTAATAATTAGTAATAATTAGTAATAATTAGTAATAATTACCAATAATTAGTAATAATTAACAATAATTAGTAATAATTAACAATAATTAGTAATAATTAGTAATAATTAGTAATAATTACCAATAATTAGTAATAATTAGTAATAATGACTAATAATTAGTAATAATTAGTAATAATTAGTAATAATTACCAATAATTAGTAATAATTAGTAATAATTAGTAATAATTAGTAATAATTACCAATAATTAGTAATAATTACCAATAATTAGTAATAATTACCAATAATTAGTAATAATTAACAATAATTAATAATAATTAGTAATAATTAGTAATAATTACCAATAATTAATAATAATTACCAATAATTAGTAATAATTACCAATAATTACCAATAATAACCAATAACTAGTAATAATTACCAATAATTAGTAATAATTACCAATAATTAGTAATAATTACCAATAATTAGTAATAATTAGTAATAATTACCAATAATTAGTAATAATTACCAATAATTAGTAATAATTAGTAATAATTACCAATGATTAATAATAATTAGTAATAATTAATAATAATTACCAATAATTAATAATAATTACCAATAATTAGTAATAATTACCAATAATTAGTAATAATTACCAATAATTAGTAATAATTAGTAATAATTAGTAATAATTAGTAGTAATTAGTAATAATTACCAATAATTAGTAATAATTAGTAATAATTAGTAATAATTACCAATAATTACTAATAATTACTGATAATTGGTAATAATTACCGATAATTACCAATAATTACTAATAATTACCAATAATTAGTAATAATTAGTAATAATTAGTATTAATTACCAATAATTAGTAATAATTACCAATAATTAGTAATAATTAGTAATAGTTAGTAATAATTAGTAATAATTAGTAATAATTAGTAATAATTAGTAATAATTAGTAATAATTAACAATAATTATGAATAATTACCAATAATATTAGTACTATGAAAATAATAAAAAATTTATATAATATTAAAATTATCAATATTTATAACATGTTTTTCTTTATTCTCAACATATTTAATTCTTAAAGGGTCAATTTTTAAGTCTATCTCAATAAAAAGTTTGCGTTAGTCATGTATGATCTAAAATCTATAATTATCCTACCTTGAGTGTTTTTCCTAACAAATTATTCAAAACCAGTAATGCTTTTATATTTTATAGAGAAATATGGAACAACGAGGTCGTCAAAAATCATTATTAGGTGACCGCATATGGATAAATCAACGTAGAAATCCAAGTGGTTCTGGTTTAAATCCAGTATATGTAGAGGGTGTGGAGAATTTTTTATCATTTGCGGCATCAAATCCAGAATTTGTTTCAGAAGGAAAAATAAAATGCCCTTACAGAAAATGTGCATTGAGAACGTTTGACACGTTTGACAAAGTGGGAGAACATCTCTTGCGTTTTGGTTTTCAACCAGATTATGTTTTTTGGTATCAACACGGTGAACGCAGTTCCAGAGCAGGTGATACCAACTTGATTCCGGATCCATCCCAGTTTTAAGATTTAGTATATGATGTTGCAGGTTCATCGGTTCAACATACAGAAACTCCGGCTGATATAGCTTCAAATCCTGAGTCGGAACCGTCTGAATTTTATGAGTTGTTGAAGTCTGCTGAGCATGCATTTTATCCTGGATGCAAGATGAGAAAATTAGAAGCAGTTGCAAAATTTATGGCTATCAAATCAGATAACGGAATGTCAAACACCTGTTTTGACCAGATATTTTCTTTGCTTAAAACACTTTTACCCGAAGGAAATGTTTTACCTGCAAATTACTATGAGAGTAAGAGGTTGGTTCGAAATTTGGGACTTACTTGTCAGAAGATTCATGCATGTTCAAATGACTGCATTTTATATTCTGCGGAAAATGAGTCGTTGGATAGTTGTCCCACATGTGGGCAACTGAGATATAAAGAAGGACAACACGGGAAGTCTGGGTTGATTCCTGTAAAACAGTTGAGATATTTTCTGCTTACATCCAGACTTCAGCGTTTATTCATGTCTAAGAATACAACGACAATGATGTCATGGCATAACGAGAATATTTCAACCGATAAAATCTTGAATCATCCAGCCGATGGTGATTCATGGAAACATTTTGATAGAGTGCATCCATCCTTTGCTTTAGAAGCTAGAAATGTTCGACTGGGCCTTTCCACTGATGGTTTCTGTCCGTTTGAATCTTATGGTAGTCAATATTCATGTTGGCCTATTTTTTTAACTCCGTAAAATTTACCTCCATGGATGTTGATGAAGGAGCCATATATCTTTTTGACTTTACTAATTCCAGGACATCCGAAGAAAAATATTGATTTTTATTTGAAACCATTGATTGATGAATTAAATTTATTGTGGAGTACTGGTGTCAGTACATATGATGTTGCAACGAAACAGAATTTCATACTGAGAGCAGCATTGATGTGGACAATAAGTGACTTCCCGGCTTATGGGATGTTATCTGGCTGGAGTACACATGGTGAGAAATCATGTCCTTACTATATGGGAGAGAACAAAGGATTTATGCTCATTTATGGAAAGAAACCTTGTTATTTTGACTGTCATCGCAGATTTTTTCCAGCTGATCATCCTTTTCGCAGAAACAGATCTCATTTTAGAAAAGGAACAGTTGAAAGGGAAGGACCTCAAAAAATGCTATCAGGTTTGGAGTTAAAATCAGTTGTATTTTCTTTACCTCCCATCACTTTTTTTCCCAAAATAAACCAACAGAAAATTTCTGGTTTTGGGAAAGAACACAATTGGATTAAACGTAGCATATTTTGGGATTTTCCATATTGGTCTGATTTGTTGGTCCGACCATGTTAGATGTCATGCATATTGAGAAGAACTGTTTTGATAATTTGTTTCATACAATTTTGGATACGCCAGGAAAGAGCAAAGACAATGTAAATGCACGTTTAGATCTTGCCCAAATTTGCAGGCGTCCAGAATTGGAACTGTTTGAGAATGTCAGAACAGAAAGGTTACTGAAGCCAAAAGCAACATATACACTATCTAAAGAAAATCGTTTATTATTTTGTTAGTGGATTGCAGATTTGAGACTTCCAGATGGCTGTGCTTCCAATTTGGGTAGATGTGTGAAGAATGGCCATATTACTGGATTAAAAAGTCATGATTGTCATGTTATAATGGAAAGACTGCTACCCATTGGATTAAGAGGTCTGTTGAATTCTGTGATTTGGGATTCCATAACAGATATGTCTCATTTTTTTTGGGAAATTTGTGCGGCTACAGCAGATTATGATGCTCTAGGCAAACTTGAAAAAGATGTTGTTGTAATTATATGTAATCTGGAAAAAATATTTCCGCCGTCTTTCTTCGACTCAATGGAACATTTGATGTTACATTTTCCATATGAAGCCAAATGTGGAGGTCCAGTACAGTTTCGATGGATGTACCCATTTGAAAGATGCATGCAAAAATTGAAAAGAAAAGTACGTAACAAAGCATCTGTTGAAGGATCTATTGCAGAAGCTTATTTGCAAGAGCAGATGGAGTACATGCGCCGACTCACTCATGCTTTAGGGATGAAGTTTCCTCCACCACCATCTGCAGATCCCCCCATCCCCCCCTCCTTCAGATTAGAGTTCGTATTTATGTTATAAAATTTGTGAAATAAAAATATGATTTTTTTTTCTATTCGTAGTTTCTGTCTCATTATAAAATATTTATTAATATTCTATTATTTTTTATTTTTGAATTATAATTCTATTATTATTATATTAATTAAAAGAATTTATTATTTTTATTTGTGAATTATAATTTTATTATTATATTAATTAAAATCATTTATTAATATTTTATTATTTTTTATTTTTGAAATATAATTGGATTATTATTATATTAATTAAAATAATTTATTAACAATTTATTTTTTTTTATTTTTTTGTAGTATTTGCGACGGGATACTATTCCCGTCGCAAATAGTATTATTATTTTTTTATTTTTTTAAAAATAGTTTTTGCGACGGGCCCCGTCGCAAATAGTTTTTTACAAATATACGGAATACTAGTTGCGACAGGGATTCTCCCCGTCGCGGAAAAAGGCTTTAGCGACGGGCCCGTCTCAAAATATTGTTATTGCGACACCGTTTTCAGCAACGGGTCATTTGCGATGGGCCCCCATCGCAAATACCTATTTTTCTAGTAGTGAAATAACAATATTTTATTACAATATTATTATTTATATAATAAGACATAACCTAGATGTTAAATTAGAAATTATCAATAATATTGACTATATTATGAAAATATATATATTATATATCCAATAATTTTTTTAAATCCATATAATATATTTTATAATCATAATATAAGAGAAAACCCAATATTATGTATAAAAACCTATATTTTTCTAAATGAAATTTTACCACATTTTAATTGCGAACCTACTTAAAATCTAAATTTTGTAACTTTTATATATTATATATGTAAAAATAAACTTAATTTTGGAATTTTTAATGTAAAAATTAGGTTAGGATAAAGTTTTGGTATTTTTATGAAATATTTCATTTTTTGAGGAATCGTGAAAAATATTGAATTTTAATTCAAAATTTTTTTTCGTATAATTTATTTATAATGTTAGATTATATTTTTAATTGGTTTTAAAGTTCAATTATATCAATTTTTCATCAATTAACCCAATTTATTTCATTAGAATCAATTTCACATTGAAATTTGATATAAACACATTACATGCTTTTGAACATTTACACTTTTAAAATCTGATTTATTGTCCCATTTAAGGGATAAATTTTAAATTAATTTATTCCACTTATATGATAGGAATATGGAAAAATAGATTTCATGTTTTTAATATGAATAATTTAGAATTTTTATTATGTTAAAATTAGTATTTTACCAAAAATATTAGTGAAAGTAATTAAAATTAATTACAATGGTTAAGAGAAAAATTATCTTAATAAGGGAATAAACCTTAATATTAATAATCAAAATGACCTATAAACTTGTCAAACATCCATTATATGACCATATTTGGACTATATAATACAATTTATATATTTTGGACCATTAATGGATCCACTTTACATTGGAAAAATATTTGTAGAATTCCCTATTAAAAAATTTACAAGAATGACACTCCTCCTCCACTATAAAAAAGAACTCACACCTACCACTTATTTACACATCTAAATACCTATGGATCAACCCAAAAAAATAATAATAATCTTCATCCTAGAAGCCTCACATTTGGTATAAATGAAAGCAAGGAATTCTTTTGGTATAAACTAATAGGAGTTACCCGAATCAGAGGTCATGTTTTTCAACGATCTCTTTTGTTTCATTTTCTTATCCACCACTTAAATTATTTTTATATTATGATATTATAATAATATCAGTATCCTAAATATACAGTGATATTTTTTTCTAATATTTCTACTTACAATTTCACACACATCCACCAAATGGGATATACACTCATCGTTCGTGTGTACAGTGAACTACTGCCTTGTGAACCGACATCATTCATTCTTCTACTTACCCCCTTTCAAAGTTGGAATAATTATAGATTTATAGTTTATATATGATATATATAGTATTTTTAATTTATTTATTCATATATAATTTTTATATAACACATATATTTATGCACTCCATTTGTGGAAATACGATAACATCATTTGTGAATGTGTAGACTACCACCTTCTCAAAGTGATGTGTTTCATTCCCACTTTACATGGAATTTATTAATGAAAGTTTTGATAAAAATATGGAAAATATATGAAATAAATATGGTAATTTAATTATAATATAAAAATATACCATTTTATTTTATTTTTTTAAATATGACAAGGAAATTGAAGTAGCATTCACGTGTATGTATGACCTACCATCTTTATGATCTGTGCATTTCATTTACTGTCTCAAAAATTTATGAATTATTATAAATACATATTATATTTAAATCATGTTTTAAATCTTGTATATTATGAAATCACAATCGATGTAAGAAGAAAAATAAAATAAAAAGTCAAAACATACTCGAAAAACTAGGCAATAAACACCTAAAATAGTGAAAATAATGAAAGATTGTTAAAAAAGTAATAAGATATTATAATAAGATAATATATGATATTATAAATATGATTATAGTCCTGATATAAGTTTTTAACATGTTTAAAAACTTGATATATGATGTTAAAGGATGTTCACTGAAATGGAAATGCAAGGTAAGGGACTTTCATCTCACCATTTTTACATATATGAGATAAATGTAATATTGAGCCATTAATTCTTTTGTGTGGTGAAAATACTACCAATTTTAATATATTATATCATGAATTATTTTATCTTCATGGTATTTTTAGTTTCAATTTTAACTATTTCATCTATAGGGTTTTGAATTAAAATTTACCAAGTGTAAAGAATTTTATAACCCGATTCCTTTTCATTGGGATATATTACATCCTCACTGTCATTAATATTCTAAGATTATGTGTGTAATACATTTTTAATATATATTTTTGTATTTAAACTTGTTTAATGTGTATTTAAATTTTACATTCTTAATCTATTAATTTATTGATTCTCACATCAACATCATGGTCTTTTCAAGGGTTTATATCACAATCTCATTTTGTTCGGGAATGTTTACACCTAAATTTTCATTCAAGGAAATTATTTTATTATTGTTTAATAAATCCTTTTATTTCCTTATAATATGGTTATTCATGACCTTTTACAAGTAATAGTATCATTTTCTCACTCTTTGGACCTCAAACTATTTTAAATATTATTTTTAAGAAAACCCGACTTCATTAATCTCTTTAGTTAGAGAACCTATTGTGTTCTAAAAAAAATGATTTATAAAAAGGTTTTCAAAGACATTTTTAAAATTTCAAAAAAATATTTATTAATGAAAATTTTACCCTTTTTGTATTTGAATTTTTTTCAAAGGAATCTTCTTTTCACTTTCTGAATAAGTCACTTTTATAACCGTTTTCCCATGAAAAATGAATATTCTTTTTACCTTGTACAACCTATAAAGATTTTCCCATTATTATTTATTAAAATATTTATTTTCAAGTTTAAAATATTAATTTTTTTAAAAAAAATTAATGTTATTTCCAAATAAAGGGATTTTCAATATGTTTTTGAAAATAAAGAGGATATTTTACTCAAGAAGGGTTTTAAAAGATATTTTTATAGTATTCTTATTCACCAATGATAGAAACCCTTTATTTTTACTCTACTTGGTATATTTTGTATTTATTCCATCTTTATTCTTGCTCTGGACGGTTTGTGATCGACTTGACCATGGATAATATTATCATTAACTTCTTTAATCCACTTTTCCACTTTAAATATTCAATTTTATATGATCATTGAACATTTAATTTCTCCTAACTATCTATATTATTTATCATGTATATTTGTATTTCCTAAACCTTACATCATTTTTAGATATGATGTTTAATTTTAAAGTTATGTTATTTACTTGGAATGTATTGATAAATTTGTATCCTTCACTCAATACAGTTACTTTATAAGGCACTTTTTTATGAATTTAAATTGATTATTCGATATATGAGGAATGATTTGGATATGAAAGAAATGGGTTGGGTAATGTTTAATTCAAGACCTATGGGTTGGGAACCAGTTAATGTAATCCCCATGATGCATCGGTAGTCTTGTGATATGAAATTAGTTGGCAACAAACCTTTATAGTTTGTTTCTTAGAAGAATAGATGGGTTTCTACCCATAGATTTAAATAGTATTGTGAAAGGTCTTGACAATAGTAAGCTAAATTGTCTTATGAAAGGTATTGGTGGTAAAGGTATCATGTTCCTGGGAAACATGATTTCTAATAATTAATAATTTCCTTCAAATAGTATTCATTTATTATTATCAATGATATTTTTATTTGACATTATATATTGATTTTTTCATTCTCATATTATTGATTAAACATAATGTGTTTCAATTATTTTCCCTTCCATATTAATTATTCCTTAACTAGTTATTTCAAATAGAATTTGTGTTCAGTTATTTACCCTACCATACTGTTTATGCACTTCTGACTCATTTTATTGATAATATGTAAAGTGTGTTTAGTTATTTCCAAGCTCTATTAACTATTCTCGTTGATTAGTTATTGATTCCGTTGTACATTACCCATACTAGGAATTTGAGATCACCCATATTATGTTTTCTTTTTCCATGATTCCATGACATGTACTAAGAAAGATATGAAAGGATACTCTAGATGGAATAAATTTATTATCCCAAAAAAATTATATTGTAATTTGTATATTCATTTTTAATATAATATTTATGTATGTATCTAGTTTAACAACACTACTAAACTATTCAGTCCTTTGGGATGTAATTCTCTTGTATCTTATGCCAATGTAGTGGTAGAATGACATAAACACCTTGATTTTTGGGGCCCAATTTCTAAAATTAATATGTCATCAACATATACTACTAAGAAAAAACTTCATTTAAACTAAATATATTATAAAAACATGGATCACATTCATTATTAATGAAACCAAATTCTTTTATGGCATCATCGAATTGAATGTCCCATTTCTTGGATGCTTTCTTCAATTCATAAATGGATCTCTGAAACTTTCCTATATTTTTGGAATCACCTAGATTCACAAACCCTTATGGGTTTTTCATATATACATCTTCTTGAAGGTTCCCATTAAAGAAATCAATTTTTTTATCCTTCTTCAAAATTTTATAGTCATGGTAAGATGCTATAACAAGTAGAATTTTGATGGATTTAAATAGTGAAAATAGTGAAAAAAATTCATCGTAGTCAATTCCTTGATGATATTTAAACCATTTATACAATAGCCTTGTTTTATAGGTATTTACTTTACCTTCTATGTCTAGTTTTCTCTTGAATACAAATTTTCATCCTACCAAATTTATATAAATTGGTGCATCGACCAAAAAGAAAACTCCATTCTATTTAAAAATTCATGGCTTCTTTAAATCTTGTAGATTTTGATCTCTCTATTTAATCTTTAAGGATAGAGGTTCATCATTATCAATGAATAATGAGTTACCATATTTGGTTACTATAAAACAATATATTTTTGGTTCTCTTACCTTTCCAGTGCTCCTACATAGTACTTGTATTTTAGGATCTACTTCTTTCAAGAGGAACAGTTGAATGTATTCCAATTATAACTCTAATGTTTCTTGAGCATAAAATTAATCGAAGTCAATCTTTCTCCCACCATCCATTTTTGGGATGTGTTCCCTCTCATGAAATATGACTTGTCTAGTGAAAATCACTTTCTTGTCTGAGGAGTTATATAGGTAGTAACCCTTTATTTCCTTAGGAAACTCTATAAAGATACAGTTAGTGCCCTAGTTTGATATTTTTTTACTTGAGAATGCCTTAAAAAATTCATCACAACCCAATACACATGCATAATAAAAAACATGTTTCTTTCCAGTCCCTAACTCTAAGAGAATTCCATTTTCTGATTTAATTAGTACTCAGTTTAATGTATATTTCATATTTTGTAATGTATACCCCCAATAGAATAGTGGAAGATATGAATGTCTCATCATAAACCTTAACATATCAAAAAAGGTATGGTTCCTCATTTCACTAACACCATTCCACTGTTGGGTGTAAGGTGGAGTGAATTGTGATATAATTCCAAAATCTAATAAAAAATTGATAAACATGTGGTTAAGATGATCACCCCCTCGAGCCAATCAAAGCCTATTATTTTCTTTAAAATTTTATTCTCTACTTCATTATTGAGTTATTTTAATTTCTCAAAGGACTCAGACTTATTTCTCATCAAGTAGACCTAGCCATATCTACCCAAGTTATTAGTGAAATTTATGAAGTAATAATACCCACATCTAGCTTCTTTAGAAATGGTCCAAACAGATCATTGTGTACCAATCCTAGAACCTATGTTTCCCTTTCACCCTGTATACTGAATGGAGGTTTTGTAATTTTTCCTTCTAAACAAGAATGACATATTTCAAGTGTGTTTAGCTCATAAGAGTCTAAATAACCATCTTGATAGAACTTTGTCAAACTCTTCTCATTTATATGACCAAGATGGTTATACCATATCTCAGTGTTATATTATTCATTTGAACATGATTCAATATCTATTTCCTATACATGGTTTTCGTAATTTAATACATAAAAACTGTTATATAAATGAACCATATTATAAAATATGTTATCTTTATAAATAAAAGAAATTTTATTCCCAAACATGAAAATAATACCATCTATATTTAGAACTGGAATATAAATTATGTTCTTGGTAATAGTTGGTATATAATTTAAATCCCTTAAAACCAATATAATTACTATTGGAAATGAAAGGTGGTAGTCACCAATGGCTAGAGAAGCCAGCCTCGCACCATTAAAAGCTCCCAAATCCACCTCTCCTCTTGAAATCCTTTATAATATACTTGGTTCCAACATTTAAATATAAATGTGATCACCAAAATATTTATCTAATGCCCAAAGCATAAATGTTGAAATATTACACTCAATAATGAATGCACCTTTAGCTTCCCCTTGATTTTTTGTGTAGTTCTTATTCTAGTGAACTTTCTTTCCATATGAAAAATATACTACCTCCTTTTCCTTTCCCTACCTCTGGATATTCCTCTTATTGGAATGATGGTGCTCTATATATTTATAGTTGTTATTATTCTTGGGTCCCTGTTCCTTTTTATTCCTTTTCTTATTCACCATGAGGACCATGGGTTTGTCATACCACATGCCCTTATCCACTTGTAAAATCAAATTAAGAAGTTCGTAAATAATATTCTCATTATTTCTCATGTTATAATTAAAAATAATTTTGGAGAAGGTTTTGGGAAGTGAGTAAAGTATGATATATGTGTGAAAATAATCTGGGAATTTAATCCCAAAGATGTATAAACATTTATTATGGCCAATAATCTTGACTACAAGAGACCCAGCTAGCATAGAGTCTCCAAGCATATTTTTAAGAAAAACATTGGAGATCTCATATCTCTCTTGTCTCTTCTTCTCTTGATAGAGATCTCGAAGGTGATACATCATGCTCTACACACCCATGTCCTCATGTTGCTTCAAGAACTGATTATTCATGGATTATAGCATGAAAAATTAAACATCTATAACATTGTTCAAATGTTTCTTATAGAGAGAAAACTCTTCCTTACTAGCCTCATTACAAGGCGCATTAGAAATAGGTTTTTACATCACATATAATTTCCTTTCATTGAATAAGATAATGTAAAAGTTCCTTTTCTACTCTTAGAATTTTTTATCGGTGAGAATATTATCCTTATCAAGTATTGATCACAGTGATGTGTTTAAAGTTACCATTATTGCTATTTATGCAAATAAATGATCATATATTTAGTATTTTATCAGATAAATTTTACAAAAATAAATAAATATTATATTTATTGATCTCCCACTATTTATAAAAACCTAATACACCTCACCATTGGATTCATAACATTTTACTTCATTGAAATTCTTGGGGAAAGGATCGATATTTCCCTTCTCATTACCCCAACTTTGTTTGGTCTAGAAATTTGAAAGGTTTTAGGTAATCATTCCGAATTCCAACTGTATTAACTCATAGTTCTTTGATCTGTTGATTAGAATCTGTAATCCTAAAATCCTTATGTTGGATTTCCTCAACTCTTTATTCTCAGTTACAAAAATTACTTATTTGGCAGTCAAAATTTGATGTGAACCAAGTTATGTCAACCCAAAACATCATGTTATAATTCCCTGTTAATTTAAATCACCCCAAATTGGGCTGGTCAATCACTTTGAACTGTGGTTTTATTTTAACTAATGTAGTGTAAGTCTATACTGAATTTATATTTATAATTGAGGTATTTTATCTTTTATGCATAAATTTATAATTATTATCTTTAGTATATGATTTTTAATATTACATGTATTTTTATAAGTTATTAAACATGTATTAGATAATATTTATGCATAATATATTTTGAATTTTTATTAATTCATTAACTCATGTGATTGTGAAAAAACATCCATAATGAAATAAAAATAAAACTTGAAATAAATAAAATAATATAGTGGTATGATCATTATCTTTTGCTAATGGTAAGTTTATCTAGAAAATGATCAACTAACCACCAACCATGGGAAAGAAACCTTAAACTAGTTATGATTTGTATTAAATTTTTCCAACTATCCACCTATATATCACTCTTAGATTGGCTTCACCACAACTCCAAAATTGAACCACCTCCACTGGATTGGGAGCTCTATCTATTACAAATAATTTTACTCACACATAGCTGAGGGGAAGAGTTTTACATAAAAGAAACCATGGGCATAAATACCCTTACATAATAAGAGGAGAGATGGAACATAGGCCAAAATTTTAATTTAATAATAAATTAATTAAAACCGATCACATATAATGATCTGGTCTAGGATCATGATCATCTATATGTATGCTACAAATTACACATTTAATAAAATTAACCTTTAATTCTTTATCACTCTTCTTTAGGATAATCATGTTCAAATAAATTAATTATCTTCTTTATTTAATAAATTATTTTATATTAATTCTCATCCTAATTTCTATTATATTCTCATCCAACATAATTTTAAACAAACTAAATAAATTTATTTAAAATTAGCTGTGTACAAAAAATATAACTTGGAGGAAACTCAATGAGTACCAATCCGAACTAACCAACATATATTATACTTGTATACTGTTTACTCTTGTGATATGTGGAACAAAACACCTATGAAGTTATTTCATGATTTTTACAATCAACTTAATGATTACACAGATTACATGATTTTTTATCACATGTTTTTATTCAATGCACGCATAATAATAATTATAACATGACTATACAAGATATGACAATCTAAAAATTATACAGAAATTAATTAAAAATTTATATATATTAGTACCCATCACATAGAATTTAATATCAACTTAATGAACACAAAAAATAACATATAGTTAAAGTTTACATAGTATAATAATTTAATTTTAATTCTTGGCAAAAAAATTTAATTACATGGTGTGTACAAGCTGGCTACACAACGTATACTTCTCTCACTATATATCTGAGGAACACACCTAGGGACTCAGTGTGTAACTTTTATTTAGAAAAATCTAGATTATATGATGATTACGTGGGATACACATCATATGGTCTCCAAGTTATATGTTCACCAGTTAGGTAGGCCGTGTGAGAAGATATATGGACCATTTATGACTAAAGGAATAGACATTGTGTACCAAATTTACATGATATGTACTCTGGTTGACCATGCTCCAGACCAGCCTGGTCAATACATAATGTATAATTAAATGTATACTGTGTAATAAATTCACATTCCTTGAATTATTTTTAAATTAATTCTTTATGAATTAAACACTAGTACACAACATATACCTCTGGGTTACACAGTGTGTACTCTTATGTTATCCGGTTAGATTCCTCAGCACCTCCAGATGAGTTCTTTGTATTTATTTCACTCAAAAAATTAATATATTTGATTATATTTATAAGAAACAAAGAGGAAGAATCATATATCACAATTTGGATTAAATAATGATTAAACTGGAATTGAAAACTAATTACATATGCATAACTCAATCAACGATCTTTAAATAATTATAAATAATTATGTGACCCACTATGAAACCACTTATAGGTTCTGGGCATAGTGGAAGCATATTATGAGTCATTCCCAACATCAATTTTTTTTCATGTTTGATGATCAATCCAAGATATACATGATAATAAATTTCAGGATCAATTAAATTGAATCAAAGAATACAGAAAATGGATAAAATGCCAGAATCAAAATGCAGGATCATCACATATTATTTATAATTAATTTAGGCAATTAAAGAATTACCTTATGAGAAAATATTTCTTTATTGATGTATATATCAATGTATATATGTTGTAAAATCATTGTGTTGTATGAATCAAGGTTATATTACCTCTAATGGTGATTACAAATGTTCCACAAATCTTTGAACATCACTATAAAAATCGTCAGATGCTAGCATGAGAGATCCCATATGTTTTATTGTTTTCCTTTGATGTCCTCAAGAATAAATTCCAAATTATTTTCTTTGATCTCTCTTGACTTGAGGGTGGAAGGTGGAGGAAGATCTATCTTCATTCTTGGGAGTGTTCTTGGAGAACGGGTCTCTCTAGGGATTTGAGAGGATTCTTCGAATTCGTAGTGCACAAAAAAACAAATGAATTGGTTCACATGAAAAAATATAATTAGGTTTATATACCACTAGGGTTAAAAATAAATAATTGAAAACGTTTCCTTTATTATTTATTTAATCCTTGTGAAACCCCATTTCTATATTAATAATATTATTACTATTTATCGACATACAGTAAACTCGTGAATTAAAATTAAAAATTATTTAATAAAATAATATTCAATATATATTATATCTCACCGGACCATTAAACTCAATCTTCCATTTCTAAACAATATTTATCAGACCTTGAATAATGAATATTTATTTAATAAATAAATATCACATCCATATATTTCAATAAATGACTAAATATAATATTCACTAAATTGAAAATAAACATTTATTAATTATTCTACTCACATAATACCCTCTCGAATAACTAGTGACATAATATATGTGATTAATAAAATATGAATAATTATTTAACAATTTTCCAGAATAATATTTATTCAAATTTTTGAATAATAAATAAATAATATATTAATTAACTCACATTTGGGATACACTTAGTGTGTGGCCCTCTAGGCCCCTTTGTTAGGGGCATTAGGTGAAACAACCTAAAGTACATGTCTAGTATATAGCAGCATGGCAAGGCACAAATAGAGAAACAAGTTAATGCAATGATGAAATAATACCTTACATATATTCTCACTATATAAAATAATCCCTTTATCATGATAAATCTAATCAAGCAGGTTGCATGCTGGTGTCATCAACCTATGTGCTCGATGTCTCTTTCATTGAATTTGAAAAAACTGAAGATGCCTATAAAACACCATGGAAATGTATTTATTTAAGCTATATAATTTCCATAAAGGTCCTAATATATCAAATTCTATTAAATAATATAAGGCAATTATCCTTTTCTCACCTTATTCATTAATGCAATATTACTCATGATCCAGTCAACGTATCCTACCTCACTGCAAAACTATGTTGCTACATTTTTCGGTAATGCATTAAATTATGTCACCAATAATAACCATTAATAACATTATTAAAGTCTAAGGGTCAATACACACATCTTAAAATAGGATCATCCAATGACACAAATAAACATAGATTTTTTACCGGTGGGTGTCTTTATCATAATATCCTACACTGGATATTACCAAGGGAGTACAACATGAGAAGATTCCTTAAATTCCTATGAGTCTCCCCCTTGATATCTTGAATAACTTATGACCCTAAAATGATTTAATCTAGATATATAACTTATATTTAATAATAATTTCTTGAAACTTATGGGTTATCATCATAACAGGGGACTGCTATGACATTTTAGTACAAAAACTACACTTAGTACATTATGACATGATAGGTTACATAGAAGAAGAATCATGATGTGATAATGAGTTTATTAATATCCAAAAATAAGAATATGGTTTATCATAAATTACATAGAATTTAGTTCTAAAATTAAAGAATATGACATTTAAATGACTACCTTTAGGAGTGAGTATGGCCATTATGAGTATCTTGGTATGCCAATTTGTTTGACCAATTCTCTAATAGTTATATAAATTATGAAAATGATATTACATGAGTACCTCAACTCATTTTTAGTAGTATTATAGGTCTAAATTTTATTTTACTCCAAAACCTTGGATGATCATGTGCCTCATTTGAGAGTAGTTCTGAAAATTTTGAGAAATAACCAGCTTCACATGAAGCTTTGAAAGTGTAATTTATAGATTTGAGAAGTAATTTTCTTGGGATACATGGTCTCTAAATAGGGTATTTTTGTTGATCATAATATAGTGATGTATGATATAACATGGGAGAAACCACGTAATGTTTTCAAGACACAAAGCTTCCTTGGATTGGAAGGGGTATTATTATAGGTTCATTAAATATTTATCAAATCCAACTTCTCTAATGAATGATTTCAATTGGAAGTTAATTTTTTAGGGTATGTTAAATGTCAAAGTTATTTTGATGTGTTGAAAAATATTTTTACTTATGTTCTAGTTTTGACTCTTTCAAAGGACATCCATGGCTATGTGTTCTTTTTGTGATGCATCTAGTTCAGGTTTGGGATGTGTCCTTATCTAGGGTGATTAAGTGGTAGCCTATGGTTCCAGATAGCTTATGACACATTATTAGAACTACAAAAACTATGATCTTTAACTCTCAGTCATGATTCATGATCTCAAGAGTTTATGGTGTTACCTTTTTGGATAATGGTTTACCATTTATCCTAACCAAAAAATATTTAGTTACATTTTCTCTCAAAATGACTTGAATCTACAATAGAGGCATTGGGTGAAGTACCTATAGTAGTTTTATTTTAACATTTATTACACCCTAGGTATGGAAAATTTCATTACTAATGTATTGAGTAGAAAAATTCTAACCCAAGATCTTAAAGAATCATCAGAAGAGTAGAATATAATGGTTATCTTTGCTTAGTTACATTTGGGAGTTTAGGAGATTGTGACCAAGGTTGTTTAAAAAAAATTCTATTGACCACTAATATTCACGAGATGATTCTATAATATTAGTAGATATATAATGAATTTTAGGGCATTAGGTACTCTCTTTATAGTGGGAGACCATTGGTGAGTTTCCATTCTATTTAGAGATAATCCTATGTTTCTAGAATTGATAAGTTGTACCTTTGCTTTTGAGAAAGGCTATGATAGAAAATTTCCATAATTCCATTTGGGTAGTGAACCCTGGAACTACATACATTTTATATGATATATAGAAATGATTCTAGTTTATAGTAATGAGATGAGACATCCTAGTTTTTTTTCTCATTATCATACTTACCAACTGGTTAAATATGATCACTAGAGATCTTCAGGTCCGCTTCATCTTCTTCCAATGAAGAATTGAAAGTGGGATGATATTTCTATGGAATTTTTTGTTATGTTTTCACATACCCTTTAGGTAAAAAATGTGGTATGGGTTATGATTGATAGTCTAAAAAAATTAAATCACTTTATACCAATTCTTGATACAACCAAAGTTTATAATTTGGGAAATATATCTTTGAAAGTGATTGTTCATTTTTATAGAATTACTTTTGATATTTTCTCTGATAGGGATCCTCATTTTAATTCTCATTTTTTAGGTTCCTCTATTTGGAAATGGGATCTTAGATTTTTTTGAGCAAGGAATATCATCTGGAGATGGATGGAAAGACAGAACAAACTATAAATATTCTTGAAGACATGATATGTTCTTGTATTCTTGACTTTGTCAGAGCTTGGGATATCAATTTTGGACTCATTGAGTCTACCTACAAAAATAGTTACCAGAACATTATTAGGATGGATCCTTTTGAGGCCTTGTATTCCCATCTGTATAAATCTATATTGTGTTGGTTAGAGACTCGTGAAGCTTCCTTTTTTGGACCAAGTTCGGTCAAAATGACGATAGTGAGAATTCAGTTGATTCATTATATAATGGTAATGTAATAGAGTCGGTATAAATCTTATGATGATATTAATCAATAACCATTATAGTTTTTTTCTTGTTACCGAGTGTCTTTGAGAGTTTCACCTTGGTTGGGTCACCAACATCTTGAGAAATTTGGAAAACATACACTGTGATTTGTGGGTTGTTTTGAGATTATTATGTGTACGGGGAAGGTGTATTATCATTTATAACTTCCACAAAATTTTACATTAACACATAATATGTTGCATGTATCACATCTTGGGAAGTATCTTTCGGACCCTTATCATGTCTTGAGTTATGAATATCTTGATCTTGAACCCAATATAATCATGATAGTGTATCCATTCTAAATTATTGATTCTTAAAAAAATTTATTTTTAGGAAGTTGATACTTTTGTTCCATGTGTTATGTTGTAATGGTTATAATTCACATGAGACTTGGGAGCATGAGGCACTGATGAGGGAGACGTGGCATCATCATTTTAAAATGGAGTTTTCTTAACAGGATTTCCAGGGAGAGAATGTTTTTATGGTTGAATGGTTGTAAGATACTGTAGTCTTACTTCATTTACTTATTGACTCTTATTTTTATTCCTCTTTGGTTGGGTATTAGCTTGGGGTGTTTTAAGTTATATTTGGAAAATGTTGTGAACTTTTTGGTTAGTAATCTATTGGTGAATGATTTGAACAAACCGTACACCCCACTAGTGAAAAACATGTACCCTAAATTATATGGGGAGCATATTTGGAACATGGTTTCCAAAAATATGTAGAAACCCAAGGGAAAATGTGTTACTAAAATAGTATGGGTTCATGGTTATGGGGAATGGTTTGTTTAACCATGCAACCTCATACAGTTTACTGTCCACACATGTATTTAATCCCCCAAAAAATATTTTAAAATCCCAGTACCCCCTAGTTTATCCCACAATCACCCTATTTTTACCCAAATAAAATTACATGGTCCTTTAAGGTTTCCAATAAGTGAAATTGACTCATAAAGAACTTTTTATTTATGGATCAATGCTCTGGTGATTGCATTAGATCACCTCTAGGTAGGTGAATCTCCTCTCTTTTGTTTTATCCCGATCTACCATTCTCCCCACCTTAGTGAGTGATATATCACGATGTTATTAATGGATCTAATATCAATTTTTTATGTATCTAGATTCAAATTTTTATTCCTTGATATCATTTTCATTCATTCTTCATTGTTATTCCCTATTATAAGTGTTGATCATTTGATCTCATTATTAAAGTTAGGTGGTTCCATAAGGGTTTAACCTACAATTGAAACCCTATATTGATTGATCTATGGATTTAAAATAAGTTTTTAATTAATTTTAAAACCCAAATTTGATTTTATATGATGTGTTATTTGAAAAAGGAATTGAAAATGTGAAAAACCCCCAATTTTAATGAAATTGAAACTTTTTCGTAGTTTTTTTTAAAATGAATGATTGATTTGAAAAGTTATTTGATGAAATTATTGATTGTTGATTCTTGAAATTTTTTTCTTAAATTTAAAGATTATTTGAAAGAGCATGAATTTGGTGAAAACCTATGATTTGGTTTTGAAATGAATTTTCATGTTGAGAACTAAATCATGAAAAACAAAAAATTAATAATGAAAATATTTGAAATTATTGATTTTACCATGATTTATTGATTGATTTTTTAAGTACAAGTGAGCCATGATATTTAATAGGTTATTAGGAAAAGCATGTTTGGAATATGACTCCTTATAAATGGATTGAAAATTAAGACACTCACTAAACCAAGTTCTGTGTGATTTCTTGTAATGGGTCCCCTTAAAGGGATATTGATTTGAGTGAGAACACATACCTTGAGCTATGTTGATGAATGAAAAGCATGAGAATCCAGTACCTAGAAACTAACATACCGTATGGACTATTTGAAAGATTCATTTATTTATTTTATTGGACTTTATTAAACATTACATTGATTTTAGAACTATTTTATTTCTGATAACTATTTATATATAAGTGTTTTATATGAAATGTTCATTTAAGTTGGTTTTTATATAACTTCCTTCTTTTTTATTTGAAAGATTTTTTTTAAAAATATTCAACTACCATGAAATTCCTTTTAAAATTTAAATTAAAATAATAAATGTTTTATTGTTATGAAATTACTTATGGAACAATTGTGAGACCATAATGGGATGTTTATCTCACACCTTAACTTTTCCTTAGGGTGTTTGTAGATTATCTTTTTAAAAGTCCAATAAAAGTTAAATATCCACTTAGAGTTGGTAGATGTTTTTGATCCTTGGGACCCAGGGTGATGGGGGTGACATGTGGGGATGTAATCCAAGTGTTACTTGGGATGTATGAGCTTTTATTTTAGAAGATTTTTTTGTCCTTGATGATGTATTATTTGGATTTTTTTCATATTTTTTTTGGTACTTTCTCCCTAAAGAGTGTTGGCATACCAACTTGTATATTTTATCTTCTTCTTTTTTTATGGAAAAAATGTTCCCACTTGATTCTTGTATGATGCCCAGTGGTAGTCACTAACTCATGTGGATCAAGAACTCCCTTCATTCTATATATAAAGTATCTTAGGTATAAGTGTAATAGGGTTTCTAAGATGGTTCATGACACTTATTTTTTGAATTTTACAAATATCATAAATTACAAAAATTATTCAAACAACTCAAATCAAATCATGTCATAAGGTTTTATTAAAAACAAGTTTGAATTGATGTTTACAAATATAAATTCAAAACAAAGGGTTATTTAAAACATTCAATTTTTATCAAATTGATCATAATGTAACAATTAGATCCAAGGTTTTTCATTATTGGAAATGGAGGGTATTTTGTGTTTGCTTTAAATATAATCTAGGGTTGATCAGAGATTTTTCAAGAAAATATATCTTACTGTGAAGATGGATTTAGTATTGAAGTTGGGTTTATTCCTGAGATTTTTTTCAAAATTTTATTGGTAAAAATCAGGAGGATGAAGCAGGCTTCACGAAAGGTGGCTTTCTAGAATTAAATCATTATTAATATGGTAAAGGAATGATTTTCTTGAAGAATGGGGGTTTTTTAATACATAGTTCTGTAAAAGTTTGACCTTTAAAAAGGTATGGATCTTCACGAATGCGTGATGGGATGATGATGTTCTTTGTGACTATGAGAAGCATTGTGAATGTGCAATGGAATGACTGTAACTATTTAAAACTATGAGAAGATTCTAAAACAGGTTAAATATCACTGGATATTTTTGAATATAGAAGCTTCATGATCACATTTGAATAGGTTCAAGAAAAGGTTACCAGGAGCATGGGATTTTTGTGAAGGGATGATCTTATAAATAGGTGACCACAACTACATTGTTTGACACAAAGATAACTAGAGAAAATCCCGAATTTATATGAATTATTAATGTATATGAGATTTATAAATCAAGAATTCTATGTGATATTGAGAATTGTGAAAAGACTAGTCAATTATTGATCTATTCTAAGGGTTTTCCGAAAATGATTTTCATGATGAATGAGAGTTTAATGAGGGATTAGTATTTTGTAATTTCTGTCAGTATTATGAAGTCAATTAGATTTAAAAAGGTTGTAATATTTGTGAATGTTAGGATATCTATGAAATTATTTGGGTTTGTGAATGCTGGTATTTCTTTGAAACATAAAGGGGGTTTTGAAAAGGGAGGGAGATTCATGAATAGTAGTGTTGAAAATTTGGTTTTAGTGAACAACGATTTCTAGTGGATTAACTCTAGACTATGGTGGAAGAAGAGTCTAATTTTTTTAGGATAAAATACATAAATTCCCAATAAAATTATGTGAAATTCAAGTTGTTAAACTGAGTAATACATCACCAAATATAGTGAGCTTGGGGGAGTCGACGAAAGTGTTCCGAGGGAGCCAGTGTGGTGTCCCTAAAATATTTTAAGGACAGTGTGCCTGACATAGAGTGACTGTGTCTAAACCTATGTATTCCACAATAACTATTGAAGCTTAGTGTATTTTGGCATGAATGTTACACTGTTGAATTATTCTCCTTGGACTAGACGTTATATGTGAACCATGAAAAATTATTATATTATAGGAAACATGTTATCGGAGTTTGATTTTTTCCACTATTGTTTTCATGGAGAATTTAGTGAATGTTTGTTGAGTAACCCTCTTTAATGGAAGAATATTCCAGATTTAGAAGAACCAGAGGAGATATTATCTAATATAACTTTGTATGGAAGTTATTTTTTCCACTAGTCAGGGGATTTTGGTCAGTGATGTGACAGGACTTTCTATGATTAAAACAGAAAAGAAAATTCTTGATGCAGATTCCAATGAAAAAAAGATCTTACTATATCACTTTTTGAACAAATCTATTTAAAGGTGATGAGTTCACTATATAAAATTTAATATGAGATAATATTTAAAATATATATGAAGGTGATAAAAAATTAAAGGAGGACAAACTTCAAGTCTTGCATAATCGGTTTGCTGATATGGAAATGCATCCAGATGAAAAATCAGATAGATTCTTTAATCACATAACTGAATTTATTGGAGATATTAGAGGAATTAGGGAATAAATTAAGGATATTTAAATTGTTATGAAAATACTAATAAGTCACTCATATATATAAAATCTAGAAGTTTTATCTCTTGAGAAAATAGATTTGTCTAAGCTCTCTCTTGATGACCTACTACACAGTCCGTAGTCTTATGAAATGATAGTCATACTAGAATATGTATCCACTCAAGTAAGAAAATAAATGGAATTAAAATACATGTAAAAGAATGATATTTCATGAGTACGTGGTGATTAGGAAAAAGAAATTATTTATCTTTTTTCAATAAATTCAAAAGAGGAAAATGGATATTGGAATGTAAGATTCTATTGGATTTTTTTTTCTAGTGTGGTAAAGTAGGGCACATTTACTCTCAATACCCATTGAGTTTTTATGATATAGAAATTGAAGCATAAATCATTTAGGTTCCTCAGAATTGTTTTTATAAGAAATGATACTTGAAATCAGAAACTAAATTTTAGATAAAGATATTCTTCTACATAGATGAACAAGATGAAAATGAATTTTTGGAGGATATAGAACTAGAGTTTAAATATGAACCTAAAGCATCCATGATGTATACTATTGGAAATGAAAAACCTATAAAAGATAAATATTACTAGTTGCTTTGTTTTTTTATCTCACAGTGGAACTTGGGGGTGTTCTTGATGAGCTTGGAAATCAAAGAAATGGGAACATTAAGAAGAGATCTATACTGAATAGAGTCTTCAATGTATATTGATCTTCTTAAAGTAGAACTTGATTGATAAGAAGTGGAGGTAGAATAACATGTTACAAATATTGAAATATCATAAGTGGTTGTGGAATTTTAAATTAGGATTGAATAGTAGGAAGAATTCATCAATGAATTTACATCAAGACTTGAGGAAAAGGATAAGAGAGGCAAGTGAATTTAAGAAGAAGTGGTTACTCTATAAAGTAAATTTAAAACTAAATCAAAATCAAGGAAAAAAAGAAAGAATCACAGTTTGGATTATTCTTAGATAAAGACCAGATAGAAAGATAAAAATGTGGTTATTAAGGAGTAGAGAAGGCCTTGAATAATCAGAGATCCATAATTATGGGAAAACGTGGAACTGGTTGTGATATAGAAACATTAAAGGTTAGAAACAGGATGATGCAAAATAAATGAAATTAGAAATTTGTACATATCATAAAGTCACATGATGTACTAACAAATAAATCTTAAAATCAAACAAAAAAAAGTTAAAAATTATCCTCAAGTATCTTGAGAGGATCTCCAGTCAAACACCTTTACAAAATAATGTTACATGAGAAGGAATGGAAGTGAGAATACATTTCCTCTTATGAAATGTCGATTCCGTGTCTTTCTAGGTCATACCAACTCTTATTATGAAGAGGCAAGTAACTATCTAAATGTAGAATCTCCTGGAAGTCAACAAAGGATATTGATATCATATCCTTCGTCATATATAAGAAATAGTTTCTGTGGATATTTTTTTCTCTATTTTTTAAAAGGTTGGGGCCGAAGTCTCATTTTATTATTAAATCAAAGACATAATTTTGTCTTGATAGAGGGAGACCCATTACATAGCTCAAAGGCCAAAGGCCAAGTGGACTGAATACAAGTCTTGAATGCCTATTTTTTGGCCCAAAGGTCCCTTCAGTGAATAGTTCTTCTACAGTGCCTCCTAGAGTCCCTCCGCTACTAGAATTACTACTATAGTAGCACATCTACCATAGTGACACCACTACTATAGTCTACCTTTGCTACTGTGTGGGAACAATACCTATATAACTAAGAGATAAGTAAGTACTTTTCAACCAAGAAGAGTTACTCTTCAAAATTGGTATTCTCCTTTGGAAGCGAAATATGAGTATGTTGAATCCATGCATATTGGAAATATATCATAAAACACATCATTTTCCTCCTCTCAATTAGGTATCTCATGGAGGGAAAATAAGAAAATCAAGAAATCCAATCTTGCAGAAATAGCCCTCAAAGCTATAAAGAACAATTTCACCTAGATTCTTGATAACATATAACCATCCCACATAACTAGAAATGTAGATTTTTTGAAGATTGTTAAGAAAAGGGTTTAGAGAATAATAAGATTCTACATTGATGGTGATTTAATGATCAAAGTAAGTGTTACTATAGAAATGAAAAATAATGAATTGGGGTAAACTAAAGTTCTCTATATAGAAAGTTTGAGACACAATATCATAAGTTTGAGTCAATTTTGTGACTCAAGACAAATAGTGACATTTAATTAGAAGGGGTTCACTATTAAAGGAAAGATATTTAGTTATCTCATGAAATCATATAGAACAAATGTAGATTTATACTAGGTTAATAGTAAAGAGAACACTTGTTACTTAAAATTTTAAGAATAAAATAACTTATGGAGTCAAATTTTGGGTCATATTAACTAACAAAGCATGGAACACATATCCAAAATTACAATTTTTGTTGTCATTCTCAATCTTGAGCATGATTTATAGAAGACATGTGACACATGAATGTGAGGGAAGATGGTAGGGATTTCATATTGACCAAAGAACAAAAGGGCATGAAATCTATTTTATCTTATCTACACAGACATACGTAGTCTAATGAATGTGGAAGACATAAATTGAGAGAGGTACTTAATTATTTTTACTTATGATTATAGTATAATGAAATATGTTATGAACCTATATATGGAACAACTAGTTCGTGATATCATGTGGAGTTATCATCGAGGAGATGAGAATAAAAATTACCTCACAAACAAGATTCAATGATCAAAAAACCGAAGAGAATACACATCCATTGAATTTCAAAATTATCTTGAAAAACATGGGATAAATTATGATGTGTTTAGAGTGAGAACTGCTAAAAAATGGGGTTTTTGAATTTAGAAATAGACATGTGAACAATATGGATAGAATTATGCTGATTGAGAGTCATGTTTCACATAATTGTTGGAAAGAGTTTGTTCAAGTAGCGGTGTAAACTCAAATTCGAATAGGGATTTTTATGGGAGAAACCAAGACACTGTATGATGATGACATATTAAAATACTAAAATATTGTAATAATTGAAAAAAATTTTGGGATCACAAAATGATGATGATATAGAAGAAGAATCAGAAGTGGAAAAACACTATAAAAGAAACTCTATCAGAACATCATAGGAAAAATAAAATAGAAAAATTTGATCAATCAAACATCATTGGGGATTGTAAAGCACCTAAAAAAACAAGGGGAATGAGAATTAAAGCATATTCCTCCTTTATATCGATTATAGAACCAACCTCATCTGAATAATCTATGAAGGATGAATCATGGGTTAAGTACATGAATGAAGAATTGGACTAGATTGATAAGAACTATACATGAGATCTTGTTAAGAGACCACAAAATCACAATGTTGATGGAATAAATTGGATCTTTAAAATTAAATTCGATGAGCATGGAAATGTGATAACAAAAAAGGCACACCTATTTCATAAAGGTTATACAGAGATTAGAGACATTGATGTTGAAGAAAAGTTTTCTCTAGTAGTCATACTGGAGTAGATCAGTCTTTTCCTTTACACGAGAATTCAATAAGAGTACAAAGTTTATCAGATGGTTTTTAAAATGGAATTATTAAATATTGTTCTTGAAGAATACTTATACATTGAAAAAATAGTGGGATTTCTAATTGGAAGTGATCATATGAAGGTTTTCAGATAAAATATAGATCTTTATTGTCCAAAGAATTGAACACATGTGTGGTATTATCAACTGGATTCCTATCTGAAGAAGCTAGAATTTAAAAGAGTTAGATTTGACCATCATATCTATGTGAAGAAATTTTAGAAAGACAAATTTATAGTGATTGTGTATGAAAATAATATTATTGTTGGTAGAAAAAGGAAAGGGTCAGTGGAAGAGTTTTCTAATGACATGAAATTAGAAATTGAAATGTCTTTTATTGGTGAAATCCCACACTTCTTGTGGATTGAGGTGATTAAAAATATGGATTACACCTTCATTTCTTATAAAACATATAAAATTGATCTCTTTAATAAATTCAACATGCATGACTCTAAACTAATTTCGAATCTGACCGTGGTTGGAAAATATTTGGAAATCATGAGGATGAGACATTTGTGGATCCCACCATATATAAGAGAATCATTAGAAGCTAATTATACCTGATTGAAACATGACCATATATCATCTTTGAAACATGCTTAACATATCACTTTCAAATTAATATTAAGGAAGATCATTTGGTGGTACTTAAAATAATCATGAGTTATATTCAAGGTACTCTCAATTTTGGTATATACTTTGCAAGGGAAAGAAATAATAAACTATCAACATTTTCTGATATTTTCTGGTCTTGAGGTGTGGTGGATAAGAATTCCACAATTTGTAGAGAATTATTCCTTGGAAAAAATGTGCTGGATGTTTTAGTAAGAAACAAGAGATAGCTTCTCTTAGTATGGATAAAGAAGAGTATATTTCTACTACAAAGGCATGAGCTCGGCTATTTTGGATGAGGAAACAATTTACTAGTATTGGTGATGAGGTGAAATAGCCGATGGTGATTCATTGTGACAAAAAGAGTGTGATTTATATTACTAATAATACAATTTCACACTCTCATAAAAAACTTATTGAGATAAGATATTGATTCATAGAATAAAAATTTGAAGAAGTTGTGAATAAAATGGATCATGTTGGAACTGATGACCAAGTGGCTTATATTCTGACTACGACATTGGCATCATATATGTTTGAGAAAAATTTATTGAACCTCATTGTTCATCCTCCTCCCAATTTCTGAGGATGTTATGGTTATTACCCTCTCCCAGGTTGTATTAACTATTTTAATCTGTTTGTGGATGTGGTGCAGGTCTATAGGGGAGATACAATCCATAGAGATTTTTTAGCACCAAGTGCTAATAAAAGTTCAATGGATTTATTGTCAATGGAGGAGATGAGTGAAATTCAATGAGTGGTTGGTTTGAAGGATTGGTTTCTAGATTAGTTAGTAGTCTTGGGAGGAATGAACATCTATTTTTTAACACTTTTTTTACAATGGTATTTGATCACATAGAATTAGAGTGATGGATGAGGTATTTCATGTGTTATAGGTTTTTGTTCAAGTTTGGTGTTTTTATTGAATTTATCTATATACATCCAACAAACCCAAAGGGTGAGATTTTTGGAACCCAGATTTTTCATTACTGAAATGGAGCATATTTTGTGTTTATTATCAATTCACACTAGGGTTGATTAGGGAGTTTTCATGATAAGATATGTAACAATGTATATTTATTTATTGATGAAGGTGGTGTCATTTCCCTGTGTTTGTCATTTTTTATGACAAAAATCAGGAGGAAGGAGAAGGCTTCATGAAATGTGGATTTCCCACATTAACTCTTAATTAATATGATAAAGGAATGAATTTCAAAAATAATAGGTTTCAAAAATACTATGTTCCAGGAAAGTTTTAGCTTCTCGAAGCTATGATGCTTAGAGAACGTGTGTTGGGATGACAATATTCTTTGCAACTATGGGAAGCTTCGTAAATGTGTGATGGGATGATGGTAAATATTTGAAACTATGATAAGCTTCAAAAATAGCTTAAATTTAATTGGATATTCAAGAGTAGAGGAGATTCGTGATAATGAATGAAGAGGTTCATGAAAATTCCATTGGAATCATGGAATCTTCACGAAGAGATGAGCCTATAAATAGGTGGCCACACCCACTTCATTTGACATGAATATAATTTGAGAAAAGGATAAATCACTTTGAATCTGTGAAGGCTGGGAGGTTCTCAAAAAAAGAATTATATGAGATCTTGAGCATCAAAAAAATATTGGTTAAGTATTAAATTATGCTAAGGAAATTTGAAAAGGGATTTTGATGATGAATGTGAGTTTCATGAGGACTTAGCATTCTATGAAGAATGTAAACTTCATATAGTCAATTATCTTCACAAAGGCTGTGATATTTGTGAAGTTTGGGTGCTTCATGATTTTATGTGGGCTCATGAATATTGGTATTTATTTGAAACATAATGAGGGTTTCATGAAGGTAGGGGTCTTCACGAATATTAGTTTTGAACATTTGGTTTCAGTGAATAGTGATATCTGGTGCATTAACTCTGAAATATGGCGTAAGAAGAGTATCATTATTTTTGGGACAAATACTTAAATTCTCAGTCAAATGATATGATCTTTATGTCATTAAACTGATTAAGACTTCATCCAAAGTAGTGAGTAAGGGGGATTTGATAGAATTGTTCCGAGGGAGGTAGTGCACTCTCTCTAAAATCTGGTAAAGGTAGTGTTCCTGGAACAAAGTGTCTATGTCTAAAAAATTTTATTCCACGATAACTTATGAATTTTATTGGATTTAGTTATGACCAACACAATATCAGTGTATTCTCATTAGACTATACCTTAGTTGTGAACCAAGTAAAACAGTTGTGTTGTCTCTCTGCATGTGAATGTTTAATTATTGCAGGATTCCATTAGAAAGATTTAATAATTTCTTACCAATGTGGGAACAAGATCCATCAATTTAAATAAAAATTTGACACCCATATTCACCCCTCCCCTCTTAAGGAATTTTGGGGTCCTAAAACAACAACAGTACATGGATAAATAGAGTAGATGAATTTCAATTTTTTTGGTTCATTCTATCTATTCACACTATCAACTAGATGTATCATGGGGAATTGGACATTGATAATGTGATTGAAATTATTAGTGACAATATTTCAAAGGTATTTATAAAATATACCCTTCTATAGAATGAAGTGGGGGAAATTTTGAGGAAGCAATTTTTTTAAATGGGTGGGGAGAATGTAACACCCCTTATTTTAAGAAATATCTTTTCAATTTAAACTATATTTATTTAATTTTAATTTTTTTTCAATTTTTCAAAAGAATTAAACATTATTAGAAAATAAGTCATACAATATATGAATCAAACTAATAAAACATCATTAATTCATATTGAAACATTATAATAAAAATATATGAAACTTATTATGATATACCAAGTATTATTAAATACCATGGATTATTACATCTATTAAAAGTGTGTGAATGAAAATCAACCAATAAAAAATAATAATAAGATCTTTTACACTAGGATATACCTTGGATCATGTTCCCCATTGAGGATCACCATTCGTAGAACTATTCCTACAACTATAAAGAACAACATAAAAGGAGAAACCATGTTGTTAAAGTTAAAATAAAAATTAATAGAATGTGATGTGTGATTTAAGAGGTAAGAATGAAATGAATTTATTGTTGGAACTGGGCGTGCGGCGGAAGCCCCAAACAGGTGGGTTTTAAAAATTTTCCACCGACGTTTGGTGTGAACTTGCCGACGTCGGTGAAGAGAAGCCCAGTCAAAGCTGAGGACCACGCGTGAAGTGTTTTAAGCACAAACATAAACCGTAAAATACCTGGTTTAGATCCGAAGCTACGCACGACATCTTCTCGTCATTGGCGATCGCTGCTCGAAGAATCCGAAGCCGAATTCCTCTAGATCGTCCACGCGTGCTTCAAGGATTCTGCGGGAGCGTTGTTCTTCGTAGTCCGGGTGCTAGCGCGGATTACCGATGATGTCTTCGACATTCCAACGATCACCGCATCACTTCGCTAGCGATACCCGAGAGAGAGCTCCATCCAAGCTCCTTGGCACCAGAGCATCTCTCTCTAGAGTGTGGGAGAGAGAAGAGGAGAGATAAGATCCATAAATAGTGTGTGGAAAATGCCCCTCCTCTTCTATTTATAGTTCATAATTAAAATACCTGGTATCATCTCACCGACCCCCGAATACTTAACACACTATCAATGACATTTATGACTACTACACTGAGTCATAAATATTATTAGAATTTACTTGTAATATTTTAAAATATATTACATCATAATAATTGAGTCATTAACTCGACTCATCGCTCCCATAAATATTAATTGAACCTTGAATAATTTAATATTCGATAATTAATATTTTTTCATGTATTTACTTAATAAACCATAAATACATTTAATAAATAAATTCAATACTCATTATTCTAAACTCGAATAATATGAATTTATTTATTGCGTTGGTGATTGTTTGGCTTTGGAAAATTCATGGACCCTTGTGGCGGGGCCCATCATGTCCAAAAATCCTATTTAACTGAATAGGGTTGATCCTTGAATACACTATTGTGTGTGACCCTCTAGGCCCTTATTTTGACAGCCGTGAATAGTATTCACAGACCAAGAGCGGGATCTAGCAACCCATCATGGCCCCTAAAGAAATAAGGATTGTCACAGCAACGACAACCAACCTACGAACATGCACTATGTAATATAATCTCTTTGTCTATAATATCTCATAAAGCACGACGCACTCATGTGTCATCGCCCATTTATTGCTTTATAGTTTGTTGATTTAACTGGAAGGATTTACCCTTGACTGCCATGTCCATGGTCTTATAAAGGTAATACCATCCATATCAACATGGCCTATGATATATTACTTCCATAACCCGGAAGCGAAAAATCCTTTCTTGACCATTCAACCAATGCCATGCCACCAACGATGAACCCGACACAAACTACCTCACTACGACTTCATCACCATGGTTTTTGTCTTGCATCAAAGTACATAATCAAGTGACATACATTGGTAATGATCTCAATTCAGGAGACCATTACACATGATCATAGATAGGAATATCCAATGACACACGAAACATGTGGTGTTTCTATTGGCAGGTTAGTCCCCATGATCTCACTACTAGAGATCACCAAGTGCGAACTTCATGAGAAGAAGTCTCAATGATTATGAGCCCCAACACTTGATGGTCAGACATCTACTATGTCCAATTAGTAAGATGATTCTAGAACACAGAACATATACTTAAGATTAATGTCATAGTATCTAGAGGTTCTCATTATAGCCTGGGAACTGCTATAACCTTTCGATACGAAAATTAATATTTGGACATTACCATTTCAATAGTGGATGCAGAAAAGTATACACTATAATGGTAAGATGACATCATGCATAGTTAACTCTATACACGATGTGGTAATCAAAAGCACATAATAGTTGGGTCTAGGGCACCCACTATTTCAACACTCCCACTTTCACTAGAGCCAACTTGCTAACCAAACTTGTTAGCTACTCACATGATAAGCATCATGTTTCTGCTGAGTAAAGTCCTTAGATACTGGGTCCACCACGGTTCCACCGCATGGATTTTCTGCTATAGCGACCTCATCTCTTTGAGTAAAACATCTCAAGAGATGGTATCCTGTGTATATCCCTTTTTTCCACTGTTATAACTTGACATCTTGGCTAGTATTAATATCATAATTTACATTATGATAATATTTTTCTCACCAGGTGAAATTCTAAGAACTGGAAGAAATCATTGCATTTAATTTCTTCTTAGATATCTTAGAAGCTGCAATGTACTCGGTCTTGTCGGTATGGCCACCACTGGATGACATGATCTTGACTTGCTCATCGTCTTTAGCCTAACTACAATACTAGATCACATTTATCTATAGAAGAATAGTTTGTATCCCCAAAAACTAGTATCCTTTCTTCTCCACTTACCAGGTACATATCTTTTGTACTTGCCGAAGTACAATTAGATTGTTCTGACTACATCCCTTGTAGTGCTCCTGGATATAACTGATATTTTCCTATTGTAAAATATACCTTGGAAATATCAGTTTTTGTACATATTATGGCATACGTAATTGATCCATCGCTCCGACGTATGGATTTCAACTCACCGCATTTATCTCTTCCCATGTCACAGACATGTCAACATGGAGTGATTATGCCCTGTGACTTAGCAACAATTCATCTCTTGAATTGTTCCAACATGTATTTTTCAATACAATGTCACTATATGTACGATTGACTAGGAGAAAGCAACCAATAGATCTACCTTAGTAGATCTTGTTCCCCATAACTTAGGATGCTACTTTAAGTCAATCATTGGAGAGTAAATTTTATTTTGGTCTTAACTAACTGTCAGACCAATGTTTGTTTTCCATATGTTACTTAACATATTTCTTATTGTAAAACCTTAGCGTTCCCACTAACCTCTGGTAGACACATGGAAAACATTTGTTTTAAATGTCTATACTATGATCATCTTTCTTACTTTAATCCTAAACCGGGTTTCAGTAACTTGCAACCTTTATTAGCATTATGTGATGTGACCATCCCTTTCTGGTTGCGTCGTATAGACACCATCCACAATTGGTGGTCATGACATCCAATGCTAAATAAATTGATCATAAATATTAGCTATGATATGTAAAATTCTAATGGATTTAGGCATGACAACTTGGTTAAACCAATTGATCCTTATTGGTACTAAGCTCGTACCATCCATGTATCAACTCACTTGAATACCCACCGCAATATTCAAAATAATATCCCCTTTTTTCACTTTGATACGTGGAATACATTAATTGAATTTTAGTTGGTCTTATCAATTTTACCTAATTGCCATATACTAATTAATTGTAGGAAATATTATTCACATTTAATAATAGATCACCATACATAGTGAATATAAAAACCATCACCATGGTTTTATCCTCCCTATACAGTATGTGTCTCCGGAACATACTCTGTTCCACATGCGCTTGTGGAACTAGATCCTATGACAACTACTTGTGCATTTTTAGCATTGACTAAACACAAGTCAATATAGCTACCACTATCTCTAATTGAGATGTGAAACCTTATATATAAGTGTAGTCTATTTCTTGACTACCTACTCTTCTATCCTAGGGATTTATGTAACATCCTAAACAACTGTTAGGATTATTACACTAAATGCACAATGTGTTTGTCTTGAAACATGTTTTTTTATGTCCTAACAAACTATTTACATCCAAACACATGTTCTTATGACATAATGGGTTTACATCATACTATGACTCATATGATATCCATTTTTCATTATAGTTGGAATATGGTTGTGAGATATCGCTGTTATTTGCAAAGCATTTTATGAAATATAATGGAAGTTTCTGCCAGTTCCAACATTGATATTACTTACATCAATACTTTGATGTATAAAATGTGTGTTTAGGAATTACTCAACGCTACATTTTGTTGATCAATATTGATATGTAAGACTTCATAATCAATCCTCTCTATTAAGATCAATGTTGTGATATCGATAAGGTAATGTGTGTTTAGAAATTGCTTCACACTACATTATCATGATTGATGAATGCTTGGTCGAGATATTCTTCAGTATCCCAACCCGAATCAACTCATATCTCCTGACCATGTAAATCCTTCACTTTGATATTCCTTAATTACTTAAAAGAATATTATGAAGTATATATACCTCTAGCTTATACTTGGAATAGTTCATACTTTCATGTTGAACTATTTCCAAAATATTTGTGACATACCTTTATTTCTAAAGGCTCCTTCATCCAAACTAAAGACATCGATAATACCAAAATTATTTAGTTGTGCCGAGCCTAAATACCATACTTGGTATATTCATGACTTCCATTTTTATTATTACTTGACAAAGAATTATCCTGTCACAACTAGGTATAAGTCTTACATTTATATTCATCACTGATTGCCTATGATTCATGTATCACTGAACTAGTGATTGAGTTAACCAAAAACAACATTCATTTCAGAAACTAAAAGAATGTCTCCTTGCATCCAAGGACACATGAGATTAATGTTTGTGGTTATACTCAACAATAGTTCAACACGAATCTTTCACTTGACAGTTAAAGAAATCGTGTAATTCTCACCACTAGCCTAGGTATCACCCTTTCACATCATATTTGGAGAATACAACTGACTTCTAGTAAGGTTTCTATACTAACTTGTTTATCATATTAGAATACACATATGTTACCAGCATATTGTATTTAATATCCAAGTAGTAAAAGGAAACATCACATTGATGAATATGTCTGATGTAGAAGCAGAAACTTGCTTCTTTAAATCAATTATTGCTTTTAAACTTCTGTAGCATTATTTTATAATATGAAATGCATATAACCATTGTTAATACCTCATTAATTGAAGGACATCACGAATGTGTCATTGGAATTAAATGCCTTTGACCTTTTCACATTTTATATCAATTTATCCGCCATAAGAATTAAAGATTAATTGTCTTTTATTCATATTCACTTGGCGATCCTTACCAAGATAGGTAATGAAGCGTTTACTCAATACTTGTTCGTTTTGTAACTTAAAATGAGACTTGAGTAAAGTGGTGAAAATGATATTTAATGACCATGATCAATCTTTAAATTTACACATGCCGGTGTAAACTTCACCTTATTCATATAATTGCTTCAGTTTCTCCTTGCAAACATCTCAGAGATGAGACTTTATGTTATATCATCTATGTCCTAGTGTAGCGACCGCCACTGACACCAGACGTTGATGAAAGCATAATGATATAACTATCATATGCTTTGTATATTAGTCTCCTGTAAGAAATTTTCACCCTCGCTTCTTGAGGTAGTTTAACAGTGTTGGGGACACTGACACCTTGAGTTTCCTATATCATAGCACTATGATCACATGCCTATACTATTCATGGATACTCGTGTCACTGTGGACATTTACTTTTTCCATTATAATATTGCAGTTTTAATATTGTGGTATAACTTGCCATTTTTCTACAAAAATAAATTTTAGCAGATAAGTTCCTTTTATCTGGATTACCAGTTTAGACATTTTGATTAATTACTTAAATCATTTTATGTCTCCCACTATTTTATCAGATTCTAGGAACCCTCTATGCTAGAATCGGAATACTCTATCGCTTGAGTATTCTAGTGGAAAGGATCCCGGAACCACCCCTCATAGTCTACAAGCTAAGGCTACGCCACGACTTGGAGGTTTATAGGTAGGATTTTGGCTGGCCGACCACTTTAACTTGTGGTTCCTTGATTTGTTGAGTGAAGTCCCAGCTTCTTAAAATCAAAATTTGATTTAATCAACGTTTGCCTCTAAAATGATAGCAAGTTAGTTAGGGCTAATCTTTACTAGCACTTTAGTTAAGTCGACCCATCATTCTTATAAGGATTTCCTAGTAGTAAGAGTCACCCTCAGCTAAGGCATGAACCAACACCTCAAACAGCTAGTTTTGTCCAAATTTGAATGACGGAAGGCTGTTTAGACTTAATATATTTTTGAGGGTTTTATTATTTTTAGTGCGATGAAAGAAATAATTTTCTAAATTTTTAAGCACGTACTATGTGATCGCACTCAAAATTGATAGTGCAAGAAATAGAAATTTCATCACGTCACATGTTCATTTTATCTTGCATGCTTGTTTATAATTATACTATGTGATCGCGCAATAAATTACACATGCACAAAAATAATAAACCATGAAGAAATAAAATAAACACCTGATCATGAGCTGGTACTATTGATTGATTCGTTGAGTGAATAACGGACCAATAGAAACCCTAGGGGTAAATACCTTTAGTCGCGTGGATTGCAACTTGAATAGAAATGTCTGCTCATCTAATGCATCCAACTCCTGTCTGGTGTGTCTCCGTCACTTTGAACGAAATGCATCACCGGTCGTCTTGTGATTATAAAATTGTACTCGCACGCAGGTGAGGGGGTCTCGGGGTATAAATATACAACTCTAAGAATGGGCGCGCAGACCCTTATACATATAACAACTCTGAGATGACACACATATCGCATTTTTAATTTAAAATAATTATTACAAAACCACATGTAATAATTAAATAAATAATTAAATAAATAAACAAACACCAGACATGCATTGGTAAGTATCAGCTCATGATCAGTCATATACGCATTAAACTTGCGTATATTAAATAAGTGTAGAATAAAAATTAAACTTGCATTAAAAAAAAAAACTTGAGGGCATATTATTGAATTAAAATTTCACTCATATTTTAATTCAATATTAATATGTCATTCAGTCCCAATATATTAATTTAATTTTAAAACTAAAATTAAATTAATTAATTAATTTAATTAATCACAAAATTAAATTAATTACGCCGCATTAATTTATTTAACCAAAAATTAATAACTAATTAATTTAATTAACTATTGTAATTAAATTAATTATTAAAATTTGTTTTTGACTTTAAATAGAAATACCTGAGTCCTGTAGACTTGGGAAGGGGTGTGCGGGTTGGGGAGAAACCATGCACGTCCATCTCGGACTTGTTTCGGGACAATGTGGGCTTAGAGAGTACCTACCCGCTAGAAGGACTGGGCGGCGACCAGAGTTTCAAACTGCGGTAGTGATCCTCGTTACCCGGGGTTGCGCCTCGTGACTTGCGGACATGAGACGAGACCGTAGCCGCGGTGGTCGACCGAGGGGCTAGTCGGCTCTCTCGTCAAGGAGGAGGAGCCGCCCGGGTTCTGGACAGAACAATAGTGGGAGGAAGGGGTGTCTTCAGGTGAGGCGGGTGTCCGCTGAGATGGGCTACAATAGCGTGCTGCTGCATTAGTCGAGAGGGAGGCGCCTGTGCGCATGTAGAGCTGGCCGGCTGCTGGTTCCACAGGGAAGGAGGTGAGGCCTCAGGTGGCCTCGGTGCTGTGTGCCTAGTGCAGCGCTGGCCGCTTCGCGGGAAGAAGAGGAGTTGGCCTTTGCGGGTGAGGCGGGTGTGGCTCTGCCGCTGCTTGCAGAGAGGGAGGTGGCCCTTCGGGGCTGTCGCGCATGGGAGATAGAGTAGGAGATAGCCACTTAGTCCGTAGATGGATGGTAGCGGGGAGCCGCTGTGCACCTCTAGAGGTGGGAGGGCAGAGGACCGCATCGGATGCACGATGAGAGGTGACTCACCGACCTGAAGCCAAAGTCTACCTGGTTGGGGTCTGGCGCTTGTGAGGGCTGCGTGGGGAAGGCTACTGGCAGCCTGTTCGGCAGGGTGTGGCGTTGGCGCCGGGCTGAGGGGGCGACGACCAGGATATGCCGGCCTAGGTGTTGTGCGCTCCGCAACATGAGGAAGGGAAGTGGATTGCAACTCGGAAAGGACAGGGAAGTGCTGCTGCTAGGGGAGAAGACCTCGGACATGGGTGGCGCGCTGGAGGGAGATGCAGGCTGACCGCTGGGTGCGCTACAGTGCACCAGATTGGAGATGTCCAAAAAAACATTAAGACCTAAAATAAGGTCTTCTTCCCTTTTTTTTAACAATACCCAAATGAAGGTCTTCTTCCACTTTTTTTATAAACTTTATGACTTACATTGAAGTCTTCTCTCTCCTTTAAATATTTTTTCCAAAGCCTATATTAAGCTTTGGAAAAATAATAATAATATTATAATAACAATATCAATTTTATTATTATAACAAAACCAAATAATTTTATTATTATAATAATAATATAATTAATTTTTAATAAATTAATATCAAAACCAAATTGATTTTCCAGTGAGTATTTTGTATCGGAAATCAATCTTGAATCCGAATTTGAAACTTCGGATGGCTGAAAACTGACCATCCGATATCCGATTCAGATTCCATCTGCAGCGTTGGGACCGTTTTGACACCCTCTTAACATTTTAATACAAATTTAATTATTTCATTTGACTTAAAATTTTCACGCGTCCCTCTGAAACCACTTGTTGGAATCGGGCGTGCAGCGGAAGCCCCAAATAGGTGGGTTTTAAACATTTTCCACTGACGTTCGGCGTGAACTTGCCGACGTTGGTGCAGAGCAGCCCGGTCAAAGCTGAGGACCACGCGTGAAGTGTTTTAAGCACAAACATAAATCGTAAAATACCTGGTTTAGATCCGAAGCTGCGCACGACGTCTGCTCGTCGTTGGCGATCGCTGCTCGAAGAATCCGAAGATGAATTCCTCTAGATCGTCCACACGTGCTTCAAGGATTCTGTGGGAGAGTTGTTTGTCGTAGTCCAGGTGCTAGCACGAAATACCGATGATGCCTTCGACGTTCCAACGATCACCGCATCGCTTCACTAGCGATTCCCGAGAGAGAGCTCCATCTGAGCTCCTTGGAACCAGAGCATCTCTCTCTAGAGTATGGGAGAGAGAAGAGGAGAGATAAGCTCCATAAATAGTGTTTAGAAAATGCCCCTCATCTTCTATTTATAGTGCACAATTAAAATATCCAGTGTCGTCTCACCGACCCCCGAATAATTAACGCACTATCAACGACATTTATGACTACTACACTGAGTCATAAATATTATTTTCATTTACTTGTAATATATTAAAATATTTTAAATGATAATAATTGAGTCATTAACTTGACTCGTCGCTCCCATAAATATTAATTGAACCTTGAATAATTCAATATTCGTCAATTAATATTTTTTCATGTATTTACTTAATAAACCATAAATACATTTAATAAATAAATTCAATACTCATTATTATAAACTCGAATAATATGAATTTATTTATTGCATTGGTGATCGTTTAACTTTGGACAATTCCCTGACCCTTGTGGTGGGGCCCACCATGTCCAAAAATCCTATTCAACTGAATAGGGCAGATCCTTGAATACGCTATTGTGTGTGACCCTCTAGACCCTTATTTCGATAGACGTGAATAGTATTCAGAGACCAAGAGCGAGATCTAGCAACCCATCATGGCCCCTGAAGAAATAAGGATTGTCACAGCAGTGACAACCAACCTACGAACACACACTATGTAATATAATCTCTTTGTCTATAATATCTCATAAAGCAGGACGCACTCATGTGTCATCGCACTTTTATTTCTTTATAGTTTATTAATTTAACTGGAAGGATTTACCCTTGACTACTGTGGCCGTGGTCTTATAAAGCTACTACCATCCGTATCAACATGGATTGAGATATATTACTTTCATAACCCGGAAGCGACAAAGCCTTTCTTGATATTCAACCAATGCCATGTCACCAACGACGCACCCGAAACAAACTACCTCACCACGACTTCATCGCCATGGTTTTCGTCTTGCATCAAAGTACGTAATCAAGTGGCATGCATTGGAAATGATCTCAAGTCATGAGACCATTACACATGATCGTAGATATGAACATCCAATGACACCCGAAACATGTGGTGTTCCTATTGGCGGGTCAGTCCTCGTGATCTCACTACTAGAGATCACCAAGTGCGAACTTCATGAGAAGAAGTCTCAATGCTTATGATCCCCCAACACCTGATGGTCAGACATCTACTATGTCTAATTAGTAAGATGTATCTAGACCACATAACATATATTTAAGATTAATTTCATAGTATCTAGAGGTTCTGATTATAGCCTGGGAACTGCTATAACCTTTCGATACGACAATTAATCTTTGGGCATTACCATTTCAATAGTGGATGCAGAAAATTCTACACTATAATGGTAAGATGACATCATGCATAGTTAACTCTATACATAATATAGTAATCAAAATCACATAATAGTTGGTTCTAGGGCACCCAATATTTTAACATTTATAGGGAGTAGTGGTGGTAATATAGCCATTATAAAGTGAAATATGGTCATTTGATATACATGTATCCTATTTATGTACTGATTTTTTTTATTTCTAGTAACCAATTTAAAATACTATAATGCACAAATAATAAATAATTAACCAAAATATAAAACTTAATTAAAAAATATATTTATAAAAATATTTTTAAGCATTGCATGTTATTATTATTAAAAAATGGAATGATATATTTATAATATTTTAAGAAATATTTTAATATCAATGGATTTGTAAAATCTATTTTTTAGAATGTAAATAATTAATTTTAGTAGTATTTAGTAAAGATTATTTAATATAAAAGTAATATTAAAAAAACTATTTTTAAAGTGTTGTATATTTTTAATTAATCTATAATAAAGAAATATTTTACTTAAATTCATTGATAATATATATAAAAAATAAATTAACATCCATTCATTTTTTATTTATAGGAAAGTTACAAGAATAAATTCATTTTATGCCTACAAGATATATTTTCCCTAAAATTGTTTTTATGAGTTTTTCATGATTATATGAAAATTAATTTTTATCAACTCTAGAAGTTGAGTATAATAAAATGGGTTTGATATTTTAATAATAATATCTAGTTTTTTTTTCAATAAGAACACTTTCATTTTTCAAATAAAAATAAGTTATCAAAGTAAATACTAGTTACCATGGTAAAACAATTATTTTTAATGATTTTTTATAAAGTTGGTGTAATTTTTATCTAAGTAAATTAATTTGATCACTTTTTTATTAATATAATATTATTTTTAAAAATATTATTTTTTATTAAAAACCACGTAATCAGAAATTGATATTAAATAGGAATAAAAATGATTAATTTATAAAAAGACATTTTTATACCAACATAGTTTTTTTTATTGTTTGATTTAATTTAAAATTTAATTGACTCATATTTATTAATTTAATTATATTAAATTAATTATACATTTAGGATCTTCATATCAAAATTTGGTAAGGAATTTCATCTTATTTTTTGTTCAGAAAATAATTTCCATGGTAAAAATTTAATCAAGGTTATATTTGTAAAATGGGGTAATTTAAAGTGGATCGATTCTTTATAAATTAGCAGGAAACCTAGAGCTTTTAGAAGAAATTTCTTAGGTTCAAATTTCATACCCATATGTTTCAACAATTTCTCCTCACCTAACTCACCTAAGTTTAATGGGGTTCAATCTTTACCTTTCACTAAACTTTATTTTCCAAGGCAAAGTGCCGATTTTTCACAAATGAATGGTGCTCACTTCCGCCAACTTCAACTCATTCCTCTAATTATATATTAAATTTCAAACTTTCCCATTTTAACTCTTATATAATTATATTCCAAATTTTTTTATCCCTTATATATAAGAAACACTACCATGTCCTCCATTTTCAAGAAGTCTTCTAAGGGAAGAATCAAGTCTTTAACATGAGTACTATCCACTACCTAAAAATTTTCTTCTCTATTTATATCCTCAAATAATATTCTAGAGATAAAAATATGTTGGAATAATTATCAATATCATACTTAAATTTCAGTATATTAATATAATACCATTATCTATCTCCCTCCCATCCATTGGAAAATAGAAAACGTTGTCTGTGTTATGTACGAACTACCGCCTCCAGGAATGATGCATTTCATTTTTCACCACCACCTTTTAAAGATGGTTATAAGAATAAATTAAATGAATAAAAATTATATTTATGTAATGATTACCATTTTATATGGATAAATTAATAATTCTCTTATTATTTAACCTGTTATTAGTATATTACCTTTTGTTTGTTAAAGATTACAGAAACATGCTTATCCCTGATTTCATATTCATAAATCCTAAAAAAACTATAAAGGAATGGAATTAGAAATTTATAAATAATTATGGAACATATATTCTAATACATTTAATAATATATTAATGATTATCTTGTTATCAAATAATGGGGTTCAATATCGATATTACATAGCAGTTATGAAACAATGAAATTTACTAACATCTGATGATGAAAATAAATAATTTCAAGATAATTAATGCACAATGAATGATTATAATTAAAGTTTATAAAAGGTAATATATATTAAAATGGTTCTAAAATATCTTATTAACATGTTTATTGTAACTCTCCAAGCTTCTACGGTATGCTTCTCTTTGAATAATTCGATAGCGTGTGTTGTACGCAACATCGAGTTCTAACACACCACAACCAATCAAACTAGCCGTTATGAATAGTAATACCTACTTTTTGGAATTTTATAAATTTTATCTCTCAAAATGGACTTCATTTTTGTATTCGGAATATCAAATTTATCCTAGGTTGAAATTTTGGAGCTTTTCCGATAACATTTATATTTTGATGAATAGTGAAAATTACTAAATTTTAATTAAAAACAACTTTTTAATCGAAATAATTTATATTGATAAATTATAAATTTTAGTGGTTTTAAAGTATATTTAGAATATATTTTTACCATTTAATACAATTTTGGTCATTGTACATAATTTTAAAATTAAACCAGACATAAACAAGTGTCAATCTTTTGATAGTTATTATATCCTAAAAACACACTTTTTTGTTTTGACAATGGGAATTAATTTTAAATTAATTTCTTCCAGTTCTATGTTTTGAATTTGGAAAAATGGATTCCATATTTTGAATCATGATGTTCAAATTGTGTAAATAGGTAACTTTTATTTTTAGACATTTTGAATAATTACTTCGGTAAATATTTTATTTACCATGGTTAAAGGGTAAATCCGGTAAATAAGAGTTAACAAATAACATTATAATAATAACAAATTACCCTAAAATGTATCCTAACCTTATTGGTTGATACATTTACGACAATGGGTATATTTGGGTCGATATTTGGACCCCATGGAGCCACTTGTAAGTGATAATGACACTTTATATTAATTAAGTTAAAATAAATACAAAAATGACATAAGCATATATCTTTTAGAAAAAACAATTTTTACATAGGGTTATATATGTTGGATTTTCGACTATAAATATTTATTATAATGATAAAAATATTTCCTACATAATGGTATTTTATTTATAATTTTTATACATTAAATAATTTAATTTATTTATGACATAATGGTGATGCAGTAATTACCTAATTAATGAAAAATTAAAATAATTGATATTATAAATACCCAAATAAATATAATTTCAGTATTTTTATGAATTAAAATAATTTTATAGGTTAATATGACATGTTAGGATTTATTTGATTAACTTTTTTAGAAGTAATAATTTTGTTATGATTTTTATAAAAATCAATTATTGAATAGTGTCAAAATTGACATAAAAGAGTTTTTAAAACAAATATTATATTATTAATTGATATTAAATTCCTAAAAATATAAGGTTCGTCCAAGAGACTTATATCATGATATTTATCTCATTAATGGATTACTTGGGGGTATCTTGGATGTATATGGTATGTTTATTAACCATATAATATAAAAATACAAAGAGACATTGTAAAAGTGAAACTAATTAACTAAGAGTTGATACTTAAAGATAAGGTTAATATAGTAACCCAAACCTGTCTAAAGCATATTGGTTGAGGGGTTTTCGACCCATAACCACCTTAAACTTTAAATAATATTCTTTGTAGCCATTTTAAACTGAATATGAATTTATTATAAAATAATATTTCTAGCTTTTCCAAAGGTGCCCCTCACCCCTCTTATAAAAGGGCACTCCCCCTTCTCATTAATTCACACCTTAAAAGCCTTTTTGTTTGGCCAAACTATACCAAAATACTCTCTCAACTTCCCTAACTTCGTCCTAGATGCATTACTTTAGTCATAAAGCCAACCTAAGGAGCCCTTTTGATCAAATCAAAAGGAAGAACCCGAAGAAGAGGTAATGATTTCACCACCCTTTTTCAAGTTCCTTTCTTCTTCCACTTCTTCTATCTTTGTTATTACCATTCTAAAATAATAAATCCAGTATATTATATATACTTTGATATTATTATAAACATGGTACAACCGTATTTCAGTATTCTATTTATCCTTTGAATGACATGTCACCATACGTGCGTACGTACGGCTTACCGTCTCCACGTCGTAGTGTAATTGTTATTCAAAACATTATTATTTGGATGGTTATAATAATGATGTGTAATTCATGTAAATAATAAATATAACATGATAATGATTCTGTATATATGATATACCATCCAATTAAATATTATTTTAATATCAAAAGAATGATATTGTCGCTCGTGCGTACGTACGGACTACCGTCTCCACGAACGCGATGAGATTCATTCCCCATCGTATCCATTCAAGTATAATTCTCATTTGATGATTAATAATAGTATATAAGGACTTTATATCATTCTGGATATGAATAAGATACAACCTATCCATGACAAACATGGCTTACATAACAAAACATATAAAAGAAAACGAGTAAGTTAACACCCGAAATGGCGATAATTCTAAGATATTATTAACAAATCAATGTTAAAAGATCATATATGATATCATATTAATGTATATTATTATTGTATAATTTAATAAAAATTATTTAACCATTATACAGAAGGTTAACCTACCCTCAACCAAGGAAAATTACAAGGTAAGGGTTTATTTTGCAATCTCTTCATTATCCGAGGTTGTTTATACGTAATAATCTACTGGGATTTCTTTATCATCCACATCCATGTTTCTTAAAAATGTATTTCAAAACATTTTTACTATTTACTAGAGTATGGTTTAAATTTATTTATACCCTTGTTGACTTTTATAAGTGGTTTACAAAGGAATATTTCCGTCATTTTCCAAACAAGGTCCTTTTTAACCTTTTCGACAGAATTAAGGTAAGAATGTTTTTTTAACTTATACGGAAGGTGCGGCTATTTTCCGCCGTTATAAAATCGTCAAAGCTTAATTTACAAGGTTATAAGAATATTTTCAAAGAAAATGTTTTATTTTATAGATATATGACTCTTAAATTATTTCAAAATAAAAAGAGATATTTCTCTAGAAAGAGTTTTGATTTCATCTATGTCAACATCTTTTGATGGATTTTACGCTTATTTGAAGTTGATTTATTATGATACAAAACTTATATATTGTATTGAAGGTTTTGTGATATGTTTGACTATGGATTTGTTATTTTTATACCATTCATGGTTTATGGATGAAGTATTTAAATTTTGTATGCTAGTTTTAATACAAATGTTTATGTTATGTTTAAACCTGTTCATATGAGGAATGCATTGGAATTAATATATGATGGGTGGAGCCCGCTATAGCTACTCGATGCATCGGTAGGTCTCATGAGACAAACTAGTGTCTTGGCACAAGGCCTTGGCAAAATCTTATCTGTAGTCTTGGCATGAGGCCTTGGCTATGTGGTTATGATAGTCTAGCATTATGCATTCCATCATTATGAAAGTGGTTATTGATATTGAATGTGAATATTCGATTAGTAGAGTAGCCATGTGAATAAGTAAATGGCATTATTTCATTTTATTTTTTCCAATCTATGTTAAAGTTCAAGTTTAAAAGGCTTTTGTTTTAGTTATACATTACCTTAAATGTTTATTCTTATTTATGAAAGTTTCCGCTATATTGTTATCCTTACTGGGAATTTGAGCTCACCCCTTTTCTATGTTTTATTTTTCCCAGGATGTGAAGAAGTAATTTATGAATGATATGTAGGGATAGAATGAGGGGATAAGAGTGTGGACTATAGAGACTATATTGTTGTAGTTTTCATTTTATGATGTAATGTAAACATTATTAATGTATCTAGTTACTCCAAGGCTACTAAAATAATCGGTCTTTCGAGACTTGATCTTTCTTGTGATCATGCCAATGTTATGTAATAATGCACCGACTCTAGGTAACTGGGGTCGGGGCGTTACAGTTGGTATTAGAGGAAGTTTAGTACAAACCTTGGAAGCTAGATTTAGATAAACTCTGATTAGAGCACATAGATTTAAGATGGACTTTGAGGATTAGTATAGAAGAACTTCCTAGAATTTTGGTATTGCAGAGATTTTGTGAGTTTTTCTGAGCAATACATCCCTATCTGGATACAAGAAGGTAGAGGCAGCTCTGACACATATGTACTTAGAGGTAAAACCCGAAAACAACGCTTTGAGATAGACTCGAACGAGAACTAGTGGGATGTGATCTCACAGGTAGGATGCCAATAGGATATGGCTTGGGAGGAGTTTTAGCGTACCTTCTACAATTACTTCTATCCAGAGATTTTTAGGGCCCATCGAGCTCGAGAGTTCATGAGTTTAGAGCCGAGTACTCTTTCTTGTATGTTGTACTCTTCTCACTTCACTGATCTACAACTCTTTACACCCTTTCTAGAGGGGATGGGTTGTTCTTGGTAAGGAAGTTTGAGGATGGTCTCTGACAGGACATTCTGGATCAGGTGAGCATCTTCAGGTTGACTTCGATATATTCTATAGTCAACCAGGCACTGATCATGGAGCACAACTTGAGGGATTCTAGAGTAGTGAGGTAGGGTGGTTCGACATCTGGAGTTAGTATTCCTCCTACTGAAAGTAGGAAGCACCTCAGTAGGTCTTCACGTGCTGATCCAAGGAGGTGAGACACTTCCTCTGGTAACCAGGTGGTGTGCTACCAGTGCGGGAAGAGCGGGCATACAATGCCACATTGCCTAAGAGACCCAGTGGAGTGCTGATCTTGTAGCAAGATGGGTCATCTTCAATAATTCTGTCAGATCTTATCACTAAAAGCTAGTGACAAGGGGTCTTCTAGGACTTTTTGTTCAGAAGCAGCACCACCGGTTTCTCATCAGTATGGGAACTGGAGTTCTTCAGGATGTTCAGGCTGAGGTGGAGGTCGCGGTCATGGTAGTCAGTCGCCAGGCTTTCAGCGACAGTAGGGTAGATCTTATCAGAGTGTTCAGGTAGGGTCACAGGGGCGCAGTGTAGGTCAGACTTTTGTAGTGGAGCAGACCCAATAGAAGAGGGATCCCAGACCCTCTACAGTTTGAGGTACGATTCTAGTTGCCTCAGTTTTAGCTTCTGCTCTTTTTGATACAGGTTTTTCCCATAACTTTATATCATTTTCTATTTTGGAGATCCTTGTGCTCTGTATCTTTACTGATGCTGATTTCTTGATGCTAGACACACCATTGGGGACTAGAACAGCTAGTGTACGTCAGTTCAATGAGTTCCCTCTTGAGGTTGGTGGGTTTCACTTCTTATGGGACCTTTATGTCCTAGAGATGATAGGCTATGATTTCATTCTTGTAATGGACTCGTTAGTTCCCTCACAAGAAGTTGTCGATTTCTATCACCATAGGGTGAGTTTCACATCACCGGAGGGTGGATTGTTTCTTCATAAGGGCGAATGGGATGTCCAGGCGAGTAGTGCGGGACCTGAGAGTCATGGGTTAGGAGGAGTTACAACCCAGATTTCTAGTCTTTATCTGGATGACCAGGGGACTTTACAGATAGACTCTCCTCCTATAGTAGATCATTTCAGGAATGTCTTTCCAGAGGACTTTTTAGGTTTGCCTCCAGAATGAGAGGTGGAATTTTCCATTAAGCTTGTTCTAGGAGTGGAACCGATGTCCATTCCTCCTTATAGGATGGCTACACCAGAGTTACAGGAGCTCAAGAAGTAGTTGGAGGAGTTTCAGGCTAAGGGTTTCATCCGACCCAGTGCATCTCTTTGGGGTTCGCCTATCCTGTTTGCGAAGAAGGCATATGGTACCCTCAGACTTTGTGTGGATTATCGGAAGTTGAACCGGTTGACAGTCAAGAATAGATATCCCTTACCAAGGATTTATGATCTCTTTGGTCATATTTGATAAGCCTGGGTGTTCTCAAAGATTGAATTGGGGTCTAGTTATCATAAGTTTCACGTTAGACCATCTGATATACCTCTTAAATCTTTCTGAAGTAGGTATGGTCTATACGAATATGTGGTTATGTTGTTCGGTCTCACGAACGCCCTTGCCGTATTCATGGAACTAATGAACCGAGTGTTCCATCCATAATTGGGTTCTTTAATGGTGGATTTCATGGATGATAACTTGGAATACTCTCACAATTGACACGAACATGCTACCCATATTGAGATCATTTTGAGTACACTGAGAGAGAATCAGTTATATGCTAAGCTTTCAAAATGCCACTTTTGGATGGACGAGATTCACTTCTTGGGTCATGTTATCTCAGAGACAGGATTATCAGTAGACCTAGAGAAAGTGAGAGCTGTAGTTTCCTGGGAGAAGTTGAATAACGTCTTTGTGGTGTAGAGTTTTCTATGGATGGATGGATACTACAGACATTTAATACAGGACTTCTCACGCTTAGCAGCGCCGCAGATGGTCCTGAATAAGAAGGGTGAAAAGTTCTTATGGTCAGATTCTTGTGATTCAGCCTTTCAAGAGATAAAAGGGAGATTGACTACAACACCAATACTAGTATTTTCAGATCCAAGTAATAGATTTACAGTGTACTATGATTCATTAGGTATCGGGATTAGAGTAGTGCTTATGTAGGGGGAAGGATTCATTGCGTATGGGTCTCGGCAGTTGAGGCCACATGAGAGGAACTACCCGAAGCACAATCTAGAGTTGGATGTGGTTTCTCTTGACTTACACTATTAGAGACACTACCTGTTGTGAGAGAATTTTGTGGGTTTCACTAACAAATAAAGTCTCAAGTACATCTTTACTCAGTGTGACCTGAATTTGAGACAATGAAGGTGGGTTGAGTAACTTCAGTCTTTTGAATTTGAGCTTGCCTAAACGTCTGGGAAAGGCAACGTATTGGCTGATACGTTGAGTAGGAGGACTCAGATACAGGAAGATCAGGAGGCCAATAGAGAGTGATAGCTTATGGCTCTGTTCTCTGAGATGCATTTGGATGTGCACAACCGGTAGGGGCAGATGTTTCTTTCTTTTGTAGGTGTTACTTATACTCTTCTTGATTGAGTGAGAATGAGGAAACTATCAGATTCTAAATGCCTAGAACTTTGGTAAAGTGTGTCAGGAGAGGACCATACTCTTGGATGGACCATAGGTGAGGATGAGATCTTGCGTTTTCATGGGCGCATATGGGTGTCGACAGACATACGCGAGGATCTGATGCGAGACTTTCATCCCTCAGTTTGGGCAATTCATCCTGGTGTCACCAAGAGGTATCGTGATCTACGTCATCATTATTGGTGGCCAAGTATGAAGAGAGATGTTTCTGGTTTCATGATGAGGTGTTCCACCAGTCAGCAGGTGAATGTGGAGCATCAGCGACCAGCAGGGCTTTTGTTGAAATTACCCATTCCAGAGTGGAAGTAGAATGATGTTGCGATGGATTTTTTGATAGGTTTGTTGAGGTCGACTCGAGGAAATGATGTATTTTGGGTTGTCATTGACAAACTCACAAAGGATTCTCACTTCTTTCTGATCAAGGAGACCTTCATTTTTTGATGAGATGGGAAGGTTGTATATCTAAGAGATTGTACTTCTATATGGGGTTCAACACTCCATTATTTCAGACAATGATGCTCGTTTTACTTCTTGGGTTTGTAAGGGATTACAGAAGGCCTTGGGTACACAGGTAATTCTGATTATAGCTTACCACCCCCAGATAGATGTCCAGTCCAAGCATACAATTCAGGTGCTTGAGGACATTCTTTGAGCATGCATCTTGGATTTTGGAGGTTCGTGGGAGAAGCACATTCCTCTTGTGGGGTTTATCTACAATAATAGATTTCAAGAAACTATTTAGATATAACCTTATGAGGATTTATATGGTTGGCCATGTCGATCACCCTTATGCTAGTTGGAGGCAGGAGAGGTAGCTATGCTGGGACTTCTTCTTGTCCAGGAGACCACAGATCAGATAGAGTTGATTCAGAAGAGGATGGCTACTACACAGTCTCGACATAAGTCTTATGCTGATCAGCGGAGACGACCTCTGGAGTTTGAGGTTAGGGATCAGGTTTTCCTACGTGTCACATTGAGGTTGGGGAATAGGAGGATTAGGATAAAGGGTAAGATTTCACCAAGGTACATCGGGCCATTTGAGGTTTTGGAGAGAGTTGAGCTGGTTGCCTATTAGTTGCAGTATCATAATAGGTACCGGGATATGCACAATGTCTTCCATGTTTCTCAGCTTTGACATTACTTCTCAGACCCATATCATGTTTTTCAACCCAAGGAGGTTGAGTTAGATGTGTATGCCTCATTCGAGGAGCATCCTATCCAGATTTTTGATCAAAGTAAGAAAGTTCTTCTTAGCCGGTCTGTTCCTCTAGTACGAGTGCTATGGTAGCACGAGTGAGTATAGGATGAGACTTGGGAGAGGGAGGCTGATGTACGATCACAGTGGCCAGAGCTGTTTGAGGATTCTTCTTCTACGCCCCCATGCTAGGGAAATTCGAGGACAAATTTCTTTAAGGGGAAATTTTGTAAGAACCCAGATCTTCTTTTCATGTATGTTTTTCTTTTTCTGGTGTTTTTGAATAAAAAGAGAAATTTATGGAAATTTTTTAAGTACACGTCATGTAATTTAAGAGTACACGCCCGTGTACTCGGTTACTGTGGGTAGCCAGGTTCTAGCCATGTAACGGCCTTGTACATGGTTGTGTGTGGTGACCTAGATACATCCTAATGCGGGGGCCAATGAAGGTAAGTACACACCGTGTACTTATAAAGTACATGCCATGTATTTTTTTCATTAAATGTACCAGGATCACGTATGATGGACATAACTTATATCTACTTGATCTAGTTCATCCAAGAGCGTCCATACGACCACGATTCTTTCATGAGCCCCTGATCAAGCATTCATCCACTGATTTTACCACCGTCAGTTGCGTTAGGATCGCCTCGGAAAGCTCTTCCTTCTTCTAGAGCTTCATTTTATGATTCCTCCTCTTTCTCATGTTATCTTTGGTTGAACGTTTTAGACCTTTTTGTAGATCTATGGTGTTATTGGGTGATTCAAGGCTTGAGGTTAACATATAACGATCCTAAAACACCGAGGTAGGTGGTTTGTGCCTTTCCGTAGTTAGTCTTGGAGTTATATGTGCAAAAATTCCCAATAACCTTGAACGGGGTATTTCATGTTTATGTTTTTAGCCCTAATGTTTGCTTGCTATGCCTTGGTTGTTTGGATAGAGGTTGTATGTTGTGAATAAGGTTTATTTTTCCATGATATGGAGGTTTTGCCCATTTTTTCTTGTTTTAACCATTTGGTCTAGTTTTTCCTACTAGGCTGCTGCTTTGTTTTCCATGCCTAGTATTGTTAGGATAGAGTGTTTTATTTGGCATGCTGTTATGCTGTAGACTATTAGACAAGTAGTTCTTGAGGTTTACTTTGGCTGCTATGAATTTCTGTGCTCATTTGACTTACATAGGGCCGTGAGAACCCGGTGTAGTAGACCATACAGAGAATGGACGTGAGGGCTTCTCTTAAGGGTCTGTTTTTACTGTTACGATGCGAGACCGTAGGGGGAATTGACGTAAGTGATTCCTCAGAGTGTCTGTAGTTCCTCAATCTGGGCCACATGGGGAATGATATGTAAGTGCTTCCCCAGAGTTCCTTTTAGTTACTTATACGATACTATAGGGGGAGTTGACGATGCGTTCTTTCTCATAGAGTCTATGCTATAGCTGAACATGAGGGGTTAGACTATGTGTACTTACCAGAGGGTTGCTTGTGATTTCTAGGTTGGACCAGAGGGGATTAGGCTGTGAGTAATTCCCAAAGGTTTACCTATTTGTGATTTTATTCTTACTTGATATGTGGTGTTTGGATGCTTTGAAACTACATGAATGTTTACTATGTATTACTTCCTTGTTTACTGCTTCTTTTTCTTATTGCCTTCCATATATATTCACTGACTATTATACACAGATATATTGGGGGTTTCCTACTTGGATTTTGTCTCACACCCTATTTGGGTCATGATTTTGGGCCCAAACAAATTATATTACTGCAGGTATACATAAGGGAAAGCACCCTTCTATTTAAGGTACTTGACTGTTTTGGAGCTGGGGAGCTTGGGACCAAGATGAGGCTTGTGATGCGGAGGAGTTGTTTATTGTTTTCTTTCATACTTTGGTTTAGTAATGTATTTTATAATTGTGATGTGTTTGGATAATTTCCTAGACATATGTATCATGCATCATTGTATATATGCTCCAGCTGTTTATTACTTTCAGTCTTCTGTTGTTTACTGTTGTATGCCATTATTACTATTTCCTCTATTTTTATCTGATTCTCTTTTATTGTGTTACTATGCCAATGAGGGCATAGTATCCCCAATATCACAGCCAAGGACCTCAGTGCTAGTTGGAAGCCTCTGGCGTTAGGGAAAATTCTCTCGAGGCCATGTGACTTACTGGGTACTGGGTGCCTCTGGGTGGTTTCCAGAATCGAGACGTTACAAAATTAATCTTACTTAAAAAGTTTGTTCCCTGTAAATTTTTTATCATCTCAATTTATTATCTTTGAGACATATGCCATTTTGAAAATAGTATTTTTTTTTTGTGTATATAGTTACATATGTATTTAATTTATCAGGATTTAATTGAAATTAAGGTTTTTTACAAAAATATAAAAAGTTATATCCTTCAACTCCTTTTTATTCAAAATTAACTGAAGCCATAAGTGTTTTTTCGGATCAACCTCATTTTCACCAAGCCATTGTTTTTCCCTCAACTATATTCTTATGAAGTTTCTTACATCTTCCATTTCTTTACTTTATATGGTAATTTCTTATTCTATCTGATGTCTTTATATTTTCTGATGAGAACCTTATTATTTTTTTCATTTCTTTCTTTATTAAAAATTCAACATCGTTAAGAATAATTTTCATCCACTTTAGTGAATCTTTTACTCCATGTCATAATTATTTTTTATATAAATGTTTCCTTTCTTATTTTGAAACCAAAATATTTATTATCTAATGTGGTTTTTATATTTATATTTTGAAAGTTGTTATATTATTTTTTTATGACGTGGGATTCAATAAAGGTACTTTCAAATACTTAGAAGGTTTTTATTTTCATGGTTATATCTTTTTTCTTCCACTTGACATTTGCTGACTTAACAATTATTTCCTCAAATATATTTAGAATAGATTTATTTTAAAGTGGTGTTTTAAAATGGTTTTGATTTTACTTTATTGAATGTTATTTTAGAAGGGGGATCATAACTTTATCACTTTATAACAATGTTAATAAATGTTTCCTAAAAAAACTTTCTCATGGTTTAGATTCCATTTTTCCATTTTTAACACTGAAATATATCTTCTTTGGAGTTATGTTTTATAAAATACATTTAAAATTACCTTATGAAATATTATTTTTGGGTGAATAATTATTTGGTATCAACCTATCTAATTCTTGATGTCATTTTATCAAATTCCATTTGAAAATTTTATGAAACCTATTTTATTTCCATGTGATTTTTTGACGATATGATTGATATCATATGGTAAACATGTGTAGGAAGATTATTATCTGATGAGAGGTGTCCCATATTCTCCTCCAATGCATTGGTTAAAGTTTTAAAACTCATAAAGTAATTAATTTGTGCATGGACATAAATGTGGTTAATATATGTTCAAAAGACTATGCATAAACATAATTGTGGTTAGGGTATGTTTGAAAGATTATATATAGTAATGATTGTAGTTAATTTATACTCACATGAATATGTATTGAAATAATTTTGGTTAGGCTATGCTCATGATGTTATGATTTTGTATTCTTATACTCATTTCAAATTTCTATATATGATATATTCTTATTTCATGCACCATGGATCATAATTATTTTTTCATGATTCCAAACTCTTATTCCATGGTATATGTTGATTATTTGAGATTACTTGAATTTCTATTATGATTAATGACTTGTTAAAAACATTTTACCTTATCGAGCATATGATCTCACCACTTCTTATGTTTCCATTCCCAATGTTCTAAATATGAGTATAAAATATTATACATTTAGAAGGAGGTCTAGTATAGTGTAATTATAGAGAATTGTTAACAATTTTTTGAAATAAGTGTTTTATATAGATAATATCTAAAGACACTAAACGTTATAGTTCTAGGGCTTTCTGAGTATATGTGATATGTAATTCATAAATTAGGAAAATAATGTGAAATTTATGAAATTTTATCTTGGTTCATCTCACTCGGTATTGAATTTAGAATGTAAAGTATGTGTTTTTAGCACTAAACCTAGGAGTGTGGGTTTGAGGAATCTCATAAATGCTCAAAATACATAGAATACCATATATTATATGAAAATAGACTTTATTTTTTAAATATACCTATTAAAAAATGATATTTATTTATTTATGAAATGCAGGTTTTGCATTTTTGAATGATATTTTTAATATAATATAATGTCTATGAGGCTTGGGGGAGTGTATTTTGACTAAAAAAAGTTTAAATTTTACAATTAAAAGATTTTATTAGTCTAAATTAAGTGATTCTAACTTAATATCATAAAAGAGTTTATGATATATGACTGTAAATTAAAATAAAATGGTTATATTTAGTTACCTTGAGGAAGTGAATATCACTATTTCCTAAAGGATTGTTCCTGTCAAAAACATTATGAATGCTAATTTATCTTAAAGGAGTTTAAGATGTGTTGGAAAAAAATAACGAAAATAGTTACATTATTTAAAGGAAAACATTTGATTGAATTGGATTCTAAGGATTATGATATTAAATTTATAAATAGTTTAAATTAGATAATAAGAAGTTAGAATCATAACATTTGATGGTGTGGAGTTAGGGAGTTTGAATATGTTCAAGTATTTTATCATTAGAAATATAATTCATAAATATCACCATTACTTAGGCTTGCATTATTTATATATATTACCCACTCAAAAGTTTACTGAGAGGGGTTTATCATAGGGACACATAGAAATATGGTGGGAAATATTTAAAGACATAATAAGTTAACATTACCCTAGAAATTATAGAAAACATTGGGATGGTCTGATAGTTTATCATATATGATATTATATATTAGTTCTTATGTTGGGGTTTTTAATTCTTCTTAAAATATTTTTAAGAATATAATATGTATATTACAAAAGTAAATATCCATTTTATATTTATTTCATATTGGATATATATATATATATATATATATATATATATGGATGTATAATTCAGTAAATGTAATGATAATTGACCTCTCAAAGTATGAATCTGAGTTTATCCCAAGCCGATGTTCATTATTGAGTTTTATACATAATGAAAAATGTTTAAGGTTAACATGGACATGATTCTTGTTTGAGATATGGGATATGATCATGTGGCATAAAAAGGTAAATTTCTATTTTGGGCACTGAATATACCACAAAGTATACCATGTGGAGTGTCATACACTATGTGTTTATTATAATGGGGGATAAATGTATCACATTTAGTCCCCACTACCTAAGAATGGTGATCTACCCAGCTGGAGAACCATCATACTTTGATACCTTTCTTATAAAAATCATTATGAGTTACCTAATCAGGGGGTGGTTAGGTATTTTGTTTATCATGTCATTGGTTTGAGGTCAACTAACATGGGATTTTTACTCTCATATAACGAGTACAAATTCTACACCCTTGATTTAGATAAAATGGGATGTGTGTGGCCATACCAAGATGGTACATATGATGTTCTTATCTATTCATATGAAGGGATTGTGATGTGATCATCCCTAAAGATGAATGAATGGCAAAATATTAATTGATCTGGCCAGTCTATACTCAGAGAGTTGATAAAATATGAGTTATCTACATAGGATTGGCATACAACATGTACCATGGTCACTCGATGTCTTAGAAAAGGGGAACATATTAGAATTCTTGATAGCATGAGATATAGGTGGTGGTCACATATAAAGAGATACATTTGTTTAGTGGAGGTCACACTAGATCTCTTTATATCTTGAGTAGAATTGATGCTTTTCTAGAGGCCACAATTTTCAAATATTTATTAGTATGATTATTCATTTTTTTTAATATAATAAAGTCCCATGGCATCACACTTTGTTTTTTATTGAAGGAATATTAAGTTTGAGTTACAAAACCTCTCTAAAAGTATTTTAGAGGTAATAACAAAGTATTTTGGATGGGGTTCTACAAGGAATTACATATGATGATATATGTGGTGAAAATAATGTTATATTTCAAATAATAATTTGGAATATATCCAAAAGAGTTTTGGATATGGTTTCAAAAGTTATTGTATATGATACAGTATTAAGTGAAAAAGCACAAGTCTATGAGGATTTATTAGAGGTAGGGAATTTATGGATTATATGCAGCCAAAATCCAATTTATATAGCATGTAAATGAGGAATTCATAATTTATGGAAAGGGGATTTTAATATTCTTTTTACCTTTCCATGCACTAAATGTATGGGGATATCACTACTAAAATTTAGGAAATTGTAAGGAAGACATGAAAATATTTTTTATTATATTTCCTTCAACTATATATCATTGTTGTATTGTATGATGTAGGGAGTCCTTAATACTGGACATTTTGATTCCACTGTCTATCCTATGAAATCATATAATATTACTTTGCCTCATTATAAATCTTGTAATGTGATTCCTTGCTACTTCCTTTCAGTGGTAATATACTGTAGTAACCATTTTTGAATGTGTTACACTTATGTAATTCAAGGAAGGCTCATCAACTCATGCATATGATGTGTGTGCTGGATAAGTCATTAAATCATTAGTTTTAAAACATGATTTAATCCTAAAATTCTAAAGGACCATCCTTAATGGTTATATAAAAACAAATTTCTATGTGATGGAAGTGGGTATCGACTCTTGGACGAGACTCTCAAATGCCCTATTCTCTCTTCCTCTTCCTTTATTACACACAAGCCACTGGCATGTTATTAAGGGAACAATAAACCCATTTTTGCGATGAATGATCTAGTTGGATCATGTATATACCCATAGGGAGGGGATGTCTTTTGGATACCGGTTAGGACCCACTATAAAGGTGAGGTGGGACCACTTGCACATGGGGAAAATGATATGGAAACAAATTATTTTGACATCTGTTTTATATATTGATTGCAAATATAAATCATTATAACTTAAAATTATATTAAAAACTATAGGATTGTAATCCCATGGATGTTTGATTCAATTTCAAACCACAAAAATATAAAGTGTCATTTTATTTACTATTTTTCATTAAAAATTTATTTGTTTTGTGATTTTTCTTGAGAGTGCTCGAGGTTAAATTACTATAGTGATTTAAGGTTAATTGAATTACTATGTTCTGGTACATTTTGATTAAGGGGATCTTTTGATCGATGGTGATTATCAGAAACTTTTCCATTACACTCATATGCTATGATGATGTAATATCTGGTAGGTGTTCTATGTATTCCAAATAACATCATATGTTATAACTTATGAAAATATATCCAAACCATATTTTGAATATCCAAAAATATACTTTTGGGGTAGCCATCAAAGTTTTTTACATGAAATATATAACAAAAATTTATCCTCATTCACATATCTGCAAAGTATAAACCCATGGGACTTTATAACATTGAAAAGAATTATTAATTATTTAATATATAATTGTTAACAAAAAGTGTCATGTAGTAATGAATTAATGATACTCAAGTTATATTGGTATCTAACATGATCTCCATCATACACATGTGTCTTTATACCCGTGTCCACCTTCTATATTATAAAAATGGATACATGATCATATAATCCCTTTTTAAAGACATAAAGTGACTATAGGATACAAAGTATGTCAATCACAAATATCCTACCCATACATTTTTGATTCTCTATGTATAAACTTACTAAATGGAGGAACACATCACATGACATTGATCTAAAGGATGAGAATATCACATACCCCTAATCCAAATCGACAAGAAAATCATATTAATTTTGTCTATGAATTAACATATACTCTTCCTAATTAATCTTTTCTATATCCCATATTTCATACCCATCTTATGATAATAAAATTATTTCTTGGTTAAACCTCAACTAATGACATGATCAACAACATACTCAACCAACCCTGATTATCTCAACTCTAAGGATAAATTAACAAAAGGTATCAAATTATGAAGTGTCTCATGATAGGTATTTTTCAACCTCTTGTAATGGGGATTAAATACAAAACAAAAACCTTTGGTATACCAAAAATAGAGTATAATACTTAATGTGGTGTATACTACAAGTCATCTTGTACTCTAAAATTATTTTATACCACTTGAGAGAATTTATTATCACTTTATAAAACCCAATCCATGTAAATATTCAGATGTCAAAAAAAACTATAATAATTCATGGTGGTAATTGATTTGTGATAACTCAAAGTCATACTTTGAGGGGCCAATTATCATTTCATTACAAGTAATGTATGCAACCAATATTAAAGAATGATAAATCAGAGGCTACCTTTGCCATAACATGATACATTATATATATTCTTAAACTCCTTTAATAATATTATCAAAATCATATATAAGCACCATTTTAAAAATATTCTATAAGATAGTTTTCTAGAGAATCCCAATAGAGTAGAAAAAGCTATTTAACTTTTTTTTTTATTTTTAATGTCAGTTATAAATCACCATCAATGCTAAAAATGTTGTAAATATAGTTTTTACATCAATTATTTTAACTGATTCTATAAATAATCTTACACATAAATAATCCATAAAACAAACTTTGAAACCCCCATTAAAAATTTAAAAACCAGGAACTTTTCATGCGAGTTATATTATAACCTAAGTAAAATTTATTTTTTACATCAGTTTTAAAAATAACTGATTTTGAAAAATGATTTTTTTTAAATTTACTCAAAAATATAATAGCAAAACATAAAATATAAGAAATGTAAAAAATACAATAATACAATTAAAAATCATTACATCAAGTAAAATTCTATAATACCTATTTATATTGAAAATTGGTTACAATTACGAAAAAATTAAAATTTGATGGTTCAAATAAAAAATATACAAATCAAATATAATGATATGAACTAAAACTGAATCAAAATCATGAAATAATCAACCCATTATCCCTTTAGATGATTCAAATCATTTTCATAATATGGTTTATGATCATAATAAATCTATAAATTAAAAATTAACTACCCAAAAATTATTCTCAACATAATGATATGATAAATAAAAGGAAAACTGTTAATAAAACCTAACATCATTGACAAATATTATCTTCCAATTTGTAACTATTTCATATATAAGTCTTAGAAACTAATACCTACATTCAACTCCTCCTTCTTGTAAATTATTTTTTTAAATGACTTTATAAATTGAAAATAATATTTTAATTATCTTCTAAAGTAAAGTAATTATAAAAAAGTCACATTTTTGAACATATAATTGATTATTCCATTCTTCTTTTTAAATAGTGATAGTTTTTTTATGAAATATTTTGAAAGGATAAAAATATTTAAATATCTTAAAATGTTATTATAATATATTTTCATTAAAATAATAAAACTTACTTGTCATATACTACATTAAATTTTTCTTAAACATAACCATGTATGGATAATGACTAGTAAGAATTGTTTTCTTATAGATAACAACATTCACCTTAAAAAGGGTAATAATATTCAAAAAAAAATATTGTGAGTGGATTTTTAATAAAGAAAAAATTTATACTGGAATGAAATATATGTTCCATACCTACCAATATAATGATGCATCCAACACTTGATTTCTTAAATCTATGATATTTATCTCAACATTTACCATGAGGTATTATATTCAAGACACTAAAATGGGTCAAAGTAGGAATTTTTTCATTAATCATAGAGAGAAGATTAAAAAAAATAATGGAAGCCTCATGTAGTGTAGTCCAAGAGAATATTATCTAAAAAATGAATACACTCTGAGGGTTGGGAACCTAGGTTCAAAAAAATAATGAGAGGAATAATTTGGTTACCCATTGAAATAAGAAAGTCATCAATATAGTTAAATTCATGCCAGATATGTTTCATGTTGGCTTGAACAATGATTTCATTTCATTTTTAGATGAGATAGACAATGGTCTGGGGAGAATTGATCTTCCCATGGAGAGAGTTTAAGAAGACTGCAAAATCAGTTTCGATCTTAGTGAGTGAAATGTTAGTTGGGAGAAACATTTATAGACCATTATGCAAAGTGTTAACCTCTTCTATAAGAGAGTAACCTTTTCCATAGTAGATAATGAAGGAATTATTCAATGATCCCTTAGAGTATTAGACAACACCACCCCCTCTCATGATCCTAATATTGCAGGAGCCATCACCGTTGAGTTTGAAACCATTTCTAGGAGATTTTCATCGAACCCATTTACCCAAAAGAGTAATAGTTTTTTGGTGAACAATTATTTTTTCCGTTCATAAAAATCCTCAAGGATTGGGATTTTTTCCAATGTAACAAAATAGAATCTAGATTAGATGTTAAGAACTTGGATTGTGTCTTCATAGCTAACAAATAACTTGAAAATCATTCTTCCATAGCCTTAATCCGGGTGGTCCTGATATACTAGAAACCATCTGAAATATAGATGTCCCTTGACTTACATTCCAAAACATTCTTCTCTACCCCATGATACCGAGAATGAAACAAAACCTCACCATTTCCCTTTGGAACCTCAATACTAGTAAGAGTCCCGAAGCTATTCCACATAGCCAGTGACCAATCGCTTTCAAAGAATAAGTGGCCAACTGATTCTACCTTGGAAATCAAACCACAAAATCACTTAGATAAAATGTGAACACCTTTTATTTATATCAAATCATTGGTTGGACTAGTGTGGGGAAAATATTCTTGATGAGGTAGTTAGATTTAGTCAGGATATCATTGGACTAGAGGATCTTTCCCACTCCCGATTCAAGGTTATCCTGGCTAGATAGATGACAATCCTTGGCCAAGAAGGACCTTGATGAAGTTCCAATGAACAAAAGATTATCCAGATTAGCCTAAAGAAAAATATTGTCAAATATATCACATTGGTGTGTATTTATCATGGACATTAGAGACCCTAGAAGTCTTAACCTTGAATATAAGATGTTCATCATCACTCAATTAGAAGATAGATCTTCAAACTTTCAGTTCCTACAATCCAAGTGCACTGGATACTTCTCATGTTACCACCTCAAACAACTAGAGTTAATTATCATATATCATTGAATATGAAGTATTTCTTACCCCTTTCCCAGATTCAGCTCCCAATGGTATTTATAAAAGGTCTTATTCCAATCTGGTATTGTCTTTCACTGCTCATCATGTTGGGATTGAAAAATGATTGGCCCACGATGCAACAACAATTACGAGATAAAATAAAGTGAAAAATGGAGAAATAAATTGACACCAGATGTATTGTTGAAAAACCCACCAAATGAAAGGGGTAAAAATAATGGAAAAAATAGATGGATCGCTATGGGTAAATGTGGGTACACACTCCCTCACTATTACAAGAAAAAAACTATCATAAAATCTCTCTTGAATAATTTGGGAAACCACCCCAGAAAAAACCTCCCAATATGGGATATTCTTTGATGATGAGATGCTGAAGGTGGTGATGGAATGGGAGGAGGCTCTTTCCTTTTATTGTCTACCTCTCCCCCTCCCTTCTCTTCCTCCACTGGTGGGTTAGCCACCAACAACCAACCACCACCTTCCACTCTTTGACAAAGGAGGGGGTTGGTGCCATCAAAGAGGAAAAATATACCAACACATCTCCCACTTGGAGATTTTATTGAGAACCAATCACATATTCACACATACTTTATATCTACCAAACCATTATAATTATGTCTCTACGAGGCCTCTTGAAGATCTGCACCATCTGAACTTAATAGAGTCAATTGCCTTCATCCGAAAATCTGCCAGATTTTTTTAGTGTGAATTTTTTTCATGTCCACACTTCCTTCCTCCACTACATCTCAGTAAAAGTTATATTGTACCCCAATGTGCTTCATCCTAGAATGAAAACATGGATTACTCACATTGTGCAAGGTGCTCTGAATATCACAAAACAATGGAACCTACGTCTGTTTATTCCTAAGCTTCTCCAACAAACTCTTCATACCAATTTCCTATTTTCAAGCCTATGTACCTTCCATGTAATATTCCTACATAATGGATAAAGCCACAACTTACTATAACTTTGTAATCTAGCTTACAACTCCTCTTACAACACTAAACACATAACTAGTAGTGTATTTCCTCTGGTCAGAATCTCCTGACAAATCTGAATCAACATAGCCTCTGATAGTGAAATATGTTCCTCCATAACATAATGTAGCATATAAGGTCTTCTTGATGTATCTCAGGATCCTCTTCATTGTGCTCCAATGATCTCATCCTAGATTCACCATGTACTGACTAACTTTTCCCGCTGTATGTGAAATGTCTGGTCTAGTACAAACCATAGAGAACATCAGACTAGCCACTGCTAATTCATATGATACTCAAGACATATCCATCCTCTCTATATCACTACTAAACTCATCATAGAGGAAAAAAATAAAATTAACAGGAAGAGGGGTAGAAATTGGATTGATGTTATTCATGTTAAAGCATTTCAGGACTCTTTGTAAGTAATTCTTCTATGATATCCAAATATTCCCATTATTTCTATATCAGTAAATCAGCATCCCAAGAATCTTGTTTGGTGGTCCCAATTCATTTATATCAAACTCCATAGCCAAATATTCCTTCATCTCCGGGATCTAATCATTATTGGGTCCTGCAACCTACATGTCATCCACATAAAACATAAGAATGATGAAATCATTAACATCCACACCCTTGAAATATGAACAAGGATCTTAATGAAGTCTACCATATCCAAGGATTATGATATAGGAATCAAATCTGTTGTACCAACACCTCGACACCTATTTGAGAACATACATAGATTTATTCAACCTGAAAAACAAGTTCTTTTTGACCTATTCTGAAAAAAACCCAGTTGAATAATATATATCTCCTCATCAAGATAAAATGGAGAAAATAAGTCTTCATATCCAGCTACAATAGATGTAATATGTATGAAGTAAACATCATCAAAATTAACCGAATATTCTTCTGTCTAACAACAAGAGAAAATATTTCATTTAAGTCAATAACTTACTTCTGAGCATATCCTTGGACCACCAATCATGCGAGATATCTTTACAATTATTCTTTTCCACCATTCATGATCTTAAAGACCCATTTTTTGATATCCTTCCTTCCATGAGGTAATGGAACAAGATCCCAAGTCTTGTTCTTGTGCAAGGCTTCAAGTTCCTCCTGCACCACCACCATCCATGAGGATACATTTGGACTCTGGGTCACCTCCACAAAATAAGATGGCTCTCCATCCTCTGTCAATAAGCAGTACACAATATTTCTCTCAATGACATAGTCTGAGTTCCATAATAGGGATCTTTTCTCCAAAGTTGACTGTGATGGTCTAGACTCAACTGGCACTTGATCATCATGCTCTAGTAATGCCTTTGAAGAAACTGTTTCTTCCTTGGGATTGTCCTCTACTTTGACTATTTTATTCTCTATAATATCCTTCTACATGTCTCAATCAGTTGTCATTTTCACACTGTCTTCTAAAAAAATGGAATCTTTGTTGTTGATAAGTTTGTGGGTTGTGGGGTCCCATAAATGATACCCCTTCACACTGTCAGCATACCCCAATAAGATACATTTCCTGGAACTTGAATCCAATGTTGATCGTTCCTGGTCATTAAACATTGCTTATACAAGAATTACCAAAGTATGTAACCAATAACAGTCAGAAGTTTTTCCAATCCATATCTCCATTAGTGTCTTTAGATCAAAATCCATTGAAAAAGATCTGTTGATCACATAATAGGTGGTATTCACTGTTTATGCCCAAATTATTTTGGCAATACCTGCAGTCTTTAACATTTCCCTTATTATATCACACGTGGTTTTGTTCATCCGCTCTGTCACTCCATTATACTAAGGAGTTTATGCCACCATGAACTCTCTCTTTATTACTTCATGTTGATAAAAAGTATCAAAATCCTCGCTTGTATATTCTCTACCATTATAAGTCTTTAGGAACTTGATCTTCTTTCTAGATTCAAGTTCCTTCCACACTTTGAATGTTTTGAAAACATTAAAGACACCCACTTTCCTCTGGATTGGGTACACCCAAAATCTCATGGAATAATCATCAATGAAATATGAAACGTACCTTTATCCTCCCAGGGATATAATCGGTTCCTACCAAACATCCAAATGGATCAACTCTAAGATATCTTTGATTCTTTCTGTTGATGTACCTAACTTTAACCTGTGTTGCTTGCTCAAAAAAAATCTCGCAAAATGGTAACGATACCTTTGTAAGCCTAGAAAACAACTTTTGATCTTCTAGAATCTTCAACCATCGTTCAACATATGTTCGAGTGTCTGATCCCATAACATCATCAACACTATTGTGGAGTTAGTTCACGCAGCAACTATCTCTACATCCTTGTACATTTCACCCATAAGCACATAAAAGTTCTTTGAGATCTTCTCTTATATCATTACTACAAGTTTTCCCATCACAATTCTCATAACTTCATTCTGGGTGTGTGTGTTTCATACCATGACATCAAATTTTCCCAAAGACAATATGTTCTTATTCAGACCATTTACATGGTGTACTCCTTGGATGGTTCGAACAATACCATCTTTCATATTCATTTTGATGGTACCAACTACAATGATGTTTAGGGAGTGATCATTCCCCATGTACATAAGTCCTTCCAGGATGGTTTCATATTGGTCAAACCATTCCCATCGAAACGTCATGTGCCATGTCTCTCCTGAGTCGATAATCCATGAATCATTGAGATGTTTCCTTCTTCCAGAAGTTGTCATTGATTCACTTACTAGTATATCTCTTTTTCAAAAAATACTCACCACATTCCCCAGATAGTTCATTTCACCACTCTTCTTAATCCAAAAATCCTTCTTGACATTCCCCTTCTTTCCAAAATTTAAACATGTGACATTCTTCTTCTTACTCTATGATTTGGACCTGCCATGTTTTTGGCTCCCACTAGATCTATGCTCCATCATCCTTCCTATCTCCATTGATAGAGCCTATACTTAGTGAAAATTTTTCTATATTTCCTCCTTATTCTTACACCAACACTCTTCATCAAGAACCACAGCTGAAACATCATTGAAGGCCAACATATCCATCAGGATACTATTGGTGATGTTGATGAGGAGTTGGTCATATGAGTCTAGAAAACTCTGGAATATAATCTCTAACAGATCAGTATCCACAATTTTATAGACCAAAAATGTGAGCTAAACGAATAGGGTATTGAGGTTGTTGATGTGGTTGGTCACCGATGACGACTCTTCCATTCGAAGTGCGTACAATTTTCTATTTAGGAAATTTTTGTTGTGCAGTGTCTTGGCATCATATAACTTCATCAGAGTATCTCATATTTCCTTTTCCATCTTTTTTCTTCACAATTATTGATAGGACCCTATCTTCCAAAGACAAATAGATGTTAGTAATAGAATTCCCATCCATGTAATTCCATTTCTCATTCATTACAACTACCTTTCTTTTCTCCAATTGCTAGTAGGAAATTATACTTCTGCAACACTGCCTACCTATTCATTTTCCACAACAAAAAATTATTCTTGTTGAATTTTTCAATCTTGAATATTTCTGCCAAATGGACATGTTTTTAGTCCAGAACTTACTCTATTTCATAACAGTGTATTTAAAAATCTCAATATTTTTTTTCTTATGTGAAAGATCAACCGAAGATGCAATCACAAAGAATCATCCAAATTTATGAGAATTATTAATACCCAAAACCGTAAACAACATCGGGCTAGAACCTGGATCTAATACCACTTTTTGGTATCAAATTTTTTTTGACCCACAGTGAAACAATAATCATGAGATAAAATAAATCAAAAAATTCATAAATAAATGTACATCATATATAATGTGGAAAAACCCACCAAATGAAAGGGGTAAAAAACCAGGTGAAAATGGAAGCATCACTGTGGGTAAATGTGGGTACAAAACCTCTCACTATTACAAGGAGAAAAATATCGTAAAATCTATGTTAAATAAGTGGAAAAACCGCCACACAAAAACCACTAAAATATGAGATATTCTTTACTGGTGAGATGCTTAAGGTGAAGCTAAAATGGGAGGAGGCGCTTGCCTTTTAAATGCTGCCTCTCCTCTTGCCTTCTCTTCCTCTACTGGTGGGTTTGGGGGGTTGTCCACCCACCACCAACCACTACCTTCTTCTCTTTGATAAAGGATGGGGGTGGTGCTATCAAAGGAAAAAAAATCTACCGACACATTGAACAAAAATTGTGCTAGGCTAGTGGCTAAATCCAGGAACACTATATTTTTTTATGATCAAGTCAATTCTCTAGAATTCCCACATCCTTGGTTTCTGGGTGAAAATGGATTTATTTTCCAAATACCTATTGAGAGATAAAGCTTCAATCTTAGTAATTATGGAACCAAAACAAACTTCTTCCAAGATTTCCAATTTTTCTCTCAAGATGGGTCTACATAACTTCATGCATGGAGACCCTGTGAATAACCATATTTGGTTGTTTTGGTAGAATACTCCAACGAACCATTTAATTTATTTTTATAAAACACATAGTAATTAGGGTAGACATGTATGTTATTTACCCAATTTTATCCTGTATAATTTTTTTTAAATTATAATTTGAATATGGAAGATAATTGTCTTGTGAAATTATGTCTTTCAACAACTCTAGAAATTTTATAAAACTCATTCCACTCCATCCATTCCTGAAAATCAAAAATTCTCAATTTTTTTATAATACTAAAAATTTCATAAAACCTAGATACATTAGTTTTTTAAAAAGATAATATAGGTTCTTGATCATCAGTGTTTTCTCAATTTCTTCAACTTTAATATTAAGAATCATTTTTTTATTTGATTAAAATTATAATCTTGAAAATATTTCTCATCATTAGATATTGAATTATACACTATTTTACCATTCCATATCCATGGAATATAACTCAGATTAAAACTAAAATTAAATAATCATTGATTTATCCACTTTCTAGCTTTATCATATTTAAATACTCTATGCATGGATACTAAAACATATCATTGTTTGGAACATTTCATTTTTAAAATTCTATAAAACCATTAACCCCTTCCGCATAATCATCACATGTTCACTATACAATAATCCAACTAAGATTCTCTATTAATTAATATCCATTAATTAAAAAATATAAGTTATTGTATTTTGAAATTGTATGTTCAGATTTACTTTTATAAAAAAAACAAAACAAAACAAAATTTTATTTTTGAAAAAGAATGAATAAAATTAATGAGAATATTAATGATATTAACAATAATATTAATATTTATAAAATTAATAATATATTAATAATATTAAAACTACTATTAACAATATTAATATTAATAATAACAATATTTATAATATTAACAACAATGTGGGTAATATTAACACTAATATAAATAATATAAACATTAACATTAACGTTAACAATATTGACATCAATACTGTTATTAATAATATTAGAACTAATATAAATTTCATTGAAATTAATATTAATATTAATATTATCTTCAATAATATTCATATTAATAATTTTAAAATCATTTATATTAATAATATTAACACTATCATTACTAATATTAATATAAATGTGTTTCAGAAAGATGGATTTGATGGATTTGGAGAAGTCATTGTTGGGAGATCAATCAAGTAACTCTTATATTTTTCTTTAGCAATTCATAGATATTATTATCATCTGATCCATCAAGCCTAATTAGTATCCAAAAGACTCAAATGTTGATCTCTATATATTGATTAAAAAGTTTTGACATTGGGGTTACTCAGCAATTTCCATTTTAATGAATGAGGTAAATTTTATTTCTATAGATTTGTAATTTGTTATTAATGGTAAATTTATCAAGTTTATACCTTTTTTTAATTTCTTAAGAATTCATCTTAAATAAATCATGTTATTTGGATTTCGCATTGGTTTGTTAAACACATCAAATGTTGTTTTTCACTTTTAATTAAAAAAATGAGTATTATCGAATCTAGACAAGGAGCTTGTGGATTTTGGGGGCTATCCCATGAATGTTTTTAAACATTCATAAGATTTAAATCTTGATACTAAACTACCCATTTTCCTAATCTGTTTTGGCTTCAATGGATTGTTGTTTGAATTTTTCAAACAAGTGGACCTTTTTCCAATTTCTATTTTAATTGGTAATTCATTGAAATTGGATTCATATACCCAAAATATTTCAAGACCCTATGAAACTATAGTTTTTTGATAAAATCAATATATATCAGCCTTATCCATACCCTGTTTGTTTTCAAAGTGACGTCTCAAGGTTTTTCTTAATGATGATCTCTGAAAATTTTATTATTTATTAAAAAAAATATTTCAAACTTTGAAATTATTATAAATAATATGGTAATAGTCATCTACCATACTCGACCTTCTCGTAAAAATTTATTATGGATGGAATAAGGTTAACATAACTTATTTTCTGAATAATCTAATAACTTCTTGATTTAGATACTTAGAGAAATATTATATATCTGTTGGACCTTCTGGATCTATTTATACCTTTTATGGTCATACTAAAATATCTTCTTAGTTAATTCAAGGGTTGAAGGAAGATGATGTTTAGGTGATGAGATACTCCCATAATTTTGTGGACTAATATGGGTTTATAGAAACTATTTATCATGCTCAACCTATCTCTAAGGATATGGTTAAAGATGACTCAAGAAGGACAACCCTAGACAATAGAAAATCTTTCTTAGATTTTACAATTACTTAGGGAGATTATTCCCCCAATAATGAGGGAGGGGTATCAAGAGGCTTATAATGATTTCAAAAAATCCTCTCAATATGAAAAAATAATGTCAAATTGAAGCATATTATTTCCACTAGAGTGAAAAAATAGGTAGGAAACCAATAGTGGAAGCAGATGGGTTTATCACCCCACATCCAAAGAAGTCTAAGAAGTATAATGATTAATCTAAATTTTAGAAAAATATTTTTATAAGACCCTTGGAATTATTTTCCAGGTGAAAAAACACATTCCTTATCACTTAGAAGATAATGAGTATATTGTTTCTCCCACAAATGAAGAAAATATAAATGACACCATAAAGATCAAGAACCATAATAAGGTTATTTAGAAGGGTTTTTAGAAATATTTTTATACTTGGTTTGAGTATTTGAACCTGTTTATATTTCAAAAATATAAAAATGGGTATATAATTATGGAATATAATTTATAATTTGGGGAATATATGTTCTCCAAAATAAAATTGATATTTGACCAGAACCTCAACTATGATTATCACTAGTTTCCTTGGGAGTAGATTTTATATTATATATAGATTTATTTGGATCATAATATATATTTTTTACTACTACATTGGTGACTAGAGTAGAATTCAGGATGAATTTTGACTAAATATGGGATTTCATATATGGTCTATAAATGATCTAAATTTGATAAGATTGAATTGATTCCTTCTGGTGATATCTCTAGTATATTTTACATGGATTGCTTTTTTAGTACATTAGAAACATTATAAATTTTTGGATATGGATTTGGAAATTGGAATACATGTGAATAATCATCATTATTTTAATCATATTTCTTTTTATATTTTTAGTGATGTGTCATTCTATTCTTACTACTATTGATTGATCGATTACATGGTAAGAGAATAAAGGGGATGAAAGTGTAACCAATAATGACTTAGTGACCTATATCGGTAAATAATTACTATTTTAGATTATTTTCTGGTTTTAATATTTTGTGTGTTTCTATAAATATGTGTAATCTAGATAATAGGGATTATTTTCTTGACTATAGGGGGACCATTCATGTGGTGTGTAATGTAATCAACAAAATAATTTAGTTTGTTTGAAACTATTTTTCATTAACGGAAACTGAATGGAATTGGTATTACACCACAAAATTTTATGATATGTTTATTTTTAAATAAATTTAATCTCTTTGATAGCATGTGATGCATGTAACTCTAATATTTTAGAAGAAAACTATGTTCGATAGAATATACAACACACAACATTATCCTTCTATGAACCTTAAGAAATTATTTAAATATGATCGTTATAACTTAGTTGTTAAATTTTTTGGTATGAATAATATAAACCAAATTATGAAATATATATATAAAGTACCTACTTAGTATAAATTCATTTATTAATTCTTATTAAATAGGTACTCAATTATTTGTAAAGTTATTTTATGCTTCAAAAATATATTTTCTTAAAAAATGTTTTCATTGAGAAAATATTGTAAATAAATTCTAGAATGTATATAAATTTTATTTTATAAAAATAATATCATTTTTTAAATCATCATATAAAAATTAAATTAGGGTAATTTTTTTTGCTTTTTTCTTAAAATATATATTTTCTAGTGAATAGTGTTTTTTGGTTTTTTATTGAAAACAGTGTTTTTGTTCTAAATATTTGAAAATTTCTATTTTGGTTTTAAATGGTTTCAATGTGAAATTTGTTATATTGTATTATTAATGATTCAATTAAATTCATTTTAATCGATTTCATAGCTTAATTTGGAATAATTTATTTTACTTAAAAAGGAATTTTTCAGAAAAACCGTTTTTTATAGAATTTTTCTTGTTTAATTATAAATTAATATGTGGTTTGAATTTTTAAAAATTTATTAAATATTTGGATTAATGAGGTCTAATTTTTTTTAAATATTTCTCTTTTTTTGGTCAATATAAATCGTAACCTTATTAATTTCTATTACCATGGTAATGGGTAAACTAGGTAATTAAAATTAAAAATAAAATGCTAAGTATTAGAAAATAATCTTTATAGTATTTTATTTTGAAGAAAAGTCAAACATATCAAATTATTGTTTTTAATAGTAATAATATTTTTAATATGGGGTTATCTTTTGGACATGTTCAATTATAAATAATAATTTTAAATATAATGGATTTATCTTAATCATGGTAATTTATTTTTAATTTTTAGAGAAAAAAAATTACCTTAAATACTCACACAACACTAATGAAATAATTATTTAATTAAGGGGAAAATAAATTAAATTATAATTAAAAAATTAAAAGTAATATAGATTGAGATTAATAATTTGATACATGAATTTTATAGAGGACCATGACATTTTAGGGATATAATAAAATATGTTTTTCTAATTATAAGTGGTTTCTTGATATTATTAATGTTAAAGTAATGAATTGTTAGAAATTGATATTATTGATATCTTATAATAAATATTATTTTATTAAATGATATAAATTCCTAAAAATATTAGATTTAAAAAAATTAATTGTATTTGGTTAATGGCATCTACCACGGTGCATTTATGTGTCATTTGGAATTTTATAGTAATGTTATTTTCCCATAGAGAGTAGAAACTTTTAACAGTACAGTAATTTTCAAAAGGGTTAATGAGGAGTTAAAACTAAAATATTAGGGTGAAAACATTTACAAAATTTTTGGAAATTTTATTTTAAAAAATTATTTAGACTTATATTCACCTTGTATTTAAATTATATCAACTTGGATCCATTTAGACATGATAAATAATATATATTAATATAATATTTTAAAAAAATCCAAGAATTCCTCTCCACTGAATTATAAGAGGGCCCACATTACTTAACTTATTTACACCATTCTAATCCATCTAGGTTAACCAAACTTGACCAATAATATTATAAAAATACTTATTCAAGTTCTTGATGTTTTTTAACTTCTAAAACAACTATACTAAGTTCATTAGTAAGAGATCTAAAAGGAGTCCACTAAAGAATATGTAATATTCTTTACCAAATCTTTCATGTTTATTTCTTATTACACTTACTATTTAGGTGTTTAAACTTTATTAAAATAATAATTCTACAATCATAAATATACTGAGATATTATTATAATGATTTTACAACCATATTATTTCTATTTTCCATAATAAGAAAATAAAAAATACCACTCATTTGTATGTATGGATTATTGTCTCCGCAGAGTGGTGCAATTCATTTTTCATCATCACTTTACTTGGATTTTTATAAATATATGAGTAATAAATATATATGATATATATATTAAATAATAATGATTCTATAAAGGTTGATTATTCTTTTCTAATTTTTTGTTCCATCCATTGAAAAATGAAAATTGTGTTCATGTGTACGTACGACTTACTAACTCTATCAATGGTGTTATTCATTTTTCTATCTCCCTCTTTTTTGGAATACTCTAAATATCTATATATTGAATATATATGATATTTATGTCATATTTTTTTTAAATATGTAATCATGATAAAATTATAAGGACTAGAACTTCTAAATAAAAACATACATGAAAAATGAAGTGGTTACCACCTGAAACATAAATTTAACAATGAATTAATAATAAATAGGTTATAAAATATTATAAGTAAATTATATATAGTTTGATATAAATGAATATTTTCATGGAATATATGTATAATAAATCTAAATTTATTGTACAATAGGTTCAAACATGTACAAAGGAAATCGATCCAGAGGTAAGAGTTTCTTATCTTACTTTTACTTCTGTGAGATATATGCCATATTCAACAATTATTTATTTTTTGTGGTGAATATAATGACCCCTATATATATTATATCATTAATATATTTATCTTAATGGTATATAAATTTTAATTTAGGTTTTTTATTTCCTGGGGATTATAATTCAAAAGAAACCCAAGTTGTAAGGTTTTATTTAACAATATCATCATTATTTGGGATAGTTTTTTTAAGTCTCATCCAAGGAATATTTCTCTTATATGTCCATATTTTATAAAAATGTTTCAATTTTTTTAATATTCTCCAAATTATTTTTTAAATTATTTTTAACATTTTTTTACTTTCTAAAAAAATGTTTTAAAAAGATTTTTCTTTTATTTTCTTAACAAGGTACATTTTGATTTTTCTTACAAAAGTGTGAAAGGAATGTTTTTTTAAAATTATATATAATCAACATAATTTCCAAAAATCATGACACATAAATTCTCTGTATATTCCTTTGAAATTATATACGTTTCTTTTCAAATAAAATTATTTCTTTATTACCTGTCCAGTCTTTAGATTTTAAAAATTATTTTCAAAGTAAAAAGGGTATTTTTCTTAAGAAATATTCCAACAATATCTTTGAAGTATTTTCAACTATTTAACATCCTTTTTGAATATTATTTTTATTATTTACTCTAATGATACCATTAATCACATTTATTTGTATAGTTTATGATCATTTTGTTCATGGAAAGTATTGATACTTTGTATGACTTGTTCTTCCAAAATAAAAAATTATTGATCTTTTTAAGACATGTTGATTTAGTTGTATTATTTATTCATATGAGGAATTAATAGGAATTAGTAAGTAATGGGAGGGACCCTATATATACCCTAGATATATCTGTAGGTCTAATTATAAAAATTATCTTGGGTTTTGGCCATGGACTTACCCATTTCTTGAGATGTCCTGGCATAAGGTCTTGATGGTATTTTCATTTGTGTTGTACAATGCCATGAACATATGTTTTAGATATCTAGTATTATGTAATATATCATTATAATGTCAGTTATTAATTTCCATGTGATTATTAGAATAGTTAAAATATCCATGAATAAGTTTTTATCTCATGTAATTGTTTATATGACTTTTCTGATTATCTGTTATTACTACCATATTATGCTCAAGTTATTGTTTAAATGCAATGTGTTTAGGTTATTTACATTTCCATACTATTTATTCTTATTTATTCATGATAGATTTTACATTATACATACCCTTATTGAGAATATGATCTCACCCCTTTCTTATGTTTCACTTTTCCCAGGATACCACGAAGTATTTTTTGATTGATATGTAGGGATATGATAGGAGAATATTGGAATTATCGAAGTTTTTTTTATTTTGTGTTTGTTTAAATTTATTTTCATTTTCAATTATTTGTCTAGTTAAACAAGGAGACTAAACTATTTGGTCATTTGGTATATAATTTATTGTATCTAGTTATAATATAACAAAGTAACCACTAGCTCTAGGCTACCAGGGTTTGGGTATTTATAGAAGGAATTAGAAAAATATTTATAGAAACTTCGAGAACTAGATTTTGGAAAACATAGATTAAAGAATTAAAACCAATGAAAGAATTTGTAAATATTCCCCAATAAACCTATACTATGATTTAGAGATTATTTAAACCTAAATTTTCAATTTATGTTAACTATTTCACTTATTTTGATATTATACATTATTTTTAATAATGTTATGATCTAATATAGTTTATGGTATTTTTTAGAAATGGTGCCTAGTAGAAGGAATGAAAATTATATCAATCCATGAAATCCATGTATATATTAACATACCATGCAATATAATAAAGATGGTGTTGGATCAAGTGTTGGAGTTGAATAAATTATAACTATATTGGTATAACTGACTCATGTTATGAGAAAAAACCTTTCCCATATGAACAACCTGCTGATCCACATTGCTGTGTAACAATGTTAGATGTATTCATGCATCATCCTCCTCCATCATTCAATGGAACTATAAATCTATTTGTATCTTACCAATGGATAAGTTTATTAGAGAAGATATTTTTCACTTTGGGAAGTAATGAAAGTGATAAGGTTGTCATAGTAGTTTATCATCTCTTAGGGGATAAAAATAAATTGTGATAATTGATTCAAAACATTAAGGATATGAAATAAATAATAAGAATATAATGATAAAATTTGAAGGAATTTTTCTAGAAAAATATTTTCCTCAAGAACAATGAGTGGATAAGAGAGAAAATTATTGAGTCTAAGAAAAATGGAACAGGAAAATCTTGCTAAGTATGAATCTAACATTATAAGGTTATTTATTCATATAGAAAACTACATTCATTATCCAAAGTGTAAGATTTACTTTTTCCTTTATGGGATAAAACCAATCCCTTAGAGGTCACTATTCCCCCCAAAATTCTATTCATATGTGGATATAGTATCTTGTGCTATAAATATAGAGAAATAATTCTCCAAGTCTAATGGTTCTTAATGAAAGCAAGATACAAAGAGATGAAAGGGTAAAAAATAGACAAGGGTCAGAAAATTAAGAAGGTTTTTACAATATGTGAAACTTTTGAAAAGAAACACCATGATACTTTCCTGAAGGGAATGGGAGTTTGTTAAAAGTGTAGAGATAATGGCCACTAGGCTCATGATTTCAAGGGAAAGAAGTTGGCCACAAATGTGAAATGATTAAACTATAATGATATGGGGAACTAGACAAATGAAGGAATACAACTTCAAGGGAATATAGCTCAAAATAAGTAAAGGAATTAAGGTCAAGATTATGCTATTACTACAGTTGAAGTGGAATGATTAAACTATTTGGATTCAAGAGTTATGCTTTAGAAATATTTTATCAAATATATTCTGGTTATAAGAATCATGAAACATGAAAACATTTTACTGCAGTTGTTTTATTAAGTATTTTAAATCATATGTTAAATGAAACCAATAACTAAGAAAATAGATTAGTGGTAAGGTAGTAATTTTTTTTGGAGAATACATGAAAAAGGTAGAGGTTAAAGAAGAGAGTTAATTTTTGGAAGCATGTCTATTTTGATTTTGGTTTTATGGTGATTCAAGTAATTACTATATTTTAGTAAATAATGTAATAAAGTTATTACACGTGACGTTGAGAGATACTTTATGGGGGAATAATGATAATTTAATATTGGAAATTTAGTAAAGATATTCCTTTTTTTATTTTTTTAAAAATATATTAGAGGAGCCTTAATATTGAGTACTTATGGATTTTATTAAGTTAAAATTGGGATATTATAGTTTGTGGTTAAAGTATGATTTATCATATTGGATAACATGTGCTAACTATTTTGGTTTTGATAAATATTTAGAGGTTAAAGGAGTGAAATATAGATATTTTGATTAATTAAAAGTGATTCAAGAATAATAAAATTCATTGTGAATATCCATTTCCTAACATAAGGGATAAATTGTAAATATATCAAAGCAAAACTAAAGGATGATATTTGTTTTTGACACAGAAAGATATAAAGTATGTTTATTTCTGTGATAACTTTGTCTAAAAAGTAAAATAATCCCTAAAATTTATGGAAAATAACTCAAAATAAAATAAAATTTATCTATTTAATTTTCTAACAAATAAATAAGTGATCTTTTAACCCATCATATATTTATGGTTTTGAGTTGGTTAGCTTTATCATGGCCATGTTCTTTATCACTCTATAAATTCTCAGGTGTTAATTTTCTATTCTTTGTCTATATTTTCACTTATCCCTATTGTTATCTTATTTGGAAACCTAGTTTTTTAGTGAATATCATACTCACCTTTCTCTATTTTTTAGAGGAAGTTTTATTAACCCTTTTTGTGATGTGGGTTTACCATAAATAAATTTTAAAATGTGAAACCCTTGATTTCCAAGAATAAGTTTAAAATAAGAAGGGGAAATTTATTGAAGGGGGGAGAATTTAACACCCCTAGATTTTATGGTATGTTTATTTTTAATTAAATTAAATTTATTTTATAGATTTTAGTGCTTGTAACCCTGAAATTTTAAAATAAAACTATATTTTATAGTGTATACAACACACAATATTAAACTTTAACGAACCATGAAATATTATTTAAATATGACCCTTATGACCTCGACATTTAATTGGAGAGTAAGAATAATATTTAATAAATTATTAAATATATATATATATATATATATATATATATGAAGGAACTATTGAGTATAAATTCCTTTATTCATTCTTTTGAAATCTATACACAATTCTTAGAAATGCTATTTTTTGCTTCAGAAATACGTTTTCATCAAAAATGTTTTTGTCAAGAAAATATTATAATAAAATTATAGAATGAATATAAATCGTATTTTATAAAAATAATTTAATTTTTTTAGTCATAATATAAAAATTATCTTATGGAAAAGTATTTTTATTTTTTTGAAAATATTTATTTTCTGGTGAATAGTGAATAATACCGATTTTTATTGAAAACTGTGTTTTTGTTTCAACCATTTGAAATGTGAAATTTTATATATAAAATGTTTTAAAAGTAAAATTAGTTATATTAAATTATTAATAATTCAATTAAGTTAATTTTAATCAATTTCATGTTTGAATTTGGTATAAAAAAAATTATACTTAAAAGGAGATTTTCTGAAAATTGTTTTTCTTTGCGTTTTTTCGGTTTAATTTTAAATAAAATTATGAAACTTATCTGTTTTGAATTTTTAAAAATTGATAAATATTAAATTTATGAGGTTTATATTTAGTATATATTCCTCTTTTATTTTTTTTTCAGTATGAATATTAACCTTAGTAATTTTTGTTTCCACGGTATTGGGTAAATCTGGTAATTAATGGGAAAAATAAAATGAGAAGGACTAGAAAATGACCCAAAACTTTAATTAATATTATTGTATGAGTATTTTTCATCCATAATCTTCCAATAATCTGTTATATGTAATTTTTGAATATTTTGATGAGTTTATGACCATTATAGTATTTTATTTCAAGAAAGGTCATACATGTCACAAACATGCTTGTAGAAACTATAATATTTTTAATATGGGGTTATCTAGAGGTAATGTAAGAAATTAAATAATATATTTAAATATAAAATATTTTTATTAATAAAGATAATTTATTTTAAGTTTTTAGTGAAGAAATATTTACCTTAAATTCTTACACAACGCTGAGGCAATAATTATTCAATTAATGAAAAAATCAAATAAATGATATTTAAATTTTTAAAAGTAATAAAATTTGAGAAAAATAATGTAATACATTAACTTTATTGATTACCATGACATGTTAGAGATATAATTAAATATTTTTTTTATAATTATAAGTTTTTTCTTGATATTATTAAGTTCAAATTAATAAATAATTCTAATAATTTACATTATTTATATTTTATAATAAATAATATTTTATTAAATGATATAAAATTCCTCAAAATCTCTGATTCATAAAAATGAATGGTATATGGTTAATGAAATCTACCATGATCCATTTATGGGTCTTATTTCATTTTATTGTAATGTTAGGTACCCTTAGAGAGTAGAAAAGTTTAATAGTTCGGTAATTGTCAAAAGGGTTAATGAGGGGTTAAAACAAAAATATAAGGGTGAAAACATATCCAAAACTTGTAAAAATTTTGTTGGATTAAATTATTTAGACTTATATTTACCTTATATTAGAATTATATTAATTTGGATCCATTTTTATATGATAAACAATTTATATTAATATATTATTTTAGGAAATTCCAAGAATGCCCCTCCACTCAATTATTAAAGGGAACTCCTTCCTTCACTTATTTACACCTATTTGAGTCACCTAGGTCGAAAAAAACCTGATATTTTCTATCCTCGACATCATTATACGATTTATTGAGAATTTTGGTATTCAAAAATAGCAATTCTTGGTTCCTTAAGAAGAGATCTACAAGGAGTCCACTAATGAAGAGGTAATCATCTTTACAGACTCTTTCAAGTTTATTTCTTCATATACATACTCTCTTGGAGTTGATCCCATTGTAAAATAATAAATACAGTATCATCAATATAATTATATGATATTGGGATTATTGGAAATACATATTATATCCTATGAAAAGTGAAAACATCGCTCGTGGATATGTACGACTTATCGTCTCTACGAAGCGGTGTAATTTGTTTTTCATCACTAATTTAATTGGATGGTTATAAATATATAAATAATGAATATATATGATATATATGAAATAATAATGATTCTATAATGGTTAATTATCCTTTAAATTTATTTTGTTCCATCCATTGAAAAATGAAAGCAACGTTCATGCGTATGAACGACCTGCCATCTCCATGAACGTTGTAATTCATTTTTCTATCTCTATCCCTTATTACTGACTCTAAATATCTATATATTTAATATATATGATATTTATACCATAAATAATATTATTTATATTCTTTAATCAAGATAAAATTCTAAGGACCGAAACTACCATATCAAAACATACATGGAAAACAAAGTAGTTACTACCCCAAATAGTGATTTTAACAATGAATTAGTAATAAAAAGGTGATAAAATATTATAAATAAATTATATATTGTTTGATATATATTATTGTGGGTTTTTAATATATGTATTATAAATATATATATTTATTATATAGGATTTTTAAACATGTACAAAGGAAAGCAAGCATGAGGTATGGGTTTCTCATCTCACTTTTATTTCTGTGAGACATATGTCATATTCACCACTTATTTCTTTTATGTGATGTATATAATTCCCATTTGATATATTATATCATGAATATATTTTTATTCATGTTATTTAAAGTATCATTTTAAGTTATTTCTTTCATGAGGATTATGATTCAAAGGCAACCCAAGTGGTAATGGTTTATTTCATAATTTCAATAGTATTTGAGATAGTTTATTATTGAGTCTCAGTTGAGGAATATTTCTCGTAAATATCCATGTTTTCTAATTTTTTGAAGAAATTTTTTTTCTGTTATCTGATGATTTTTTTAAATTTTTTTATCCCTTTTTTCCTTTTTTTTAAAATTTTTTAAAAGAAATATTTCAATCATTTTTGAATAAGGTACTTTTTTATTTTTCTTAGAAAAGTGTGAAAGGAATATTTTTTTTAAATTATAAAACATGAATGGAATTTCCCACTATTTGGACACCTTAATGATTTTAATCTTCCTTAATAAGTTTATAAGTTTATTTTAAAATAAAATGATTTACTTTTTATGTGCAAAGTTTTTAGATTTTAATTTTCTTAAAGTAAAAATAGTATTTTCCTCAAGAAATGTTACAGTAATATATTTAATGCAATTTAATATATTTAAATATCCTTTTTTGAATATTATATTGAGGTTACACTCTGATGATACCATTCATCATATTTCTTTAGATTATTTATAATCAGTTTGCCTTCAGAAAATATTAATATTTTGTATGACTAGTTCTTCCAATATAGAAAATTATTAATTTTTTATAGAATATTGATTAAATTGAATTATTTATTCAGACATGGAATGAATTGGACTTAGTAGTAATGGGAATATCCCTCTATAGCCTCTCAATGAATTGATATATCTCATGAGACAAACTAGATTTAGTTTAGGTTGAGGCTTTACCCATTTATTTAAATGTCTTGGCACAAAGGATTGATTATATTTTTATATTTCTTGGATAATTCCATGATGGAATGATTCATATGCCCAGAATTATGCATTCCATAATTTTGAAATCAATTATTTTTTCAATGCGGTTATTTGATTAGTTATAATATCCATGGATAAGTTTCGAGATCTTGTGAGGGTTTATATACCTTATTTTTTATCCTTTATTCCTTTCATATCATGATCAAGTTATTGTTTAAATAGAATGTGTTTTGATTCATTACCTTTACATATTTTTTATGATTATTTATTCATGACAGCTTCTACTACTAAGTATCCGAGATCATCAATTTATTATGTTTCATTTTCCCCAGGATACTAGGATGTGTTTTGTGATTGATATAGAGGGATATGCTAAGAGTAATAATAGTGTTATCAAAGAAAAAACATTATGTATTTTATGTTTTTTTATATAAAATGTGAATTTTATGTATGTATTTAATTTAACAATAGAACTAAACAATTTAGTCATTTTTATATGATTGGATGTATCCAGTTCCAATGTAACAATGTAACCAATGGATCTAGCCTACTAGGGTTGGAGTCTTTAAAGTTGGATAAAACCACCCATAATTCTTGAATCTAATATATATTCTTGATTTGTGATTTATATCTTATTAAAACTACCACTTCCCTAATGATTCTTTATTTAGAATAATTAGGGTCTCCATGTGTCCCATTATTTTGGGCTTTTAACAATGAAAATTTCCATGGATCTGTAGATATTATTTGGAAAAGATATTTTTTTGGATAATTAAAGGATGATGACAAATTTAACTTTTATTTGAGATATTACTATGAAGTCTCAATCACCTTGACAAGATACTAATTTGCTACTAGATAGAATACAATCTAATGATGTGAAGGATGATGCTACATCCAAAGTCTGGATTTTTTATCAGTATGATAATTGGGCTATCTTGAGTGGAAGGAAGATTTTATGTTGATCACTTGTGAATGAGTTATTAATAAATATAAGACCTACAAATACTTTTATTATACTAGAATAATCATGTAAAATGGTTTTTTAGATAAAGGATTTGAATTTTTTAGGGGATATTCATACATAGGATATGTATATTAAAGGATTTGGTAAACAAAATTCTATATTTTTCTATAATGTGTGTATGATGTTTTCTATGTCTGTAATACCTCTAAATACCTTATAGGTGTAAGTTGATTATAAATCATTTCTCATTTTATCTCATATATTATTTAATAAATATTTTATAGTCTTAGGTTGGGATACCTAATCATGACTTCAATCATTTTTTATTATTAATATTAATAATATAAATAGTGACATTAATAATTTTAATAATATCAATACTAAACTAAAATTATAAAATCTCTTGACTGAGTTTCCCCTATCCTATTAATTTAAAAAATTACAAGTTAGAATAATATTTTACAAATATTGATTACAAATATGGGTGTATGTTTCACCCGAAGTGTCTAAGTCAACTGAGGATGATTAGGAATATGAGATCACAAAGGACCACATCGAGATGATATTCATAATTACTTTCTTTAAGATAATATCCACCACTTGATTTGCATCCCTATAGAAATGTGTCAAATTTAATTTCAATTCATTGGATTCTTGTAAAAATTTAAGATAATTCAAATGAAATGTCCAAGGAACGTTTATTTGCATAGACTTTTAATTCTCAACAACAAGGTTTGAGTCAGATTCATCGAATAAGAACCTCAATCCAACGTGAATAACATACTCAGTCTTATGAATAATTTTCCAAATATTCACCTCATAATAGTATACATTACTATATGTAATGATAATATCAACCCTTGATGATGCCTTGGTGAGACCCAAAAAAACCTCTATAACTTTACAGACTTTATACACCTGACACCGCACTGCCAATATTCACTTTAATATTTGACGGAATTAGAATTATCCACCAAACGACCTTCCTCACAAGATATTTATTGGACATAATAGGCACACTAAGCATGTATAGAGTATTTAAATTAGAAATATAATTCCAAATAGTTTTTTTAATTTCAAATACCTATTGGACTTCTTTATATATTGTAGTGACTTTCAAATTTAAGAAATATGCTGGGTTATCAAATGTTACTACATGCATCACCTTCCATATGAAATAAATATATGTCACTACAACTTCCAAAAAAAGGTTATAAATCTTCTCACCAAGGGTAGATTCAGTGATTAATGTAATGAGGCAAAAATTGTTTTTGTGCTTGTCTAGGTTAATATTGAAGAGATCTTTTATATCCCCACAACATCATAACAAATTCATATTTTATGAAGAAGTGTTAATGATTTTTGAATTTTTTAAGTAAAGAGAAAAATATGACACAATTTTTAGTAGATGTTTTTGATTTTGGTAATCCAAATATATATAATTTACACATACATTTAATAGATTAAGAACTTTAGATGGTTCTATAAAAGGACTTTAGAGCTTCTCAATCCATCTGATAATAGTAACATTATGATCATACTTGATCTTGTAATATTATATGGTGTCTAAGAGGATAGTGATAATTAACTGCTAAGATAGCTTGTTCTTATCAGCATACGCGTATCTCTTTTTTTCATGATGATGTTAATTAGTAAAATTTTATATCACTCACTAATTTTTCTCTTGATATATGTAATTGGGATTTGTTATTTGTTCTGTGGAACCACTGTAAGGTCCTTTAAGGGATAGTATACCTAGTTGGTATTCCAACATTTTCGATAAGAGTTCTTTTATATGAAACCTTTATAATATCTCATCTTTTCACAATATTATTCTTTTACCACTAGAAAAATAGTTAATGAGGGTTGAGATAAGTACCCATTATACAGATTTTGGAAAAACCTACTATTTTGGAACTTGAGATCTTCGCCAAAAAGCGTAACAAGATTATAAATGAATTTAGTGAGAAAATCCACATTGAATTTCCCATGGTCTTTAATACATAAACTATTTATATTTAGGGGTTTTTTGTATTATTTCCATGAAATGGTGATCATATTCTATTCATGTATACTTATGGCCCATAAAAAATATGTAATATAACTCAAAAGTTGTTTATAAGACTACTAGTCCATTTATATATGGAAAATTCATAAAAAAAACATAGATGTGACCACAGATTTGACTAATAAGATACTTCCCTCCTAGGAATAGATCCATCCTTTCCCACTATCCATTAGGTATATAATCTTAGAATATTTGTTTTCTAAATGGTTACTCATGGACATTCCCCAAAATAATGGTACATCCATATAATCAAAGGGTAGGAACCCAATCCCTAGTCCAAGTTCCCTAGATATCATATTATTTTTGGATATCAATATCCCCTCTCAAAAAATAGTGAATTATTTTTTTAACAATATAGATTTTCTAGAAACATCCTTATAGTGACTAAATATAACTTTGATAGATTTTTATTTTTATTTTTCTGAGGCCTATAAAAAAATAATAATTTCATCAGCATATAAAAGGTGTAAGGGCACAAACAAGTTCTATCCAACATTTATTTGTTCTTAGTAGACAACATTTTTTGGATTAATAATGAATTTACTTAAGTAGTCCTTAGTGATTACCCAGAGGGGGCTAGAGAGATAATCTCCTTATGTAACACCCCTATAACAACCAAAATATCCTATTGGGGATCCATTGGTGAGAACGATGAACCTAACACTATTAATAATTAAATTCACTAGTTTGATGAAGGTGTTGGAGAAGACATAATTCTTGATAAATAACAAAATAATTCTCTATTTCATTATATCAAGGTATTTGGAAATATCAATATTTAATTTAAAGTTTCCTTGTTTGGATATTTTCTTCAAAACATTGATACATTATAATGTAGTGAAGTGATGATCATGAATATTATTTCTTGGGATGAAGCCAAATTTCATTGGAGTTATAAAGTCACCCATTATCTTTCTCCTCCTCAATGCCAAAAATTTACTAATTATATTTGGGATAATATTCCCAATTACAACTTGGATAAATTATATGATTTAATTTTCATTATCATTATTATTATTAGTAATTAGAGAAATAAAATGGGAGTTAATTCTAGGTTTCATTGAGGTCGATAGAAAAAATTCCCTCACAAAATTTGTTAAGTCAATGTGAAAGTTTTCCTAGTAAGACATGAATAACAGATTGATGAAACCAATTGGGCATAAACAAACTCTAAAATTTTAATGAAAAAATAAATTTTTATCTCATCCACAAGGGAGAATACATAATTCCTTATTCTGTTTATATTCAATGCATTATAAGATGGTATTTATCATATAGGGGTTGATATCATTTCCATCATCCCTATAATGTCCTTGAAAATATTCAACCACAACATTTGAATGTTAGTTTCTGAAGTGAAAAGATGTTCATTTATATGGATAACATTGATTCCTATTATTATCTTTTTCTCATTATGTAGGAATTGAAATAATTTGGAATTCCTATCACCATATTGTAGCCATTTAAAATTTTATTGATCTTTACTATCCATTATTTGAGGGTAAGAAGGTTGTCTAGTTTAGAATATAATTTTATCTATTCTTGAGAAGGCATATCACAATTATGATTATTTAATTGACAAAAATCAAAATTATATTCAACCATATTGATATTATCATCAAACTTTGAAAATTATTCCTTACTTAATTTCCATAGATTAAGTTATATAATTATGAGTTTTCTTAATAGTATCTAGACGGTGATTATATTTATCCCATACTTCAAACCATTAGAGAAAATTTCACTACATTTGGGAATGGAGAGAAAAAAATTATATAATTTAAATAGAAAAGGTAATGATTTAATAATGCACATCAAAAGATCCAAAATGATAGGTTTGTGATATAGGTTGAATTTTGAGGGAGTAAACCCATATAACTCAATTGAGATGTTGTCATCAATTTGATAGAAGCGTATATCTAATTTACTCACATTACTTACATTACTATGTATCTACCTGAGGTGAAATAGACACCAGTAATAAGAACTTTAATGAGGTGTCAACCATTAATAAAATCCCATTATTCATTAGTAGAAATCTATGTGAAGTTTTATCCAATATTTTTCTCATGCCTCCAAACAATTTTTAAGTCACCAATGAGTATCAAATTTTGGTTAATTTAAGTAGAAATCATAGAAAACCCCCTATATAAATCCCTTTTATTCATATATGATGTGTGGTTATATATGATGGATAATTTTAGAGTAGTTCCATTCACAATAGTAGACAAATAAATATGCTAAAATATTTAAAATCATGAAAGAACCTAGACACTTGTGCATTTATGCACCCAAAAGGTTTAAACCACACTATAATGTGGATTTTTTGAAAAAATAATATCCATGGGATTCCCAGTTGAATATATTCCAATTCTTAAACTTCATCACAGTTCAATAGTTCTAACAAGAAGTTTCTTGTTGGGAAAAAAGAAGTGTCCAAGGGTTTGTATAGTGGGAGCATTCCCAATCCATTTAAAATTATAGAACATAATATTTATTGTTTTTTTGACACTTAATAGGTGAAAAGTATTCTAATCTATTTCCATTGATGACTCTGCCATTTACCTTTACTTCTTTTCCTTTCTTATTATTGTTGGAGTCTCCCACATGCATTTCAATTTTCTTAAGAAGCTAAGATTCTTAACATCTTTCATAATATCATCAATATGATGAGTTTCCTTAATGTCATTATCCAAAAACTTACCACTTATTGGACTGAAATTAGTAGAAAATTTCTCAACTCCTAAGGGTATATCCTCATAAGGTTTTATTCTAGGAGCCTTATCCTAGGGTACCCAAGTGAAGTCTTCTTTATCTTTATCATGAGAGAAGGCCTTTTCCACACATTCAATATGATAATTTTTTACCTCATTTAGTTTGGTATCCAAGATGTCCCCTTATTTTTATTTCTTATTCTCATCAAATTCCTTCCCAGGTACCAAGGTGTCACCCACTTTTAAGACATGTCTAAATTATTCCTCAGATGTTCTTTCCAGATGATTGATTTCATCATCCCCATGATTTTCCTCATATAAGTCATCAACCTCCAGGGTGATATCATCAAGTGAGTTTGTGTCACATGATGAGTACAATGATTATCTACAATATTTATAACATTTTAAAACTTTTCATTCTCTAGGGACTCTAATGGGGTGGGGTCCTGCACAACTAGATTGGTGTTAATTTCCTTTTATCCATGTTCCAGATTAGAAGTGGAGGAGTGTTTTCCTTTCTCCCACCCTTCATAAAATTCCTTAGACATATTTTATCATCATTCCCCTATGGCTTCATAATTTTCAGACCCTGGATCCTTTGAAATCAAATGGGGAGTGACCAATGTGGTTGTATTCGTTACAGTAAAAGGGTCACCTATCATTTTGATTTTTAAGGTCATAGTATACTATAAGGTTATTATGACCACATTCTCGATGATTTTAAGTTCCAGATCTATTTCAACTAGTACCCTAGTAAAGTGACCAAACCTTTGATCATCCATTTATTTATCTATTTTATTGGCAATTACAACTGAGTAGGTGATTTCCCATAGAATTTGGGGGTGCCAATACAACCAATTGATCTTTAGTATATATATCCATACTTGTGTGTGTGTGTGATCCTTCCATTTGTAAGATAAAAAATCAAATCCTAGTTTTTAATCTTGAGTATACTAGGTTCCAATGCTACTAAACTAAAACTCCATGCTCTCCTTTTTCATTCATCAATGGGAAAAAATGTGATAATACCCCCTTCCCATTATAGTCATTTTACATTTATTAAATCCCAATATCTTAGAAAATATTTTTTATAAATAAAATAATTTCTATAGATTTTCACCTTTAGGAATAATCACCCTTTAAATGATAGAAAATTCATAGAGTTTCAAACATTCCTAAAATGTATCACAATTCCTAGAGACATGATCTACATATCCCTTTTGATTACCATCCCTAGAGAGGAGACATTGAAATTAGAGAATGAGAGACTTAAAAATGATCTTATGATCTCAAAAAAGTTCTTTTTTGTAACCACCCCTGATACCAAATTATGTCCAATTGAGTCTGGTGTCTTGGATGCACAGTTCTTGAAGAGATATTTATGACTTACCACCTCTAATAAATCCTTGTATGAATCTTGAATTTTTGACTTTAAAGAGATCAAGCCATGATGTCATGTGCGATCATTATCTCCTGCTTCCCCTCCTTGTTCCACCATAATCTTATACATTATGTTAATAATATCCTATAAAAATATTATTAAAAAATTAAAATTACAAACAAAAATATTAGAATTATTAATTTTGACACTAATATAAATAATATTAAAAATAAAATTAATAATTTTAACACTATTATTAACATCATTAATAAAATTAACACTAACATTATTATGAATAATATAAGCAAAAATATTGATATTAATAATATTAATAACAATATTAATAATATTAAAACTAGTATTAATAATATTACCACTTAATAATATTAACATTAATATTAACATTGACACTAATATTAATAATAGTAACACTAATGCATTATTCACATATATTTATTAAAAGGTAAATAAAATAATTGAATGATCACATATATATATTTCTATATATGTTATATCACAATATATATATATATATAATAGGAATCATAATATATTTTTCATAAATATAAGAGAAATATTGTTATTAATATGAATGAATCATCATTTATATATATTAATTGAAATATAAATAAATTATATCATCTAAAATTTATATAAATATATTAAATATAATTGATAAATTAATTGAAAAATATATAGAGAAATAAAAAATTATTTTGAAGAAAATATACAAGTATAAAAAAATAGGAATACCGAGTTACCCATAAATAGATAATATAGATATCAAATTTCAAATGATGATAAAAATTGGGATCAAAATCTTAAATCTGACTAGTCAAAAATAAAAATAATTCATTTTCGAATTTAGTATCACGTGAACACTTATATAAAATAATTTTGTAAATAATATTATTAAAATTAAAGAATCACATGTTTAAATAAGTAAAAAATAACTTATAATGGGAATAATAACAAATCTGAATTTACTTATGATGTAATAAATTGAAAATGAAATAAAATTCCATATGAGAGAAGTCGGTGGAGGAGATGGATGAACAATGGTGGTGGTAGGAGATGAAGGAAGATGAAAAAGGAAGATGAATAGTTGTAGAGAATAAATAACATAGAAGGATCATCAGAGGTGATAGAAACTCATAGAGAGAGAGTTATATATCATGTTTGAAAAAATTAGGAAGGATTAGATAGATCAAGGGAATAAATAATGTATTAAATGGACAAATTCTTTAAAAAAATTTAAGTATTTTTTAAAATGATTATTGCTATATCCAACATCAATTTTTTTTAAAAAAATTAATAATTTTATAACAAATATTAAAAACCCTGGACAGTGGTTTCAACAACAACTATGAAATAGATGATATCAAAAACCTTTTTAACGATTCTTACAAATAACTTATGTTTAAAATTAATCATTTTAATGTATCTTTTAACCAGTTTCCTTATTTTTTCTATACTTTTATGGATTTTTTAAACCCATTTAATCTCAATGAAATTCTTATTAAATATTTATGTGACTATCTAATTAATCTTCGCATGAAACTCCCATAATGGGTTAGCATTAATGATAACTGTGTGTTTAAGTAATGGTGATATTAATATTCATAATCCAAATGTTTAATTCCTTATAAATAGTATTAAAACTTCTCTACTTAATAAAATATATTTTCACAATGTTAATAACATCTATTATAATAAACACATAAAACCCAATCTATGTTTATCATCATTATATTTGTAATATTTCTATTAAAAATTTCTTTCAAGATTATCTTGTTAATATATTTAAATGTAATTATGTACAGTAATATCATTATTTACCAATATAATATTAATTATTTTAGAATATATAGTGCCTTTCACTTTGAACTAGGTTGGTATATTCATTTACTTGCTTCATTTTAAACTTCTCATAGTTCAAAAATACACCAACAAACCTCTTACAAACTATATATATTTCCAAAAAAAATATATTTAAGAAATAGAAAATAATTTGTATTTTGAAGTAAAAATTATTTTTTATTATGGAAATATTTAGAAATTAAACAAAAACAATGACATATTATATGGTATTACATGTGTTTGTATAAATACACAAAAAATAATATTATATTCTTCAAAAATAGGCTATTGTTCGATGGACTAAACTCTTTAGCTCATATTTTGATCAAAATATTAAATAAACCATGTTTATATGAGATAAAATTAATTTTATCCTCATATGAACTCCCACTCATTTCACCTGCTTCACCCACTCAAAACTACCTCTCATTCTTCTATGCTCATCATCTTCGATTTTGGGCCCCTTTAAACCAATATTTTTTGTCACCTCTAATGTTATATTTCCATTTTTAATGCAATAAATACCAATTGTCTTGATCCAGAATTCTTCTTTATGACTTCAACATCCAAGTTTGTACCTACTACAGGTTCTTATATTCCCACATTTATTTATATGTCCTCGTATATTAACTTATCCCTTATATCCAAATCCTATTAACTCCTAATAAAAATAGTTTATATGTCTATTATAATGAAATAGATTAAGATACCACCATACCATTACCCTAAAAAGACTCCCACTAGTCTTGAAGAGATTTCTTGATCCCTATATACTGAAAACTAGTTCTTGGGAATAAAAAATGTACTTGGGAGTGATTTCTATATCTAATAAACAATTAAAATAGTAGTCGAAACTACTAAGAATCTAAAATTTCCTATCTGACCACTAGACATCCATGCATATCAAAGAATAATATGCATATAAATATACATAAAAACATGGAATAACAAAATATATATCCATCCAATGAACACAATAAGACACCCAAATAAAAACACACAGAAAAAATGGATTCAATGGGTATAAAATAAGATACACCAGTTTGAAATGGCTGATACAACACACTATAAGAAAATAGTACTTGACCAACTCCAAAAAACCACCATGTGACCCATGTTCACTCACCAAATCCCAACACATCCATTTGTATACCCAATGAACAATCAATGAATTGGAAAAAATATTGGGAACCTAATAAAAAACATAAGATACACACACACACACACCCATGTATATGTCAGGTGTGACCCAAACATGTCTAGTATAATTCCACTAAATATTATATACAATTAATTTAATAATGCATTCCATAAATTCTAGTTTGAACATAATTTATAAAAAAATCATATGATCCATTATATGGAAAAAATTTCACACTTTATCACTTCAATTCTAAAAACAATATGAAATTTTTTAAAGAGAGAATGAGGCCTAACCAGTCTAAAACCATAGCTTTAAATACAACAAAAAAGTCATGATTTTTCAATAAAATATCTTTCACATATTTGTTTTAGAACAAAAATTTCCAAAACCATTTTACAATTAATTTTAATGTACCCCAAAACCATAATCAGGTAAAATACATGAACAAAATAATACCAAATATCAATGAAGAAAAATGAAATAAAAAACATCTAAACCATGGTTCCTTGCTATCAAAATCTATGAGATATATTTAAGGTATATATCAATATCCAATAAAAACATATTAAAAAGTATCTAGAATCATGGGAAACAGACTAGGCTCTAAAATAAAATTAATAGACCCACTCATCAAATCACTATCTCTAGGTCCCCCTATATGAAATCAAAACATCCCATTCGACACCCTTTCATACCACCTAGTAAAAAAAGACCCCTATAAGTGTGTAAATTTTCTAGGGAACTAGCTAACCTACACACACTAAAATAGAATAAAACATGCTTCTACCTTCTACATAGCTACCTAGAGTTCCTATAATATCAAAAAAAGGAGGTGATAAATAAAAGAAACATGGTCATATAACAAATAAAAATTGATATTAAAAGAAATTAACATCAAATCACTTCCAAAACCGTCACATGAAATTTCCAATTTTCACATATATTCTTAAGAATCAGAAATAAAAAATATAATACATCCCCTCAAGGTTAAAATCCCATAATGAACATAATATAAACAAGGGGGATAAATAATGGGGGTAAACACTATTTCAAATTAACTGTTTTCAATAAAGTTACAAGAAATCCTTTGAAAACACATTTTTAATTCCAAGCCACCTTATCTTCATTTAAAACCAACTATTAAAAATTCACCTAGTTCCAAAAAAACTTTTTTGAAATCACTCACTTCCCTCTTTAAATCACTATAACTCACCATAAGACTAAATGTATTAAAAACATTAGATTTATGGATAAAACCCAGTTTTAAAAAAAACAAATAATTTTAAATATAAACTACACTATTTTAAAATAAACCAAAGATAAACATACTTTAAAAATGTAAATTCTTTTTAAATAGACACTTGGGTACTTTTTGAAAAACTTAGCATGAAATAACACTGTTCAAAAATGTAGAAAACATTTTAGAAACATTTTTAAATTGATCATGGGTAATACATATATAATTAATTAAGAAAGAAAATATGTTTAAAACATTCAAAAATTTCATGAAATTTAATATATAGTAATAAAAAACAAGATAAAAATTGATCCATGTGAAAATATGACGTAACTAATTTTCTTCTACAATGAAAAACAAAAAGAGAAAGAACATTCCCTCCTCAAACCCCCAAAACTAAAACCCCAATGGTTATAGCTCACATAAATACTAAAGTCAACCTAGAAAATGATTAGGGTTTTTATGAGAATAATAAAATCAATAGGGTTTGCAGGAGTATGGATATAAATGAGGGGAATAGGGAATGTAATCAACTTGGAAATATTCTTAAATCTAAATAAAACAAATTAGAAACCATAGAGTAAGAAAGAGGAGTAGGGAGAGATCCCAATATTCACAACCCTAGTTTGAATAAATATTGGATAGGGTAAAGAAGGATAAAATCCATAAAAATTAAAGAGGGGGAATTTTGAAAAACATATAAAATTTTAATCTAGGAAACAAGATTCCTTGGAACAACCCCTAAACCATGGAACAACACCCCTCCACCAGGAACCTCTATGGTGTTGTCTCCAAGGTTCATGTGTGGAGGTCACCATATAGGCAAAGTCAAGGCACCTAAGCCCCTCTATGATACTAGGGTGAAACCTTCCATGCTATAGAATGGTGATCACTACCAAACACCCTCCATGTGGCATCCTTCATCCTTCTCCATAGAGCAATTTATGCAAGTAGATTTGAGGGACTAGAGAACATGACAACAAAAATATATGAATCCATTATATGGTGTATCCTTTCTATACACAAATTCCCTTATGAAACTCTAAAAAAACACTTATGTAGTACCTACCATGATATAGACTTATATTATGAGGAACTATCACACTCTATGGCCTTTACCAGACCTAAAGAAACCATTACGTTGCACCCACCATGGTGCAACATCATGACCTTTTCCATGGTCACCCTCTCTAACCCTTACACAATAAACATAACCAGCACCCACCACCACACAACCTCATAACATGCGGCATGTTCATCCTCTCAAACCATTAATAAATCCCCCCTCCCACACACACATTACCCACTAAAGAAATTACCTTTATCAATGAAATTTATAGCCTTTACCATAGACATTTTTCCAAGGAATAGAGTTTGAAAATGATGTTGTCCCCTATGGATACTTTGTGGCCTAATTCAGACTCTACTAACAATACCAAAAAACACTCAAAAATAACTTGGGGCACCAGAAAACATCAAAATATCCCAAAATTAAATAATAAAAAAACATTGACATGAGGAGGTCACAATTATCCCCACTATGACACTTTCTCCCATTTCAAGTCATTAAAAAGGGTAGAATTGATAAAAAAATCCAAAACTGCCACACCCGAGCATAAGAGGTGGGAGGGTAGGAAAACTAATGATGGATCCTTTGAAATGAAAGAACTACTCATAAACCAACTCATCAAAACCATGAAAAGAATACATAATCACCAATCGACAACATTAAACACAACCCCAACCATAACCATCCAACACGAAGCTATAAGAAGATTACGACCTAGCATTGGTCTCCCCACAATTTAGAATTAATTTAAAATGGTGAAACAATGAATAAGAACACCAAATAGAATGAATATAACCAATAAAAACACATTTCCACTAATCATTAATGGAAATTAAAAGAACCCAACAACCAAAAACAACAACATAGAACCCAACTCAAACACAAAAAAGAGCACAACCCACCAAGAGATATCCAAAAGATCATAAAACGATGCCATGAACCCAACAATTCCCATGAATCAAAATAAGAACCACCAATCATGAACATTATTCAACATGGAATAACATATTTCTGACCTCAAGTCATGAAACTATAGAGAGTGTAAGTTAGGGAAAAACTTTCAGAACACCTACTCATAGTGATCCTGAAAGAAATTCCCAACTAAGTTGTTATCACTGTTTAATCGTAAACCAACCACACTTACCCATTAAACCAGCCAAAAACTAAGGAATTCACATGTTATTAATTAAAAATACCTCATACCATGGTTCATACCATGAAAAAATGGCCATCATAATTTAATGAGGTATAAACATCCCAAAATAACCACTTCTCACATTGGGGAAATCTAAAAAGGAAACCAAGGGATACATCAAATGAAAGTCACTTCAACACCTCAACCACTATAATAACTTTATATAATAATCAAAATATATACAATAACTTTAATTTTTACGAAATCCAAAAAACCATCCCACATCATTTCTATACAAAAGTACTAACGATTACCCAAGCACTACCTATTATAAGAAATAATAGCTCATTATCACTGATGATTGAATGTTTGGAGCTTCCATATTTGAACTCACTATAGATTTAAATCCACAATGCTGACTTTCTCTAAATAACCATGGAATATACATCACACACCTTTACCACAAAATCATCCCTAAAAGAGGATCAAGAACTCAATTTCTTATTAACATTTATAGTATAAAGATAATTACACTAAAAAAACATGTCTTGGAGACCTCGTCAAGGTGAAATAACATATGATGTGATATAAAACCAACACATACCACTATATTCAGATCTAAGGTAGTGAAAAATACTAAGAGTAATAGACATAAGAAAATAGTGGATTCACCCAAAAAGGGTCTTCCCAAGTAATTGTTTTTTTATATTTCAGAAAAACCTTTTTGGGAGGCATACTATAAACAAAATTAAACATGAACCAAACCCATTAATGTTTCCCAAACCAAATCAACTTGTACCAATACATAAGTGGGATAAAACCAAAATAATATATCACCAAGGAAAGACACATTCCAAACATTTTGTGATTTCCTTTGAACATTCACTATTTTATAAAAAGTAAAAATCATTTTCTTGAAACATATATGCTTTTGAAAAAACCCCAACATTTGAAAACATATCTCTTCATTTAAAAATTAAAATTTCTTAAGGGAATTTAATAAAATTTAACCGTACTTTAAAAAATAACTAACTTATTTTATAAACAATAATTCTAATCATTCTTCCTAAAGCTCTCCTTTATTTGAAAATAAAATTTTAAAAATTATCATTTAAAAATAATTTAATTGTTAAAACATTTCAAAGAACTTCAGAATTTTCATTTTAAATCCAATTACTCTTGAAAACACACTCTAAGAGGGCCAAAACATTTCTAAATAACCGACTAAACTGGTTTTTAAACCCAAAACTATTTTTGGATTCCATTATGAAAACAATAATTTGTAAAACCATTTCCAAAAAACAATTATATTTGAAACCAATACAAAAGGATCCATTTTAAACCCATTTTTTTAATGAAATCCACCTTTTCCACACTAAAAAAATAGTTTTCACATTTAACGCATAAAAAAATACCCCAAAATTAAACATCACTAACACATTACAAACCCCCCATTGAATTCACCCCTTCAGTATAATTTACTTAAGGGCAGTATAAATACCAATCCAAAACATGTTGTTGAACCACTCATGACTTGGTCACCTGGTTTGACAGACCATGCACCAATCATGTAATAGCCCCTTAAAAGGTTCCAGAATCAATAACTTAGAATCAATATGGTTTCCAGTCTATGTGATCTAACTGTGTTTCATTTATTAATTCTCAATTATCATCCCAAAACCAATAAAAACCCCAAAGGAAAATAAAATAATTTCAATGAGGATCAGGATCTATCATATCAAGTCTCAATCTAATAAAATAAATAAAATACGGTCAAAATAAAAACTACCCAAAATAACTCAATAAACTTCATGAAAGGTTTTTATTAGATAAAAACTCAGGAGTAAACTCTTCAAACCTAATAAAAATCCTAATCTCTATTTCACTAGTCTTACCAAAATAACAAGAGGGTATTTAAAGACCTATTCCATATTAAGGAAACAAGGATCTGATACCATTTTTAATGAACTATCCTTATAAACCATGTAATTGGTACCTATCCAAACCAACCACTAAGAATGAGGGGAATTCTTGATCCTCATAGGCTATAAACTAGTTTTCAATAATCATAAATACGTACTTAGGAATGATTTTACCCTCAAATAATCATATTATCAAATAATAGTAACTATTAATAATCATACATGAACTATCTAGGAATTTTTCATCAATGGATATAAATAAAACACCCAAAAGAACATAAAAAATAAATATACATAAAAAATATATGTATAAATAAAAAATGCAATGGAAAAAAATAAAACAGGTAGAAAATAAGATATAATAGGATAAACTCACCAATAAAACACCCAAAAATTAAATGATACCCAAACAGCTCTAGAAAAAACACCATGTGACCCCTAAATGTTCACCACATCCCAACATGTCCTTTTGTATACCCAATGAACCATCAATGAACTTGAATAAATTTCAGAAATATGAGAGAAAACATAAGGGCTTGACACACACACACACACTAGTATATATACGGGGTGTGATTCAAACATGCCCAGTATGATTCCACTAAAAATTATACATAGTTCCATTCATAAAAAATTTCAGAAATTCTAGTTTAAACATACTCTATAAAAGAGTTTTTTCAGATGAGAAAACACAATGAAATAAAATATCATGATTTAACTCTTTCTTTCTAAAATAAGATAAAAACCTTTTTAAGAGAAAAATATTTCCAACCGAACTAATACCATAGTTTTACAAAAACAAAAAAAAATAAGGTTTTTTGACTAAAATATATTTATCAAATTTCTTTTTTTAAATAAAAATAATTTTCCTTTTTAAGACCACACCTTTAAAACCATTTTCTAATTATTTTGAGAGTACACAAAAAACATAATCAAATAAAATGAATAAACACAACGACACTAAGATATCAATGAAATAAAATTAAATAACTCACTAATAAATAAAGTTTCCATGAAATTGAAATTTATGGGATATAATCAAGGTATAAATCTAAATCCCCAAAAACATCCTAAAAGGATATTTCATCATAGCCAACTCATTAAGATTTAACATTAATGATAAAAATCCTATTTTATTAGATCATTATTTCTAATTACCCCCATGTGAAAATGAAACATCCTCATTTAACACCCTTTCGGGCCATCAAGTAAAAAAACAACCCCTAGGAGGGAATAATTTTTCTAATGAACTTTTTGTCTTATACACACTAAGAAATCATAACATGCATCTATACCATATACATTGTTACATAAGTTTCCCATGATATCAACAAGATAAGGTGGGAAAAAAAATAATGTGGTCATCACACCAATCAACGTTTGGAATAAAATCAATAAAATTCATTTAACCTGTAAAAACATCACATGGAACATCACTTTTCACATCCATGCATAAACATCAATAATAAAAAATACAAAAATTCACCCTCAATGACATAATTACATAATGAACATAAAATAAACAAAGGGTCTCAATAATGAGGGGCTATATACAACATCCCCTTTTCATATCCATGCATAAATACATTCAAAAGGTTTCAAATGGGCCTTTAAAAACATGCTTCGAATACCAAGACACTTTATCCACATTTAAAACAACTATTTAAACATTATTTGAAATAAATTGGTTCCAAACATCCTTTTTGAAATCTATCACTTCCCTTTTGAAATCAATTTAAATAACTATAATACTAAAAGCATTAAAAACATTACATTTGTGGAAAATCAATCTTTTTAAATAAACTAATACTTTTAAATATAAAACACTCTTCTAAAATCAACCATTTTCAAAAACCATTTTTAAATAGTCAAATTACTATAAAAGGAACACTCTATAATTTTATAAAACACTTGACACGTTAATACTTCATGCCAAGTTTGGAAAACATTCAAGAACACCTTCTATACTCCTCATAGATAATACATATAACAATAATCCATAAAGAAAATAATTTTAACAAATTAAAGCATCTCATGGATTGTAATATAAAGAAATGAAAAAAGAACACCTACCTTGATCTAAGTGTATGCAAGCCACAATTAGTTACCTTTGATGTAAAATGCCAAACCAATCAAGAAAACACCCTCTTAAAACCATAAAAACCCTAAAACCCCTGATTTTAACTGACTAAAACCCTAAATTTTTCCCACATAGAGATTACATTTCATAGGGGAAATAGAAAATCAAGGGGAAGGAGAAGGGAATGGAAAAAGAGGAAGAAGGATGGGAATATCTTGGAAAACTGCTTGAATTTGAAGAAAATAAAGAACCAATGAGGAAAGTGGAGGAGGAAGATCCCCTAATTCATGCACCCATATTTTAGGAGTATGATGGAGAGGGGAAAGATCTCATTAGCCTAAAAAATATAATAGGATAAATTTTGGAAACTCACAAAATTTTAAACCGGGAAACCACATTCCTTGGAACAACCCCTACATCACGGCACACCGCCACTCCAATGGGTACCTTTTTGGAGTGGTCTCCAAGGATGCATCATGGTGGTTCACAAATAGGTATAACTAAGGATCCAAATACCCTATATGTTTCTAAAACACAACCCCCATGCTATGATGTTTTTCCCTCCATCAAACACACTCCACAACATAGCTTTCAACTAGAACCATGAAGCACCTAAAACTGGAAGATCCAAGGAACCTTAGCATCCAAAAACTATAGTATAACCCTCTATTCTTCTATATAGGCTTCCCACATGCCCAATCCATTACATAATTCCAACACTATCCTTGTGTATCACCCAACAAAACACAACCTAATGTCTTGAGATGTGGTTACCCTCTCCAACCTTTACACAACACCAAAACTACCCATATGTAGCGACCACCATGGTGTAACCTCTTGGATTGTGGTATGGTCACCCTCTCCAACACTTATACAATACCTCTATGAAACACCCACTATGAAAAAACCTCATGGAATGTAGATTTTTCACCCTCTTTGAACCTTACATAGTAACCCTATATAGAAACCATAATAGTGCATCCCCTACTCCAAGACCCAACCAACCTTCACCCAATTTTTTTCAAAGGAATAGTGTTCGACTACAATGTGGTATCCCTTGGGATATTATGTTTCCTGCTGTAAAATCAACAAGAAAATATCTAAAACACATGGAAAAAATCAAGAACACAAAGAAACAAAAAATATCCCAAAATTAAATAATAATCAAATATAAGTGATATAAGGGTGTCATATCCCCTTTATAAAAAGAAAGAATAAGATGAAGATACATATATTTTATAATTTCAAAATCCAATAAATTTTTGTAGTGGTTCAATTTATCTACCTATTCAATATAAATTCATTTTATTTATTATATGAATTCATATTTTAATTTATGACTGTTAACTATCCATTATTTTTTTACACTTGGATATGTACATGAAATTGAGAGTATAAAAATAGTTTTTTTGGGGTCTAACATTGGTATAATTGACTACTAAACCATTTCATGATCGTTCTGATAAACCACAAAAAAATATGGTGTTAGGGGATATTTCATGGTGTATTTAAGGGATACTTGTATGTTTTAAAGAAATATATTAAAACAAAAATTCCATGGTGGTTTCTATAAATTTGATAGTGTATTTATACAATAATTTTTGAAAAATATATTGTGATAGTTTAATCCACCATTATAAAATGAAATAATAAAATTAATTCAATAGAATATTTCCCATAAAATATGAAAATAATAAATACAAACACGAAAATGGAAAATTCTCACTTAAATATTCATATATAAGAAGAAATTTAAAATATACACAAGTGAATTGAAATATATTCCATCATATTGATATAAATGTAATAAGAAATCAGAAAATATCTTATACATACATACATGTTTAATCTAAAAACATATTTTTAAAAAAGTAGTTATATAATATAAAGAACATAGGGTTTTAAATTAGTCCTCATCTGGACTACCTCTTGATTAGTAACCATGATCGTCACCATCTCCACTCTCTGATTCCTACATCTACAATATAATTTATATCAAAATTAAAATATGTTTTAAATATAAATTTTAACATAAATAAAAGTTGACTAGGAGGGAGCCAACAAGTGTTCTCAGTACATTATGTGAGGAATCATTGGAAAGGTTGATGATATCTAGATTTTGGGAAGACCATTTGTCAGTGATTAACTATTATCACAAAAACATTTTCTCCTAGAAATTACTATTATAAAATTCAAGCTAAATCACTACCAAAAGTATATTTTTTTAAAAACTATAACTTTTAAATTATCAAAATTAAACACTTAATGAATAAAAATAAATTTTTAAATGGTACCTTATACACATTATTAGAAACAAATAATATAATGCATAAGTGATTTGACATATTAATAAATTAATACACATATAACTTTTCCCCTTGAATGGTCATTTCATTATCATGCTCTATCATTATTTATTCCATTTAATATACTTCATCCTCATTTAAAAGATCTATATTTTTAATATTTTTAGGAAGAAACAAATCAAAGTCTTATCACTAATGGAATTCAATGTAATAGGTTAATTACACCACCTCTTCACATATTTAATATAAATATCTTTATTTAATGTAAAAAACTACACTCCTCCCTCTATCTACCAAATAATCTAGACAATATACCATTATATCTTATAATGCAAAGATATATAGATCATGATATTTTTTTCACTAATATCTCTTAATTGAGAGAAGTTTCTATGAGTAAATTGAAGGAAATATATTTTAATACTCCATGTAATCATGACATCATTTTATTAAGAAAAAATAACTAAAAAACCACAGTGGTAATTTATTTCATTAATATATATCATCTTTCCTAAATATCCAAGTTCTATGACTATAAATATATGGAATTTTTGTTTTTAATCATTCTTCCTTATCAAATGTAAATAATTTAAATCCACTCACAATGTAAGCATTGAACTTCCTAGCTTTATTTAGTGAAGACTTATCCAAAAAAGAAAAATTGCTTGAGATTTTAACTCAAATATCAATATTCTTGACCAACAAAATTAATATAAATTATTAAATTTAAAGAATATATATATTAACTGATTATATATATGATTTTTAGTATTTTTGAACTTATATAATGTGAAAACTACTTAAACATCTCTTTATTATCAAATTTTATTTTATATACATTGTTATATGTCTGACTTCTCATGTATATCTTCATGTTTATCCATAATTTTAAATGAATTGATCCAAAATTTAATTATTCACTATTACATATATATGCAATTATAATAATTCAATTTATGTTAGTGTAATATGTGAGGTCCAACTAATTGATCGACCAATGGTAGGATTGATTTTTGAATTCATATCAAGTTGATATTGAGTTGAAATATGATCAATGTGACCTAATTGATTACAACTTTTGTTAATATCTTCCATATACCTAGAATAAAATTTTATACACTAATTTACTAATTATCCTTCGAAAATAAAACTATATAGTTTTTTTTCATATACAATTTCAAATGATCAAGATATTTGTAAAAAAATGAATGAAACATAATCAACTATATTTGAAATGAATTGGAAATACTGGTTTACATGTGATGAGAAACATATAAGAAAAGTACTTATCAATTATAGAGACACATCAATAATGTATTAGACCTCCTAATTTTGTTTCCTCAACTAAATTTATAGTCAAATAAATTATAATAGTTGAAAATAATGGTTCAAGTGTCATATATATATTCAAAAGTGTCGGAAAAAATATTTCATAAGTCCTATTAAATTCAAAATTTTAAATGTTTTTTCATAAAGTTTTCAGAATAATGTGGAAAATTATATTATAGATATATTTACATTTTTAGGTGACAATTTATATAGTGATAAAGGTTGAAACTACTAAAGAAAAATATGTGATTCATTAATTTTAAGTCCATTTAACATATAATAAAATAAGTTAATCAGTCTTGAAATTTTACTTGAATAGATATCATATACTTTCACACTCATTAATATTTGAAAAAATATATCTTTATCATTATTTTTCATTGTAAAAACTAATGCAATAGACTTTCCTTTCTCATATGGATATAGATAAAAATTTATTTTCATTTCTTTTAATTCCTCCTTTTATTTCCCATGCTCATTAATAAATGTGAAAATAAATTTACCACATACATTATTCTTAATATAAAAAACATCACGATTATATATAGAAAATGAAATTTCCAAAATATAAGTTTGAAAAATAAACCTTTTTCTTTCATTAATGTGTTATAATATCAATTGAGGATGTACATAGAAATAATTTCCCACTTTTCTTCAAATGATATACCATTAAAAATTACCCTTAAATAGTTATTAAATTTTCCAATTTTTTAAAATCTATGAATAACCTTTATGGTGGTATAGGATTAATGGTTCTATTGAATGTTGACTTCTTCGATCAAATTATAGGAGATGTATTATGAAATATCTAGTGACACATAAATCACTATTTTTTACTTTATGGTAGTCACTTAGGATCAAAATGAATGTTCAAAATTAGATAAGCCAAACCTATATATGTTTTCCACCTAGGTAAGTTCTGAATTTCAAATAAATTACTAATAGTCTATATTAAAGAAGAAAACATTTTGAACATTTTAATAGAAGAAAAATCATGTTTTCAACAATATTAATTCAAAACTTCTACAATTCTCTAATAAGAGGATAAAAGAATACATTAATTTCGTTTTTAATCCTTTATTTCTTAGAATATCCCTTTAAACGATGAAAGAAGTTATATATATATATATATCAATGAAGATAAAATGTAAGGGATCCAAATAGATGGTTAAATTCTATAAAAGGTACTAAAATTATAGAATGGGTTGAATCTATCAATAACCAATCCAAATATCACATTTGTTTGATCAAATGAGAAATATATATACAATTAATTAAATGTTTCCCCAAATTTTAATTCTCATATATGATGCATGAACCTATTTTTGTTATTTTACATATCTTGATACATCTTGTGATCAATAGTTTTAGATGGAATGAATAATATTTAGAATCAGTGAATGGGTCTTAGCTACTTGGGTTTTTTTCTCATGGGTGTGCCATTTTTCCTTTTTACCTATCAATTTTCACTATGATCTCTAGTGGTGGAATCCTCTTTTTATTTGTCCCACTAATTTTATACTTGGAATTTCATCTTGTTTCACTATTTCCTTCACTGTGATGGGTTTCCAATCCAACCTCATATTGTTTGGAATAGATATATACCAATAGTTCGTGAAACCATGGGTATAGAATGCTTTCCAATAGGCATGTATAACAATGAATCATAGAACAATTGGTATAGATTCACCTCCCTAACAACCACAATATACCCATCCAACACCTTTTCTAGATCCTATAAACAAATAAACTGTATGAAAAATACAAACCATGGTACACATTTAATATAGTAAAAATATTATGTATTTAGAATTTAACCATATGCTTTTCAATACTTTTCAAAAAAATTACAATACTATAACATATATATATAATCCACAAAATCATTCAATTTTAGTCATTAAACACTATCAACACATGTCACTTTAATATAAACTCAAAAATGGAGGGGATCAATATCCCCATCATCATCACCACCACTACCACCACCATCATCACCATCAACCTCACCATCATCATCACTATCTCCATCACCATTTTAATCATGAGGAACATTATCATCCTGACCACTACTAGGACCATCACCACCATCACAGAGTGAATCATATAATGAATGTATCATTGAAATTTATATATCACAAACCACAATGGTTTCTAGTATAAGAGATGGACATTAGGTCGTTATAACTTTCATAAATTTCTCATTGGCCTTTTGAATCCATTCACACTCCCGAATGAATATTTTTTAGCCTCTTCTACCTTTGTACACACCTGTGCTATCTTTGTATGAATTATTTCCAACTCAGTGCTACCAGATTGGGAAAGTGAATTAGACCAATATCTATTGGTTGTAATACTCTTCCTTAGACAACAACATACTCCCCATGGTGTTCATCTCCTAGTAATAGGCAAAAATGATCATTTGGACCATATTGTTCATCTTACTAGTCATCAAGGGCATCCAAATAACACTATTAAAAATATAAATAAATTATTTAGTTATAAAATAGATATTAAAGTTTACAATCAACAAAGTAAAACTTGCAATTTTTCTGGTGTCTTTTTGTTTTCTGCTCTCCCATATTTCTTATTTCTTCTCAAGATTTTTTTTCTTGATGTACACATCCTTAAATATTCAATACCACCCTCTTTAATGAAATTGAATGTAAAAAAAATTATTCAATAATACTATATTTCAGAACAAAACTAATTAATTGTATCCAATATTTAATTGAAAATTAATAATCAAAATCTATTGTGAACAACTATAATTAATCAAACCAAAATGAAGGGGGTGTGGAGAGAAGAATATATACCCATACTAAATTCTATATGAAATTTTTTTATAGTTAAATCAAATATATAGACAAGAAGAACATTTTATTTTATTTACAAAGTACGACATAGTATAATTAACAATAAATCCATTAATTCCTTTTAGTAAATTAGACTTAAAAGTAAGTACGCTAATTATAATAGCATTATAAAAAATCAAAGAGGGGTGAATATTTTTAAGAGTTTTTTTTGTTGTATTTGATGAAAAATTAGTTAGATTTATTGATAAGGAAATGTATGATGATATTGGAGGACATGTTGAATCGAAAGGTGAAGAGGATGGTCACTAAATACATGAGATCCACATTTAGATTATTTAAGATGTATAACAATGAGGAATTTGAGTTTTTTATATGATTATAAGTTTTATAAGAATAAATATTAGTGTAAGTCAATATTTTGATTATGTGGATGCTTGTAAGTTGATTCTGGTGGAGGAATAAAATGTTTTTCATGATGTTATACATTTCAAAAGTTTTCTTAGAAGTGGATGTTATATTTTTAAAGAAGTTAATTGAATATCCATAAATTATTGAATGGAATGTCAGTTGAGTGATATGGGACTCTTTATATTTAAATTTTCTAACATAAAATTATATATTGGTTAGGTTTTAGAGAAAATAAACTTCTTCTTATTATGGGGTGTGAATTTTTTTGGGAAGGATAACTATCAATACATTGATTATAGGTTAGGTAAGATTTCAACCATAAGGTTTTTTATTAGTTGGTAGATATTTATTACATGGGATGGGATTTGTAATTTATTATGGTGGGATTCTAACCAAGATATTTATTAGGTATTGTGTGAGAATATAATTTATAGATTGATTATAGAATTTGGAGATCCTAACTGAGAGATTCATTATTGGCTTGGTGATATTCAATGTGATGGATTTATTTTTTTGAATAGATTTAACCCATGTTGATGAATAAATTTGGAATATAGTTAGTGAATAAATTTTGAATTGAATATTTTTATTGAAATTATATATATTTTATAAGATTTATTAAAAGAGAACCTAATTTTTTATAGAAGTAAATTAAATTTCCATAAGTGTTTGAATAATTGGATGTCTCTATTAATGTGGATTTTTTGAAGTGGATGTGAATGTTATATGATCCATAATGTAAGATATATTTTGAATTATTTTTATAAGAATATCATGAATAAAATAATGGGTGTTATAAGGAAGAAAACATGTCATATTTTAAAATTTGGTTATATTCATAAAAAATAGTTTAGTTATATTCCTAATAAAATGGATGAAAAAAATTATTAAGATGTTGAGAAGAATACAAGTGCGATTTCAGGTGTACGTTGACTAGTATGATTCCATGTGTGCACTACATAGTAATATGATGGCTGGGAGTGGTTTAGGCTACCATGTTCTATCAATAGTGGGGATTATATATAAGTGATTTTTTTGAGAATTGATATTTTCAATTTTTTTATTTTGATACATTATGATCATAAAAGGTAGATTTGTAATGAAAAACTAATAAATAGTGAGAGATAATTAGTTAAAAGTTGGATGGTGACACACTCTCAAGTTTTTATGACCAAATTTATGGAATTACATAGTGAAATAAAGAAAAGTTTGGGACCCTTTAATTGGAATTAGAGTGGTGTATCTAGAAAAACTACCATGTGAGTATTGAAAACACACACAACCATTGAACCTCATTCTCTATAGTGGGTCTTGATTGTAAACCTCACTAGGAACCCACATATCATAGATCCATTGAACATCATTCTTTGAAATTGGGATTTACATGAGACATAACTAAGATCTATGGCCTCATTAATAATTCATTGGGTTTAATTGAAGGAACTCTATTTGGAACATGGTGGAAAATTATCACTAACTTAAATGATCTATATGTGAGTTTGATTAAGTTTGATTGATTGAATTCATCTACCTATATCCACACTAGTGTAGTTAGGTACCCTTGGTTATCAAATCTAAGATAGGAAATATCCTCCCCACAAGCCATTGTTTCACACACATAGATACAGACACAAAAACAATTATGATTCAAGTTTTTATTATCAAAAAACATTAATATACAATTTATGAAAATAATATATATATATATATATATATATATATTATGTGCATTTCATTCAATGTAAGATATTATATAGATTATTTTATATCATACATCCAATAATACCCCAAGAAACTATAGTAGAGGAGAACTAGATTTTCAAGCCAATTTACTAGAGAAACATCTCATATAAGGGTTGAAGAGGTCTAATAAAACATTAATTATCCATTATTTCACTTTGAGTATGAGTTGTCATAATGTGTACTAAAATAAGAAATATATATAATAAACACGAAATATTCATGTTTGAATTAATGTTTTAAGAATTGATTTCATATAAAATAAAATTCTTTATTTTATAGAATAACTCCTAGAGACTTATTTTCACCTATCCATGAAAACAAGTACCATGGATTGAAGCACAATCCATGAGTACCAGTAGTATTCAATTTCCAGATCATTTTATTTTTTAAATAAACCACAAATAAAATCCCATGAAACTACACTAGGGGAATATATATTTATATAGAAGTTTGGAGTTAATGAATTTCAAAAAAAAACACATCACTAACAATCATATTTATTATTCAATACAATAAAAGAATACAATCAAAACTAACATTTTTTCAATGGATTAGGAAAAATAATTCTACAAACTAATATATATTGAATCGCACTATATGATTCACATATATCATTACCCGAGGCATGCATGTGATGCATACTGTAGGTTGTGGTTGGGTATTGGATCATAATCTATAATCATAAGAAGATTCCTATATCATAGGATATGATATACCTTTATTTTGGTACATGTCAATTTGAACCGTTTAGTTTAAGTAGGAATTGTTCTATTAGGGAAAGGATCATATATTTGTTTATTTATAGTGTGGTTTTATTCCATTTAAATGTTTTAACCTATATTTTTTTCAATTCAATATTGTTTTGGTCTATTTGGTTTGGTTTGGTACAAATCATTTTAGGGTGGGTTTCATTGAACACAATTGGTTCTTATTTTATTATATAAGGTTTATTTTGTTCAATTAAAATTGATTAAATTTTTTATTAGGTTTTATTCTATTAATAAATGGATGATTTAATTATTATGTTTTTTTATTTTAACCATTTACTTTAATTAACTTCTATTTAGTTAAGTTTAATAAATATTTGGTTTCATTCAGTCGTTCTAGTGCCTAGTAAAACATATTTTTTTTATAAAAATTACATGATTCTTCCTATGCTCATGCATTGTAGTACACCCAAAATTGTGTATATACTTCATATCATCATTTTGTTTTTTTAGATTTTTAATGTATCCAGAAAAAAACATTAATAAAATTAATAAGAATTAAATTTTCTATGCAAACCAATAATGTTTAAGAATACATTAAACTCATTACTCTTAAAATATATTATCCTTTCATGGCATTGTGTTTTTGGACAATCATTGAATATTTATATTCCCTGTAACTTATAGAAGAATCTTCTATTTGAACCAATAAATAAATCATCCTTAAATTATCACTAAAATTACCCAAGTTCCATCAATCATGCGACCTTAGCAACTTGACCATCGAGAAAGTTAAATCAATGTTTTAATAAACAAGTTGATTTAGATAATTAAAATAAAAATATAGATATAAATTTAACAAATTTTCTTTCCCATATCTCCTTTTATTATTTTTAATTAATTTGATTACCAATATGCATATATGAGATTTGTTTCAGTTGAATTATATTTTTTTACTTAGATAAAGTTTCCATGAAACTTATTTATTTTATGTAATTTTTACATATCATTTGATTTTATTCATTATAATATACCATTTTTTAAAGTTTCCTGGCTTCATGCATATGGGTGCACCCACACCTCTTATTAGAAGATCCCACTAAATAAGATAATAGAAAAAATGGAATTAATTCATAGTAAAACTGAAAAAATTATGTAATATATATTTTTGCACACTTTTAAAAAACTTGATCTAATATAATCATTAAGATCTGATTGATCTGTGGGTTTTTCTGGTTTGGTAGTCTCTGAAAGATGTGTTTGTTCCATTGCATGCATTGGGTCATCAACATGTGGTGGATTGGAAGCTAAAGGAGCACAATCATTGGATCTTGGATGGATATGAGTAAGAAATGGTGTTGGTTTAGACCCGGTTGGATAAGGAATGAAGGGTTGGGGATACATCATTGTATATGGAAAAGGTATATGACAAGTGAAGCCTAAATAAGATTATTATTTATGCATAGGTGGGAACATCCCTAGAGGCTAAAGTAGAGGAGGATATTGTTTTGTGGATGGGATATATAATGATTAATTTGGATGTGAATGGGTACGATAGATTCTCTATGTAGCTCTAGTAGCACCCTATCTTGATTTAATATTTTTTTATCCTTATTAATAGAATAAGGAGAGGCTAACAATGGTTCAGATGAATTTCCCTATCATAAATTTGAAAAATAATAAGAACATAACATTTGATGTAATGAAAGAGAAAAATATTATAATTATTATACTTACTAAGGGAACTAGATGAGGCATCCCTAGCTCACACAATCGTTAGTCAATATCAAATAGTTTCTTCCTTCGAATTTATTCAAACTCATTTCATAATATTCATAATTAATATAAATATAAATAATAATCTAATATAAAAAACATATAATCTATTATTTATACAATAACAGAAATAAATCCAACAGGTGATAAAGGACATGGAATCCTGAATATGTATGATATATGAAATGCAATAAAAATTTTGTTAACAAAAATTACCCATCTCCAAGTGGAAAGAAAAAATGTAGCACTTGTCTCCTTCTATTAGTTATAATAATATCCAATGATCACCCACTAACTCAAATGGTAACTTTCAACTACCAACATCAAAGTAAATTGGGTCTATATACACATAGTGGGAATATGTTGTGAAAAATATAACTTCTACTAGGATTACACTAAATTCTACATCCATAAAAATTATAATATAATACATTCTATTCTAAATTGAAATAAAAATATTAATTTAATATTTTAGTTTTCAATTAAAAAATACAAGTATCAAATAAAGAACTTTTCTTCATCTCTTTAAAGACATGAAATTTATCCACTTCTAAAACATATATACCAATCAGTTTCTTGATATTTAATTAAGGATGGATATATAAAGGAACTGTCTTTAATTTATGAGGAGGCATGGTGTTTTTTTAAGAAATTTTTATTGAGGATTAAGGAATATCAAGAGTTAAGGATCAAATTTTCTTTCATATAGAAACACCTTTTGGTTAAATGGAAATAATAATTTTAAATAAAAATAACCTTATAGCTAACGAACATGATTATAATAAGTGAAAATACCTTTAAATTCCATTTCATATTCAAACATAGTGAATATAAAATATATAGGAATTAATAATCAACAATACTATTATGATGAATGTAAGTAACCAAAAATAATAATGGACAATCAAAGTTTATAAGAAGCATTAAAAAAATAAGGATGTTTTAAGAGAATGCCTCATAATAAAGTACCAAAATAAGGATCTTGGGTAAGTTCCAAAAGAGATAAGATTGAGAAACATTAAATATATTCTAGATAATTGTGTCTTTATGCTATATTTTAATGGCATAACTTTGACTATATAGTTCATTTTATATAGTATTTCTATATCATTGGGGTGGATTTTCATGGAGAACCATGTTTATATGGTTCAATTTTGATGGGAGAACCACGTCCCCAAATTATTTATTCCAAGGTATTGACATATCCTTATAAAACTCAATATAATAATTTAAATCATATTAAACCCAAATTCACATGGATGACCAGCCAAGTTTCTATCCTAAGTTCCCACTAAAGTATCCAAGTTCTCTCCCATAAAATATTCTATATAATCACAGGACATATAATAACCCCTAATAGATTAGAAATAAAAAAACAAATTACTACATTCATTAATTTCATAATCTATTGATATATATCACAAAAAATTACATTGGATTTATGTAAAATAAGAAAATAATTAAATTAAATATATATATTTATATCTACTATAATCACATTTTTAATGAAATACTATAAAAAGAATAATCTAAATTAACCTTTTTCAAAGAATTAGGAATAATAATGACATAAAAGGATCTCAGTTAGGATTTGATATGTGGATAAAAATGAAAAAAAATGTTTGAAGGAAGAGATAATGGATTCAGAACTCACTAATATGATTTTTTATAAGAACAGAATAAAAAACCCCCAAATGGGGTAATATCACTTGAGGAGAACAGAGGTGAGGTCATTGCTTGGGTGAGCAAAGATTAGGGATCTTGGGTAGGGTGGGGAGCAGGGGAGTCCGAGCCTAATAAGTTAAGAACCTATAGTTATGGTTTAAAAAAACGTTGGTATAGGCTAAAATATACCAAGGGTTTGTAAAACCCATTGGTATAGGCTTATATATACCAACGTTTTTTATAAACCGTTAGTATATCCTATTTGTAGGAACACTATATTAATGATTCTAGAAAATCATAGGTGATGATCTAAGGAGATAGCCTTCTTTTTCCATTAGTGCCTAGGTTATCATGGAATTAAATCACCTTTGATTTCCTTCAAGCATTTTTTACATCCGTAAGATCTGAAATCTCTTATGAAATGGGGGTTTTAGTGGATTTATGTAATAAAATCCAATGGTGATAATTATTTTAGTAATGAGATGTGGGTAGGTTCTTATTCCAATGGTTTTGTTTTGATAGTCATTTTATAACTCATTTTTATGTTTTCTTTTATTTCATTTATCCATTTAATTTCCTACTGATTAGATTTCTATATGCCCATGTATATTTAAAATTTCTTTGGTCTTATCTTCCTAATATACTATTAGGGTATCTATTCATATTGATACTTTGAAGTGGTATTATGTAGTGATGGTAGTGAGGGGTCTAATAATGGGGTACTTCGGATGGGATGACACTCTTTGGTGGGACTTAGTTGCAATAATAAAAAACTATAAAATGAAGGCTTGCTTTATATGGTTTGGATTTTGAATTGGTGACAGTTTTATGTACTTAGAGAGGTGTTATTTTTTTAGTGATTTTTTATGGTGTTATTAAATTATGGTTCCCTTTGGTATAAATTAAATGGTGGTTGGTGAGTTTCATGATGATGTTTGGGATGATGGGAAGTTGGCATTGTTATTTCCAGAGAGATTAAGATGATGGGACCTCAATGGGTGAGATGAATTCTTGTTTGTGCTCCTTGGTTGATGTGATTATAGTTCTATAAGTCATGAATTGATATGATAGGGGGCATTTTATTTTCTAAAAAAACTAGACCAACACCCCTTATTTAAGCCTGTGCTTGTTCCTTAGACCATACAGATTTTCCATCTTGGTATCCAGGTGGGCCAAAATCTTTTTATTGGAATTATTTCTCATTTTTTATGCTAGTGAATTTTAATTTATCAATTGGATTATACATAGTTACCACTCAACCAGAAAGTTAAATTTTAAAAATCAAAATATAAATAAAAAAGATCTTTTCAATGAGGGTTTAAAATAGATCCAATACAGAACCATTTCTGGAGTATCTGTATCTGCTTATTCATAGTAGTATACTGGTTCAATCATTTAAAATTACTCATTGAATTACATTTATAATATTTAAATCCTTTTCAAAAATGTATACTATATTATTCTACCTGATATATAATACAATAATTAAAACATGTATATATTCTTATATAATTGAACCCAACCTTGTTAAGAAATTTCTTCATGTCATAAAAAGATTTAGTGATCATAAATTCATGAAATTCATCCTTAAAAAATTATAATATAATATAAATTCATTTATTTTTAATTATAAAAAAATCACTTAATATATTAAAACTTTTGTATAAAAGGATGTTTTTAAACTTGAAAAAGCCTATATATAGTTCTTGATTTCTATCTTAAGGAAATTCATGATACAAATTAATTGTATCACTAATGTTTTATCTTGCATTGGTCTCTACAACATTAAGAATATTATTTATTTATATGTTACAAACTTGATATGATTTTCTTGAAGTACCCAAAAACTAGTTGTTAATTTAATATCTGCATCGCCCGGGATTCATTATAATGATATGTTTTGGAATTAATAATGTTTCCATGAAATGTTAAAAAATTATTTATAATTTTTTAATTCCATTCTCTACTATTAGGGATGTAGTGATTTCATTATGTAGATTGAAATTAGTTCTAAAGAATTATATAATATTCAATTATTCATAAAAAAATAGCATGCGTACTTATTAGGTGATTTATTTAATATTAATTGTTCATAAACTTTATATATTTTCAACCAAATTATGAATTTAAAATTTATACATGGATAGATTATTCTCCCATCCATAGATTAATTTCACAATAAAAAAATCCAAAAATACTTTAAACACCTAACATACTAAGGTGTGGTATAAGGTGATGTGATCCAAATTTTATCAATGTATCACCAACTACCTATACTTTCAGGAAAAAATATAATTATATAACAATGTATGTATAAAATAAAATTGTTTATTTATATTGAATGAAAAACTTTATAAATTTTTTGAAGTGACTAAAAGATCATGCAATCACTTAGATGGTGGGGGTCAATTTGGCTGACTAATTTTATAGAATTATTTACTATTTAAAATCCCCTCTCTCAATATTTGAATAACTATTATTAGTTAAAAATATATATGGATATGATTATGATTACCCATAATATAATTGCTAAATGAAAATTAATAAAGTTTATAAGAGAGCCACAAATAGTATTTTTACTGGGTTTGACCCTAATGTGAGAAAATACTCATTGCGGTTGAGTTGAGTTTTGAGACATGGATTTATCACTAGTGTATAAAAATGAATAAAATGGGAGAGAAGGTACCATAATTTACCCAACACCTACACTAATGATTTTTAGTCCAGAAGAAACCTTAGGGTATGGTTGATATCCATATCCCTAGGAAAATAAATACCCCCAATAGGTTCTTAATATTGGATACATCTAATTTAAAGTCTCTAAATTGGTTGTTTATACCAGATTCCACTAGTTTATAATGGATCCTTAAAAACTCCTTGAATAGGATATTCAATCTAATACTATATATTTTTTCATCAATTGGTTAAATATTCTTTATTAGTAGTGTGTCTTTAACTACCAATCTATATTTTGGTATAGTATCATGCACGTTGTCCTTGTTCTTCTAATTTCAATCATAGAATGATGAATGCATGTTGATAGAATGTTTCTTCATGTTACCTTCTTCTTAAATATTTTTATTTTCCTTCAAGAGTCTCAATAGAAAGTTAATGAATAAATAGTATAAGTATCGGCCTTTCCCAACTCACTTTAAATCCTCTTTAAAATTGTATTGTATGATATAAGGATATCAAAGGGTAGGAATTTTATCCTCCTTCTCTTTATTCTTTCCTTTTTCCTTGATCCACATGATTTTCCCTATAGAATGTATTTGACTTAAATATATTCAATGAAAGGTTATTTATTTTTATATACCATTTATTCTCTTATTATTCTCTTTCTTTGACACTCAATATATTCAATAAAAGAATACAATATCAACTTTTCTCTCTTATTTCAATTTTTTGATCCTCCTCCTCACCTCCTTCTTTTTATCTTCTCAGAATCATGTGGAATTTAATTTAAATATTTGAATATTTAAAAATTATAATATAATTAAAACATGATATTGTTTATAGTTTTAAATCTTTATATATTCAATAACAATTGTATAATATAAATTAAGAAATTTTTAATCTCCATTTCTAACTCCCCGTATCTCTCAAATTTCTTTCCTCCCCACAATTATCATAATATTCATGACCTCTTATTATATATGAAATACACAAAAATTTATCCCCCCTAGAATTCATTTTCACATGTAGTAGTATCATTGCAAAGTGACGCTTCCCTTTATGTTATGGAAACCCCCATCACAATACAAACTTCTTATTTAATTATCACCTTCATTTTCCTTTACTGGAATCATGGATATTCAAATAATCATGATATTTTAGCTTTAATTACAGCACCAAATCATCTGAATTGATCATAAAAAAATTCAAATTTTCTAAAATTGGTAATATGGGCATATATTTTAGTTTTATATAGAGATATCATACCTTATGATTTGTATAACACCCCGAGATTTTATTATGTACTTTCTTTTAAATAAGTACTATGTTGAATAGCATGTGATATATACAACACCAAACTAAAGGGAATAATAAATTATTTAAAATTAAAGGTAAATCATAATACATTATTAATATACAGTTTTTAAACAACTAATTTAACACTCACCGGTAACTGATATGTAATAAGTTTAATCGAGTCATTTTTCTATAAAATTGGCTTTTTCTTTATATTTTTTATTTTCATTTAAAAGATGAATTCCTCTTATTTAGAGTATTAAATTTAATAAATAAATATTTTATTCTTTTTAAATAATTAATAATTATTCAAACATTTATTAGCAATTTTTTTAGCAATGAAGATAAAATCAATTATGGTAAAAAGGTATATTTTTTTGAAAAGTGTTTTTAAGCGCACAATGAATTTTTAATTTAATAAATTTATTTAATCACTATTGATTAATTAAATTGATTATATATATTTATAATTTATTCAATAAAATAAATTAACAATTATATAATGGTTTTACGAGGAAATTAATGAGAATAAACTCAATTTATACTTCGAAAATGAATTTTTTATAAAAATGATTTCTACACATTTTATGTGTGGATATTGAAAAAAATTTATAATAATTATAAAAGATTAATTTGATAAAATTAAATTAATTTTTTAATAAATCATATGAAAATTATTTTAGGGTTTATTTTTTGAATTTTTCAGAAATAGCATTTTTGGTTGAATTGTGAAAAATTTTGATTTTATAAATACTGTCATTTTTATGACATTATCATGACATATGAATAACTTGAAGGTTTATGAAACCTTTTTTTTGTAAAAATTAATATTTCATAATTCATATAATTCATTTAAAAATATAATTTTGAACTTAGAAATATATGTTTTATATTTTGGAAATCTAAGTGATGTGTTTATTCAAATAAAACTTATTTTTAATTTTTATATTTTAATAAAGTTTTCACACGGTTCATTTATGTTTCATTTTTGTTTGAATGTAAAATAATTTTCCTTTAAACTAAAATAATCCAATTAATTATATTTTAGTCAAGATTATACTTCATTTTTCTATAAAATCATTTTTCTGCTTAAAACATGAATTCTTCTAAAAATGGCTTTAGTTTTGTTTTTCGTACTTATATTAAAATTGTTTTTAAAAAATTTTAAAAATTGAATCTTGAAAAATGGATATAATATTTGGAATAAAAATAATTAATATTAGGTAATAAGTTCAACTTAATTTTTTTTTATAATGAATAAATATTTATCACTCAGTTAAGGGTAAAATGAGTAAAAAGGGTAAAAATAAAGGGACACGACTTCAATTTAACATAAAACTCGTATTTAAATATCATTTTTGGTTGCATTTATACCTATTCCTTATAATCATAAAATATATAGTAATTATCATCAATATTTATTGAGTAATACATATATTATATAATAATGTTTTATGTATTTACAAGTTTTCCACCAACCTCACTAATGAAATAGAACCTGATCTCCTCTATTATACACATATCTTGAGCCACTTATTATAATAACATGGAATTTTATCAATGAAAATTCACTTCTTATAATTATTTCATATATTATAAATAAAATAAAATCAGATAGAGAACACAATACAAACTTTATAAATGAATAATGAATAGAATAAGAGGTATTTCTATAAAATCGGGAACTTATACCAATGGAATAGAAAATTGACCGTTGGAATAGTAATGTGACCATTACGAATAATAATTTTTCCAATATAATCCTAACCTCGCTTAAGAAAGTATAAATAAAATTAATGTATCTTATGAATGAAAATATGTTATATTTATACCATGTTATATGTAAAAAATGTTTTAAAACTGATAAATTTAGTGTTGGTATTTTTGTAAGTCGTGAATATTTAATAAAAATTTTATAATTAAAATAATGATTTAAAAGAAATATATATTTTCATAAAATATATTCATAATTTAATATTTTTTTGTCTTATAATTATAATATAATTTTTTGTGACCTTAATTAATTTTTCAAAGTATCATAAAATCGGTTATAATTTTAAAATTAGTATTTTTGGAATAAATGATGATTATAATAAAAAAAATTATATAATTTAGATAATTATTTTTATAAAATTGAGTATATTATTGAATTATTAACATAGAAAATGGTTAGGGTTAATTTTTGGGATTTTTCTAAAATATTTGAAATCTTGGTTAATAGTGAAATATGGTAATTTATGGTATTTAACAAATACATGAATTATTGAGCCATGTTTGATGTATGGATGAGGTAAGAACCCATTGGTTCAAACCATACTAATCCTTTTACTTTATTTATTAATATTAATCAATACTATTGATATTATTGAGCCAAAATAATAAACTAATATATAATATAATAAAAAACTCCCCTCTCCTCACACTATAAATTTTACCCCTCACCACATATTCTCCTCACATCTTTCAAGCCTTTAATATTTTCAAATTTCTCCCAAATTATATTACCAAGTATCTCCCCAACTTCTAGGAGCCTTTTTTTCTCAAAGAAAGACCAAACCCAATTTCCCCTAAGGAGGTTCTCAAGGAGAAGAAGTTCACGAGGTAAAATCCTCTTTCATCTTCATTTCAATTTAGTTATTTTCTTATCCTATCCTCACATAACTATAAAAAGTTACACGATAAATCCAGTATCATAAAAATAATTTAATTTTATTATGTTAATGGGATATACATCATCAAATCTCTTCTCTTATCTTTTTATCCTAAAAATGAAAACATCATCCATGATGTGTCGATTCACCACCTTAATGGATGATGATTCTTTTTTTCTAGTTCCACCTTAAAGAATGATCATAAAACCATTTTTATGGTTAAAAAATCTTATAGTATGTGTATTAAAAATTATTTAATTTTATGTAACTAACATATATACATAGTGTTAAATTATAAAATAAAACTAGTTCTTGATGATCGAAAAATCACCCAAACAATCTAAATGATTGTCATGAATGTTTTATCTAATGAATCATACTCATGTAAAAAAAATAAAATGATATAATGAAATATTTAGAATTATATAATTATTTTAATATCATCTCATTCTAGTTTTGTAGTTTTTATTTTATTTTACAAGAACATTCATAATTATACACAAGCGAACCAATCATGAAACCACAAAACAAACACTCCTAAAATGAAGAAATTAAATAATACAAGTCAAAGAAATGACCATAAATAAACCTAATAAAATCATAATAAATAAAATAAATGTATAATATATTCTTAATTAATTAATTAATGGATTTAATTTGATTATCCAGGACATTAAGTGCAAGAAAAGAACACTTTCAGACATTAGGTACGGTATTCTTTCTGAACCTGCTAATTACCTTTGGGATATGATTTATCTATCTTTAAACCAATGTAAATATAAATTATTATTATATAATTATTCTATATTCAGTTTATATGTTCCAAAATTATGTGTCAATATCCATTAATCCTTATTTTATGGGTAAATAATTGTTTTATAATGTACCCTTCTCGATTCTTCCTGATAAGCAAACCCGATTAAAGGGAACTTTCCAATTTCTTATCCATTCTGATGTACACTCCATAATATATTTTAATACACCAATATTTTTATTAAAAAACTTTTTTTATTATTAAAAACTATCTATGTTAATTTATGGTTTTATGAAAAAAATATTCTTTTTCTCACTTTAAATACTCTTTAATATCTTCCCTTAACTACATTAAAGAGGCTATTTTTTAAAGTTTCTTAAACACTCTTTTAACATTTTTTTACTTCATTTGGACATAATTTATCATTAAATATACCTATTTTACCTTTTTAATTCCCATGTATTATTTAAATCCCTTCTTTCATGGACACTTTTACGATACGACCATTTATTATGATTCATGACATGATTACGATGCCCCTTTCTCTCCATGGGTCACCCTTATGTTTATGTTTGATTCTTCATATAGCAGACATATGCATGAACATGTTATTATGGGTGTTACTATATAGTTCTAGAATTCATTGGGAAATGTTTGGTCTCATGTTACGTTATGATGGGACATGGAGTAAACTTGATTCCATTATGAGGCTTTGTCCATTATGTGATATAGTCTTGGCAGTTATCCTTGACTCATGTTTATGTCATGTTGTGTGTTGCTTCCACATTTCTATGTTTCTTCTATTAAATTATCCCATGTTATATATGTTATGATTCCATATGTTTATTCATGTTCCATTCCTTTTAATTTCATCATGCTACGGCTTCTAACCCATGTTCTATTATTTATTTCAATGTTTATTACCTTACTAGTATTTTTAGCTCATCCCTTTTGTCTGTGTATTACTCGAGTTATCCTACAAAAATGTGATATCTCAAAGGTTTTTAGGAAATAATTATAGAGATTAAATATAATATGTTTTTGTTTTTGTTTCATGCTTTCGAATTAAGTACCTAATCTTCCAAAGATATTAGATTTTATGATCCTTGGATTGTATTTGAATGGTAATTATGCTTAAAATCATGTATTAATATGTTTAAATAGCTTGGGAAATTGTATTTGGTATCATATAACAATCTAGTTATTTTTTCGGACTATATAACTTTAATAAGAACCCTATGGAAAATTCTATCACAATGGATAACCTAGATTAAATCTTATAAAATCACATGTCTGGATATAATTTTCATTTATATGTTTATCCTTCAATGTTCAAATTTTCCTTTTTACATGCTTATTAGATTATTATTTAAGACCCCCTAATTTTACTATATTTTTCTTAGTTAATGGCTTGAAATAGTATAAACTATTCCAATATTCAATGTTATAGGAAATGTGATGATTACCCTAATGAAATGCCAAATCTGATGGGATCAAGAACTCAAAACATCATGAAAGTACTTGCTCAACTGGATCAAGTTATGAGTAAAAACATGAATCATGTGTAATGTAGTGTTTATTATAATAAATAAAATGTTTTAATTGAATAATTTATATGAAAAATGCCTCCCATATTTAGTGGATCTTCTGATAGCATCATCATAGAATAATGAATTAACTCCATTTAGAAGATATTCTATTTCTTCCAATGCTTAGAAGAATAGAAAGTCACATAAGAGGTTTATTGTTTTGATGGGGAATATTTTTAGTGTTGGAAACTGATAAAAAACACAAAGTATAAGGAGGAAATTGATTCCATGGATTGGGAGGAATTTAGGAAAACATTTTTCAATAAATAGTTTCCTCGAACTCTCCTTTTTAAGATGGAAAGGAAGTTCCACAGACTAAAGTAAAACGAAGATGATTCTATCGATTTGTATGAGAAAAAATTTACAAGACTTGTACAATATCCCTATGGATTTGTCATGAACATTGAAATTAAGGTGGATCACTTATTTAGTGGATTACATATGAGTCTATGAAAATCATCTGTGATATGATACTTTGAAAGCTATGAGAAGATTGTCTATTGTTCCCTTAAGGATGAAATTGAGATTGGAAAATCTCAGTGGTCTCATTGAGATGAAAAGAAGATAATTAAGTATAATATGGTAGGATCAATATATAAATACTATTATGGTAAAAAACCCAACATCCCATGTGTCAAAATTGTGGGAAGAAACATCCTAGGAACTTCTTAAATGGAACCAATAGATGCTTCAAATGTGGAAGAGAGGGATATCTAGATAATAATTACCAAAGGGGTATGAAGAATCACACAAATATAGAAGAAGAAAGGAAGGTTCGGATAAACACTCATTTTGTAGTGTAGTGTTTCAACTACAATGAAAATGGATATTACGTGAGCCATTACCCCAAGCTAAGAGTTGTTGGAGGAAATTAACAACAACAACCTCAAAGGCAACATGGAAGAGACTATTTTGTCACTACTATTGTGGTGGAACCCAAGAATTATGTGGGGACAAGTACACTAAATATTTATTCAAGTATAGATAACGTAATATTTGATTTTGGATCTACACATTCTTTCTTATCTTTCAAGTTTAGTAGAACTATTAAAACACAAACTCAAAATATAGAGGTTGAGTTATCTATGAGAACACACTATTGAAAAATTCTTGCATCTAAAGTATATAACTCCTCCCTGGTTAATATTTGTGGACTTAACCTCCCAGAAAATCTTATCTTAATTCCTTTGGTAGAGTTTGATGCTATATTGGTCATGGATTTACTATATTTATGGAAAAAACATCAACTATCAGGAAGGGGAGATCACTCTTTACATCCCAAGGCGTCCATCAATTCTATACAAGTGTAAGGATGAGGATGAATTTCCTTCAAAATTAGAATCTAAAGTGTGGATATTATTTTATTATGAGAAAGCATGTCAAGCTCAAATGATTGAGACAAAGGAGAGAATCTTGCTCGAAGACATGCCCAATGTGAGGGACTACACTGATGTGTTGCCCAAAGAATTGATCGATCTTCTTCCCGACTGAGAGCTTGAGTTATCAATTGAACATATTCCTAGATCCCACCCTATATCAAAGACACCTTATATAATGGCCACCATTGAGTTGGAGTAACTAAAGAATCATTTACAAGATAATCTATATAGGGTTTTTATATGTTTGGGTGCTTCACCATGGGTTGTGCCAGTCCTCTTCAACAACAAGAAGGATGGATAAATGCACATATTCATTTATTATCATGAGATAAATAAAATAAAAATATAGAATAAGTATCACCTTCATGAATAGATGAATTTTTCGATCAAATATATGGGGATAAGTATTTCTTTGAGGTGGACCTTTGGTTGGGATATCAGCAATTAAAGGTTAAGAAAGAATATATTATCAAGACTGCCTTTTGAAAAAGGTATTGACACTATGTGTTCATAGTGATGCCCTTTAAACTCAATAATGATCCAAAAAAATTTATGGACTTAATGAATAGAGTCTTTAGAGATTACCTAGACAAATTTGTGGTAGTCTTTTTCGATGATATTCTAATATGCTCCAAAAGCAAGTAGGAGCATGAGGAGCATTTGAATACTGTGATAAAGGCTATTAAAAGGGAGATAATTTTTGTAAATAATAGAAAATGTGAGTTCTGGATGGAGGAAGTATCATTATTGTGGCATGTTATCACAAGTAAAGGAATATTTTTGGACCCTTCCAAGAGAAAAGAAATCGAAGAGTGGCCCAAGATAAAATCTATAAAAAATATCCATTGTTTACTTAGTCTAGTTGGGAATTACCGATGATTTTTGAATAAATTATCAAAAAATTTAAACCCACTAACTAATCTGACTCAGAGGTAAGAAAATTTTTTCTAGACCAGTGAATGTAAAGACTACTTAAAAGGCTTGAAAAAGAGGCTTATCATTGTTCTAATACTCAAACTTCCGACAAGTGGGTAACTATTTGTAGAATACAGTGATGCTTCAAACTAGTTCATAGGCTATGTATTAATACAAAATGATACTGTGATATCATACACCTCAAGGAAGTTGAAAATTCCTAAGAAAAATTATCTCACGCATGATTTGGAATTGGCAGTTGTGATCATCACATTGAAATTATGGTGTAATTATCTCTATGGGGAGAAGTATGAAATATATACTGATTATAAGAACCTAAAATATATATTCACATATTAGGATCTTAATATGCACCAAATAAAATGGTTAGAGATCATTAAGGATTATGACTGCTCAATCCACTACCATCTAGGAAAAGTAAATAGAGTGGTGGATAACCTATGTAGATTAGATCCTACACCATTATCAATGATAAGAACTAAGAAGGATCCAATATTCTTAGATTTTCAAAAGATTTACATGGGAATCATTATGGAAGGAACATCATCAATACTTTATTATATGATTTCTCAACCTTCCCTTATGCAGAAAAAAAATCATGCTCAAAGAAATGATATAGAAATTCAGAAAAAGGTGGAATCTATAAGAAAGGAGAAATCCTTAGATTTCAAAATTGATGAGGAAGGAGTTGTAATGTTCTGGTCAAGAATATGTGTACCATCCAATCTAGAGATAAATAAATCTCTTTTGAATGATGCACATAGCTCAAACTTATCTATTCACCCAAGGAGCACAAAGATGTATTGTGATCTCTTAGATAATTATTGGCAGGACAATATGAAGAAGGAGGTTTTTGAATGTATATTAATGTGCCAGGTATGTTATCAAGTGAATGATGATCGAAAAAATTCGAAGGGGGTGATGCAACCATTACCTATAACAACATGAAAATGGTAAAAAATAACCATTGACTTTGTCATCAAACTTATGAAGGCATCAAGAGAAAACAAAGCTATATCGGTTGTTGAGGATCATATTATAAATAAAAATAACTTTATCACAATTCAATAGGACTTATCAGTGGTTCAACATGTATAAATATACATCATAGAGGTGGTATGTATACATGGAGTTCCACTATAGATTGTATCCACCCAAGATACATGGTTTACCTCTATGTTTTTCAAAAGTCTCAAACATTCTCTAAACACTGAGTTGAACTTCGGTACAACCTATCATCCTCAAACTGATGTCCAATCTGAACCAAATATTCAGAAACTAGAAGGCATGTTTTGATTATCTTCTATGGATTTAAAAGGAGGATGGGACCAACATCTACCTCTGGTAAAATTCTCTTACAACAAAATTTTCTACTCGCGCATCCAAATAGTTCCATACGAATCCCTTCATGGGAAAAGATGTAGAACACCAACATTCTGGGATTAATTTGGTGAAATGATGCTCATGGGACCTAAATATGTTGAACAAATTTGAGAAATGTGAAAAAAATCAGAAGTATATATGGGCTACACAAATTTGATTGAAGATCTTTGCATACAATCATCGATGGGACATGAAGTTAAGGTTGGAGACATTTTTTTCCTCTACACATCTCCATAGAAGAGGAGCATGAGACTTGGGAAGAAAGCAAAGCTGAGTCCTAGGTACATTGGCCCCTTAAAAATTCCAAATCATGTCAGAGTTGTGGCCTATTGACTAGCACTTCCACTTACCATGTCTCAAGTACATGATGTATTATATGTATCCCTCTTGAGTAATTACATACCATATCCCTCACATGTACTAAATATAAAGGTGGTACAACTAGAGAGAGACCTATCATATGAAGATAAGCTGATGGATATCTTGGACCATAGAGATAAAGTTCTACGCAATAAGGATACTCACCTAGTCAAAGTACTATAGAGAAACCATAATTATAAAGAGGAAACATTGGAACTGGAGAAAGTGATGAAGGAAAATCACCCTCACTTGTTTTCACCATAGTATGTTAAACAAAATTTCGAGGGAAAAAATTCATAAGTGGGGAAGAATGTAACAATCCAAAAATTTATCAATGTAAATTGCCTTTTATAATTGTTTCATATATTATAAATCAAATAAAATCATATAGATAACACAATAAAAACATTATAAATGTTTAATCAAGGAAATAAGAGGTATTTCTAGAAAATAAGGAACTGATACCAAGGGAATAGTAACTTTACCATTGGAATAGTAATGTAACTATTAAGAATAGTAATTCGTCTAATAGAATATTAACCTCCCCTATGAAATTATAAATAAAATTTAGGTGTATTATTAATGAAAATATTATATATTTATATTATGGTGTAAGTAAATGAATGTTTTAAAAAAGATAAATTAAGTGTTGGAATTTTTGTAAGTCATGAACACTTAATTACAATTTTATAATTAATATAATGATTTAAAAGAATTTTTTTTTCATAAAATAGATTTAAAAATTAATATCTTGTTTTATTATAATTATAATATAATTTTATGAGGCCTTAATTAAATTTTCAAAGTGTCATAAAATCGGTTATAATTTTAAAATCAGAATTTTTTGAATAAATATAGATTTTAATTAAAATTAAAATTTATCATATTTAGAAAACTATTTTCATGAAATAGAGACCATTTTTGAATTCTAAAAAACAAAAAATGGTTAGGTTTAAATTTTTTTATTTTTCTATAATAATTGAAATTTTGGTGAAGAGTGAAATACGGTAATTTATAGTATTGGACAAATACATGAATTATTGAGTCATGGATGATGTATGGATGTGGTAAAAACCCATTTATTATAACTAAACTAATACTTTTAGTTTATTTATTCATTGTAATAAACACTATTTATATTCTTGATCCAAAATAATAAACTAACGAATAAAATAATAAAAAAACATACCTCTCCTCCCACTATAAATACCACCAATCACCACCTATTATCCACACATCATACAAGACATGAAGATTGTCAAAATTCTGACCAATTATATTCCCAAGTATCCTATAAATGTTCATAATCATTTTGTCTCAACATAAGATCAAACCCAATTTTCCAAAGGAGGTTCTAAAAAAGAATAAGTTCAAGAAGTAAAATCCTCTTTCGTTTTCTTTTAATTTATTTTCTCTTTTTTTTCATATCCTCTCCTCAAAACCCTATATAAAGTTAAATGATAAATAAAATATATTTAACATAATGGGATTTTATTATTTTAATTTTATATATGTCATCAAATCTCTTATCTTATATTTTTTTCTTAAAAACAAAAACACCATCTGTGATGTGTCGATTCACCACCTTTGTGAACAAAATGTTTTTGTTTACTATTAAGTACTTAATGTCTTGTCATAAATTTTTTTGGTTAAACCTGATGATAATATGTGTATTAAAACTTATTTAATTTTTTGTAACTAACATATATACCTAATATTAAATAATAAAACAAAACTAATTCCCTATGATAAAAAAAACATCCAAAAATAATATAAACGATTATCATCAACATTTTAACTAATGAATAATCCTCATGTAAAAAACTAAAATTATTTAATGGAACCTTTAAAATTGTGTAATTATATTAATACCAAATCATTCCATTTATGAATTTTTTCTTCCATTTTATAAGAACTTTCATAATTATACACTAGCAAAATGATCTTTAACCCATGAAACGAACATTCCCATAATGATGAAATTAAACACTATAAGTCAACGAAATGGAAATAAATAAACCTAATAAAATTAAAAAAAATAAAATCCATGTAAAATATTTTCTTAATTAATTAATAAATGGATTTTATTTTATTATCTAGGACCTTAAGTGAAAGTTAATAGCACTTTCAAACACAAGAAAATGGATTCTCTCTGAACCTCCCAATTACCTTTGAGATAAGATTTCTCTCTCTTTAAACCAATGTAAATATAAAATAATCTTATATAATTGTTCCATATTCTGTTTATATGTTCCAAAATTATGTATCCATATCCATTTATCCTTTGCTATGGGTAAATACAAGTTTTATAATGTTCCATTCTCGATTCTTTCCGACAAGAAAGACTGATCAGAGGGAAAATCTCAATTTCTTACCCATTTTCAGGTAAATTTTATAATCTATTTTAAGAAATTAATATTTTTCTAAAAAACATTTTTATCATGAAAAACTATCTGATTTCATTTCTATTTTTATGTAAACAATTGTGTCTTTTCTTGATTTAAAAACACTTTCATATTTTCCCTTAAACCAGACTAAATAGGCTCTTTTCTAAAGTTTCTTAAACACTATTTTTAAAAGTTTTTACTTAATTTTAACATCATTTATCATGATCTATTCATAATCTAACTTATTAATTTACATGTATTATTTAAATCCATTATTTCATGAAAATTTTACAAAACTCCCATTTCTTATGCTCCATGACACGATTACGATACCCATTTATTTTAATGGGTAACCTTTATGTTTATGTTTGATTCTACATATGGAACACATATGCATGAAAATGTTTTGATGGGTGTATGTAGATAGTGCTCCAATGTAGTGGGTAATGTTTTGTCTCATGAGATATCATGATAAGATTTGGAGTAAACATTATTCCTTTATGGGACTTTTTCTACCATTTGATATAGTCTAAGAAGCTATCCTTGGATCATGTTTGTGTCATGTTCTATATTTCTACCACTTTACTATGCTTCCATGATTGCATGATCATATGTTCTGTATGTTATGATTACATATGTTTATTCATGTTCCATGACTTTTTAGGTCATCATGTTATGCCTTTAAACTCATGTTTTATGATTTTTTTCAATATTTATTCCCCTACGGGGATTTTTAGCTCATCCATTTTGTAAATGTGTTCCCCAGGTCATCCTATGAAAATTTAAGAGCTAAAAGGATGTTAGGATATTATTATGTATATTAAATATAATATTTATTTATTTTGGTTTTATTCTTTATAATTATGTACTTAATCTTCCAAAGACAGTATAATTTACAATCATTGGTCTCTATTTGATGGTTAATTATGCTTAAAATAATGTAATTATATGTGTAAAAGTATAGGGAAATTATACTTATCTCACCCATGCCATACCAACATACTTTCCCAAATTTTATTTTCATGACCTAGATATCCTAGTCTCACCAAAAGACCACTTCAACAAGTAATAATGTGTAATCCAAAGAAGATTAACAAAGGAAGAGTTATATGTTCTTATCGAGTTTTTTTAAGTTATTTTCTTCTTAAACCTTATATAAATATTCAATAACCATCTTAAGATAATAAAATTATTATATTTTCCATACATAAATGTTTTTTGTTAATGGTACTATAACATCCCAGGTAATTATAGAATAATATTTTTTTCATATTTATTAATATTTATGAATTAGATAGTAGTTTTTCCTTAATGGGGTTCTATTTCTATTAGCATATCCAACACGCAACAACATGTTTCATCAAAATCTTACATTTCTAAAAAGGCCGAGTTATACCGAAAAAATAATATATTGTAATATTATTATTTTAAGTGGTAGTTATCACCTAGCTATTAGAATGGTGGTAACTGTTAACTAAATTATTAAAATATTTTATAGATATCTTTATATAATCATTCATTGGTTATAAAATTAATTATAAATGAAAATAAAAACTAATTGAATATAAAGGATATGTTTTTAGGAAGAAAAAAAACTATTTGAGGGTAAATAATTATGTTTATAAAATAATAAAATCAATATTCCTGAATTATATTAATGAAATTTAAATTAAATTGATATTTAAAATTCATATTATTTATTATATAGACATTATATAAGAACATATTCAAAAAAATTTTGCATAAAAAGAGTATTTTTCAAAAAAAGGCATTTTTACCGCCTTTTGATAGATCACCTATTTTAAATATAGATTTTTAAACTTTTATATGTTATATATGAAAAAATAAACTTATTATTTGGAATTGGGACATCAAAATTTACTTTGGTTTAATTTTTAGTATTTTTCTGATAAATTTCATATTTTAATGAATAGTGAAAAATATTGCTTTTAAATTCAAAACTGTTTTTTTGTCTAATTTATTTATATAGTTAGATTATCTTTTTAATTGGTTTAAAGTATAATTAAATAATTATTTTGTCATTTAATCTTATGTAGATCATTGGAATCAATTTCAAATTGAAATTGGATATAAAAACTTTCGGAACTTTTGAACGTTTTTACTTTAAAACTCAGTTTCCCCAATCCGTCAATGAGATTAATTTGTAAATTAATTTTTTTCCACATTTGAAAATTTAATTTTAAGAAATTTACATACTTGGTTTTAATAATTAGGAAAAAATTTATCTAATATTATTAAAATAATTTTTTTTGGTGAATAGTAACTTTAGTATTTTATTTACCATAGATAAAGGTAAATTGGGTAATTAAATGAAAAAATAATATTTTAATAATATATAACTAAACTAACACTTGTCCCAATCTCATTGGATGAGTTATTTTCAACCAAGACAATATATGTGCCTAAATTTGGGCCTTTGGAAGCAACTTTGGTGTGATTATGGCATTTATAAACTTTTATTTAAACTAAAAACAAAGATGTCATATAAATGTCTCTTATTATTAAAACAATGTTAATATTAGATTATATATGTGATATATTCAACAATAAATAGACCTTATAATATTATTTACATCAATATAATTTATTTATAAATTTTAGACAATAAATAATTAAATTTAAGTATCACATAATGATGATGCAATAGAAGAATTATTAAAGGAGGAATCAAATAAATGATATTAATAATACAAAACGAAATATAAATTGAAATATTTGATACCATAAATGAATTTTATGGACGCATATTACATGTTATTGATGAGTTAAAATATTTTTTTTAGAGGAATCAAGTTGTTTTGATTTTTTAAAAAAGTCAAGTAATGAATAGTGTAAAAATTGTCATACTTCATATTTTAAAACATAAAATATTTAATTAAATGAACTAAAATTTATAAAAATCCAATATTCATACACTAATTTTTTTAAGTCTCCAAATGTTATTAGTTACTAATTCATTATTCATTTTACATGTTATGGTAATTATTTTAACTCTCACAAAGTAAATTACTTAATAAAACAGTAAGAGTAAGAAGGGTTAACACATAAAGATAAGGATTAAAAAATATCAAAATCTTGATTAATTTTTATTTTATAAATTGATTTAGACTCATCCAAATCCTATATTATAACTAAATTATCTTTGACCAATTTTGAAGAGAAAATGAATTTCTATTAATTTAATTATTTTTATAATTCCAAGAGTGCCCCTCCCCTCTCTTATAAAAAGGAACCCTTATTATCTATTACTTACACTTAAAAAGACTTTTGTTTCATCCTATATATATAAAACCCCCTTCCTATATTCCCTACATGAATTCTTGAGGCCTTATTTTAGGTATCACACCCTTCTTAGAGGTGTTAAGGTGTTAAGAAAGGTGAACATCTGAAGGAAAGATAATGTTTTTTTAAGTGTTTCTATTTTATTTTTTCTTACACTTCATTAAAATATCATAAAACCATTATGAGATAATAACTACAGTATCCTAATTATACTGAGATTTTATTAAGTTAATATCATCACCTAAATACATCTCCACTTCCATCAAATAGGAAAGGAATTAATCGTTCATGCGTACATGTGAACTATCATCTCTACGAACCATTATAATTAGTTTTCCATAACTGTTGCTCATGACTAGTTATAATGATGGAATTAATGTTCATATCTAATATTCATGACAAATTAATCATTATAATATAATTATATATCAATTATGTTCTTACTTTCCATGCACATAAAAATGATAACATCGTTTGTGCGTATGTATGAACTATCACCTCCACGAATCATTGTGATTTGTTATTATTAACTACATAACTTGTATAATATATATAATTATATTTAAATTATTAATATTATATTAATTATGTTATGATAAATTTTTAAATATAAAATAATAAATACCTTTTTTTATAATGATCATTGAAAAACGAAAATGTTACTTATGCTTATGTACGGCCTACCTTCTCTATAATTAAAACATTGATCAATTTTCATAACCGTAATTAATGGTTTGATTCAAAAGTATAATTAATGTAATAAATTGATCATTAAAACATTAATTTTATTCTGGATTTGATGTGATTATAACCACATGGAAAAATTTACATCATACCATGTTCATTTTTGAACTCATGTACCGAATATTGACCAAACATTTGACGTGAACTTAAATAATTATTATAAAATTATAAATAAGTTATATAAAGTGAATAATAAACCTGAAAATTGGTCTCAAAAAAGTGTAAATTAACCTAATTTTATTATTCAATTATATAAAGAATGTATGAGATAAGTATAACTCGAGGTAAGAGATTTCATCTCAATCTCCGTTCATTGAGACATTTCTTGATGATATGCACCATTATTATTTGATAAATTATATATATACCTCGTTTTACATTAATTATATATATTTTATCTGTAATCATATTATTTAAATTTCTGTAAAATTTTCTACTATCATGTGTCTTATAATTTAAATTTTCAAAACGGTAAGATACTCTTTAACTAAAATATTGTTTTATGTGTTATAAATATTTATTATTATTAATCTTTATCATTAATTTCCAAGTCATAAAAATGATTTTTATAAATCTCTTTATATAAAAAATAATGTTTTAAAATGTAAAATTTTGAATTTCTCTCAAATTTTTTCATAAAGGGATCCTTGTAAGTGACTTTCTTTTAAAAACCTCTTTAAAAGTTACTATTTCAACTATTTTTACAAAACCCAAAATGAATGGTTTTTGAAAAAATATGCCATCAATATAATTTCTTGATTTCATGTTACTTTGATCTTTTGGTTCTTCCTTTATATGTTTACCATATTATTTTCAAATAATGTGTTTTCATTTATGATTATATGACTTTGTAAAAATGAAATGTGATTTCAAAGTGGAAATGTAATTTTTCCTTTATATTTGTTTTATGTGTTATGATTATGTTATGTTTATTTGGAATTTATTATGTATACCCCTGGTTCTGTGAAAAAATGAGTGTAGGTGATACTATGATAGAACTCTAATGCATTGGGTAATGAGATGGGGTTAACCAGTTGTGTTTCTCCTAAGAGATTTAGGGAATATACTGCCATGGGTATTCTAAATGTAACCATGAAGGTTACTCTCTATGTAGCTGTGAAAGCTATAATATAAGTATGATATGGATGCAAAAAGTTACCTTAATTATTTATGGTTTTTAATAAGTTGTTTAGGAATATTATGATTTCATTAGGTATGTTAAAGAGCTTATGTTTTATGGGTGAAAAGTATGATTTCCTGAAAATGTTTTCATGAGTTTAAAATATTCATTTTCATTCCTTATTTTATATCCCTTACTAGGTTTTTTATGATCATTACATGTATTAAAATGTTTTTCACAGGTCTTATGATTGGTATGTACAATAAATATGTCATGATGAAATAATTTAGGATGTGTCTTAAAAAGAAGTCATATTTTATTTTAAAAGGGTTTCCTTTGGTAAAAAAATGGATGCTAGGTATAAGTCTCCATATGTAATGTATGATCCAATTTTTTAAGATTTATTCCTATTTCTCTAAAACTCTAAACTAAAAATATCCTACAATATAAAATCTAGTTCAAAAACACTAGAATAAGTTGTGTTTAATGTTGGGTCCTTATAGTTATTATTAGAGGAAAGGTTTAGATAACTTTAGGGATTATGAGTTTTTGTTAAACATATGGTAAGTTTATATGTCTATTGTTTTAGATAAATCCTTGTTCTATAGATTTTTAAGATTAAGGAAATTCGGTTACAAATGAAAGGAGGAGGATCTCAAACAACATTCCTATCTCTTCCTGATGACTTTATTACAATAGTTATTTCAAATTCCTGTCGAGATGATTCTCAAACTTTTTCTAATATACAACTCACTTTAAAAAAGTTATATGTGATATCAAACACCTCCTCTATACCTCGATACCATCATGGATATTTGGTTGTTTTTAATAAAATCACATTTTTTTCAATATTCTTATATTTAAAAAAAGGTAAATATTATCAAGTCTTTTTCTGATATTTTTCTTTGCCACAAGATTTTGAAGAATATTATGATTTTGAAAAATCTATTGAAGAGGGAGACCATTGTGTAGCCTATTTATATTTTCTTTTAACATATAGTCTTTAAGTAGATACTTATGGTATTTTAAAAGGACCTTTGATTGGAAGTTTCATAACAAACTCGGTTATAATGTTTTATAAAACTCAAGCCTTATTTAATGTTTTGAAATAATATATCATACAATATTATTTTCTAAAACTATTTATTTGTGAACACCCATATGACCCAAGTTGTACAAGGTGTATTTGGACAAGGAAAGTAAGTGATTCTGAATAATTTATAAATTATTATTGAAATGTATAGACCTTCTATATACATGAAACAAATGATGATAAAACCAAGTGGACACCATGATCTAAGTATGATGTTCTTTCTTTTGGGAATAGTTTTGTTAAATCATATGGAGGTGAAATAAAAAATTTAAATATATATAAGACTTCATGAATTATGATGTTGGGGTCATTATGAGTTAGGATGAAAATGAGAGGTATAAGAATACATTTGAAGTTAAAACATGTTATGGTTATTTTTGAGTTTTATAAAAAGGGACAACCCACAAGATGGGTGACAACCCATCGTGTCCGGTAAGTTCATGGTAATCAAACCCACAACCGAAGGGAGACAAGGGTGCATCGCCTACCACTTGCCTATGTAAAGTCTCTAGTTAGTATGAATTTTTATTTTTTTTGTAATGCAAATTCATGTAATAATAATAAGTTTATTTTTGGAACTTATGTTTTATCAAAAGGATATCCATGGTATTGGAAAATGATTTGGGGATTAAGTGATAAATGTTATTTTGGAAGATATTCACTATTTTGGGAAATTTATATGATTAAGGTAAATTGAGTAATATGGGACTTTAATTGAGGAGAAATGGTTGGATTATATTTTGGAAGAATCTATGATTTTAATTGTGGACTTATGGGGAATTAGGTTATTTAATTAAATGATTAACCTATCATAGAGAATATGTGATTAGGTTAGTTAATTTTTGGAATGATACATTAAGATTGGTTGATGTTATTTGGGGATAAATGTTAAAATTTATCTTAGAGGACTATGTAATCAAATTATTTTGAGTTTTGGGTTTCAAACTTAGTTTGGATTATTTTGAGGGATTTTAATGGAATTTATTTGTTGAATGGTTTATGTTGAACTTTTGGTATAATAGTTGAATTTTGGAGATTAAAATTATTTTTCTCCATCCAATAGTTTATTCATTTTGGAGAATTGTTTTATCTTATCCTAACTATATTTTTCTTGGTTAATGTTTCAAGAAATGATAAATATATAGTTAATATTTTTGTGGATTATGTGATTATATAGAAGTTTATTCCTCTTGAATACTTATTTTTTAGATAAAAAGATTAATTTTTGGTGGAATTTTATTAAAGGATGAAACTCTAATATTAAAGTAAGTATATTTCCTTATGTTCTTAGTCTATGGATTAAATGAATTCTCCTCAAGTCAATGAAAATTATATTAATTTTTTTTTACTTTTCCTACTATGAAATCAAATATTGTTTAACCCATCACAAATTTGTATTTTTATTATTTTTAACTTTATCCTAACCATGTTTTCTATCACTCTCTATGAAAACTTGATGTATAGTTTTCTCTTCCATATCCATGTTTTCCAAAATGGAATCCTAGTATTTTTTATCTCGGGTGACCTTTTTAATTCACTTTATTTATTTTAAATTAGAGGTTTTATTGACTCTTTTTCCGAAGTTTGATTTCAATGAAGTAATTTTGAAAAGTTAAACCTTAATTACCAAGACAAAATTTTAAATTGTGAGGACGCAATTTCCAACAGGTGGAAGGATGTAACATCCTAGGTAATTATAGAACAATAAATTTTTATATTTAGTAATATTTATGAATTAGATAGTAATTTTACCTTAATGGGATGCTATCTCCCATAGCATACTCGGCACACAACAAGGGGTTTCTCTAAAATCTTACGTTGCAGCCAAGACTGAGTTATACTGAAAAAATAATGTATTGTAATATTGTTATTTTAAGTGTTTGTTATTGCGAAGTTGTTAGAAAGAAGAGAATGAAAAATTATAACTAAATTATTAATATATTGTTCACACATGTTTATATAATGATTTATCAGTTATAAAATTAATTATAAATTAAAATAAAAACCAATTTAATATAATGGATGTGTTTTCATAAAAAAACTATTTTAAGTGTGAATAATCATGTTAATAAAATAATCAAATGACTCTTTTTTGACTATATTAATGAAATATAAATTCAATATTATGTTTAAAATTCATCTTATATGTTGTCTACACATTATATAAGAACAAATTCAATTTTATGCATAAAAAGAGTTTTTTTCAAAAAATGATTTTTACCTCCATTTAATGGCGTGCCTATTTTAAATCTAGTTTTTGATACTTTTATAAGTTCTATATAAATAAATAAACTTCTTATTTGGAAGAGGGACATCAAAATTTACTTTGGTTGTTTTTTTATTTTTCTGATTAATTTTATATTTTATTGAATAGTAAAACAAACTACGTTTTACTTCAAAACTAATTTTTCATCTAATTTATTTATATAGTTAATTTATCCTTTTAATTGGTTTTAAAGTATCATTAAATAATTTTTTCATCATTTAATCCAATATAGGTCATTGGAATCAATTTCAAATTAAAATTGGATATAAAAACTTTGTGAACTTTTGAACATTTTTACTTTAAAACATTGTTTCCTCAATTCGTCAATGAGATTAATTTTTAAACTAATTTTAGTCACTTATTTGAATTTAATTTCCAAAAATGGAAATAAATGGTTGTAATTAGTATGAAAAATTTAATATAATAAGATCAAAATAATTTTTTTGAATAGTAACTTTAGTATTTTATTTACCATGACTAAAGGTAAATTGGGTAATTAAAAGTAAAAAAATAATATTATATGAATATAAAACTTACCTAAAAATTCTCCTAATATTATAGGATGAGTTATTCTAGACCAAAAAAATACTTGAGTCTAAATTTTGGCCATTGGAAGCCACTTGGTTGTGATTATGATATTAATAACATTTTATTTAAAGTTAAAACAAAGATGGCTTAAACATGTCTCTTATTACTAAAACAATTTTATTATGGGATTATATAAGTGATATCTTCGACTATAAATAGTCATTAGAATGATAAAAACATTACCTACATCATGATAATTTATTTATATTTTTATTCATTAAATAATTAAATTTAATTATGACATAATGATGATGCACTAATAGATTTATTAAAGGAAGAATCAAATAAAATATATTAAAAATATTAAAATAAATTTAAATTTAAATATTTGATGCAATCCATGAGTTTTATGGATTAATTAGACATGATATTTATGTGTTAAACTATTTTTTCAAATTAAACAAGTTGTTATGATTTTTAAACAAAGTCAAGTAATGAAATGTGTCAAAATTGACATAATTCATATTTTAAAATATAATATATTTAATTAAATAGATTAAAAATTATAAAAATGCAATATTTAGCCAAATAATTTTGGCAATTCTCCAAATTTCATTAATGACTCGCTCATTGGTCATTTGACATGGTGTGATAGTGTATATTACATAATAAATCAGTAGTAGTTAAAAGGTTTAAAACATAAAGATAAGGATTAAAAAATATCCGAAACTTGTCTAATTTTTATTGTATGAATGTATTTATACCCATCCTCATCTTATAATCGAACTAAAAAAATTTGACCTATTTTGAATAGATAATTAATTTATATTAATTTAATACATTTTATAATTCCAAGAGTGCCCCTCCCCTCTCTTATAAAATTACAATCTTATTATCTATTCCTTAAAATTTAAAAACCTTTTAATTCATCTAATATCTACCCAAGACCCTTCTTATATTCCCTCACCACATTCTTGAGGCCTTATTTTAGGCATAAAACTTTTCTTATAGGTGTTGAGGTGTTAAGAAAGGTGATTGTCTGAAGGAAATATAAGGTTTTTATTTATGTGTTTCTATTTTATTTCTCCATTCACTTCCATCAAATATCCTCAAAATAGGATGAAATAATAAATCCAATATCCTCAATATACAGAAATGGGAAAGGAATTAATCATTCACGTGTAAGTATGAACCATCACTCCACAAACCAATATAATTTCTTCTCCATAATCATCTCCCATGACTGATTATAATGATGGAATTAATATTAATAAGTGATATTAATAAAATATTAATCATTATAAGATACTAATATATCAATCATTTTCTTACATTCCAGGCACATAAAAATGATAACATCATTCGTGCATATGTGTGAACTATCACCTCCACGAGGGCATGCAATTCATTTTATTCACTACATAACTTGTATGAAATATATAAGTATATTTAAATGATTAATAATATCTTAATGATGTTATTATAATTATGGAAATATAAAATAATAAATACCATATTTCCATAATGATCAATAAAAAATGAAAATGTTACTCATGTGTACGCATGACCTACCATCTCCATGATTATAACATTGTTCATTTTTTATGAAAATTATTAATGGATTTATTAAAAAGTATAATTAATTTAACAAAGTGATAATTATATCATTAATATTATTCTTGAGATTTTGTACTTATGACCACATGGTAAAATTTACATCATACCAATTTCATTTTTGAACTCAAGTACTGAATATTGACAAAATGTTCGATAAGAACTTAAATAATTAAGTAATTATTATAAAATTATAAAAAATGATATAAAGGGAATAATAAACATAAAAAGTGTTCTCAAGAAAGTATAAAATAACCTATTTTTATTATTTAGGAATATAAATAATGTACGAGACAATTCAGACTCGATGTAAGGGATTTAGTCTCAATATCCTTTCATTGAGATATCTCTTGATGATATTCACCGTTATTCTTTTATAAATTGTATATACAGCCCCTATGACCTTATGAATCTATATTATATTTATACTTATGTTATCTAATGTTTTTTATAATGTTTTACTTTCAAGTGAATTATAATTTAAATGTTCAAAACGGCAAGGGGCGCTTTAACTAAAACATCATTTTATGTGTTTTAAAGATTTATTCTTATAAATATTTCTCATTAATGTACATGTTTTTAAAATGGATATTATGAATGTATTTATATTGAAATTAATGTTTTAAAATTATAACTTTTTAATTTCTCTCAAATATTTTTATAAATGGATCCTTGTAAGGGACTTTCTTTTTAAAAATATCTTAAAAATTTTCTCTTTCAACTATTTTTACAAAACCCAAAATGAATATTTTTAGCATATATTCCATGAATGGAATTTATCTCTTTCATATTGCTTTGATCTTTTTGTTCTTCTTTTATATTTTTACCATATTATTTTAAAATAATGTGTTTTCATTTATGAGTGTGCGGATTTGTAAAAATGAAATGTGATTTCAAAGTGGAAATGTTATTTTTCTTTTATTCTTGTTTAATGTGTAATGGTTATGTTATGGTTCTTGGAAATTGATTATGTATATAGGTGGTTCTGTGATAAACTATGGGTGGGTGAGCTTGTGATATCCCTCTAATTCATTGGGTAATGAGATTGTGTTAACTATTTGGATTTCTCCTAAGAGATTTAGGGAATATATTGCAACAATTCTTCCAAATGTAACCATGAAGGTTACTCCCTATGTAGCTACAGAAGCTATAATATAAGTATAATATGGATTCCACAAGTTACCTTTAATATTTATGATTTCTAAGATGTTTTTTAAGAATCTTATGATTTCATGGGGAATGTTAAAGATCTTATGTCTTATGGGTGAAAAGTACGATTTTGTGAAAATGTTTTCATGAGTTTAAATTATTCATGGAATAATGGATTCATTATTTATTTTATATACCTTAATAATATTTTTATGATCATTATAATTTTTAAAAAAAATTCATAGGTCTTAAGATTGGTATGGACAATAAATATGTCGTTATAATAGAATTCAGGATGTGTCTAAAAAAGGAATCAGGTTTTATTTTAAAAGGGTTTCCTTTTGTGTAAAAAATAGATACTGAACTATAAGTATCCACGTGTAATGTATGGGTTTAATTTGTAAGAGTTTATCCTATTTCTCTATTACTCTAAACTGAAAATATCCTCGAATGTAAATTCAAGTTCAAAAACACTACAATGTGTTATGTTTCAGGTCGGGTCCTTATATGTACATCCATTTTATATCACCTTTCCATCTTATTAAAAATTAAAACCTTGCTAGTGCATGCGTATGGACTAACATGTCCACATAGTGGTGTAATTCACTTTTCATCAAAGCCTCACTTTAATAGTTATAAATATGGAATTAATGAGTATATATGATATTTATTAAATAATTATGATTATATAAATATAAAATACCATCTAACATATTATCATTAATTTTTTTGGAAAATGATAATGTACCCTCTGCATACGTGAGGACTATCACATCCATGAAGTAATGTGATTTTTTTACCTTTTACGAACTTACATGGATGATTATAATGTTTTATACAATGAATAAAAATTTTATTCATGAAATTATTAAAATTATGGTTATGAAGGAACAATTTCATAACACCTTTGACCATGGTCAATACACCAAAGTAATTTCGGTGAAATTGTCTAAATAACCTTAAGTGGTCGATATAAGCAAGAACTGTTCAATGAATAGATGTAAAATGATTATAAAGGATTGTGAAAATAGGAATATATATGAAAATTTTTCTTAATAAAGTATTTAATAAATTTAAATATATTTTTCATGATAATATAATGTGTCTGATCACGCATGAATCCAAGGTAAGGGGTTTTCATCACAATTTATCTTCAATAAGATATATTTATTTTTATACACCTAATTAATTTTATATGGTAGGTAGAATAAAAAATGTATCTAATATATCATGATTTATTCTTTATTTGTAGTATTTGATGTTTCAACTCATGTTTTCACATTTATGGGGTTTTAATTCCAAAGTTATTAAATCCGTATAGGTTTATTTTACAATCTCACTTTTATTCCAGTTTTTTCATGTTTAAATTTATGTTGGATGAAGGATATTTTCTTTAAATTATTAAAACCCGTGTATTTTGTTATCCTATGGTTATTTTTGGTTTTTTATATTTTTCTTCCAATATTTCCTCCCTTTGTATGGAAATAAATTTATTATGAAAAATTGACCATATTTCCTCTTTTAGGTCAGAAATATTTTTCTTCCATATCCATATTCATAAAAAAATTATAGAAGTTTCCAAATGATTGGAAAAATTATTTTTATACTATCTTTTATTTTATTTTCAAAGGTTTAAAAGGATTATTTTTTAATTTTTCCTATGAATCATTTTTAACATTTTTAAAAAATTGAATTGAATGTTCCTTTTAACGTACAAGGTGTGAATGACTTTCCCTACCTCCACCACCAATATTCACTATTTATCTTAATCTATAAGTATCCATGGGTTTCCAAATAAAATCATTTTCAATTATTCTAAGATTTTTTATTTTTTATATTAAAATAAAATGAAATATCTTTCTAAAAGTTTGAAAATAATTTTATAAATTATTTATAATATCAATTTTATAACAAAGTTACTAAATATTTGAGGACAGTTCATTTTAATGATTCACCAACATTCTTCTATTCGATTCTCGAAAGACTTAAATTTAGTTAAAAATCATCATTTCTGATGAATTGATGGCCTTCTAGCATTCTTTTCTGATTTATGACTGAATGGTATTTTAAAATCTTATTTTAGAAGAAAATTTTAAAGGGTAAGTGGAAACCCAAAAAAAATTCAACTAGCCTCAAACTCAAACCACATAACAAAATTACCAGTATATTCTGGAGAAATTTAAGAGAGGTTGAATGTTTCACCATGTATAAGATCCAATCGATAGAGGTAACTTCCATGTCTAGATTATCCTTGATGAGGTCATAGAATTGATATTACAACTTATCCCAAGTTTTAATATAATACTCCAAATTTATTATCCCCTTGTTGATTCTATAGGATAAGATATGATCCAATTTGTTGATCCAAAATATTTTCCCAACAATGAGATCAACTTAGATATCTCTCTCATAAATTCTATTAGACTCTTATTTTTGTACATTGATTTTGAAGTACTCCTCAAAAATCTCTTCCTTAGAATTTTGTATTATCCCAAAGCCTATAGCATTGTCAACCTCTTCTCTTATTGCATACTCTCAAACACCTTCAGTTGTCTCCCTTCCTAGAAACTGTTTTTAGTTGACTATCCTCTCACCTTTATCCTCCTCGGACTCTTCATAAGGATTTGAAATTTTCTAACATGGCATGACTAGATCCTATATAAAACCTTATTCAGGTGTAGATATAGTCAACCTTGACTATGAATTGATATTATTAGATTTTCCTACTAATATGGTGTCCATGGGTTTTATTAGGTTTGAGTATTATTTATCTTGTATAGTTTTTTCCTTTTATTGAATAGAAATTCCCCAGACATATAGTTACCTTTCTTTCAATTCCTCAATACACACCCAACTATTATTATATCATGGTGATCCTGATCAAATTATAAAGATATATGGGTGTCTATTTCTTTGTCATCTTGTTCAAGATCCACCTGGCACCTTGATATAGAATGCTTCCTCTTCCATCTTGGAATGAATGATTGGCACACTTTAGGATATAAATCTTCCTATTCATTACCATTCATGGTAGTTAAATGATTTTGAAGACAGATTGTGATTGGGGGTTCCCTCAAGGATTAAGTCCCCCATATATGATAATCCCTTGCATTCAAATATGGATATGACTATAGTGATGAAACAAATATTGGCTCAGAGTGGTTCATTTTTCAATCGGCCCTATTGTTAGAGGCTATGCACTGATTATCACTAGAATTAAGCCCCTTCCCTTTTCTATCACCTCTAACAAAAACAAAATGTGAAAAATGAGGTGAAGCAATGGGTAATCTTGAACCATCCTTTCCATAAACTTGTTGAACCAGCATGTAACCAACTAAGTCATGCCACAAACTGGAAAAAATGTCCCCAACCCTCGATTCTAGAAGTAATGACCACTCCCCTTTCTGTTGAGAGCCAATAATATAAAATTCAATGGTACCCAAGTTACCTAATGAGATGATTGTTGAGAGATGAATATTCACACCATACTGGTATTTGGAAGAATCATGGCCCAACTGCCTACATAATGAACAGAAGGTGACCCAGTAATCATAAAAACCCTACTTCTTCTAATGGATTTCACCATCAATTTTAATGAAAATGAACTCCAAAAGTTCCCTTGACATGTTTAATTTGAAATATATATGTGGATAGATAGGTTTATAGATATCCAATGTGTGATTATCTAAACAAAGGTGTCAACCCACCATGTTACCAATCAACCTAAGAATCATTGGATTGTGGAATGGGTGAGGAAGGTTGGGAAGGAAGATCCAAATCAATGTGGGGGGAGGTTCCATTATCATATGAAAATTGAAAGTAAAATAAAATTTGGAGATGTATAAACTAGAAAAATAACATGGAGTGTTCTCCTAGAAATATTTGAGATTAACTTCAGATGAAAATTAAACAAAAAAAGATTCTTATCCAAAATCCCAACAATCACCTATCTAATAAAACCCCATGAATCAAAGAAGTACCTATAAAATACATACACCACAGGTTGATGCTTTCAAAAATGAACCAGAAAGGTAAAATCCAAAAGGGAAGAATCTTTCTTGAATACTAGGGGTGATAGGGAGTATAATAATATCATTAATGTGTGATTGAACATTAGGGAACACTTAAATTTCTAGGAAACATGGTAGATTTTGAGGCTCAATGAAAGGGGAAATGGAATATGTTGAGAGACTTGAGGGCCTAGGGTATATCATTCCCCATCCCACAGGGGGAGTGAGAAATGAAGGACCGACCATGGCACCACTTATACCATCAATGATGGAGCCTTGGGGAGTTATCATTTTCTTCACTCTCTATTATTCATTAGAAAATAATTTTATCCTTCATGTCTATATTTTATATATCATGGATATATTCAGTATCTCTTTAACTACATCGACATTATCATATCCATATACCATTCTAATATATGGTATTAGTTGAAAGAATCTTATTAAAGGATTTTTTTCATTTACTAAGGAAATACTGATGTTTTGTATTCTTGATATATTTATTGATAAATATGGAATTTTGATTATGTTTATGATTAAAAATATGATGAATTCATTGGTAATATGTAAGTTATGGGTGGGGCCCAATTATATATAGCTCCTCAATACATCAATTGGTATCATGAGACAAAAAATGTGAAATTAGTTGGGTATTTTTTGTATACTTACCCATTCATTGAAATGTATTGGTGCAAGTCCTTGATAGTAAGGTTAATGATAAATTAATATGAGGCCTTTTGGTAGTATCCCAACATCATATATTATGTATTTATTTCATTATAAATTTAGATATTGTTATCCGTGTCATTGATATATTGTTATTTTACATGGCCATTTTTTGAAGCTTAAGTTAATAATTGAATGGAATATTTAGTGATTATTGACTCTATAATATTGTTTGTATATTATCTACTCATGATAGCTTCTATTTTATGATTTACCTTATTGTTCATTTGATTCCACCCTTTATTATTGTCACGACCCATCCTCAGGGCCCGTGTCATGACTATCACAATCTCGCCTTCCATAGGCCAGGGGCTGCCGACTAACACCAAAGGCGTAAATCCCGATAAAAAGGGGAAGGAATTGACTTTTAATAAATTAAACAAAAACACAACAGATTACGCAAGTGAAGTAAACAAAAATTAAAAATAGGTACGAAGAAAGTGTTGAAAGTAAATGGGCCAGTATACAAACCCAACTGAGAGTACAGTACAACTGAAAGGAAAGTACAACAACAGTAAGTAAAACAGCAACACCAAGTCATCCTCCGGAAATCCAACCAGAAGGGAGGGTACAGATAGTCTCCTCGTCTCCTTGGGTTCGGCCGTCCGCTCCGTGTACGCCTCGCCAAGTGGTCCACCTCCAGGTACCTTCCAGCTCCATAAGCCTCCACCTCGATCAGTGATGTCCGTCGTCTGCATCCAACACAACGTAGTGCGGGCATAACCCATGCAGGGGTGACTATACGATACTCAATAGGGACTCGGAGACCCCCGAAGGTCTCTCTGAATCCACAAAGGATAAACCACAAAGGTAAGATACAATCACAAAGTATCAACAACACTACTTAGGTATATTCCCATACATATACCTAATTCATTAGTTACAGTTCATCTCCAACTCTCGAGCCCAAGCGCCACCCAGTCCACAAAGGAAAGCACAAATCAGTCCACACAGGAAAAACACAACCCTGTCCACATAGGAAAGCAAGTCAATCACATCGATGAAAATTATTGGAGTCAAGACTCAGATCACGCAGGTATACACTTCGTATGGTGATAGAGACGATCAGATGTAGCCACTGATTCATCTAAGCTGTCAGACCCACAAAGGATACAAGACCAGCAAAGCTGTCAGACCCACACAGGATACAAGACCAGCTACTCTGCCGGACCCACACAGGATACAAGTACAGAGGTCAATAATGTCGGACCCACATAGGATACAAGAACAGTAGTCATCGTTGTTGAACCCACAGAGGATTCCAGTACGGTAGTCGTCGTTGTCGAACCCACGGAGGATTCCAGTACAGAAGTCGATGCAGTCACAGCCAGCTCTAGGGTTCCCGCACATATCATGCTCGATTCTGGGAGGGTTCGCTCCTCGAGAAAAATAGGTTTGATACATAAACTGTCATGAAGTCCAGAGTTGATGTTTCCCAAAGTTTTGTCTCGTCAAAAGAAACCCAAAGCGATAGACAGTGCGTCAATCGGACGCCCGGTCTGAGAGTTATTGGCTTTTTCATCCCAGGGCCCCGGTTGGTTTTTAAGGTAAAACCAAACCGACCTTTCTCCAGCTACATCCAAACCTCAATCTGAGTATGCCAAAATGACAGTCTCAACAAAAGGAACCCAACGCAATTGACGGCACGTCAATCGGACCTTCGGCCCTTAATTTATAATTCTTTCCGCTCCAAGGGCCCGGTTGGTTTTGAGTTCGAACCATCCCGGTCGTACACAAACTTTGCTTAAACCTCAAGTGTAATATACCTAAACGACCGTATAGATCCAAGGATTCCTACGCAACTAATGGTGCGTCGATCAGAGGTCCATAGCTCAAGTTATGGGTGAAAGACTGAAAACATTCCGAAGTGGGGGGTCTGGGCTCTGTCTGACCCGGCCCAAACCCCTGGGTCGGCCCGAACTGGGTCGACCCGACCCGGGTCCGGGTCCGGCCCGGCCCGGTTGGGTGTGGCCCATCCTGGTCCACGCGACCCGCCCCGGCCCAGCCGGGGGGGTGCGATGGCTCGGCCAGCGGCCGAGCCGGGGGGACGTGGTCTCCCATTTGCATTCCACGGACATGGAGACCGACACAATGTCTCCCCAGGATCCCGCACGGCCGCGGGATCCAACACCTCGCCATCACGTCTTCAGCCGCGGCAGGCCGGTGCCGGCCGCTGGTGATTTCTGCAGGCCACTGGAGTCATTCCGGTGGTCCGTTCTTGCTCCTGTCTGTGCCTGCGGTCGTGTCGGGACCCGTGCATCACTGCAAAGGCCTCCAATCAACATTTCGGTCCCGCTTCGTCATCGGAAAATATTCCGCACATCAAGAACAAAGCATTTTTGGGTTCAGACTTGTTCGTTTGTCCGCACCCACAGCGTTAGTGGTTCAAGGTATCACTAAATAAAAACACGCCACGCTGAGGGTATAATTCTCTTAAAAGAAGAATATACAAATTCTTTCCCCTACCTCAACAAGGAAGACGAACATCGGATTTGTAGGGAAAGTGGGTTCGTAGGTGTCATTGGAGTGCGCCGAGGAGGAAGCGGCGTCTCCTCTCTTGTCGCGGGGAAGGGGATTGGTGGCGCGTCATTGTGCTTCGAGGAGTCGGAGTTCTTCGTCATTCTTCATTGAAGAACGGTTCACCTGTGTTTTTAGTACTCTCCAAAGCCTTCCTCAAAAGTGTTTTTCCAATGTCCAAGATTTAAGGTGGCTCACAAATTAATAGAATTGTCATGCAATTCTTATTAATTTCAACTTGGTGCCAAATTAATTTACGCTGACATAAATTAATCGATTGGCACGTTTAAATGGATGAGGGAGGTAGGAAGGCTCCCTTATAATCAATATGAGGAGTTACCAAAGAATTAAACAAGGGATATTAATGGATGAAAAGTCAAGGAAACAGAAGAGGAATAAATGAGGCCAGAGGAAATTAAATGGTGGGGATTGTGTGGGCCCCACCTCCCTAACATCCACACATGGGTAGTTAAGTGGTTGTGGTCCCCACTCTTAGCTGCCCATGGGAGGGAAAAACCACTTTAAGAAATAAAAAATGTTCCGAAGATTTTTATTTACTTCTTAAATAAATTCCCAAAATTATCTTCTCCTCCTTCGTGAACGCAACTATGGTAAGTGTACCCTTAATCAATTACCGGCGCTGCGATTTCATCGATGCCCTCATATTTTAATTCCGATCACCGGTTCAAAAGTTAGAAAAACCCGCTCATTCGTTCACTGAACGTACCCGAGATAATCTTTGAAAATTGATTCTGGGCACACTAGGCCTTGGAATCAAGCGCCGTTAGAATCCACAGACTCATAAAATTCCAAAGTATTTAAAAAAATGTCCTTGAAATTTTCGGTTCTTTACATTACTCCCACCTCAGGGCTTTATGTCCCCGTAAAGATACAACATAAACTAGGGAAACAAATGATGGTACTGAGCATGCATCTGAGCCTCCCACTCCCATGTGCTCTCCTGGAGGTTCTCGTGCTGCCAACGAATGCACACAAGAGGAATTGACCACCCACATAGGACTCGCTCCTGTCGATCCTCGATCTCCACTGGGTCCTCCGCAAAAGTCACCCCGTCAATCTTTGTCCAGCTCCCCATGGTCGATGATATGCGTCGGGTCGTGCATGTATCTCCTCAGCTGAGATATGTGGAAGAATTCATTCACCCGATGCAACTAAGGTGGAAGGTCCAGGCGGTAAGCCACCTCGCCTACCCTGATGGGGACCTGGAAAGGTTCGATGAAGTACTGCGATAACTTGTCGCCATGGACAAATCTCCGTAATCCACATCTAAGTGAGACCCGTAAGAAGACGTGGTCACCATCCTCAAACTCCAGTGGTCTCCACCTCCTATCAGCATTGGACTTATGTCTGCTCTGTGTAGTCCTCATCCGCTCTTGGATGACCTGCACCTTCTCCATCGTAGCCTGAACCATCTCTGGTCCTACGAGTGCTGACTCCCCAGGGTCAGTCCAGCACAAAGGTGATCTGCATGGTCGGTCGTACAGTACCCCGTAAGGTGCCATCCTGATGGTGGAGTGGTAGTTGTTGTTGTACGCAAACTCCACCAAGGTTAGGTGATCCTCCCAGCTACAACCAAAGTCAAGTACACATGCACGGAGCATATCCCTGAGATAGTGTCGCCACATCTTCAGGGCGAAGACCACTCCTGCTAACTCCAGGTCATGGGTAGCGTAGTTCTGATCGTGATGCCTCAACTACCGTGAATCGTAAGCAACCACTGCTCGCTCCTGCATCAGGACACACCCGAGTCCGGTCCCGGATGCGTCGCAGTAAACTACGTACCCTACGCCCTCCTCTGATAGCCTCAAGATGGGTGCACTGGTCAATCTCCGCCTCAGCTCCTGGAAGATCTGCTGACATCTATCTGACCACACGAAGGGTTTACCCTTCTTTTTCAAAGTTTTAAGAAGTGATGAAACTCTTGAGAAGTCTGGCACAAATCTCTGATAGTTCCCATCCAGACCTAGGAAACTCCGCACCTCCGTCACACTCCTGGGTGGCTCCCAAGCAAGTACCGCCTCGACCTTCGCGAGATCCATTGCAACTCCCGCCTCAGAGATGAAGTGACCCTGAATTGAACCTCTTGAAGCCATAATTGGCACTTTGAGAGCTTACCATAAAGCTGGTGCTCTCAGAGTGTATCCATCACCACCCGTAGGTGGAAGGCGTGCTCCTCCCCAGTCGTCGAGTAAATCAGTAAGTCGTCAATGAAGACTATGACAAAATGATTGAGGTAGGGCTGGAAGATCTTGTTCATGAGACTCATGAACACTTCTAGAGTGTTGGTCACACCGAAGGGCATGACCAAGAACTCATAGTGGCCATACCGACACCTGAAGGCCATCTTCTACACATCCTCATCCCGAACTCAGAGCTGATGATAGCCTAACTTGAGGTCTATCTTCGAGAACCAACGTGATCCCTTGAGCTGATTGAAGAGGCCATCAATCCTCGGAAGTGGATACTTGTTTCTAACGGTCACCTGGTTCAGGCGATGGTAGTCGACACACAGTCGCAAGCTCCCATCCGCCTTCTTGGCGAACAGAATTGGAGAAGCCCAGGGTGAAACACTGGGTCAGATGAAACCTTTCCCCTGTAAGTCCTCCAATTGTTCCTGTAGCTCACGAAGCTCAGCGGGAGCCATACGATATGCTGGAGTAGATATTAGTGATGTCCCAAGGTACAAGTCTATATAGAAATCTACCTCCCTACGAGGAGGTATTCCTGGAACATCGTCAGGAAAAACATCCGTATACTGGTCCACCACTACAGGAAAACTCGGACTCCGCACGTCAACTGCTCCGAGGATGAGACTAGCCAAATGATGTGTGATCGGCTTCCCTCTCCTCTGCGTGAGTCGATCCTGTGCTGCGAAGGTTCCCTTCTTGTCGGTGAAGGTGAACCTGGTCCCATACGTGCATACACACCGCACTTTGCGCCTAATACAGTCGATCTCAGCATGGACTGTAGAAAACTAGTCCATACCAAAGATGACGTCGTAAGGCCTCGACACCGCTACAAGAAGATCCCAGCTGAAGCTCTCGTCTCCTAGAGTAAGCTGACACTTCCAACACTAGTGCGTAATCATCGAGTTTGCTCCCGTAGGAGTCTCTATCCATAAGGATCAATCCAACGGCTCCGTCAAAATCTTCGACCTCCGAACAAGGGTAGCGGCAATAAAAGAATGACTCGTACCTATGTCTATAAGAACTACAGCAAGGGTATAGTAGACATAGATAGTACCTCGAATCATCTCGGGTGCACCGTGGTCATAAGCCTCCGCTGCCTGGAGCTGAGACTGCCTCTGCCCGCCAGCTCCCTGTGGTCGGGGTGGACCTCCTGGGGGTGATGGTGGTAGAGCCTCGAAGTGTCTTCCACCACCCTCTGCTCGGCCAGCTCCTCTGCCTCATCCACCTGCTCCCTGCGGACTGCCATAGTTGAACATCTGCCTCTACCTAGGAGGTCCGACCACTATCTACTGCTCATCTGCATGATGGATCGGGCAGTCGCGATCCATGTGGCCCTGCCCGCCGCATGCATAGCACTGTCTGCTCCTCATAATACTGGCTCTGCGTCGTGTGCCCCGCACAGCCGAACTCGTATCCTGAGGTCGCCCACCCAATGGTCTGGTCCGCTTGGACCCCTGCGTCATCTGCCGACTGCCGGCTGCAGAAGACTCTGCTCCGTGTTGTCTTGTTGTGGGTCTCACTGCTGATGGCTGCTCAGTGAGAAAGCTCTCCACTAACAGGGATCGCTCTAGCACCCCCGCCTACATCGGGTTGCTGAGGGGAATCATCGAAGCTCTGGTCTCATGCCTCATCCCCTGCTCAAAGGTCCGTTCCCAGAAGAATGGTTCTCGTATCATGTTTGTGGAGTAGCGCGAGAGGTCAGTAAATCTCACCGAGTACTGGGCTACTGACATGCTACCCTGCCGCAGCTGTAGTAACTCCTGGATGCGCACCGCATGGAGGGTGGCTGGAACGAACTCTAAGCGGAAAAGGCTCTCGAAGTCCGTCCAAAGTAGAGATGCCTTGTCGTGCAACTGGAGCATCAGGATCCACCATATACCTACTGCTGTGTGATGAAGACTCGTGGTAAGGATCACCATGAGGTCTGCTGGTGTCCCTGCCAATCTGAAGACTCTGACGACAGCCTCCAGCCAATCCTCGGCTGCATGAGGATCTATCTCTCCACGAAACCTGGGCGTCCTCTGCCTATGAAACTCGTGCAACGCGCTCAGGCGGCATGCACTCTCCGCCGCTGGGGCGGGTAGCATCGGTGGCTCGGCGGGTAGAGGTACTGCTGGTGCCTCCGCTGTAATGGGGCCCTACACCGAGGCCCCGTCGCTCAGTGAGCTGCCATCTCGCACAAAGCTCGGAACCCTAGCTGGTTGCAGTCATGAAGTCATCCTGAACAGAAACAGGTGCGTCACGGTTAATACAGTATACCTGGTGAGCTGACACAAAGTAATCACAAAGAAAACTTTTGAAACACACATGCAATCAATGTTTTCATGCACTGAGTCGGAAATCAGAAGTCAGGGTCCTGGTGTATGGATACGTCGGCCTCCGCACCAACACTGGACTCCTTGGACTAATAACCACACTCATTACTCTAAACATTATTACTTCACAGAAAATAAAGATCAGAGTCCTGCGTTCTGTGGTAGAACCGACTCCTCTGATACCAATTTCTCACGACCCGTCCTCGGGGCCCATGATGTGACTACCCCAAGCCCGCCTTCCATAGGCCAGGGGCTGGAGACTAGCACCAAAGGCGTAAATCCCGATAAAAAGGGGGAGGCATTTCCTTTTAATAAAGTAAACAAAAACACAACAGAGTACACAAGTGAAGTAAACACCAAGTAAAACTGGGTACAAAGAAAGTGCTGAAAGTAAATGGGCTAGTATAAAAACTCAACTGAAAGTACAGTACAACTGAAAGGAAAGTACAACAGCAGTAAGTAAAACAACAACACTGAGTCGTCCTCTAGAAATCCCACTTGAAGGGTGGGTACATATAGTCTCCTCAGCTCCACGGGTCCGGTCGTCCGCTCCGTGTACGCCCTGCCAAGTGGTCCACCTCTGGGTACCGTCCAGCTCCACAAGCCTCCACCTCGATCAGTTCTGTTTGTCATCTGCATCCAACACAACGTAGTGCGGGCATAGCCCGTGCAGGGGTGAGTATACAATACTCAGTAGGGACCCTGAGACCCCCGAAGGTCTCTCAGAATCCAAGAAGGATAAAACACAAAGTAATGATACAATCACAAAGTATCAACAATAGCACTTATGTATATGCCCATACATATACCTAAGTCATCAATTACAGTTCGTCTCCAACTCTCGAACCCAAGAGCCACCCAGTCCACAAAGGAAAGCACAACTCAGTCCACACAGGAAAAACACAACCCAGTTCACATAGGAAAGCAATTCAATCACATCGATGATAATGATTGGTGTCAAGAATCAGCTCACATAGGTATACACTTCGTAAGGCGATAGAGATGATCAGATGTAGCCACTGATTAATCTAAGATGTCGGACCCACATAGGATACAAGACGAGCTAAGCTGTCGGACCCACACATGATACAAGACCAGCTACTCTGCCGGACCCACACAGGATACAAGTACATAGGTCAATACTGTCGGACCCACCTAGGATACAAGAACAGTAGTCATCGTCGTTGAACCCACAGAGGATTTTAGTACTGTAGTTGTCGCTGTCGAACCCACGGAGGATTCCAGTACAGAAGTCGATGCAGTCGCAGCCAGCTCTAGGGTTCCCGCACACAACATGCTCGATTCCGGGAGGGTCCGCTCCTCAAGCAAAAGAGGTTTGATACATCAACTGTCACAAAATCCAGATATGATGTATCCCAAAGTTTCGTCTCGTCAAAAGAAACCCAACGCGACAGACGGTGCGTCAATCGGACGCCCGGTCTAAGAGTTATTGGTTTTTTCGTCTCAGGGGCCCGGTTGGTTTTTAAGATAAAACCAACCCGACCATTCTCTAGATGTGTCCAAATCTCAAGAAGAGTAAGCCAAAAAGACCATCTCAACAAAAGTATCCCAACGCAATTGACGGCACGTCAATCAGACGTCCGACCCTTAAGTTATAATCGTTTCTCCTCCGAGGGCCAGGTTGGTTTTGAGTTTGAACCAACCTAGCCATACACAAACTTTGCTGAAACCTCGATTTTAATATACAGAAACGGTAGTCTTGATCCAGGGATTCATACGCAACTGATGGTGTGTCGATCAGAAGTACGTAGCTCAAGTTATGGGCGAAAGACCAAAAACAGTCTGAAGTGGGGGGTCTGGGCCCGATCTGACCCGGCCCAACCCCCCTGGGTCGTCCCGGCCTGGCAGGGCGCGGCTCGGCCCAGTCCACGTGACCCACCCCGGCCCGGTCGATCAGGGGGGACGCGGTCCCCCCTTTTCGTTCTGTGGATGCGACGACCGACGTCGCGTCTCCCCAGGATCCCGCGCAGCCGCGGGATCCAATGCCTCATGGCCGCGGCTTCAGTCGCGGCGTGCCGTGGCGCCAGCGACCCGCGCTGCCGTTGATTTCCGCGGGCCACCGGAGTCATTCTGGTGGTGCGTTCTTGCTCCTGTCTGTTCCTGCGGTCGTCGCAGGACCCGTACATCACCGCGAAGGCCTCCAATCGCTATTTCGGTCTCGCTTCATCATCGACAAATATTCCGCACATCAGGAACAAAGCAGCAGTGGGTTCGGACTTGTTCGTTAGTCCGCACCCACTTCATTAGTGGTTCAAGGAATCACTAAATGAAAACACGCCACGCCGAGTGTAACACCCCGAGATTTTATGATAAGTATTATTTTTAATTTATTTTATGTCATGTGTTTTATGCTACACCAATATTATCTTGTGCTATACGCAACACCGTATTAGCTTGCAGTATACGCAACACAATTCATGGATCGTGTTACACACAATTTCATGTTCATTTGATAGAAGTTATTCTACGCAACATTGAGTGTATATATATATATATAAATATATATATATATATATATATATATATATATTCAATGTATAAATAAAATATGGTTGGGTTTTTTTATACGCAACAACAAAGGAGTCTTGAACTACACGCAACCCTAACTTGGCTTTCATTACACGCAATCGCGACCTTTCTCGATAGCGTGTGTTGTACGTAATACCGGGTTTCACTAAACAATTATATATGGTTATAATATTATCACGAACTAGCCGTTATGAATAGAATTAACCACATTTTGAATTTTATAACATTATTATTCATCTTATAAATTTTCTAAAACATTTTATGTGAACAAAATAAATTTTTCGGGTAAAATAAGTATTTTCCAAGAAATGCAGTTTTACCGCCTGTTGATGGCACACCCTCTTCAAATATAGTTTTTTACATGTTTATAAGTTCAATTTTACGAAATAAAATTATTATTTGGAATAAGGATATAAAATTTTACCTTGGATAAAATTTTCATGTTATTCTGATAACTTTCATATTTTAATGAATACTAAAAACACGCTATATTTTAATTTTAAAAAACTTTTTTCATCGTAATAATTTATGTGGTTAAATTATAATATTTAATGGTCTTAAAGTATAAATAGAATATATTTTTACCATTTAATATAATGTATGTCATTAGCATTGATTTTACTTTGAATTTGTAGGTTAAATCAATTCAATCTTTTGTAATGTTTTAAACAAAAACCCGTTTTCTTTCGACAACAGGATTAATTTTAATTTAATTTCTGCAAGTTCTATGTATTGAATTTGGAAAAATGGATTCCCTATTTGGAATCAGTGGGTCCAAATTATATTAATAGACTACCTTTTATTTTTGGGCATTATGAATAGTAACTACGGTAAATTTTATTTACCATAGTTAAAGGTAAATCGGGTAATTAAGGGTAAATTTTACGATTATAAAATTACCCTAACACCTGCCAAAATCCTATTGGATTACTAAAAGTCGACCCATATCACCTAAGGGTCGGATTAGAATCATTTAATGGACTTTTGTCTATGAAAATAACTTAATTATTATTAAAACCAAAGGAAGTGACAAAATGTCACTCTCTTAAATCTTATAAGTATATTAATGTTAATTTAGTGATAAACTTCATGAAACTTCAAACATGAATAGTATCCATAAATCTAATGAAATTATATACATCATATGAATTTATTTATAATTTTTAGGGATTAAATAATTATCATTAATTGTAACACAATAGTGATGCAGAAATTGTTTATCTAGTGAAAAATCAAGAATATAGTTTTTATTTAACTAATAGTAACCATACAATGCCCAAAACCATGACCAAAACTTATTGGTCATGTACATTTATACCATAATAATTCAATGGTCGAATATTTTACCATTTGGAGCCTTATAAAAGTGATTATGACACTTATATTTTTTTATTTTAAATGATTCCAAAGTTGTCACCTTCATAATTTAATAAATATAACAATTTAAATATTGTGATTTTATGATGATAAATTTGAGTAAAAGTATTATTTAGAAATGTAATAGATTTATCTTCATCATAGGATTTTATTTTTAATTTTTATACAACAAATAATTATATTAAATAATTATACAAAAATGATGTAGTAATTATTTTATTAAGAGATAAACCAAATAAATGGTTTTAAAAATAATAAAATAATTATTATATGATCTATTTATTATGATCCACTAATTTTATAGATACATATGACCTTTTATGAATATATTAAAGATTTTATTTCGAACATATCTTCTGTATATATTTTATTTAAATTCAAATAAATGAATAGTTTCAAAATTGACACTATTGTTATTTTATAAAAATAACATATTATAAAATTGTTTAAAAATCACAAAAATATTTACAAATTATAAATTTAAATTTATAAGGTATAAAATTTTATAAAGTATCCAATTATGGACAATTAACAACAAATAAGTAATTATTTGTTATAATTTAAAATTTAGAATGTTATTACCACAAATAAAATTAAATTGATTAAATAAAGATAAATCAAGTTAATAATGTTTAAAATAAATTCATAACATGTATAAATTTTATTGTTTGATGAGGTTACAAACCTATATCATCTAATATTCGAATATGAGTCATTTTTGGAGGTTTTTAAGTGGGATTAGATTTATTATAAATTAATATTTTTAAGATTTCCAAAGGTGCCCCTCTCCTCCCTTATAAAAGGGCACCTCCTCCCTATCTTCCTCACACAAATTAGAGCCTTTAAGCCCGGCCAAAACCTGCCCATTTCCCTTCTCAACTTCCCTAGAAACATCCTAGAGGTCATGTTCTCCTTCAAAGACCAATTTTAGTACCCTAAGAGGAGGATTCAAAGATGCGTGTCAAAGAAGAGGTAATATCTGTTACCGATTCTTTCAATTTTCTTTCTTCTTCAACTTCTTCTTCTTTAGTTTTTTTATTATGAAGTAATAAAATCAGTATCACTAATATACTGATATGTTATTATAAGTATGAAAGAACCATATTTCACCATCTATCCATCCTACGGAAAACGAAATCACCGCGCGTGCGTACGTACGGAATATCGTCTCCATGTTGTGGTGTAATCTATTTTCCACCACCACCTTACTTGGATGGGTATAATGGTGAAAGTAATGAATATATATGATTATTTTAAAGTGATATTTATTCTTTAATATTATACATACACTTTAATACAATTCTACGATCATGGGAATGATATCATCGCTCGTGTGTACGTACGAATACCGTCTCCACGACGCGATGAGATTCACTGTCCATGATAACAATTAAAGAATGATTATAAAGTATATATAATAAGTAATCATGAAATATATGACATAATAATGCTACTATATTTATGTATATATATATTTATTTCATCTACTTAATTCCATTCAATTCAATAAGGAAATGAAAACAGCGTTCATGCGTACGTACGGCCTGCCGTCTCCATGAACGGTGTATTTCTTTCCATTTATCGATCCATTATATATATGTATATTCTGAATATATATTATATATAAATCATTTTTTACATTATGTATGTAATTAATCATTATCTAAGTAATCATATGAATAATTACAAGTTAAAACACGAATGACAAATGAGACGATTTTACCCAAAATGCTACTTTAACATGAATTTACAAAAGAACAGGTAATATAAAGTCATAAGTGAACCATATATGATATAATAACAATGAATATGATTCTATAATAATTCAATGACATTATTTAAATCATTATACAGGAGGTTTGGATACGTACGAAGCATATCATACCTAAGGTAAGGGATAACTATTCCAATCTCGTTCTTATCCGAGATTGTTTATTCGTAAGTAATTTCTGGGGTTATTGTTATCATCCATGTCTATGTTTCCTAAAATTGGTTTCATGTATGTTTAAATTCCTTTTTACCCATTTTTACTTTTACCCAATGGTATGGAAGGAATCTCTCTTTTATTTACCCTACAAGGTACTTTTTGACTTTTTCGACAAAAGTACGAGAAGAATGTTTTTTTAACGTATATTGCATGAAAGGATTTTTATGGTTTTATAAAGCCTTATTTTCATGAATATTCCTCCAAAATATTTCATGACTATTTTCAACAAAATAATTTTCTTTTAAAATTGCATGAAATTTGGTGAAAAGAAAATAATTTTGAAGAAAAAAGGATATTTTCCTCAAGAATTCATTTCAAGTGTTTTATCAAAATCATTTTCATATAAGATGACATTATTTCACATGTGTATATTTCAAGTATCATGTCTCTATGATTTACATGGTTTCATTTTTCTTATTATGAAATGATATCCATTTTTTTATATGGATTATGTTATGATGGAATGATGTTTAAGAATCTCATTCTATTACATGGGTTATGCTATGATGTATGATTTATGATTTTGTGGAACACGAAAGAATGATTTCATTATGAGATGGGTGGGACCTATATCTCCCACCAATTAATTGGGTAAAGATTTATATCTCATGAGATAGACATGGTTAAAACGGCAAGTTAAACCGGTTCAGTAATACAGGACTGGAACGAGGAGTGAACTCGATTCAGAAAGGGACTTTGTCCACTAAGATGGTCTTGGAAGCAATGCCTTGGCTACTATAGAAATCATATCATGTGCTTAACGGTTTACACAATTACATGTTTTATTCCCATGATATTGTATCATGATTTATGTTCCATTATGATATATGCCTTATGTACTTCCATGTTTTTTGTCGTTGCTCAAGATTTTTAATGTTCATGTTTTTTTAAGTTCAAATGTATATGGTATGTTTTATTTTATCCATGCTTACCCTTACTGAGAATTTGAGCTCACCCTTTTTATGTTTTCTTTTCCCCCATGATTAAAAGAAATATTTTAGGTAAGGAAGCAAAAAAATGGGAAGATCTTTATGGGAGATGTTGAAGATCGTTCGCCACGATTAGAAGATTACGTTCCAATTTTCCAAAGACACTAAACTATTACAGTGCTTGTGTGTCTGTTTTTGTTATGTACTAAGTATTCCAAAAAAGTAATGTAATGTCTATATATGTCAAGCATCGGGTCTCTACAGCTGGTATCAGTGGAAAGGTTTAGTCATCCTTTGGAAACTAGGATGCAAAAATGTTAGTGAGATCCCTAGATATATTTCTAAGGTATGTCCAGGGATGTCCCTAAGGATAAGTATACGTATAGGATATAGTTCTAGAACTAAGGTAACGATCTTAGAATTTAACCTAAGATGTTAGATATTGAGGGTACTCCCCCTTTACTATGTTGTTTTCCCTAGCATGATTTTTTCCTCTCACAGAATTATTTTTGTGTTTTAGTCAATGGAGGGAACCATAAGGAATTCAGTTAACATTGAATCCAATGGACAAATTGGTGACTATTAGCAACGAAATTGTGTAATGCCTAGAGAGAATGATATTTTGATTATGCTGAATCAGTCATCGCGATATATGATTAACAAGGTGAAATTTAGTGGTATTCCTAATTCATCAAATAAGAGGAAGATAGAATTTTATGCATGTTCGCATATTGAGGATCATAAAGAAAGGAAGATTGAAATTTCTAAAGAAGGGAAGAAGAACCTTGAGGAATACCTCAAATGGAGGGGAAGATGTTATCTGTGTGGAGAGAAGGGTCATAGAGTGACAGACTGTTATGGAGTTCAATGTCTTATCTGTGGAGAACATGGGCATTTCCCAACTCAATGCCCTGACCTAAAAAGTTCCTTTTAAATCAAGGAAGGACTTATTCCAGGACAATAATTGAAGAGGATGGATTGAATTGTTTAAGTATTGGTATTCAAGGATAATGTTGTTGAGGTACTTTTATGGTGTATTAGAATATTTTTGTATTAGTCTATTGTGGTTTTCAATAATGTTATGGTACCGGTAACCATGAAAAGTGATTCAAATATTTTGGAAAGCAGATGATATGCGCATAATGAAAGGATAAGAAGATAATCAGATTTTTGATTGTATTCATGAGCTCATGATTGATATAAGGACTAAGTGATATCATGGTTTGAGTATACAGAATTTTGAGAATTTTGGTATGTGGAAAGTGTTAACTTTTAACTTCATTCATGTTTTCACTAAGGTTCAATGGGTATTCATTATTCAAGAGAATACATGATTAAGGTATTCACATGTTTTTAATTTGACCAACAAAATATATCTTATGATATATGGGGGATAAATGATGGCATTCACGTGATTGTTATGTGACATTTCAAGTAATCATTTTCTTTATATTATGAGCTTGGACCGATGTATTTTAGATAATCCTAAATATTGGAATGGATTATGTTGTACATAAGTTAGTATTGTTTAAGGATAGAACTTTTTTTCATATTATTGATGGGATGTTATAGTAATGTAGTTTTAGAAAAAGGACAACTTGCAGGACGAGCGACAGCCCATCGCGTTGGACAAGGATGTGGGAATCGAACCCACAACTGAAGTGCGACTGGCCTTTATCGCATACCAATGGCCTACAGGAAGTCCCTAGTTAGTATAAACTACTTTTATTTTATTAAGCGGTATGATATATGATGTATAAGTTCATTTTTGGAATCGTATATGATTAACCTCACCATAGATGCACTTATATATATTTGATCACTTTTGAAAACCTTTTGTTTGAAACAGATGGAATGACCCATCATTCTATCACATGACCTGTTAACACTTCACGAATAACAAATTCAACTTCATTTCTTTAAGATATGAAGTGGAAATTGTTGAAAGCACAAACAACAGTGAGATTGTACCAAAATCAAGCAAGTAGTCTTCTAATTAAAAATTTTCGACTTTAGGGAAAGGATATTGAAAACCAAAAATGTTGTCAAAGTTCTCTTATATCCGATGAATCAGATGGTACCTTATATCATCACAAATCTATGGCTTTGTGATTGTTGACTTTTTCATAGCCATGTTCTCTACCACTCTCCATCAGAACATGATGGTTATATTTTTCTTCCATATCCATATTTTCACCTATGTTCTCCTATGTGAAAACCCAGTGATGAGTTAATTTGGGTAACTGTTACGTTTCATACTTTAGTTTTTAAAGCCAAGTGTTTGTATTCCTTCTTACGATGTGGGTTTCTATTAAAGAAACTTTCGAGTAGTAACCCATTTATAACCCCGACGAATTTCGAGGGCAAAATTCATTTTAAGGGGGGTAGAATGTAACACCCCGAGATTTTATGGTAAGTATTATTTTTAATTTATTTTATGTCATGTGTTTTATGGTACACCAATATTATCTTGTGCTATACGCAACACCGTATTAGCTTGTAGTATACGCAACACAATTCATGGATCGTGTTACACACAATATCATGTTCATTTGATAGAAGTTATTCTACACAAAATTGAGTGTGTATATATATATATATATTCAATGTATAAATAAAATATGGTTGGATTTTTTTATACGCAACAATAAAGGAGTCTTTAACTACACGCAACCCTAACTTGGCTTTCATTACACGCAATCGCGACCTTCCTTGATAGCGTGTGTTGTACGCAAAATCGGGTTTCACTAAACAATGTATATGGTTATAATATTATCATGAACTAGCCGTTATGAATATAATTAACCAAATTTTGAATTTTATAACATTATTATTCATCTTATAAATTTTCTAAAATATTTTATGTGAACAAAATTAATTTTTCGGGTAAAATAAGTATTTTTCAAAAAATGCAGTTTTACCGCCTGTTGATGGCGCACCCTCTTTAAATATAGTTTTTGACATGTTTATAAGTTTAATTTTACAAAATAAAATTATTATTTGGAATAAGGATATAAAATTTTACCTTGGATAAAATTTTCATGTTATTCTGATAACTTTCATATTTTAATGAATAATAAAAACACGCTATATTTTAATTTAAAACAACTTTTTTCATCGTAATAATTTATGTGGTTAAATTATAATATTGAATGGTATTAAAGTATTAATAGAATATATTTTTACCATTTAATATAATTTATGTCATTATCATTGATTTTACTTTGAATTCGTAGGTTAAATCAATTCAATCTTTTGTAATGTTTTAAACAAAAACCCGTTTTCTTTCGACAACAGGGTTAATTTTAATTTAATTTCTGAAACTTCTGTGTATTGAATTTGAAAAAATTGATTCCCTATTTGGAATCAGTGGGTCCAAATTATATTAATATACTACCTTTTATTTTTGGGCATTATGAATAGTAACTACGGTAAATTTTATTTACCATAGTTAAAGGTAAATCGGGTAATTAAGGGTAAATTTTATGATTATAAAATTACCCTAAAACCTGCCAAAATCCTATTGGATGACTAAAAGTATACCCATATCACCTAAGGGTCGGATTAGAATCATTTAATGGACTTTTGTCTATGAAAATAACTTAATTATTATTAAAACCAAAGAAAGTGACAACATGTCACTCTCTTAAATCTTATAAGTATATTAATGTTAATTTAGTGATAAACTTAATGAAACTTCGAACATGAATAGTCTCTAGAAATTTAGTGAAATTATATACATCATATGAATTTATTTATAATTTTTAGGGATTAAATAATTATCATTAATTGTAACACAATAGTGATGCAGAAATTGTTTATCTAGTGAAAAATCAAGAATATAGTTTTTATTAAACTAATAGTAACCATAAAATGCCCAAAAACCTGACGAAAACTTATTGGTAATGTAAATTTATACCATAATCATTCAATGTTCTAATATTTGACCATTTGGAGCCTTATAAAATCTATTATGACACTTATATATTTTTATTTTAAATGATGCCAAAGTTGTCACCTTTATAATTTAATAAATAAAACAATTTAAATATTTTGATTTTAAGATGATAAATTTGAGTAAAAGTATTATTGTGAAATTTAATAGATTTATCTTCATCATAGGAGTTTATTTTTAATTTTTATGCAACAAATAAGTATATTAAATAATTATACAAAAATGATGTAGTAATTATTTTATTAATAGATAAACCAAATAAATAGTTTTAAAAATAATAAAATAATTATTATATGAACTATTTATTGTTCTACACTAATTTTCTAGATACATATGACCTATTATTAATCTATTAAAGCTTTTAGTTTGAACATATATTCTGTATATATTTTATTTAAATTCAAATAAATGAATAGTGTCAAAATTGAAACTATTGTTATCTTATAAAAATAACATATTATAAAATTGTTTAAAAATCAAAAAAATATTTAAAAATTATAAATTTAAATTTATAAGGTAGAAAATGTTATATATTATCCAATTATGGACAATTAACAACAAATAAGTAATTATTTGTTATAATTTAAAATTTAGAATCATATTACCACAAATAAAATTAAATTGATTAAATAAGGATAAATCAAGTTGATAATGTTTAAAATAAATTCCTAACATGTCTAAATTTTATTGGTTGATGAGATTACAAACCTATATCATCTAATATTCTAATATGAGTCATTTTTGGAGGTTTTTAAGTGGGGTTAGATTTATTATAAATTAATATTTTTAAGATTTCCAAAGGTGCCCCTCTCCTCCCTTATAAAAGGGCACCTCCTCCCTATCTTCCTCACACCAATTTCATCCTTTAAGCTCGGTCAACCCCTGACCATTCCCCTTCTCAACTTCCCTAGAAACATCCTAGAGGTCCTCGTATTCTTCAAAGTCCAATTTTAGTACCCTAAGGGGAGGATTCAAAGATGCGTGTCAAAGAAGAGGTAATATCCGTTACCGATTCTTTCAATTTTCTTTCTTCTTAAACTTATTATTCTTTAGTTGTTTCATTATGGAGTAATAACATCAGTATCACTAATATACTTATATGTTATTATAAGTTTTAAACAGCCATATTTCACCATCTATCCATCCTATGGAAAACGAAATCACCGCGTGTGTGTACGTACGGAATACCGTCTCCACACTGTGGTGTAATCTATTTTCCACCACCACCTTACTTGGATGGGTATAATGGTGAAAGTAATAAATATATATGATTATTTTAAAGTGATATTGATTCTGTAATATTATAAATACACTTTAATACAATTCGACGATCATGGGAATGATATCATCGCTCGTGCGTACATACGGAATACCGTCTCCACGACGCGATGAGATTCACTCTCCATGATAACCATTCAAGAATGATTATAAAGTATATATAATAAGTAATCATGAAATATATGACATAATAATTCTACTGTATTTATGTATATATATAATTATTTCATCTACTTAATTCCATTCAATTCAATAAGGAAACGAAAACAGCGTTCATGCGTACGTACGACCTACCGTCTCCATGAACAGTGTATTTCTTTCCATTTATCGATCCATTATATATATGTATATTCTGAATATATATTATATATAAATACTTTTTTACATTCTGGATGTAAGTAATCATGATCTAAGTAATCATATGAATAATTACAAGTTAAAACACGAACGACAAATGAGACGATTTTACCCAAAACGCTACTTTAACATGAATTTACGAAAGAACGGGTAATATAAAGTCATAAGTGAACCATATATTATATAATAACAATGAATATGATTCTGTAATAATTCAATGACATTATTTAAATCATTATACAGGAGTTTTGGATATGTACGAAGCATATCGGACCTAAGGTAAGGGATAACTATTCCAATCTCGTTCTTATCTGAGATTGTTTATTCGTAAGTAATTTCTGGGGTTATTGTTATCATCCATGCCCATGTTTACTTAAAGTGGTTTCATTTATTTTTAAAGTCATTTTTACCCATTTTTACTTTTACCCAATGGTATGGATGGAATCTCTCTTTTATTTACCCTACAAGGTACTTTTTGACTTTTTCGACAAAAGTACAAGATGAATGTTTTTTTAACGTATACGGCATGAAAGGATTTTTATGGTTTTATAAAGCCTTATTTTCATGAATATTCCTCCAAAATATTTCGTGACTATTTTAAACAAAATCCTTTTCTTTTAAAACTGCATGACATTTTGTGGAAAGAAAATGATTTTGAAGAAAAAAGGATATTTTCCTCAAAAATTCATTTCAAGTGTTTTATCAAAATCATTTTCATATAAGATGACATTATTTCACATGTTTATGTTTCAAGTATCATGTCTCTATGATTTACATGGTTTCATTTTTCTTATTATGAAATGATATCCATTTCTTTATGGATTATGTTAGGATGGCATGATGTTTAAGAATCTCATTCTATTACACGGGTTATGCTATGATGTATGATTTATGATTTTGTGGCACATGAAAGAATGATTTCATTATGAGATGGGTGGGACCTATATCTCCCAACAAAGAATTGGGTAAAGATTTATATCTCATTATATAGACATGGCTGTAATGGCAAGTTAAACCATTTCAGTAATACAGGACTGGAATGAGGAGTAAACTCGATTCAGAAAGGGACTTTGTCCACTAAGATAGTCTTGGCAGCAATGCCTTGGCTACTATAGAAATCATATAATGTGCTTAATGGTTTCCACAATTACATGTTTTATTCCCATGCAATTTTATCATGATTTATCTTCCATTATGATCTATGCCTTATGTACTTCCATGTTTTATGTCGTTGCTCGTGATTTTTAATGTTCATGTTTTTTTAAGTTCAAATTTATATGGTATGTTTTATTTTATCCATGCTTACCCTTACTGAGAATTTGAGCTCACCCTTTTTATGTTTTCTTTTCCCCCATGATTAAAAGAAAGATTTTAGGTAAGGAAGCAAAAAAATGGGAAGATCTTTATGGGAGATGTTGAAGATCTTTCACCACGATTAGAAGATTAAGTTCCAAGTTTACAAAGTCACTAAACTATTACGGTCCTTGTGTGTCTGTTTTTGTTATGTACTTAGTATTCCGCAAAAGTAATGTAATGTCTATGTACGTCAAGATTCGGGTCTCTACAGCTGGTATCAGAGGAAAGGTTTAGTCAACCTTTGGAAACTAGGATGAAAAAACGTTAGTGAGATCCCTAGAGATATTTCTAAGGTATGTATATGGATGTCCCTAAGGATAAGTATACGTATAGGATATAGTTCTAGAACTAAGGTAAAGATCTTAGAATTTAAACTAAAATGTTAGATATTGAGGGTACTCCACCTTTACTATGTTGTTTTCCCTAGCATGATTTTTTCCTCTCACAGAATTATTTTTGTGTTTTAGTCAATTGAGGGAACCAGAAGGAATTCAGTTAACATTGAATCCAATGGACAAATTGGTGACTATGAGAAACGAAATTGTGTAATGCCTAGAGAGAATGATATTTTGATTATTCCGAATCAGTCCTCACGATATATGATTAACAAGGTGAAATTTAGTGGTATTCCTAATTCATCAAATAAGAGTAAGATAGACTTTTATGCATGTTTGCATATTGAGGATCATAAAGAAAGGAAAATTGAGATTTATAAATAAGGGAAGAAGAACCTTGAGGAATACCTCAAATGGAGGGGAAGATGTTATCTGTGTGGAGAGAAGGGTCATAGAGTTACAGACTGTTATGGAGTTCAATGTCTTATTTGTGGAGAACATGGGCATTTCCCAACTCAATGCCCTGATCTAAAAAAGTTACTTTTAAATCAAGTAATGACTTATTCTAGGACAATCATTAAAGAGGATGGATTTAAATGTTTATGTATTGGTATTCAAGAATAATGTTGTTGAGGTACTTTTATGGTGTATTAGAATATTTTTGTATTAGTCTATTGTGGTTTTCAATAATTTTATGGTACCGGTAACCATGAAAAGTGATTCAAATATTTTGGAAAGCATATGATATGCGCATAATGAAGGGATAAGAAGATAATGAGATGTTTGATTGTATTCATGTGCTCATTATTGATATAAGGACTAAGTGATATCATGGTTTGAGTATATAGAATTTTGAGGATTTTGGTATGTGGAAAGTGTTAACTTTTAACTGCATTCATGTTTTCACTGAGGTTCAATGGGTATTCATTATTCAAGAGAATACATTATTAAGGTATTCACATGTTTGTAATTTTACCAACAAAATATATCTTATGATATATGGGGGATAAATGATGGCATTGATGTGATTGTTATGTGACATTTCAAGTAATCATTTTCTTTATACTATGAGCTTAGACCGATGTATTTTAGATAATCCTAAAGATTGGAATGGATTATGTTGGACATAAGTTAGTATTTTTTAAGGATAGAACTTTTTTTGATAATATTGATGGGATGTTATAGTAGTGTAGTTTTAGAAAAAGGACAACCTGCAGGATGGGCGACAACCCATCGCGTTGGACAAGGCTGTAGGAATCGAACCCACAACTGAAGTGCGACTGGCCTTTATCGCATACCAATGGCCTACAGGAAGTCCCTAGTTAGTAGAAACTAGTTTTATTTTATTAAGCGGTATGATATATGAAGTATAAGTTCATTTTTGGAATCGTATATGATTAACCTCCCCATAGATGGACTTATATATATTTGATAACTTTTGAAAACCTTTTGTTTGAAACAGATGGAATGACCCATCATTCTATCACATGACCTGTTAATACTTCACAAATAACAAATTCAACTTCATTTCTTTAAGAGATGAAGTGGAAATTGTTCAAAGCACGAACAACAGTGAGATTGTACCAAAATCAAGCAAGTATTTCTTCTAATTCAAAATTTTGAACTTTACGGAAATGATATTGAAAACCAAAAATGTTGTCCAAGTTTTCTTATATCCGATGAATCAGATGGTACCTTATATCATCACAAATCTATGGCTTTGTGATTGATGGATTTTTCATAGCCATGTTCTCTACCACTCTCCATCAGAACATGATGGTTAGATTTTTCTTCTATATCCATATTTTCACCTATGTTCTCTTACATGAAAACCCAGTGATGAGTTAATTTGGGTAACTGTTACATTTCATACTTTAGTTTTAAATCCAAGTGTTTGTATTCCTTTTTAAGATGTGGGTTTCTATTAAAGAAACTTTCGAGTAGTAACCCATTTATAACCTCGACGAATTTCGAGGGCGAAATTCATTTTAAGGGGGGTAGAATGTAACACCCCGAGATTTTATGACAAGTATTATTTTTGATTTATTTTATGTCATGTGTTTTATGCTACACTAATATTATCTTGTGCTATACGCAACACCGTATTATCTTGTAGTATACGAAACACAATTCATGGATCGTGTTACACACAATTTCATGTTCGTTTGATAGAAGTTATTCTACGCAAAATTGAGTGTGTATATATATATATATATTCAATGTATAAATAAAATATGGTTGGATTTTTTTTATATGAAACAACGAATGAGTCTTGAACTACACACAACCCTGACTTGACTTTCATTACACGCAATCGCGACCTTCCTCGATAGCGTGTGTTGTACGCAATATCGGGTTTCACTAAACAATGATATATGGTTATAATATTATCACAAACTAGCCGTTATGAATATAATTAACCACATTTTGAAATCTATAACATTATTATTCAACTTATAAATTTTCTAAAACATTTTATGTGAACAAAATAAATTTTTCGGGTAAAATAAGTATTTTTCAAAAAATGCATTTTTACCTCCTGTTGATGGCGCACCCTCTTTAAATCTAGTTTTTGACATTTTTATAAGTTCAATTTTACAAAATAAAATTATTATCTAGAATAAGGATATAAAATTTTACCTTGGATAAAATTTTCATGTTATTCTGATAACTTTCATATTTTAATGAATAGTAAAAACACGCTATATTTTAATTAAAAACAACTTTTTTCATCGTAATAATTTTTGTGGTTAAATTATAATATTGAATGGTCTTAAAGTATAAATAGAATATATTTTTACCATTTAATATAATGTATGTCATTATCATTGATTTTACTTTGAATTAGTAGGTTAAATCAATTCAATCTTTTGTAATGTTTTAAACAAAAACTCGTTTTCTTTAGACAATGGGATTAATTTTAATTTAATTTCTGAAAATTCTGTGTATTGAATTTGGAAAAATGTATTCCCTATTTGGAATCAGTGGGTTCAAATTATATTAATAGACTACCTTTTATTTTTGGGCATTATGAATAATAACTACGGTAAATTTTATTTACCATAGTTAAAGGTAAATCGGGTAATTAAGGGTAAATTTTACGATTATAAAATTACCCTAACACCTGCCAAAATCCTATTGGATGACTAAAAGTCAGACCATATCACCTAATTGTCGGATTAGAATCATTTAATGGACTTTTTTCTATGAAAATAACTTAATTATTATTAAAACCAAAGAAAGTGACAACATGTCACTCTCTTAAATCTTATAAGTATATTAATGTTAATTTAGTGATAAAATTCATGAAACTTAGAAAATGTATAGTATCCAGAAATCTAATGAAATTATCTACATCATATGAATTTATTTATAATTTTTATGAATTAAATAATTATCATTAATTGTAACACAATGGTGATGCAGAAATTGTTTATCTAGTGAAAAATCAAGAATATAGTTTTTATTAAACTAATAGTAACCATAAAATGCCCAAAACCCTGACCAAAACTTATTTTTCATGTAAATGTATACCATAATCATTCAATGGTCGAATATTTTACCATTTGGAGCCTTATAAAAGTGATTATGACACTTATATTTTTTTATTTTAAATGATGCCAAAGTTGTCACCTTCATAATTTAATAAATATAACAATTTAAATATTGTGATTTTAAGATGATAAATTCTACTAAAAGTATTATTAGGAAAGGTAATAGATTTATCTTCATCATAGGATTTTATTTTTAATTTTTATGCAACAAATAAGTATATTAAATAATTATACAAAAATTATGTATTAATTATTTTATTAAGAGATAAACCAAATAAATGGTTTTAAAAATAATAAAATAATTATTATATGAACTATTTATTGTGCTCCACTAATTTTCCAGATACATATGACCTTTTATTAATCTATTAAAGCTTTTATTTTGAACGTATCTTCTTTATATATTTTATTTAAATTCAAATAAATGAATAGTGTCAAAATTGACACTATTGTTATTTTATAAAAATAACATGTTATAAAATTGTTTAAAAATCACAAAAATATTTAGAAATTATAAATTTAAATTTATAAGGTATAAAATGTTATAAATTATCCAATTATGGACAATTCACAACAAATAAGTAATTTTTTGTTATAATTTAAAATTTAGAATGTTATTACCACAAATAAAATTAAATTGATTAAATAAGGATAAATCAAGTTGATAATGTTTAAAATAAATTCCTAACATGTCTAAATTTTATTTTTTGATGAGATTACAAAACTATCTCATCTAATATTCGAATATGAGTCATTTTTGGTGGTTTTTAAGTGGGGTTAGATTTATTATAAATTAATATTTTTAAGATTTCCAAAGGTGCCCCTCTCCTCCCTTATAAAAGGGAACCTCCTATCTATCTTTCTCACACCAATTTGAGACTTTAAGCTCGGCCAAACCCTGACAATTTCCCTTCTCAACTTCCCTAGAAACATCCTAGAGGTCCTGGTCTTCTTCAAAGATTAATTTTAGTACCCTAAGAGGAGGATTCAAAGATGCGTGTCAAAGAAGAGGTAATATCTGTTACCGATTCTTTCAATTTTATTTCTTCTTCAACTTCTTCTTCTTTAGTTGTTTCATTATGAAGTAATAACATCAGTATCAATCATATAATTATATGTTATTATAAGTATTAAACAACCATATTTCACCATCTATCCATCCTACGGAAAATGAAATCACCGCACGTGCGTACGTACGGAATACCGTCTCCACGCTGTGGTGTAATCTATTTTCCACCACCACCTTACTTGGATGGGTATAATGGTGAATGTAATGAATATATATGATTATTTTAAAGTGATATTGATTCTGAAATATTATACATACACTTTAATACAATTCGACGATCATGGGAATGATATCATCGCTCGTGCGTACGTACGGAATACCGTCTCCACGACGCGATGAGATTCACTCTCCATGATAACCATTCAAGAATGATTATAAAGTATATATAATAAGTAATAATGAAATATATGACATAATAATTCTACTGTATTTATGTATATATATATTTATTTCATCCACTTAATTCCATTCAATTCAATAAGGAAACGAAAACAGCGTTCATGCGTACGTATGGCCTACCGTCTCCATGAACGGTGTATTTATTTCCATTTATCGATCCATTATATATATGTATATTATAAATATATATTATATATAAATCATTTTTTACATTCTGGATGTAAGTAATCATGATCTAAGTAATCATATGAATAATTACAGGTTAAAACACGAACGACAAATGAGACGATTTTACCCAAAACACTAATTTATCATGACTTTACAAAAGAACTGGTAATATAAAGTCATAAGTGAACCATATATGATATAATAACAATTAATATGATTCTTTAATAATTCAATTACATTATTTAAATCATTATACAGGAGTTTTGGATACGTATGAACCATATCGGACCTAAGGTAAGGGATAACTATTCCAATCTCGTTCTTATCCGAGATTGTTTATTCGTAAGTAATTTCTGGGGTTATTGTTATCATCCATGTACATGTTTCCTAAAAGTGGTTTCATGTATTTTTAAAGTCCTTTTGACCCATTTTTACTTTTACCCAATGGTATGGAAGGAATCTCTCTTTTATTTACCCTACAAGGTACTTTTTGACATTTTCGACAAAAGTACGAGAATAATGTTTTTTTAACGTATACGGCACGAAATGATTTTTACGGTTTTATAAAGCCTTATTTTCATGAATATTACTCCAAAATATTTCATGAATATTTTCAACAAAATCCTTTTCTTTTAAAATTTCATGACATTTTGTGAAAAGAATATGATTTTGAAGAAAAAATGATATTTTCCTCAAGAATTCATTTCAAGTGTTTTATCAAAATCATTTTCATCTAAGATGACATTATTTCACATGTGTATGTTTCAAGTATCATGTATCTATAATTTACATGGTTTCATTTTTGTTATTATGAAATGATATCCATTTTTTATATGGATTATGTTATGATGGCATGATGTTTAAGAATCTCATTCTATTACACGAGTTATGCTATGATGTATGATTTATGATTTTGTGGCACACGAAAGAATGATTTAATTATGAGATGGGTGGGAAATATATCTCCCTCCAATGCATTGGGTAAAGATTTATATCTCATGAGATAGACATGGCTGGAATGGCAAGTTAAACTGGTTCAGTAATACAGGACTGGAACAAGGAGTGAACTCGATTCAGAAAGGGACTTTGTCCACTAAGATGGTCTTGGAAGCAATGCCTTGGCTACTATGGAAATCATATCATATGGTTAATGGTTTCCACAATTACATGTTTTATTCCCATGCTATTTTATCATGATTTATGTTCCATTATGATCTATACCTTATGTACTTCCATGTTTTATGTCGTTGCTCAAGATTTTTAATGTTCACCTTTTTTTAAGTTCAAATGTATATGGTATGTTTTATTTTATCCATGCTTACCCTTACTGAGCATTTGAGCTCACCCTTTTAATGATTTCTTTTCCCCCAGTATTAAAAGAAATATTTTAGGTAAGGAAGCAAAAAAATGGGAAGATCTTTATGGGAGATGTTGAAGATCTTTCACCAAGATTAGAAGATTACGTTCCAAGTTTCCAAAGAAACTAAACTATTACAGTCCTTGTGTGTCTGTTTTTTTTGTGTACTATGTATTCCAAAAAAGTAATATAATGTCTATGTACGTCAAGCTTCGGGTCTCTATAGCTGGTATCAGAGGAAAGGTTTAGTCAACCTTTGGAAACTAGGATTCAAAAACGTTAGTGAGATCCCTAGAAATATTTATAAGGTATGTCTAGGGATGTCCCTAAGGATAAGTATACGTATAGGATATAGTTCTAGAACTAAGGTAACGATCTTAGAATTTAACCTAAGATGTTAGATATTGAGGGTACTCCCCCTTTACTATGTTGTTTTCCCTAGCATGATTTTTTCCTCTCACAGAATTATTTTTGTGTTTTAGTCAATGGAGGGAACCAGAAGGAATTCAGTTAACATTGAATCCAATGGAAAAATTGGTGACTACGAGCGATGAAATTGTGTAATGCCTAGAGAGAATGATATTTTGATTATGCCCAATCATTCATCGCGATATATGATTAACAAGGTGAAATTTAGTGGTATTCCTAATTCATGAAATAAGAGGAAGATAGACTTTTATGCATGTTCTCATGTTGAGGATCATAAAGAAAGGAAGATTGAGATTTCTAAAGAAGGGAAGAAGAACCATGAGGAATACCTCAAATGGAGGGGAAGATGTTATCTGTGTGGAGAGAAGGGTCATAGAGTGACAGACTATTATGGAGTTCAATGTCTTATCTGTGGAGAACATGGGAATTTCCCAACTCAATGCCCTGACCTAAAAAGTTACATTTAAATCAAGGAAGGACTTATTCCAGGACAATAATTGAAGAGGATGTATTGAAGTGATTATGTATTGGTATTCAAGAATAATGTTGTTGAGGTACTTTTATGGTGTATTATAATATTTGTGTATTAGTCTATTGTGGTTTTAAATAATTTTATCGTACCGGTAACCATGAAAAGTGATTCAATTAATTTGGAAAGAAGATGATATGTGCATAATGAAGGGATAAGAAGATAATGAGATGTTTGATTGTATTCATGAGCTCATGGTTGATATAAGGACTAAGTGATATCATGGTTTGAGTATATAGAATTTTGAGGATTTTGGTATGTGGAAAGTGTTAACTTTTAACTGCATTCATGTTTTCAATAAGGTTCAATGGGTATTCATTATTCAAGAGAGTACATGATTGAGGTATTCACATGTTTTTAATTTGACCAACAAAATATATCTTATGATATATGGGGGATAAATGATGGCATTCACGTGATTGTTATGTGACATTTCAAGTAATCATTTTCTTTATACTATGAGCTTGGACCGATTTATTTTAGATAAGCCTAAAGATTGGAATGGATTATGTCGGACATAAGTTAGGATTGTTTAAGGATAGAACTTTTTTTGATATTATTACTCGGATGTTATAGTAATGTATTTTTAGAAAAAGGACAACATGCAGGACGGGCGAGAGCCCATTGCGTTGGACAAGGCTGTGGGAATCGAACCCACAACTGAAGTGCGACTGGCCTTTATCGCATACCAATGGCCTACAGGAAGTCCCTATTTAGTAGAAACAAGTTTTATTTTATTAAGCGGTATGATATATGAAGTATAAGTTCATTTTTGGAATCGTATAAGATTAACCTCACCATAGATGGACTTATATATATTTGATAACTTTTGAAAACCTTTTGTATGAAACAGATGGAATGACCCATCATTCTATCACATGACCTGTTAACACTTCATGAATAACAAATTCAACTTCATTTCTTTAAGAGATTAAGGGGAAATTTTTCAAAGCACGAACAACAGTGAGATTATACCAAAATCAAGCAAGTATTTCTTCTAATTCAAAATTTTCAACTTTAGGGAAATGATATTGAAAACCAAAAATGTTGTCCAAGTTCTCTTATATCTGATGAATCAGATGGTACCTTATATCATCACAAATCTATGGCTTTGTGATTTTTGGCTTTTTTATAGCCATGTTCTCTACAACTCTCCATCAGAACATGATGGTTAGATTTTTCTTCCATATCCATATTTTCACCTATGTTCTCCTACGTGAAAACCCAGTGATGAGTTAATTTGGGTAACTGTTATGTTTCATACTTTAGTTTTTAAAGCCAAGTGTTTGTATTCCTTTTTACGATGTGGGTTTCTATTAAAGAAACATTCGATTAGTAACCCATTTATAACCTCGACGAATTTCGAGGGAGAAATTCATTTTAAGGGGGGTAGAATGTAACACCCCGAGATTTTATGATAAGTATTATTTTTAATTTATTTTATGTCATGTGTTTTATGCTACACCAACATTATCTTGTGCTATACGCAACACCGTATTAGCTTGCAGTATACGCAACACAATTCATGGATCGTGTTACACACAATTTCATGTTCATTTGATAGAAGTTATTCTACGCAACATTGAGTGTGTGTATATATATATATATATATATATATTCAATGTATAAATAAAATATGGTTGGATTTTTTTATATGAAAAAACAAAGGAGTCTTGAACTACACACAACCCTGACATGGCTTTCATTACACGTAATCGCAACCTTCCTCGATAGCGTGTGTTGTACGCAATACCGGGTTTCACTAAACAGTGATATATGGTTATAATATTATCACGAAATAGCCGTCATGAATATAATTAACCAAATTTTGAATTTTATAACATTATTATTCATCTTATAAATTTTCTAATACATTTTATGTGAACAAAATAAATTTTTCATGTAAAAGAAGTATTTTTCAAAAAATGCAGTTTTACCGCCTGTTGATGGTGCACCCTCTTTAAATCTAGTTTTTGACATGTTTATAAGTTCAATTTTACAAAATAAAATTATTATTTGGAATAAGGATATAAAATTTTACCTTGGATAAAATTTTCATGTTATTCTGATAACTTTCATATTTTATTGAATATTAAAAACACGCTATATTTTAATTTAAAACAACTTTTTTCATATTAATAATTTATGTGGTTAAATTATAATATTTAATGGTCTTAAAGTATAAATAGAATATATTTTTAACTTTTAATATAATTTATGTCATTAGAATTGATTTTACTTTGAATTCTTAGGTTAAATCAATTCAATCTTTTGTAATGTTTTAAACAAAAACTCGTTTTCTTTCGACAACGGGATTAATTTTAATTTAATTTCTGAAACTTCTGTGTATTGAATTTGGAAAAATGGATTCCCTATTTGGAATCAGTGGGTCCAAATTATATTAATAGACTACCTTTTATTTTTGGGCATTATGAATAGTAACTACGGTAAATTTTATTTACCATAGTTAAAGGTAAATTAGGTAATTAATGGTAAATTTTACGATTATAAAATTACCCTAACACCTTCCAAAATCCTATTGGATGACTAAAAGTCGACCCATATCACCTAGGAGTCGTATTAGAATCATTTAATGGACTTTTTTCTATGAAAATAACTTAATTATTATTAAAACCAAAGAAAGTGACAACATGTCACTCTCTTAAATCTTATAAGTATATTAATGTTAATTTAGTGATAAACTTCATGAAACTTAGAACATGAATAGTATCCAGAAATATAATTAAATTATCTACATCATATGAATTTATTTATAATTTTTAGGGATTAAATAATTATCATTAATTGTAACACAATAGTGATGCAGAAATTGTTTATCTAGTGAAAAATCAAGAATATTGTTTTTATTAAACTAATAGTAACCATATAATGCCCAAAAACCTGACCAAAACTTATTAGTCATGTAAATTTATACCATAATCATTCAATGGTCTAATATTTGACCATTTGGAGCCTTATAAAAGCGATTATGACACTTATATTTTTTTATTTTAAATGATGCCAAAGTTGTCACCTTCAAAAATTAATAAATATAACAATTTAAATATTGTGATTTTAAGATGATAAATTCGAGTAAAAGTATTATTTTGAAAGTTAATAGATTTATATTCATCATAGGATTTTATTTTTAATTTTTATGCAAAAATAAGTATATTAAATAATTATACAAAAATGATGTAGTAATTATTTTATTAAGAGATAAACCAAATAAATGGTTTTAAAAATAATAAAATATTTATTATATGAACTATTTATTGTGATCCACTAATTTTCTAGAAAAATGTGACCTTTTATAAATCTATGAAAGCTTTTAGTTTGAACATATCTTCTGTATATATTTTATTTAAATTCAAATAAATGAATAGTGTCAAAATTGACACTATTGTTATTTTATAAAAATAACATATTATAAAATTGTTTAAAAATCACAAAAATATTTAAAAATTATAAATTTAAATTTATAAGGTAGAAAATGTTATAAACTATCCAATTATGGAAAATTCACAACAAATAAGTAATTATTTGTTATAATTTAAAATTTAGAATGTTATTACCACAAATAAAATTAAATTGATTAAATAAGGATAAATCAAGTTGATAATGTTTAAAATAAATTCCTAACATGTCTAAATTTTATTTTTTGATGATATTACAAAACTATATCATCTAATATTCGAATATGAGTCATTTTTGGTGGTTTTTAAGTGGGGTTATATTTATTATAAATTAATATTTTTAAGATTTCCAAAGGTGCCCCTCTCCTCCCTTATAAAAGGGCACCTCCTCTCTATCTTTCTCACACCAATTTGAGACTTTAAGCTCGGCCAAACCCTGACCATTTCCCTTCTCAACTTCCCTAGAAACATCCTAGAGGTCCTGGTCTTCTTCAAAGATTAATTTTAGTACCCTAAGAGGAGGATTCAAAGATGCGTGTCAAAGAAGAGGTAATATCTGTTACCGATTCTTTCAATTTTATTTCTTCTTCAACTTCTTCTTCTTTAGTTGTTTCATTATGAAGTAATAACATCAGTATCAATCATATAATTATATGTTATTATAAGTATTAAACAACCATATTTCACCATCTATCCATCCTACGGAAAATGAAATTACCGCACGTGCGTACGTACGGAATACCGTCTCCACGCTGTGGTGTAATCTATTTTCCACCACCACCTTACTTGGATGGGTATAATGGTGAATGTAATGAATATATATGATTATTTTAAAGTGATATTGATTCTGAAATATTATACATACACTTTAATACAATTCGACGATCATGGGAATGATATCATCGCTCGTGCGTACGTACGGAATACCGTCTCCACGACGCGATGAGATTCACTCTCCATGATAACCATTCAAGAATGATTATAAAGTATATATAATAAGTAATAATGAAATATATGACATAATAATGCTACTGTATTTATGTATATATATATTTATTTCATCCACTTAATTCCATTCAATTCAATAAGGAAACGAAAACAGCGTTCATGCGTACGTATGGCCTACCGTCTCCATGAACGGTGTATTTATTTCCATTTATCGATCCATTATATATATGTATATTCTAAATATATATTATATATAAATCATTTTTTACATTCTGGATGTAAGTAATCATGATCTAAGTAATCATATGAATAATTACAGGTTAAAACACGAACGAAAAATGAGACGATTTTACCCAAAACACTAATTTATCATGACTTTACAAAAGAACTGGTAATATAAAGTCATAAGTGAACCATATATGATATAATAACAATTAATATGATTCTTTAATAATTCAATTACATTATTTAAATCATTATACAGGAGTTTTGGATACGTATGAACCATATCGGACCTAAGGTAAGGGATAACTATTCCAATCTCGTTCTTATCCGAGATTGTTTATTCGTAAGTAATTTCTGGGGTTATTGTTATCATCCATGTACATGTTTCCTAAAAGTGGTTTCATGTATTTTTAAAGTCCTTTTGACCCATTTTTACTTTTACCCAATGGTATGGAAGGAATCTCTCTTTTATTTACCCTACAAGGTACTTTTTGACATTTTCGACAAAAGTACGAGAATAATGTTTTTTTAACGTATACGGCACGAAAGGATTTTTACGGTTTTATAAAGCCTTATTTTCATGAATATTCCTCCAAAATATTTCATGAATATTTTCAACAAAATCCTTTTCTTTTAAAATTTCATGACATTTTGTGAAAAGAAAATGATTTTGAAGAAAAAATGATATTTTCCTCAAGAATTCATTTCAGGTGTTTTATCAAAATCATTTTCATCTAAGATGACATTATTTCACATGTGTATGTTTCAAGTATCATGTATCTATAATTTACATGGTTTCGTTTTTGTTATTATGAAATGATATCCATTTTTTATATGGATTATGTTATGATGGCATGATGTTTAAGAATCTCATTCTATTACACGAGTTATGCTATGATGTATGATTTATGATTTTGTGGCACACGAAAGAATGATTTCATTATGAGATGGGTGGGAAATATATCTCCCTCCAATGCATTGGGTAAAGATTTATATCTCATGAGATAGACATGGCTGGAACGGCAAGTTAAACTGGTTCAGTAATACAGGACTGGAACAAGGAGTGAACTCGATTCAGAAAGGGACTTTGTCCACTAAGATGGTCTTGGAAGCAATGCCTTGGCTACTATGGAAATCATATCATATGGTTAATGGTTGCCACAATTACATGTTTTATTCCCATGCTATTTTATCATGATTTATGTTCCATTATGATCTATACCTTATGTACTTCCATGTTTTATGTCGTTGCTCAAGATTTTTAATGTTCACCTTTTTTTAAGTTCAAATGTATATGGTATGTTTTATTTTATCCATGCTTACCCTTACTGAGCATTTGAGCTCACCCTTTTAATGATTTCTTTTCCCCCAGTATTAAAAGAAAGATTTTAGGTAAGGAAGCAAAAAAATGGGAAGATCTTTATGGGAGATGTTGAAGATCTTTCACCAAGATTAGAAGATTACGTTCCAAGTTTCCAAAGAAACTAAACTATTACAGTCCTTGTGTGTCTGTTTTTTTTGTGTACTATGTATTCCAAAAAAGTAATATAATGTCTATGTACGTCAAGCTTCGGGTCTCTATAGCTGGTATCAGAGGAAAGGTTTAGTCAACCTTTGGAAACTAGGATTCAAAAACGTTAGTGAGATCCCTAGAAATATTTATAAGGTATGTCTAGGGATGTCCCTAAGGATAAGTATACGTATAGGATATAGTTCTAGAACTAAGGTAACGATCTTAGAATTTAACCTAAGATGTTAGATATTGAGGGTACTCCCCCTTTACTATGTTGTTTTCCCTAGCATGATTTTTTCCTCTCACAGAATTATTTTTGTGTTTTAGTCAATGGAGGGAACCAGAAGGAATTCAGTTAACATTGAATCCAATGGAAAAATTGGTGACTACGAGCGACGAAATTGTGTAATGCCTAGAGAGAATGATATTTTGATTATGCCCAATCATTCATCGCGATATATGATTAACAAGGTGAAATTTAGTGGTATTCCTAATTCATGAAATAAGAGGAAGATAGACTTTTATGCATGTTCGCATGTTGAGGATCATAAAGAAAGGAAGATTGAGATTTCTAAAGAAGGGAAGAAGAACCATGAGGAATACCTCAAATGGAGGGGAAGATGTTATCTGTGTGGAGAGAAGGGTCATAGAGTGACAGACTGTTATGGAGTTCAATGTCTTATCTGTGGAGAACATGGGAATTTCCCAACTCAATGCCCTGACCTAAAAAGTTACATTTAAATCAAGGAAGGACTTATTCCAGGACAATAATTGAAGAGGATGTATTGAAGTGATTATGTATTGGTATTCAAGAATAATGTTGTTGAGGTACTTTTATGGTGTATTATAATATTTGTGTATTAGTCTATTGTGGTTTTAAATAATTTTATGGTACCGGTAACCATGAAAAGTGATTCAATTAATTTGGAAAGAAGATGATATGTGCATAATGAAGGGATAAGAAGATAATGAGATGTTTGATTGTATTCATGAGCTCATGGTTGATATAAGGACTAAGTGATATCATGGTTTGAGTATATAGAATTTTGAGGATTTTGGTATGTGGAAAGTGTTAACTTTTAACTGCATTCATGTTTTCACTAAGGTTCAATGGGTATTCATTATTCAAGAGAGTACATGATTGAGGTATTCACATGTTTTTAATTTGACCAACAAAATATATCTTATGATATATGGGGGATAAATGATGGCATTCACGTGATTGTTATGTGACATTTCAAGTAATCATTTTCTTTATACTATGAGCTTGGACCAATTTATTTTAGATAAGCCTAAAGATTGGAATGGATTATGTCGGACATAAGTTAGGATTGTTTAAGGATAGAACTTTTTTTGATATTATTACTCGGATGTTATAGTAATGTAGTTTTAGAAAAAGGACAACATGCAGGACGGGCGAGAGCCCATTGCGTTGGACAAGGCTGTGGGAATCGAACCCACAACTGAAGTGCGACTTGCCTTTATCGCATACCAATGGCCTACAGGAAGTCTCTAGTTAGTAGAAACTAGTTTTATTTTATTAAGCGGTATGATATATGAAGTATAAGTTCATTTTTGGAATCGTATAAGATTAACCTCACCATAGATGGACTTATATATATTTGATAACTTTTGAAAACCTTTTGTATGAAACAGATGGAATGACCCATCATTCTATCACATGACCTGTTAACACTTCATGAATAAAAAATTCAACTTCATTTCTTTAAGAGATTAAGGGGAAATTTTTCAAAGCACGAACAACAGTGAGATTATACCAAAATCAAGCAAGTATTTCTTCTAATTCAAAATTTTCAACTTTAGGGAAATGATATTGAAAACCAAAAATGTTGTCCAAGTTCTCTTATATCTGATGAATCAGATGGTACCTTATATCATCACAAATCTATGGCTTTGTGATTTTTGGCTTTTTTATAGCCATGTTCTCTACAACTCTCCATCAGAACATGATGGTTAGATTTTTCTTCCATATCCATATTTTCACCTATGTTCTCCTACGTGAAAACCCAGTGATGAGTTAATTTGGGTAACTGTTATGTTTCATACTTTAGTTTTTAAATCCAAGTGTTTGTATTCCTTTTTACGATGTGGGTTTCTATTAAAGAAACATTCGATTAGTAACCCATTTATAACCTCGACGAATTTCGAGGGAGAAATTCATTTTAAGGGGGGTAGAATGTAACACCCCGAGATTTTATGATAAGTATTATTTTTAATTTATTTTATGTCATGTGTTTTATGCTACACCAACATTATCTTGTGCTATACGCAACACCGTATTAGATTGCAGTATACGCAACACAATTCATGGATCGTGTTACACACAATTTCACGTTCATTTGATAGAAGTTATTCTACGCAACATTGAGTGTGTGTGTGTATATATATATATATATATTCAATGTATAAATAAAATATGGTTGGATTTTTTTATATGAAAAAACAAAGGAGTCTTGAACTACACGCAACCCTGACATGGCTTTCATTACACGTAATCGCAACCTTCCTCGATAGCGTGTGTTGTACGCAATACCGGGTTTCACTAAACAGTGATATATGGTTATAATATTATCACGAAATAGCCGTCATGAATATAATTAACCAAATTTTGAATTTTATTACATTATTATTCATCTTATAAATTTTCTAATACATTTTATGTGAACAAAATAAATTTTTCATGTAAAAGAAGTATTTTTCAAAAAATGCAGTTTTACCGCCTGTTGATGGTGCACCCTCTTTAAATCTAGTTTTTGACATGTTTATAAGTTCAATTTTACAAAATAAAATTATTATTTGGAATAAGGATATAAAATTTTACCTTGGATAAAATTTTCATGTTATTCTGATAACTTTCATATTTTATTGAATATTAAAAACACGCTATATTTTAATTTAAAACAACTTTTTTCATATTAATAATTTATATGGTTAAATTATAATATTTAATGGTCTTAAAGTATAAATAGAATATATTTTTAACTTTTAATATAATTTATGTCATTAGAATTGATTTTACTTTGAATTCTTAGGTTAAATCAATTCAATCTTTTGTAATGTTTTAAACAAAAACCCGTTTTCTTTCGACAACGGGATTAATTTTAATTTAATTTCTGAAACTTCTGTGTATTGAATTTGGAAAAATGGATTCCCTATTTGGAATCAGTGGGTCCAAATTATATTAATAGACTACCTTTTATTTTTGGGCATTATGAATAGTAACTACGGTAAATTTTATTTACCATAGTTAAAGGTAAATTAGGTAATTAATGGTAAATTTTACGATTATAAAATTACCCTAACACCTTAAAAAATCCTATTGGATGACTAAAAGTCGACCCATATCACCTAGGAGTCGGATTAGAATCATTTAATGGACTTTTTTCTATGAAAATAACTTAATTATTATTAAAACCAAAGAAAGTGACAACATGTCACTCTCTTAAATCTTATAAGTATATTAATGTTAATTTAGTGATAAACTTCATGAAACTTAGAACATGAATAGTATCCAGAAATATAATTAAATTATCTACATCATATGAATTTATTTATAATTTTTAGGGATTAAATAATTGTCATTAATTGTAACACAATAGTGATGCAGAAATTGTTTATCTAGTGAAAAATCAAGAATATTGTTTTTATTAAACTAATAGTAACCATATAATTCCCAAAAACCTGACCAAAACTTATTAGTCATGTAAATTTATACCATAGTCATTCAATGGTCTAATATTTGACCATTTGGAGCCTTATAAAAGCGATTATGACACTTATATTTTTTTATTTTAAATGATGCCAAAGTTGTCACCTTCATAAATTAATAAATATAACAATTTAAATATTGTGATTTTAAGATGATAAATTCGAGTAAAAGTATTATTTTGAAATTTAATAGATTTATCTTCATCATAGGATTTTATTTTTAATTTTTATGCAAAAATAAGTATATTAAATAATTATACAAAAATGATGTAGTAATTATTTTATTAAGAGATAAACCAAATAAATGGTTTTAAAAATAATAAAATAATTATTATATGAACTATTTATTGTGATCCACTAATTTTCTAGAAAAATGTGACCTTTTATAAATCTATGAAATCTTTTAGTTTGAACATATCTTCTGTATATATTTTATTTAAATTCAAATAAATGAATAGTGTCAAAATTGACACTATTGTTATTTTATAAAAATAACATATTATAAAATTGTTTAAAAATCACAAAAATATTTAAAAATTATAAATTTAAATTTATAAGGTATAAAATGTTATAAACTATCCAATTATGGACAATTCACAACAAATAAGTAATTATTTGTTATAATTTAAAATTTAGAATGTTATTACCACAAATAAAATTAAATTGATTAAATAAGGATAAATCAAGTTGATAATGTTTACAATAAATTCCAAACATGTCTAAATTTTATTGGTTGATGAGATTAAAAAACTATCTCATCTAATATTCGAATATGAGTCATTTTTGGAGGTTTTTAAGTGGGGTTAGATTTATTATAAATTAATATTTTTAAGATTTCCAAAGGTGCCCCTCTCCCCCCTTATAAAAGGGAACCTCCTCCCTATCTTCCTCACACCAATTTGAACCTTTAATCTCGGCCAAACCCTACCCATTTCCCTTATCAACTTCCCTATAAACATTCTAGAGGTCCTTTTCTTCTTCAAAGATAAATTTTAGTACCCTAAGAGGAGGATTCAAAGATGCGTGTCAAAGAAGAGGTAATATCCGTTACCGATTCTTTCAATTTTCTTTCTTCTTCAACTTCTTATTCTTTAGTTGTTTAATTATAAAGTAATAACATCAGTATCACTCATATAATTTTATGTTTTTATAAGTATTAAACAACCATATTTCACCATCTATCCATCCTACGAAAAATGAAATCATCATGCGTGCGTACGTACGGAATATCGTCTCCACGCTGTTGTGTAATCTATTTTCCACCACCACCTTTATGGATGGGTATAATGGTGAAAGTAATGAATATATATGATTATTGTAAAGTGATATTGATTTTGTAATATTATACATACACTTTAATACAATTTGACGATCATGGGAATGATATCATCGCTCGTGCGTACGTAAGGAATACCGTCTCCACGACGCGATGAGATTCACTCTCCATGATAACCATTCAAGAATGATTATAAAGTATATATAATAAGTAATAATGAAATATATGACATAATAATGCTACTAGATTTATGTATATATATATTTATTTCATCTACTTAATTCCATTCAATTCAATAAGGAAACGAAAACAGCGTTCATGCGTATGTACGGCCTACCGTCTCCATGAACGGTGTATTTCTTTCCACTTATCGATCCATTATATATATGTATATTCTGAATATATATTATATATAAATCATTTTTTACATTCTGGATGTAAGTAATCATGATCTAAGTAATCATATGAATAATTACAAGTTAAAACACGAACGACAATTGAGACGATTTTACCCAAAACACTACTTTAACATGAATTTACAAAATAACGGGTAATATAAAGTCATAAGTGAACCATATATGATATAATAACAATGAATATGATTCTATAATAATTCAATGACATTATTTAAATCATTATACAGGAGGTTTGGATACGTACGAAGCATATCGGACCTAAGGTAAGGGATAACTATTCCAATCTCGTTCTTATCTGAGATTGTTTATTCGTAAGTAATTTCTGGGGTTATTGTTATCATCCATGTCCATGTTTCATAAAAGTGGTTTCATGTATGTTTAAAGTCTTTTTTACCCATTTTGACTTTTACCCAATGGTATGGAAGGAATCTCTCTTTTATTTACCCTACAAGGTACTTTTTGACTTTTTTGACAAAAGTACGAGAAGAATGTTTTTTTAACATATACGGCATGAAAGGATTTTTATGGTTTTATAAAGCCTTATTTTCATGAATATTCCTCCAAAATATTTCATGACTATTTTCAAAAAAATCACTTTCTTTTAAAATTTCATGACATTTTGTGAAAATAAAATGATTTTGAAGAAAAAAGGATATTTTTTTCAAGAATTCATTTCAAGTGTTTTATCAAAATCATTTTCATCTAAGATGACATTATTTCACATGTGTATGTTTCAAGTATCATGTCTCTATGATTTACATGGTTTCATTTTTGTTATTATGAAATGATATCCATTTTTTTATATGGATTATGTTATGATGGCATGATGTTTAAGAATCTCATTCTATTACATGGGTTATGCTATGATGTATGATTTATGATTTTGTGGCACACGAAAGAATGATTTCATTATGAGATGGGTGGGACTTATATCTACCTCCAATGAATTGGGTAAAGATTTATATCTCACGAGATAGACATGGCTGGAATGGAAAGTTAAACCAGTTCAGTAATACAGGGCTGGAACGAGGAGTGAACTCGATTCAGAAAGGGACTTTGTCCACTAAGATAGTCTTTTCAGCAATACCTTGGCTACTATGGAAATCATATCATGTGCTTAATGGTTTCCACAATTACATGTTTTATTCCCATGCTATTTTATCGTGATTTATGTTCCATTATGATCTATTCCTTATGTACTTCCATGTTTTATGTCGTTGCTCAAGATTTTTAATGTTCATGTTTTTTTAAGTTCAAATGTATATGGTATGTTTTATTCTATCCATGCTTACCCTTACTGAGCATTGAGCTCACCCTTTTTATGTTTTCTTTTCCCCTAGGATTAAAATAAATATTTTAGGTAAGGAATCAAAAAAATGGGAAGATCTTTATGGGAGATGTTGAAGATCTTTCACCACGATTAGAATATTACGTTCCAAGTTTCCAAAGACACTAAACTATTACAGTCCTTGTGTGTCTGTTTTTGTTATGTACTAAGTATTCCGAAAAAGTAATGTAATGTCTATGTACGTCAAGCTTCGGGTCTCTACACCGAGGGTATAATTCTCTTAAAAGAAGAATATACAAATTCTTTCCCCTACCTCAACAAGGAAGACGAACGTCGGTGTCGTAGGGAAAGGGGGTCCGTAGGCGTCGTTGGAGTGCGCCGAGGAGGAAGCGGTGTCTCCTCTCTTGTTGCGGGGAAGAGGATCGGTGGTGCGTCATTATGCTTCGAGGAGTCAGATTTCTTCGTCGTTCTTCGTTGATGAACGGTTCGCCTGTGTTTTTAATACTCTCCAGAGCCTTCCTCAAAAGTGTTTTGCGAACATCCAATGTTTGAGGTGGCTCACAAATTAATAGAATTGTCATGCAATTCTTATTAATTTCAACATGGTGCCAAATTAATTTACACTGACATAAATTAATCGGTTGGCATGTTTAAATGGATGATGGAGGTAAGAAGGCTCCATTATAATCAATACGAGGAGTTACCAAAGAATTAAACAAGGGATATTAATGGAGGAAAAGTCAAGGAAACAACAGGGGAATAAATGAGGTTAGAGGAAATTAAATGGTGGGGATTGTGTGGGCCCCACCTCCCTAACATCCACACCTGGGTAGTTAAGTGGTTGTGGGCCCTACTCTTAACTACCCATGGGAGGGGGAAATCGCTTTAAGAAATAAAAATTGTTCCGACAATTTTCATCCCCAAAATTATCTTCTCCTCCTTTGCGAACGCAACTACGGTAAGTGTCCCCTTAATCAATTACTGGCGCTGCGAGTTCATCGGTGCCCTCAGATTTTAATTCCGAGTACTGGTTCAAAAGTTATAAAAACTCGTTCGTTCATTCACTGAACGTACCCGAGCTAAACTTCAAAAATTGATTCCGGGCACACCGGGCCTCAGAATCATGCTTCGCCAGAAGCCACAGACTCGTAAAATTCCAAAGTATTTAAAAAAAATCTTGAAATTTCTAGGTCTTTAAAATTATGCTTTCCTTTCTCTAGGATATAGAGAAGGGATATTTGAATGATCTTTAATGATGAATGAAATTTTTTCATTCTAGTTTTTATTTTTCAAATTTAATATGGAAATCATGTATGTGTCTAGTATCTCAAGACTAAAATACTAATAGATCATTCACTATGTGATCCCTTGAATCTTTTACCAAAGTAATAAATTAAACAATAACTTTGGGTTATTGGAGTCGAGGTTGTTACAATTTGAATTAATCTAACTATTAACCTTGACATAAGAAACAAAATTGTATGTATCATCCTATTAATCCTTATGAATCACAATGATGCACTAGGATTTATTAATTTTCAGTGAAAAATATATTTATATAAGAAATTTTTAGTCTTAGATGTTTACTTCAGAATATTACTCAAACTCCAAATCTATTACGTATCAACATAAGGTTTTTTTCCTTTTCCATTTTTTATTATACACTCCAATAAGTTTATTATATTTGTTCCAAAATATATTATGTATCATAATTTATCAATGTTTCTTCCATATTGTTTCACCCTGAAATATCCTATGTATCAACGTAAGGGGTTTTAATTTGTTTCATTTCTAGTATGCTTTGTAAAATCTCTTATATATGCTTTACTTACCTTATGCATATATGTAAGATTTTTTCTATTACATAATTTTCAATTTCCTTTAGAAGATATATTCATTATGTTCTAGGTGATATTATGTTTCATAAAAACATCATATACCAAATAAAATATTTTATGTATCACAGTTTAAAATCCTTGGAATTTTATAGCTCTCAAGTTCAACTTAGATCACTTCTTACGTATTATATTCACAACTTATGGTATCCATAGTTTTGAGAGTTTAAAACATTTACATCTTCCACTTTCCTTAATTTTTTATCATCTAAATTTAAAATTATTATCATATTCAAACACCTCCCATACTTAACTTAAATTCAATATCATTACTCACAATTTATTCTTAATGATTTATATTCTCAGTTGTTATTCTTCCGGAGGCACATAGTATGCATCCATATATTATCTTCCAATAGTGTATTTTAATGTCTTTTCACTATAATATATCTTATAAATGCACATATACCATCATATATTAACTTCCATATGTACTTCAATTTTTCATCCAAAAATCATCTTAAAAATATAAAAACACATTATTTTTATTAATGTTTCTTCTTCCCAATTTACACAATTGTATCATCTTCTATATATTAGATTATAGAAATAATCCACTTAATAGTTTCTTACAATCATATCCCAATGTTATTTCTATATAGCTAAATATATTTCACACTTTATAATATATTGATGGATTTTATATCTTCCAACCTACCTTTACACTTCTTTAATCATAGCTTCCTAAGATTTTCAATATCCATCTTCTCAAATTCATAGGTAACATGTTATGGGTAGTGATTTCACATTCTATAAAAACCAATATTTTATACTCATTAATATATTCTCAATAATCCTTGTATATATAGGATTATTTCACAACCCCAAGATGCATCTCAACTAAAATCCTTTTCCAACATAGGAATGGATCTCCATAAACATGTACAATATTAGAATTATCCAATAAATAGGACCCATAAGAACTCAAAGAAATATATAAAAGTTTAGTCTCTTAATTATTTAGGCTCTTACTCCATCACCCAACCTATATTAATAGTCATCTTATTCATTGAAAAAAAATACAATCATCAAAATTATTTAGGCGTTTCAATACCCCCTTTTTATTTTTTTACAATGCCTTAACCACCCAATATAAATATTTTTCAATATTTGTTTAATAGTTCTTATTTTATCCCCCCATTATTGATAATAAATACAATGGTTTAATAATAATATAAGGTAATAATCGTCTTAATTATTGAAAAAACATTATATTCTCCCCATTAATAAAGTCTCATCCACTTAAGATATGGATGAAAAACGATTTCTCTAATCTATGGTTCATCAACTAATCAACCATAATTATATATGATCAATCTTGTTATTGAAAAAAAATATCGATTAACATATACATTAAATTTGTCCCTAACATTTTCCAACATGTGATGCCAACTTAGATCTCTCTATCCAAGGGAAGTTCAAGTTGATTTTACAAGTTATTTTATCACCTGAAATCAACATAACCAACACATCAAAATAATTATATTATAAGAAAACTAACCCCTATTTATGAAACTTTTAAAATAAAAAATCCCCCCCTTAATAATAAAATTTGATTAAACCCAAAAAAGGAAAGGAAAAGTGTTATTATCATATAAAAGATTCAATTTTATCTAAACCTTTCCAAATTTTAGATTCACATGAAATTATGTTATCTAAAAGTTTTATCATATTTTAAAATTAACCTAAAATGATATACTCCACTAATTATTCGTCATAGTTTTCTAATTCAAAATATAATCCAAGATTATTTTTCTAATACCACTTGAATTGTTACAAGGATTCATCATACACTCTATGATTGATTGATCACCATACTACATAAATATCACAACATTCACTGGGTTCTCTTCTTATGTAAATCACCTTTAATCCCCTATATATAAAAATAAAAAATAAAAGATAAGGGAGTAAAGTGGGTCACTGGTCACTACTTAGTGATATCAATGGGACTGAGATATGTTTATAAACCCAATTGCTTTTCCCCCTCTACTCCAATATTCATGTATTTTTATTCTTTGATTATATAAGAATTAGAATTTATGGGTATCATAGAAATCATTTTATCTTTACGTTTTCTCTTATATGGAATTTTTGTTTTTTACATCTTCTAGATAATAACAATCCCTATTTCTTAATTTTTATATTTTCCTTGATATTTCAAATTTGGATATCCCAAAAATCAATCATTATTGTATAAAATTCTCATCTTTATTGGATTTACCCTCACTTCGATAGTGATTTTCCTTTGTTTCTGAACACCAACTTATTTACAGGCATCCATTTTGTTTATTTATTAGGAGTACTTACTTTATGTTTTTCAACTCTTATATAACTTTACTTCCATATTTAATTTTACCTAATTTGGTAGCTTCCCATGTTATTATTTATATATATTTTTCTACAAACCAATCCTCTAATTAATTTCCTAGATTGATTCTTTTGGTTGTTCCATTTTGATTCCTTTTTTATTTTACTTCATGGATTGATTACATTGATCCATTATGTGGGATTTCCCACCATAATAGAATCATCTCCTCTTTGGCATGATATCATTTACAACATTATTCTTTGGCATTTTTTGTTCAATAGTTTCCATTACTTTCTTTCACCCTAAGTAAAACTCTCCTTTACTTCTTTTCTTCCTTCTCAAATTATGCGGTATTATTTATTTAGTATAATATTAATTATTCATGGTTTATGTGAACCAAAACTAATCATCACAATGACCACATGTGTTTCAATTTCCATAAAATTTATCTAAGATCTAAAATGTATTCTTGAATGATAGAATCGTCTTCTTCTAGAGGTCCTTACTCACTATAGAATAATTATTCTTGACTCAAAATCTTCTTTATCTCAATATAGGCCATCTATAATCTTTATCAATTGATTTTTGTTTCAAAATTCATTAGAAATGTTTCCTAACTTTCTAAAAAACCAATATTGTCCTATTAATCTTACTATACTTCCTTTATTTAAAATTTTTAAATTTTTGACACCTTAATATTTTTTGAATGAAAAAAAATTGAACTTATTTTCATAGAAAAAAATCATGGTAGTTCTCTCATACACCATTGAAAAAGTGGTGTGTTTATCATCATCATTATTAACCCATACATGTACATAATTAAATTTATAAGCAATACTAGAAAGTAAATTATTTTTAGTAGAAATTGAAATTTCAAGAATATGGGTCACCTGTTTCATTAGGATTACAATATATAGATCATTATATGATTTAGATTCCTTTATTCCAATAATAAGAGTCTTTTTTGAGTAATACCTCTTATTAAAAACATATATTCTTGTAGAACATATTTTTATGTTAAAATATTCTTGCAATATTGATTACAAATGTTTCAGTTTGGCTTCTAATTTAAGACATTTAATGTTGGGGATATTTTCCTCAATCTCAACTGATATCAGAATTCCTTCCCATTTAATTTTCATCTTCTCAATTTTATTCTCACGTTTTTAATACTTTATTTTCCTGGATTGTTATGATCATAAATTATTTTGTATTTAAACTCTAATTTGGAATCTTTGAAATGAACAATATCTTTTTTAGTTTCTTCCAAATAAAGTATCCTTTCATTGTATAATCTACTTATCTTATATTTATCATCAAGTTTATAATATAATACTACATCATCCATGGAGAATTTTTCATTTTAGATCTTTAAGGATTGTTCCATGACATTCACATATTTTTTGATATTGTTGTACTTTTGAAACTTCTCGGTCAACACTCCTTCCACAGTTTATACTTCCATAAAAAATTGTGACTTTTTACTATATATATCATTGATATATGAAAGTATATAATTGATATCATCAATTGGAAAAAATTTCAAGTAATCCTTTAATTTATTGTAAAAAGATTTAAGTGACTAATTCTCTACACATTCTTTACAAAACAACTTGAATATTCTTGAGGATCATTATCAATAGATTTTAAAAAGAAAGTTCTACTTTAATTACCTTAAATTTGTGGTGGATCTAATTTATCCTTTAAACCATTTATCAATTTTTCCCTTTATTTTGGATATTATTTAGGGTTTTCATTGAAAACTCTATGTTTATATTAATAGGGATTGAAACTAAATTTTAATCAGATGAAATTATAAATATTATTCAAATATCCACCTCATATATATGATAAACCAACATAATAAAGAAAATATATCTAATAATAAAAAACTTAGATTAGTTCAGATACCACTTTAAGTACACAGTAGATTATACAGTCACTCTGAGAATTAGTGCGACTAATTTTACAAAATTATTTACCCGTTATAAATTTCCCTCATAATATTTAGACCTTTTTATTATTTATGATATAAATATTGCTACTATTAAAAAAATAATTACTCCATGAAAAGTAGTAAATAAATAAATATAGTAGCATGTAGTATTTGTACAAGGTTAGACCCCATGTAGAAATCTACCCCTTTTGTGTTTGGGTTATCTTCCATACATAGATTTATCACTTGTTTTGAAAAGTGATTATAATAGGTTTTAATGTATCAAATTTTACCCCACAACTATACTAATGATTTTTTCTCTTGGGGAAACATTGTTAAAGGGTATATATCCACATATCTATCAAAATAACTATCTCTATATAGATAGTTTATACTATCTCCCACTAGTTTAAAGTCTCCTGATCGGTTTTTTATATTAGATTCCACTAGTTTATAATAGTTCCTTCAGAAATCCTTCAAAAATATCTCTAATATTCCCATATATATCATTATATAAACTAGTGAGGTCATATTTCTCAAGAATATGTCTATAATTTTGATTTTTTTCTATTATAATTGCATGAATGTTGAACTTATGCTTTTCAACTCAATCTCATAATAATCAACATATGTATAAAATAGGTTTCTTCAAAAAAAATTCCTAAATATTCTTTTTCTTCTTCTATATTCTCAACACAATGATTATTAAAATTAGATATTAGTGTTATTCTTTATTAAAAAACCTTATAAATACTTTTAATTTGGCTTCTATAATATTGATATATCATAGGGAAGGACTTACTCTCAATACTTCTTCTTTATACTCCTTCTTTGATGCATAATATCTTCTCCATAGAATATCATACTCATCTCTCAAATTGATAAAAATTTATCAATAGGAAAAAAATATTATCTCTCTTATAATACCCTTTCTCGGATATTGATGATATTCAATATTAGAATATAATATTGGGTTCTTATATGTCACTTAACTTTTTAAATTCACTTAATTTGTTTTCTTATCAGAATTGAAAGAATATTATTTCCATATCTGAAAATGGAAAACACCTTAAATCATAAAAATGTGATCTTCTATAAAATTATTGGTTTTAAATATTTAGCGACATTAATAGAATACCAATTAACAAAGATCATATATCTATATATAACCTCCTATATATCTCATATCCCTTTCCTCCTCATGATTCTAATAATATTAATGACCTATTCTTCTCTATAAAACCCCCAAGCATTTAAACCACACTAGTACACATGTTCACATATATCAATATCATTATTGTATGATACTATTCTTCATTATGTGAAAAAAATATTCACATCACAATATTATTCTTAAATTATCACCTCTATTATCCTTTGATATAATCCTATATTTTCAAAGAATCGTGATATTTTATCTTGAATTCTAGAATTGTATTTTCTAAATTGATCACTACAAACCTCACATTTTCTAAAAGTTGTAATATGGTCATATCCTTTAGTAATATTTGAAGATATCTAAACTTACAAATTATATTTTACTAACTACTAACTATTATATAAGAAATAGATCTTGTTTTTTCATTTTATTAACTAATAAATATAACTGTGTGGCTCTTGACTTTTCCAATTTATAGTTAGTGATCTCTTCACATAAGAAATATTTTCTCTTATATATCAACTTCAAAACATTATTTATGATCTGAATCTCTTACATATCAACATATGTATTTTCCTTTTAAATATTTTTGTATACAATAAAATAAATTTATTACATATTCTATAACAATATCATTTATAAAAATGATTCCATAACCTTACCATATTTTTAAATTCGGAAATATTTTATAAATTAATGTAAGGTTTTTACATTTACCACATTTCATATAATAATTGGAAAATATTTCCTATAAGAATCAAATATCTATGTATATAAGTAATATAATTTCATTTATAATATTTTTAGTATTATTTGGTAGATATCTTCTATATAAACTTGGAGATATTATGTATCAACAAAAGTCTTACATACTATATAAAATCTGTCATATACAATAGTGAAAACTCTTAATGAATTTGATAATTCACATAAATAACTAGAAGAAATTATTATGCATCATCTTTAAATATTATAGTCTCCTTAGCTTCCATACTTATGAAAATTTTCATCTTTCTCTCTCCTTAACTTCTGATCTTTTGAACTTAAACAAATTATCATCTTGAATCTTCTTTCAGACTTTACAAAAACACAATATCACTACTCAATATGTATTTTTTGTACTTAGTTATCTCTATAATTATTCTTATGGATTCACATGGTTCACGTCCATAAATTTTCTTCCAATAATGTATTTTATTTTCTTTTTCACTTCAACATATATTCTGAATGTTCATATTCTTTCTTATATTATCTTTTGAAAACACTTTATCTCAAAATCTATAACTCATCTTGAAACTTCTAGAAACTCAATTCCTTTTTTCATATTTCATATTCCTTGAGTGTATTTTCTAAATTTCAAAATACATATCTCCTTTTAGATATCAGATTATGGAACTTATCCACTCGTCAGTTTCTCCCAATCATTATTTAAGGTAATTTCCATTTAATATATATGACTTCATACTTAATAATTTTTGGATGGATTATCAATATTATAGCCAACCTTTGTACTTATTTAATCATAACACCTAATTTTTTCAATATCCATATTCTCATGTTTATAAGTAACATGTTTTATGTAGTTCTTTAACCTTCTATTAGCACCTTATTTTGATACTCATTATGACTAACTCTATAATCATAAGATGTATAGGATAATTACAAAACATTGAGAAACATCTAAACTAAAATCCTTTTCCAATATCGGAATGGATGTCTATAAACATGTACAATGGTATAAAACTTCAATACATATGATTCATAGGAACTCCTAGTTGTATCTTATACTTCAATCTCTTCATTCATTGAAATTTTTCTCCATTACCCAACACTTATTAATATTTATCTTATTTATTAAATAAAAATCATCACAATCCATTGTTCTCTTCATAATTTTTGTAAGAAAAAATATATTTAATAAATAAATTGGTTGTCTTACTATGAAAATGCACTTTTATGAAGAAAATTTAACAATAGTTGGAAATTTGATCCCAAAACTGATTAAACTGAATTTACTTATAACATATTATCTAAAATTCTGTGAATATTTTTTTATAATTATCTTATCAAATTTTTAATTTTATATTTAAAATCAATGAAAATAATTCTTGAAAATGAAAAAAATATCAAATTTTTTTTAAAAAATAATTCTTTTAGAAAATATAAATCAAGAATGCTATAAATGGCTTTTGATGTAATCATGAATTTGTTAATGAAAATTAGAAAGTATTTTATTTAAATCTCAAATTTTATTCTTATGTGAGATGACAACTTAAAAGGGGTTTGTGATGTTCTAAATGAGACCATAGGTCCTTCTAGAAGGACTTTAAAGCCAAGAATACCCACTTTAAGATTTAAACTATCCAAACATATCTGGCATAGATACCCTATAGCTATAACTAAATATTTGATATAGATTTGTCACCCCACCACCCATCCATTTTTTATTTCTATTAAATTTTTATAAGGGGATCAACACTAACCTCAGTGAAGGATCCTAATCATGATTATTTTCAATAATAATTAATTATTAAAATACAATCATCAACACTAATTAGAGTAGGTTTTCAAAATATTAATAAAAGTAATGTTCCAGAATGATTATAAAATAAAATGTATCACATGTATCAAATAAAACTTAAATGATAAAATGAACTATTATAAATCAAAACATAAATCATCATCCAAAATTTCACCTATATTTTATTTTTTCCACATAAACATTATTTTATTGACATTTTTCATGTTAGTGCCATGCATTTGTGTGTATAAGTGACAATAAAATAGACTAATAATAATTCAGAACTTTTATGTGCTATTATAATATAATTCTTAAAATATAGATATTTCAAAGGTTTTTAGGATTAATCATATATATATTTATTGGATTATATACATAAGTATCACACAATATAAATGAAAAATATATCATTGTAAATTAATGTGAAGATTAATTTATACATAAAAATAATTTATAATTCTATAAAGAAAATTATACTTTCAACTGTTAGAAGGATCATGCCACACTAGGAGGATCTCTCATCACTGGTATAACTAATAGTCCCTCAGTACCTCACTCATTTCCAAGAAGGAGCGGAGTTATGTTAATCATTATTAAGAAGAAGGGTGGCTCATATGTTTCTTGGAATTGGGTTTAGGGTTTTTTTCAAAGGGGTTTATTTTGAAGGGGAGATGAAGGGTAGAATCGTGTTTTTTTATCTTTATAGACTTCAAGATTATTTTGAAAAAATATCTATTAAATAAATGTGAATTTTTTTAGCAGTGTTACAAATGGCCAGTAAAAAATATACTTTATTAATTAATTGTTTTATAGTTTATAAAAATTATATTAACTTTAAAAAATATGAATTAATTTCTATAAAATTAATACCTATCATGGGATATCCAGAGAGTTTCTTTCACCCCTTCAGGTATATTGTGCAATTTTTTCTCTAATGTTTAATTTTACCAAAGTTGAATTATTTCTATTCATTTGAATCATTTTAATTTTTTTTTCATAGAAGTTATTATTAGATCTCAATGACCTATCTTTATCTTATTATATCAAAAAACAATAAACTTTCCTTTTATACCACTATCATGGAAATTGATTTGGATCTCCCATCACCTTCTTAAAAATCCTAAATATATTGATAATAAAATGTTAACTTTCATTGAATTCACATGTATTTTAGATTATAAACTATTAGAACCTTTTTTAGTTTTATTTTAGAATGTAGTCAGTGCCCAAATACAGCTTAAGTGGTGACCACATTCTCTCTAAGTCATTTATATACCAAATATTATTATGTATATATTTACATAACAATGTTCCTTTTGTCATCTTTTATCTAAACAACGTATCTGAAACCTTTTAAAATTCATGCTCAGAATGTTTCTAATAGATCATTTCTTGGTTATCTATAATCTTGAGGGTTTCTATATTCTCATATTTATTTTAAAAAAAATCTACATGGATACATGAATTATATTAGATACATCCAACGAATCCTTTAAATAATTGTCATAAGAATGTAGTTCCACTCATTAAACAACTTCACTAGTCATTTTCTCAGATTGGGGTTGCACTAACACATTGAATTTTCTTTATTATTTAAGAATGATCCTTAAATTTCTATACTAGTATATGAATATTCTACCATTTAGATTCTCATTTTTCTAAAATTTATCTAAATATCATGTCTAATAAATATTATTCTATTTTATCTATGATAAAAGTTTTTATCAAATGAAAATCATGTTTTATAATCATTTAATAAGGACTTTTATTAAGTATTCTCCCATAAAAATAATAAAACATTTAACTTTACATCATATCCATTAGTGGTAAAGGATCCATATTTCACAATGATTTCATTTCACTATAGTATTTTTCTTAAGAATTATCTTTTTTATGTATTCTATTAGATGGATCTTATCATATGTGATTATCAGTTAGTCAAGTAGAATACTCCATAAAAAATCCATCATATGAATTATCCCAATAAGATTACTAAACTAAAAAAAATTATATTCTAAACCAATTATGACCCAAATACCATAGTGGGATTTGGTTAGCTAACTTATAAGGTTATCCATTTTCACTATGACTTTCATAAGATAATCCATGGGAACCCAACATTAGCATGAGCCTACCTGTTTGGATAATAAATGTATTTAATTATGTTCACTTTAAAATAAATGTAGAGCCTAGTAATTTTAATGGTATTTAATATCTCCCCATCTTATCTTATATATTATTTTGTATTTGAATTGTTATAATGATTTAGTTTTGTATCGTATAACTTCAACCTAATTAACATATGTAAAACCTATTACTGTATAAATCTTTATACAACTCAGTATTTTTTTACTTATCAATAAATAAAATAAAATTATATATATATATATATCTAAATTCATCAAATAAATAAGGAACTTGAAAATATTTTAAGAAATTTTATAGAATCACATGAAACCAAAACTCTTAAAAGAGAAAGTATGGTGTAGTAGGTGGACAACACCCTATTTTTTAGCCAGAGTCAAAACCCTCATGCTAGTGAGAAGTTCAACCCAATGTTCCACTATCAATGGATTAATTATCTTGATATACATCAATTATAATACAATAATAACACTTTTAAATCATAACAAACCTTTAATTTCAAGTTTATAACCCACAAAAAAATTTATAGCCATGGTTGAATGAAATTAAATATTATGCCTTACCGAGCATATAAGTTAATATATTCATGGTATGACTTCTATGAGAAGTATTTTAACACTTTAAACTAAATCATATATCCATTAATAATATAATTCTTATATTCATGAATAGTAAGGTATAAAATATACTAAATAAATGAATAATTCATAAATTTGAACAAATGATAAAAATTTAAGAACATTTTAACGATTGATAATTAAAAAAACTTTATAATTAAACATGCTTTATGAAAAATACATAAATAAATAAATATAATAATTTCACATTTATTTCAATATAAAATCTATATACTAATTTCAAATGGTATTTAATTTGAATTCCATTGCATTAAAAAATATTTTATATTTTATGAGAATTTTATAATAATATAAACATTTCATATTTTATGAAAGTAATTGAAATAAATTACATATCAAAAGAATTATTTTATTTAAACTTTTGATTAAGATCTACCAAAACAAATTTTAAGTGGTTTAAGTAAATTTCTATATATGGTCATTTAAATATAAACCATTAATGTTACAATATAAAAAATTTCACATTTATCTTATTTTATAATTTTTAAATGCTATATAAATAGATAAACAATGTAAATTCATTTTTAACCAATATAAAATCTACCATGATATTTTTAGCATGGGATAAAGTCCCCTTGGATTTGGTATGATATTAGAGGGCCCACACTGAAAAAGTTTTTTCATAGGTTTTTCAGAAAACATTTCTTTAATAATTATAAAACCATGACCATTTTATTATAAAAGAAACATGGTTTTATTCTCATAGAAACAATTACAGAGGAAAACCGCACCCATTTTACTTTGGGTTAATCCATTTAAACCTGATCCTTAAAAAGTAATAATTTTGAAACCCTAATGTGGGTTTTCTCTATTGTCTTGATTTTTTTAAGGAATTTTTATTTTATACTAAGCACACCAATTTTTAGAAAAAAATACACATCATCATTTTATCACTTTACAATTTTATATTTTACACAAAAAAATTACATGTCTATTTTTATTAAAACATGAGTTGGTTTTATAAATATTATAAAACCACAATATATATTTTCTTAAAATATGTCATGTTTATTAAAAAAATTCAATTACCACAACTATTTTTCATAAATCATGATATGGTTCTATAAAATAAAATTTTCCCTGATTATTTATCTATCTAATATAACATTCCAAAGAAATTGGTAGTGGGTATAATAAAACTAATATATTTTAGATGGGATAACCCTTGTCTAAATATAGTAGAAAAAAATAACAAATCCAATTTTACCATAATATCCATTCGTATTTTTGAACCGAATACAGTAAATTAATAACACATAACGTTTCTCATGGATGATTACATTAATCCATGTTTATTCATACATTATTTATGAGCATCACCAGGTATCCATCATTATACTACTTCCATCTATGGTAGCCAAAAATATATATGAATCTCCCAATAGTTGGGAAGGACTTCCTCTAAGACACAGTGTGCTAGAACATTTGGTTAATGTATTAAAAAAACTAAAGTGAGAAATGAAGCTTTATCTTTGGATTTTTTTATGATAAAAATGATTCAAACCCATCTTATGTTATTATAATACTTATATAAGATTCAAGGATACTCTTTAAAGATTAAATATTCCATAAATATTCATTTTTTTCATCATTAAAAATGTTCAAACTGTTTAAACTATGAAACCCATTAGAAAACAATTTATAAAATTTTAATATCTTTGTTGAAATATTAAAATATTTAATAAATTATCATTATATAATCAAAAATAATTAAAATATCATACCATAATATTCAAACTAATCATGATAGTATAAAATGAGAGAAAAAAGAATCAAAATATTCTATAAAATAACTCATACACTACCATGAAGTAAACAATGGTATAGTGACCTGTACTATATCATGTTTTATGGTAGATAAAACCAAGATGTGTATTATACCACTATAATTGATTCATTCCATTGATTTCATATTTATCTATCATTTGGAGTGATGGATTTTAATGATCTTAAAGTGTCTATCATTTTATCACATGTAAAAAATGTTACACTTTAATATATTTTTCATTATGATCATAAAAAATGGGAAATTATTAGGCTATAATCTAGATAAAATAATTATTTTCCTCTTAAATGGAATGTTTTTATGATCATAAAGCCCTCATGTTTTTGTCTAATAACACTTCCAAGTTTTTTCAATGAAATAAATTGTAAAAAACATATATACATCAAAATATATAAAGTAAAAAATACCATAAAAACATAAAATGAATAAATTATAAATATATATAAAGAATTTTATAACACATTTCAATTGATAACATAAGATCAAAATAACAAATCCTATGAATAAACCTTATTATATAAAACCCATTTACTGGAATAACATTAAGCTAAGTAGATGAAAAACTGAATTCACAAAGAAATGTCAAGAGATGATATATATGGAATCAGATTCTTCACTTGATAAAAATTCTAAGAAAAGAATACCATGGCTTAAACTAAACAAAAGAATCTATGATAATCTATAAAAATCACAAATATAAACCAATATTACTATCTGGTCTAATACTCCCACAGTTCCATTGAGTGATTAGTCAAAATACTGTGATGATAAGATCATGGTAATTATTTACATTCCCAAGAACTATATTTATTAGTTAAATGAGTGATGGTTAGTTGAGAATTATCATCAAGATATAATCAAAATATTTATCATATGTTAGATTTTTTATTTAAATAAAGGCTCTAGGATAGATAATTTATTGTATATATCTAGATAGATTGGTGGATGATCATTTTATAGAAAAATGGATCATCATAGAGAGCTCATTCTCTTTAGTCCTCTACTTTTTTATTTTTTAATCCTCATCTACAAAGAGAAAGCTATTTATTTCTGGGATTTATTTTCATAATATTCAATGTTTCATACATTATCTTAATATTTTTTTATATTAATTTTAAAATGGTATAAGGAACCCACCCATTACATTCACCCCTTAATTCCATCTTCTAATCTTTTTATTGAAGATCTTATAAGATAAAAAATTTCTTTTTATTGATCTTATAATAAATGAAACTCCATGGATAGGAATTTATCAAATATTGATCATTGATTAGTGAATTAATGTGTTTAAGTACATTTATATTTATCAAATTATGGGAACTTATTGTACACATTTTTTCTAGATAAAGTTATGAAATCCTTTTACCTTTTTGGGTTAAAAATAAAATAAGTTTATGGGAATATAAAATTACTCTAAATATAAAATAAGGGATGAAGAGTTATATTATCTTGAACCACTTTAACCTTTCCAATGTTCTATCTTTTAAGATATTTCCATTTAGTTTATTTATTTGTTTTACTATTCCATGTCTCTCTATTTACTTTATATAGTGACCCATGTCTTTCATACCTAATTATTATATCTTTTTTTAGATAAAAACATAATAATAATACAATTTAGAATTGAAAGGTTTAGTATATTGGGAAGATTAGGTTCATACCATATAATCATACATAAAACATTAAGCATAAAAATTATTTAATTTCTTCAGTGTAGTCCTCCTATTATCTTTCTTATTATTCGTAGTACATGTTTTCACTTGTGGATATACATCAACAAAAGTGGTGAACTAAAATACCAATAAGGTGTGGGGAGTAGGATAACATGGATGGAATAAGAGATATAAATCATTAGTACATGGATGAGAATATTTATCATCATCATTTCATAAGGAAAATATGATCATCAAAATAATTAGAGAATGATTTTCATGAAACATGGGATGTAGTATATGAATAATAATGAAACATTATAATATTATGGCCAAATCCCTCACATATTTTGTGAACAAATCCAACATCATGTTCATGTATAACATATGTGTACAAATCATAATTTAATAAATTGTGAACATATATAACACCATTTTTAGGCATAATAAAAAAAATATTATGAGATATGTTTCATTACACAATGAATTAGAGGGATATATAATTATAGGCCCACTATGTAATGAACTTATATTTTAGAATATTTTTTTCATTAAATTAATTTTTTCTTTAATAACTGTTTGATACGAAACAACAAAATAAAATTATCTGAGACATATTAGATGAATATTATTAATAAAACTATAAAAAAGTAAAAACATTTAGTAAATAAAAGTATATTAATCAACTAAAAATTCTAAAATTTATTGGATTAAGAATAAATAATATTTATTATTAAAATTAATTCATCATTATAAATTACCTATTTTCAAAATTATTTTTTATTTTTTCCAAATAATTAAATCAAATTATATGAAATTTCAGTATATGAACTAATATATTTTCATTATTTAAATTATAAATTGATATGAAATAATATTAAGAATAGTTAAAGTTTTTAAAAAGTCAATTTTAGTAATAAAAATTCTTTATACTTTTCATGTTCTTTTAAAAACTACACCTATAAATTTTAGAATCATAATTAGATAAAACTACCATATTTTTTGGATTTATAGTTTCAAATTTATCTTTACATAATTTTTCTGATATTTCTATAAAAAATAGAATTTTAGGTGAATAGTTCAATATACTTACATTGTTGATTTTCTGACATTAATAGTATCTAAGTGTTACTTAGAAATTTATGAAACCTTTTTATTTAAAAAATATGAATTTTAAAATTATGATTATAAATTTTTAAATATTTATTATATTTTATGAACTAATATTTTATTTTTTCAAACTCAAGTAATATTTTTTCACATAAATTATTTTAATACATTATACATTTACCAACCTAAAATTAAATTTTAACAATTTTAGAAATTAAATGAGAATAATTTTTTTTTATTTTTTTGTTCCAAATTATATAATAAGGACCACTTTATTCTTGGGCATAAAAATTAATTGACCTTAGTTAAAAACTAGTTACCACGGTAAAATATTAAATAAAAAAAGTAAAAATTCTAGAAATAAAGGGATTGAAAAATATTAAAAAAATGTTTCTAATTAATATGTTGAGAGATTTTTGAACTTATCTCCACCTCTACTAAATTATTGTATATATTTGGATTTGTTTCACAAGTTTATGATGTACTCCCTTTATATTAATTAGAAATATTTACAAAAATTCCACTCTCACCACTTATAATAGGAGCCTCCCCCTACCCCTTAAATACTAATAGAAAAATACATTTTCATCCCTAAATTTGGCCCCATTTAGTTCTCCTATAATCTGGTTTCATTATAATAATATAATGGTCACAATATAATATTCAACGACTATCCTTTCCACCGAAGCCACTAAGTGAAACATGAAGTTCTTAACATATGTTTAATCTTTTGGGTAACATCATTTCCTTTTTTCTTTCCATTTAAAATTTATTTTTTCTAATATTATTTGATGAATTTAGTATTCATATTATGATTATTTTTTGTAATTTTTTAATAAACATTAACCACCCCCTTCCCCTTAAAAAAGTTGAAAACCTCAATCATGAGTATGTATGAACTACTACCTTCACAACATAACATGGTTCATCTTCCTTCATAGCCATAAAATATTGTCCTAATAAGGAGTTAAATATATAATTATTATTTTTATAACATTTTTCATGTTTTGAAAATAATACTCCATATTACTCATTTCTCTTATTCTATGGGAAAAACAATCATCATCCATATGTACTTGTGGACTATCACCTCTATGGAACAATATATTTTGTTTTCACTACCACCTTAATGGATAGTTATAATTTGTAATTTATGAGTGTATTTGATATATAGTATTAATAAATATCATTAATATATTTCATTATGTATAATACAAAAATTAAGGATATTTATTAGATAATCCCTCGAAATCGATAAATAGCCCAAAACTAATTCATCTCCAATTTCATCTTCATAAACACAATCATTAATAATGATCCACTTATTCCCATTTATTAATTTTAAAACAAATATTTCCTTATCCTTTTAACAATGTTGGTTTCTGATAAATGGATTTTGAAATATTTTAAAGTCTTTTGTTTTCCATGATCTTATATTATTTCTTTTGCATTAACTTTTTCCATAAGTTTTATTTATTATCAAGGAATATTTACTGGATTTTTTGTATTACTTTTTTAAGAAGTTTTCTCTACATATATTCAATAAAAAATCTAAAATGTGGCTTGAAAATAAAATATTTCTATAATGATATTAAGAAAATATTTTTTATTTTTTTATGTTTTTCTCCCATTTTAAATGGAATCTTATCTAGTGGATTAATAGATCACAAATAACCATATATGTTAACTTCTTAAATAATCCTTTTGGGAGATTACGTTTTTGGATCAAATGGTCATGTTTTTTATGAGATGCCATTTGGAAAAGTTATGAAACCGATTTTCTTATCATGGGTCATTTATGGTAAGATGAATGGTTTTATTTTAAGTGTAAATCATATATATGGATGATGATGGTTTGGGTCCAATATTACTTTTCAATTTTTTTTTAATGTTTTATATCTCATTAGATAACTATGGGAATTAAGTAAGTAATTGTCACTCCTCCATGTGAGTTAAGTAAAGAATGCTCTCTCCACAATGGGAACTAGGTAGGGATGCTTACTCCATTTTGTTATAGAAATTAGGTGGTGATGCCTGATTTATTATAATATGGTCACCTATGTTTATTCTTGTGACACTTATTTTTTCAAAGTTATTTTTTATTTCCAAGTTATGATAAATGTTTATGATATTCTATGTTCTAAAGATATTCCATTTTTTTGTTATTATTTCATGTTTTGTTTTGTTTTTTATATATTCCTATAAAACATGTTTTAATAACCTTTAATTGGTATTATGTTACTATTACATAATCCATAATGTCAAATCAAGTTTTATGATTGTCTCTTATGATTCATTGATCTTTTTATCAAATATTTTTCTTTAACTCGTATTTTCCGTCATGTTTATTTTTCTGACAGTTACGACTAGTAGATAAGTTTCCCTTTCTATGAATTCAAGCTCACCCCATTCTTATTCATCCATTGTCCAAGTTATAAGTATAATTTTATCATATGTGATGTCTAAAAGAGAGTCTAGATTAGAATAGTTATGGATAAATTGAAATAGGTGTTGTAAAATAAGATGTTTATGTAGCAAGTGTTCAAAAAACTTTAAATCTAGGTCCTTAGGTTGTGAGATAATTTGTGAGATGTATTGATTAAATCCTGGAATCGATGTATGAATTTTTTTTATTAATATTGGGTCTCTATAATTCTTATATGATTAGAGTTTAGTCATTTTTGGTTATTAGTTTAGTCACCTTTATTATTAAGGTTAGAGAACCTTAGTGAAAACCATAGATATGAGTCTAAGTATATAATGATACCCTAAAATATTGGTAAAGTCTTATGTGAGTATTTTTTCTATAAATACATCCATTTACGTACTTTAAAGTGTATTAAACTATGGAATATATTCAATTTGGAGTAATCACCCTGAAAAGGGTTGGTTGAGCATTGACTTAATCGTCGCTCTGATGCATGATGAGTGGAACTTAGGGGATATGCTTTGGTTTATAATGTTCTATTTATAAACCTTTATAAAGGATTTATTTCTTAGTTAATATAATATATTAGGTTGATAAGTATAAGATAACCCAACTAAACATAACCTAGGTCTATCTTAGATATATATAGTTTGAACTAATGGATTTATAGGCTAACGTGATGATAAGGGTAAAAGGTTTTAAGGTTGAATTCCTTTTTTGATATTGATTATGATAATTCCCCCATATTTTTTATGTTGTGTAACTTATATCAACACTTTTAGTTTTATTAATGAATGGACCTAAAATGAACTAGGGGTGTGAGGAAAAATCTAGGGATTACCTTAATGAACAACCCATCAGAATATGATATGGAGTGAGAAACCTTGTGATTATTCCAAACCATATATCAAAAAATATGATTAATAATGTGAGCATAATTTAAGTTCCAAACAAACTAAATAAGATATAGATGGATTTTAATGAAATATCAAGTAACTAAGATAACATAGGAGAGAATATTAAATTTAGTATATGTAAAATACATGGAATGAAGCACCGATTCAACAACCTCAAGGGGATTATAATATGATTTACTTAGGGAAGAGGGGCTTGTCGAACATCAAAATATCTTATGAAAATGAAGTGGATGGTTAGAATGATGGGAGTGGAAAATTCATATCCAAAACTCTACAAAATACAATTCCTTAATTGTGAAAAATATAAACATTATCCAAGTCAATTTCATAATAAAATAAGGAAAATAGTTTTCATGACCCCCTCCCTCTAATGTTACCCCTCCTAGGATGAAAATGAAGGAAGAGATACAATGACCCCGCCAAGTCACTACTTCAATAGGATCCATGTTGGAAACTAGTACTGAGGGTATAAAAATCTTACATATGGAAGGCATTACCTTCAAAATATAAAGTAGGATTAAGATATATGATACCTATCACCAAGAAAATATATTATTTAAAAAAAATAAACCAAATCCATTCCACAATGTTTTTATAAAGTAAAAAAATATAGATTTTCTCTAACATAAATACCAAAAGGAAAAAATACAATAGAAACTCAGTATAAAATCCAATGTCTCAGATAGAAATGTTCAACATGGCCCCATAATCCTTCTTTAAAACCATAAAAATGTTTATATATACATAGGGTGATCATAACACGTATATTGCATAGGATCATTCCCAAGGTAACTCATGTACATGTGAAAATATCATACTAATTCACCAGTGGATAAATATAAGTACCAAGAGAACCTAAACAGTTCAACTAACCAATCCCATCCTCACCATTTCATTTTCATAATATAAGGAATCCAATTATAGTTACATAACATGTAGCATATCAATAAGAAGGGAACCCCACACCACTTTCCCTTCCGATTTTTCACTCTCATACCCTAATAAATAATTTCTCAGAGATTCCACACCTTCTATAGAATCTCTCTTAAAAAAACTAGGATATCGTATTATACTAAGCACCCCATAGGAAACTAGTTTTCAAATCCCACTTTGAGACTCATTGGTTACCTCATCTTGCCAAGAAACCCACATGAAACTGGTCATTACATCCATAACCTCCCATAAACACTTCTAAATATACAATATAATACGGTATCATGAACATAAAGGACATTAAACTTGTTCCTTCCTCAAAAAATGAGAAAACCCACACTATAATCACTTTATGAATATCATTATCTTAACCATAAGTGAATTATATCTGGAATCCATCATAATCGATGTGTAAGGTCCTCACTTGGAAGAGAGAGGAGGGAGGTGTGGGTAATTATCCATCCATCCCCACCATCATGGATGTTGTTAAAAACACCCCACAAAAAAATTAAGTGTCAGGACATGATGCTCAGCACCAGTGGGATGTGTGTATAAATCACAACGAAAATACAATATAATAGTCACTTGTAAGATCAACCTATGGATTTAAAGAAATGTCAACATCATAACTCACACCACCACCAAAATTTCTCACAACCTCCACAACTTTTGTTTCCACCTCTAAATGCATCACACCACATAAGAAAGGCACAACCACAAGACACATTCCATCTCACTTTCAAGTTAATCTATTCCCATATTTTCTAATTATGAACCATTCCCATTTATCAGGACCATTCTATTCATGTCTTCCAACAACCACTTAAACCATTCTTCCCATTTTAATTAAAGAGTTCATTAGCCATTAAAACTCATGAAATTTCAATTTCATCATTAACATTTCATCCCATCACTATATAGAAACATACAAAAAAAACACTACCCACCATTTTCCTATTAACATGTCCGCATTTTTACCACATGTCATAACCACAACAAGTCAAATTTCAGTCAAACTTCCTCATATCAATAGGCCCCACTCCAAAACCACTTTACATCACAACCACCATAAATCAAAACTATCTGAAATCAAATTTAAGTTTTATTAAATGACTTTTATCATATTTATTTTGATATTTTCAAGGGAATTCTCTTAAAAACCTAAGATTCCATAGGAAACCATTTTATTATCCGAATATATTTTATTAGTAATTTTTATATTTGGTGAGTTAAATCAACAAAAACAACAAGGTTATTCATTTTAATATCCAGAAAAAAAAATTAATAAAACACAACATAATCTAAATCCTGAAATAATAGAAAACATGTTCAACCATATAGTTAAATCATAAGAATAAGAATAATTCATACAATTATCTCTGATTTCCCTTCTAATTCAAATGAACCAATTAAATATCTTCTTTAAGATGATATATATGATTTACCCAATGAAAAATAAAATTATGATATATTCACATGTATATCTAAAGAAGGACATATAGAAATCTATTACCTCTAATAAAGATTTCCAATTTGATATGCAAGGTTGGAACAAGAGGAAGATGACTTCCAAGAACCACAATGAAGGGTAAAATCTTGATCAACCTATAACACAACAACCCCATAAAAATAACTCTATAAAAATACCAAAACCATTGACTTCCAAAAGAAAAACATTTTTTAGAATAAGGAATAGGCAAGAAAAAGAGAAGGATTAGAGGAGAAATCATGTTAGAATTTCTAATGCTTGATCCTCAGAAGGCAATATCCAAAGACAAAAATGAGAGGGTAAACGGACTCCATAAATATCATAGGATCATCCCATGGGTCAAGAGTAAATATTGGAAGAAGTTAGGGTTAAGAGGGGTCATAAATTTATAAGAAAACTGGGAAATTAGAGACCATAATGCAACACCCCTCACTATGATGAAAAAGTGCTGACATAAAAATATTACAATATAAGGGGAAGGGACCGCACTGCAATGGGGATGGTTAATGTTTTATTTGAGAAAAATAGCACGGTCCACTCCATAGATATGATAAACCAGAAAAAGGACTATGGCATAAGGAAATCCACCACACCATATAATTCAACCACTAAAAGGGGGCTACATAACAACCCATCTACACAGCATAGATACCATGAAAAATAAAGAACCATAAGGATCCCTCCACTTAGTCTCTATGCTGCAACCAATATCTACATGTTGCATATATTCTGAAAATTACAGAACTACCAAAACACCACCTCAAATTACCTAATCTGTAACTAACCTCTCCATGACACATGAACCCTCTTTATTGTAAAATACAAACCACCATGCTGCAAAAATTTTCTCCAGTTTAAATCATAGCTATAACTCCACAAAAAACCCCCAACTTCTTCAAACCCTCCCACAAACTCCACAATTACCAAAATTTTCAAAAATTAATGCATCGTAAATTCTAGACCATTACATTTGATACATGTCAAATGATTTTATTACTCAATAATAAAAACCAAAACAAAAAATTATGGGAAAGGTACAACAACCATCCCCTGAAATACCTTTCATATTACACCAGTTGTAAGACACCTCTCTTCACACATCCATCTAAACAGCCATTTCAACCTCCAAATAGCCAAAGACAATGACCACCATAACCATGATATAACACTACTTCATAAAAATAATCATGTAAATCCACTTTCCATATCCATTTATTATCCTCTTTATGTGACACTAACTCACTCACATGTTTTTAAAACATGTCATAATATAATTCAACTTGATTAGAAATGGGTTCTACCCTCTTCATATGCATGAAGACTTAACACACGTCATCACTATGGGAAAATTAAAACTTCATAAACAAATAATATTAAATCATCACAACATCAAATAAAAAAACAAGGAGAAGATCAAAACAAGTCATGGAACTAGTCTTTTATTTTCATCTCACACTCCTATATACTCTCCTCCAGGACACCATATATCCATAACATATAACTAAAAGGAATAGTATATCCATTTAGTGCCTTCTCCCAATGATCTTGGATCTCTAATTGTCACTCTATGAATTTCGTGTCATCCTCAATATCCAACTCTCCACAGTCAATAAAATTCGATAAATCATCTAGATATTGATAGAGTTTAGACACGTGGAAGATGTTGTGTATCCTATCCATCCGCGGTGGAACTGCCAACCAATACTCCACCTTGCCAACATACTCCAACACCTTGAAGGGTCCCATATACAAGAGAGAAATATTACTCCCCCTACCAAACCTATGCTTCCCATGATGAGTAGAAACCTTTAAGAATATATGTTCCTCAACCTTGAACTCAAAGGGTCTCCTCCAGTGATCAATATACGATTTTTTACAGTCATGTTCCCCCTTCATCCTCTCATAAGCTACTTTAACTTTCGCTATCATGCTCTGAACCACATTGGGACCAAGAAATGATGACTCCTCATTATTGACCCAGTAAAACAAAGAGAAACGTGGCCTCTCATACAATACCTAAAATGGGGCCATACTGATGGATTGGTAGTAACTATTTTTATAAGATAACTCAAGCAAAGTAAATTTATTTTACCAATATCCCCCGATGTCTAAAACAAACACCTACAACATATCCTCCAATGTCTGGATGGTTCACTCTATCTATCCATATATCTGAGGGTGGAAAGAAATGATGTTTTATGATTGAGTGCCAAAATTATACCACAATCCTCTATAGATTCAAGATGTAAAACGAGTATCCTGGTTTAAGAAAACAGACCTAAAAACTTTATGTAACATAGTAACCTCATCCACATACCTCCTTGAAAAATCATTCATGATTCCAAAATTATTGATTTCCTAGAATTTAGGAAACTTTGTTAGTCTATTGAAAATTAACTAGATGGAATCATATCCTCTCTAAACCTGAGGTTACCACATGATGAAGTCTATTGATATTTCACCCACTTCCATTCATGAACATCCATGGGATTTAACAAATATCTAGGAACCTGATGTTCTACCTTCACCTAATATAAAACTAGACATCAAGCCACAAACTCTGTCACAGCTCATTTCATCCTAAGCCACCAAAACCGCATCCTCAGACCATGGTACATCTCACATACTCCCAGGTGTACTACTAAATATGATCTATGAAACCCATGAAGGAATCCTTCATGAATTTCCATCAAAATGAATAGGATAACCTAGAACAATAACCAATTATGACCATCATCTAACCATACCTCTAGGGAAACACCATGGACAACATGGTCACACATCACCACCACCACAAGGTCTACCCCATGATACTCCTTGACCTTTTACATCAGATAAGTCTACACTATCTTCTTAAAAAATTCACCTAATCCATAAAATACCTTTTTATATAGATTAATGTACACTAAATACTCCATAACCCTCTATGTATCTCTGAACTCATGAAAAAATCCCTTTTATGAATTATTTCTAAGTGTGGCATCCATAAAATTCCTCTTCCCTAAGGTGTATGATATCAAAAAGTCACAGTTATAAAGAAAATCCATCCACCTTCATTTCTATATATTCAAGTCACGATGAGAGAAAATATACCTTAAGCTCTTATGATTAGAAAATACCACAAAAAATTATTTGATAAGGCAATGTTTCCACAAATTTAGTGTGAGAATAACCACTTATAGCTCTAAAGCATGGTTGGAATAGTTACACTTGTTGGGTAATAACTACCTAGAATCATAATAGATAAATGCATTCTACAGCATCAAGAGGAATCCCAATACATGATGGAAAGTGTCACATAAAATTTCAAACATCACCCCTTCCTATAGAAACTAAATCACCATATAACTGATCAATCACCTCTTTAAGTATTCAAACACTACTTGAAACTGAATAGTCCAAATGAAATATTATCCCTCTAGGTTATAGATGTCAATGGGGATAAAACCCATGAGAAATCAGACAAGAACCTCCAATAATATCAAATGAGATTAAGAAACTAAGATCCATTTCCACATTCTTGGGTGATGCTCAGAAAACAAATACCTCAATATTTGATGGGTCTATGATCACACCCTAATGGGACACCACATATCCAAGGAAATGAACCACTTGAGTCAAAAAATTAAACTTAGAAATATTTCCATAGATCTAGTGACATTATATAACATATAAGATAAATATGAGATAGTCAGAATGCTCCTCCTATAACTTTGATTAGATCAATATTTCCTCAATGAATATGACTAAAAACTAGTCTAGGAACTCCTTGAATAAAGACATTATGATTTCCATTAATATAACTAGTGTTTTTATTACATATAATGATTTGTCCATGAATTGTAAGTTCCCATACATGAACCAAAAGGAAGTATTTTGGATATCTTCCTCCTCCACACTAAACTAGTTACATCATGATTATAGATTGATCTTAGAGTACCAAAATTCTCCTCTCAAATAGTCAAAAAGATCATAAATCCTCATAAGAGGGTAGTGGTTTTTTATCATTACCTGATTCAACCTTTAGTAGTCTATTCATACCCTTAGACTACCATCTGCCTACTTGGATAATAACATGGGAGCATAACATAATGGCGTAATAGGCTAGATGAAACCTATTTGTATCATAATATCTATCTAAATCCTTATATTCCACAACATTGTTGGTACTATCCAATGAGGATCTATTAAAATCAGAGAGATGCCACATTTTAACTCTACCCCAAACATTAAATTACATTGAGGGGGTTGTGTCACAACCTCCTTGGGAAAAGAATCCATAAAATCCTTGAAAACTATATGTACCTCCATCGACCCAATGCCACCAATTTCACTAAAAACCCTTCCATAGAGGATAAAAATAATTTCACACATCCACTTCCTATCCAAAAACCATGTTCCCTGATGAAAAACGCATGATGACCATCAATATCGGACAACATGACCTTCCTTTGGAAGCAGATAATAACTATACAAATGGAATACAATCAATAGATGATAAGTATGACATCATATAACTATATCTATAGAAAAAAGATATCACCACATGAATTATGCTTCCCCATAACCAACCTAAATCCTTGACACACATTAAACAAGCTGGTATGGCCTCTGATTAGCATAGTCAACAATAGGGGTATGTGAACCCTCTCCACATCCAGTCCCAAATCACAAACTAAGGTGGGTTAAACAAAGGAGTGTTGGAATTATGAATCAAACAAGGAAGTAATAAGGGTATACAACAATCTTATCATACCTCTAATGAGATTTGGATCTTTTGGTTCTAGTATCTCTATGTCATGAAACTCTCCATATCTAAATCAATTTCCTATATAATAAAGACTAACTCCATGACCATGCTCAGTTTTGGGTCCCTAATGATGGGGAACAACCTATGGTCATCCCCTAACTACCCCCATATAATCTTGATGGAGCATATGCCTCCTACTGAAATAGCCTCACTAGTAGCTACTATTGAGGGTGATGATAAACCTAAACATCGCCATTATACTTAGCTCCAAGAGCTATCAGGCACTGATTTTGATGATAACAATGACCCCCATATACATATCACATATGTATAAATCCCTCAGGAAAATAATGGAAAATAATGGATTTGGAAGGAAAGTGGGGAATCTTCTAGGGTAGACTCCCCTCTAGTCAAAACATCAAAGGCTCTTTCACATGATATTTTCTACTAAAAAAATTGCTCCATGAGGAACCATGACAGTTCCCCTATCACAGTAACCCTCCTCATGAGTGTATAAAATCGATCACCTTCATCTTCTTATGTACCTCTAAATATGTTTGAAAAATAATATGGGTAACTGTATACTAGATAGAATTATTGAGTGCCTCCTCATGATGCCACACATGATACTCCTCATCTAGGAAAATATCAGGGTAAAACAAAGAAGATCCTTGAATTTGATTCTCAGTTATCACACAGAAATACACATATACTGGAGAGAATGTAGGTCCAATCTCTTCATTACCTTTATGGTTGATTATAGGAACTCCACTCAAAAGTCCTTCTAGAGTTCTACCCAATAAAAATATATCTCCTTTGACCCTTAAGATAAATATCCACCACTAACGAGCACCACCCCTCATCTTAATAACTACTAGTGAGATCTAGAACTTTTCTTGGGCCCAAATCATATTGACAATAATATAAAAAACCTGTAAAAAGTGCATTATATTTTTATTAGAGACACAACCCTAATACTTTACCATATATTGATACTAAAAATCATGAATTTTCCTTTTACACTGACCATCCTCCTCATTGAGATCAACTCTCTAGCAGTCAATTGGTCCATCCTAATGAACCTCACAAACCTAAACCACACACATAAGATGTCTATGATCCATAAATAAAAGAGAAATCAAATATTACCCAATTCCAATTCCATGGAATTTTTATTAAGGTTAACTAAATTAATTCATTTTGAATTCCCAAGACCACCTAATTTAGATAAGGACACAAACAATCATGTTACATGGACCTCTTCTTGGTCTCTAACCTATAAGTATAACCTCCTCACTTATTCATTCGGTTAACTCAAAGACCTTTCATTTGATCATGGGGCCCCCTAAAACCCCATGTCTTAGCTGGACTCCCTATCATAAGTCACACACCATGATCGACTGAAACAGTTTCCCTACCAACCCATATAATCCTCATAGTGCTTAACTCCAAACTCTACCTTATCTCTCAACCCCACCTTTGATACCACTCTATCATGACCCCCTCCCTCCAAAGGTACCCCTCTTGGATTAGTAATAAAGTAATAGATATAATGACACCCAAGTCCCTCCTTTAGTAGGCCTCAAGTTAGCAAATATCATTGAAGGTTTAAAAATATTACATATGGAAGGCATTATCCTCAATAGGTTAAGTAATATCAAAAGATTGGATACCAATCAATAAGAAAACCCATGACATTAATAAAATTAGAAACCAAAATCATCCCATAATTCATGTATATAGTAAATAAATACAAAGAGTCTCAAAAATAAATACCAAAAAGGAACCCTAAGGCTGCAAATCAACAACAACTCTAAAGTCCGGTCTAGTAATGTCCATTATGATACCTATAGTTCTCCTAAAAACCTAAAAAAAATTTATATATGTGGGGTGAGATTAACATATATACTTAATAGAATCATACCCAAGGTCTCTCATGCACATGTGAAAATTCAATACCAATGCATCAATGGATAAACAATAGAACAAATAACACCTAAACTTTTCAACTAACCAATCTCATCCTCATCATGCCATGCTCACCAAAAAAACATCAAAATATAGTCATATAGTATGATTCATATAGATAAAAAGGGTACCACAGAATGATTTACCTAAATATATTTTTCACTTATGACCCAATGATGAACATCCTGGTGCTCCCATCCCTTATGTATAATGGGAAATCACATTATACCAAGAACCTCGCATGCAACTGGTTATAACAACCCACCCATAGACACCTAGGTAACATAATCATGCTAATCACCCCACATACAATTGGTTATGACATCAATATACCCTCATAACCACTACCATATATCTAGGATAGTAAGGTACCATGAACTTGAAGAACATCAACCGTTTTCCCTCCTTCGACCATGCACGAACCCTGATTGAACTACCTTATCAATCTATTTTTCCCAACCATAAGTTCACCATGTTCACAATCCATCAAATCCCACACATAGGAACCTAGTTTTGAAGAGAGATTGGGGTAGAGGGTGTATCCAACCATCTATAAGACTCATCTTGGATGTTGGAAAAAACACCCCCAAAACATTTGGGTATCATCACATGGTGATCTACACAAATGGGGTGCGTATAAAAACCACAATGAAAACATGATATAATAGTCACACATAGGTCCAACATATGGTTTCAAAGCAAAATCACCTTAATAACTCACAAAAAACACATGTAATCAAAACCTCTAAATTTTTTTATTGAACCTCTAAATTTATCACACCACACAAGCAATCAATAACCACAGTCCATGTTCTATCTCCCATTTCAAGTTAATCCATTACCATATTTTTCAATTATCAACCATTCAACTTTATCAAGACCATTAATTTCATGTTTATCAATATCCACCTTAAACAAACATCCCATTTTAATTCAATAGTTTATTATCCAACCCATATCCGACAATTTAAAATTCCTCATTTATATTTCATTCCATAGTTACCATGAAACTAGCACAATACAAAACAACACCACATAAAACAACATAACAAAAAAATATCCCCCTTTTCATGTCAATAAGATTTTCATTTCAACCACACATCTCAACCTCCATAAGTCACTTTTCATTCCACCTTCCTCATATCAACAATACCCACACTTCAACCACCACACATAAAACCATCACACATCATAGCCATCACACATCACATTTTATTTTCACCAAAGTGATTTTATCATAGTTATTTAGATATTTTCAAGGGAATTATTAAAAAAAATCAACATTCCATGTGATCCAATTTATTAGGTGGATATATTTTCTTAGTCTTTTTTATATGTGGTGAGTAAAATAAATAAGAATAATAAGGTTTATCATTATAATATCCAAAATAACATAAAAAACTAAACATAAGCCAAATATCATGGTATAATTGCCTAATTAATGCAAATATATTATCCAAGGATATTCCCTTAGGATTCTTCATTTCATGCCACCATGATTTGTTGTTTTCTCTCTAGGTTTGTTTTTTTTATACGCCTTATTTCTAGATCAATAAAAATTTAATTTTCAGTCAGTCAGTTAGTCTTTATTATTTAGGTATGTGCCCTTTAACTAAAGGAAAACAAAATAATGATATCCCCACATTTACATCTAAAGGATGAAAGATGAAGGATCCATACACTCAAATAGAGCATCCTAATTTTAATATCAAGGTTGGAACAAGAGGAATATGACTTTGAAGAATCACAATAAAGAAAAAAACCTTAATCAACCTAGAACATAGTATCCCCATCAATATACCTTTATAAAACCACCTAAACCATAAATATCCTAAAGAAAAACTTTCTCTAAAATAAGGAATATGGGATAAATAGAGTTGGGAGTGTGGGGAAATCACCTTATGATTTACAATGATTGATCCCTAGAAGTAAAGAGTCAAAGCCCAAAAGGAGAGGGTGAAAGGACTATAAAAATATCCTTGGAGTTTACCAAGGTTCAAGAAGAAATATTGGAAGAAAGTAGGGGTTATAGGGGATCAAGAATTTATAAGAAACTGGGAAATATAAGACCATGGTGAAACACCCCTCACTATTGTGCTCAAATGAATACATGTGAAAAAATTATGAAATAAGAGGAAGGGACCATCCCACAATGAAGATGGTCAAATATATTCATAAGAAACATAGAGAGATCCATGTTACAGATCCAATAAACCAATAAAAAGAATTATGACATAATGAAAGCCACCACATAATAGAATTAAACTGCTTAAAGGAGGGATACATCATAACCCATCTCCATGGTATAGTTACCGTAAAAAAATAGAATGAAAAGAAGTTACCCTCTTGGAAACCACATCAGAGCCTCTCTATCCATGCCAAAAATATTTTTAAAGTTGAATAAATACAAAATTTAAACCTCCAAGGCCTTATGGTATAACTAACCTCTATGCACCATAGACACCCACTTTGTGAAAAAACACAAACCTCCATGCAGATAAATCATTCTCTAACTAAAATCTCTACTATAACTCAACCATCCAACCCTCAACTTCCTCATAACATCCCCCAAACACCACCAAAAATATATATTTCACAAATTAATGGGATGGGATGTCCAGATCATTACAATAGTCATGAAAAATCACCACAACTAAGGGAATAAGGTGGATCTAGTTCATTGACTACCGATGATATAGATTTTGATAACTAAATTACCCTCTTATTAATTGTGATTGTAGAATATTTATTCTAGTGAATATATGATTCCTACATTATTTTAGAAGTGTGAAAACCTAATGTTTTGTTTATAAAAAAATATTTTGTTGTATGATGTTTGTATTTTAAAATTAATTTTTATGAGAATATAAATCATAGTGTGGAACCTTTAGACAGATTGGCAAAAATTCTAGTAATGGATTAACTATTTTAATATAGACTCTATAATCAATAATCAGTGTTGGATTACCCAAATAATTATCATTACTGAACAAAATGGTTGGGATTGGAAATATAAAACTATAAACTATCATTGATAGATCTTACTGTCACGACAATAATAGAAAAAAAACAAAAAAATTATCTTCATCATCATCAATCAATGCACTATAAATGTGTGTAGGCCCTATTGTTTTCAAATAATTTGAAGGCATCATGCCAATGGTGGTTATATAATAAAACACACCACCACGTACACTAGTTAAATAGGAAACGATGCATTGAGGGGAAGTCCACCTAGTGACCACGGGATAGGTAAAATTTGGAAAATGAGGTTTAATGCCCTGAGCACGTGAGCCCATACATAGCATGTGAGAAATAATTTAGGTCATGGAAGGACCTGCTTGGGAACATTAAGTTCCAAAAAAAACATACATGGAGGGGCATACATCCCCTAACAACCATTATTTGAGAATTTATCTTAGATAAGGCAGTATAAGTACTTGTACAATAGTAAAGAAAAGAGATGGGTGTTTATCTATTGAAGTTGGAGACTCAGGTGAGGAATAAGATGGAGAGGCCACTGGCTAGTGAGGTGGATACAGGTACTCCAAAAAGGATCAGTATGGGTATGAAAGTGGATCTCAATGTTCCTTATGAGGAGGTGGAACATTCTTCACTGACATCATCATTTGACCTCAACTCCCCACTAGCACTTCCAAGCTAAACCATAATGGATTAAAAATAGGCATATGTGGTGTAGCTATTATAAAAAATGGAAATATCATATCATAACTTAAACCAATTTATGATATTCTATCTCTACAGGTCAACAACTATGAACTCAAGGAAAAATAAATTTTGTCTTAACACCAAGTCATGAGAGGTATTTAACTGAAATAGTTAGGAATAAATGCAATATTGGTATTATTCTGATTATAAGTGAATAGTCGTGATTGATACTTAAATAGAAAATAAAATCCCAATTCATCTTATAGATACCCTAAAATAATTTTTTTTATATATAATAATTAAAATTGTGAGGATTTAATTTATTTAAGGGTGAAGAATGTAATGACCTAATATTTTGGAATATATATTTTTCTCTCAATTAATTTTATATTCAATAGCTTTTTTCTCACCCAACATCAAACTAAAATGAGACAAGTCCTATTAGATGAATATTATTAAGAAAGCTATAAGAACAGTAAAAATATTTAGTAAATAAAAACATATCAATCAACTAAAAATCCATACATCTAGAGAGTAATGAATAAATGAGATTTAATATTCAAATAAAATTTTCTTTCTCACAAAATGTTTTTTCAAAAGTATTATATATTTTTATAGATAATTAGATCAACTAATATTAAATTTTAATATATGAAATAATATATTATAATTATTTAAATTATAAATTGATATGAAATAATATTAAGGACACTTAATGTTTAAAAATGTAAATTTTAATAAAAGCGGATTTTCTTTATATTTTGATTTTTCATTTAAAAATAATAATTATATATTTTAGAATATGAATTATATAAAAATAACATCAATTTTTAATTTAGAATGCCAAAATTATTTTAGCATAAATGTTTTTTATTTTTCTAAAAAAAAATTAGGTGAATTGTAAAATATACTGATACTACAACTTTTATACCATTATTAGTATATACATATGACATAGAAATTTATAATAGATTTTTATTGAAAAATGTGTACTTTATAATTATCATTATAAATTTTAAAATATTTATTATAGTTTAAAAACCTATATTTGATATTTTAAAACTCAATTAATATTTTTCTTATGAATTTTTTTAATACATTATACATTTACTTTGTTAAAATTAATTTTTAACACTTATAAAAAAATTAAATCTGAATATATGGTTTTCAAATTTAGAATCATCAGGACCAAATTATCTAATAATAACCACTTTAATTTTATGCATAAATATTAAGTTACCTTCGGTAAAAAACTATTTTATATAGTAAAATATTAAACGAGTGTAGTAATAATTCAAGGGACAAAGGGCTTAAAATGAATTAAAATGGTTTTTTAAATTCATTGGTTGAGAGATTATTGATCTTATTGCACCCTAAGATCAATTATTGTCTATGTTTGGATCCACCTGACATGTTTAACACATTCTATATTTATTTTATGTTGAAATATTTTTAAGAATATGATTCTCACTATCACAAACCAGCCCAGATACCCTGATACCCTAATACTCAAGCTGGCTATGACATAGCCTGATAGGAATTCCGGATCCCCATGGGTTAGTGATGAGCACATGGAATCATACAATAATCAAAAGTGAATGATTTTTTCCACATAATAGTGGAATATAAAAGATACAAATTAGTATACTCGACAATTCAAAGGGAGAATGTACCAGAATCAAATGGGTAGAATAGTACCCGAACACTACAACATAAAAAGACACAATGTCTACCAAGATAAAAAGTCAAAAAACCTGAAAAAAGTGGATCACATTTCCACCATTCACCTTCATCGCCATTGTTCTTATGTATCAAGAGCATCCAACACCTTCAAGTGTCCCTTTCCCCTTTCTCATACCTAGAATAAGAAAATATATAAACACATGAATGAAAAGGTGGAGTGTGAGCTATAAATCCGAGTAGAATATCACCAAGTGTTTGATAATCAGTTCCATAACAATTAAACCAAGTATGCTTAAATTTTAAAAAAATCATGGCATGAAATTTACATATTTTTATCGAAACATTATTTCAATTCATTGAGATAGAAGATATTTCAAAACAAGCTCAAATAAAATTTTTATATTAAAAAATATATATAAATAAGAAGACATGAATAAGAAGTTCTATAAATTAATTACATGTAATCATAAAATTAATTATATCATATAAACATGAGTCAAAGCCTTTTGGTATGTTATTTTCTCATAATATGATCCTCACAATACTCCCCAATGATTTTTACTTAATTTGTGCACACATCCTATGACTCAATCCATCAGGAATCGACTACCCATTGGTGGAAAAATCATTCTATAATATGTTTATGTCATTTTTTTCATCATCAATCATGTGCTAGGTTGTTAGATCCTAGCACTTTTATCTTAATTACCCACTAACTACCCATGATCACATGTGCTTCAGTGAGTCAATCAATCAATCATGGGAAAATAAATCATTTCAAATCAGTTCAAAAAAATTCCCACTTGTAGTTTTCCGCATTCCTTTCTCAATTCAAAACCAAGTCATATTTTTTCATCAATTCACGCCTTTTCAAATAATATTTCAATTTAATCCATATAAAATCATTTGATAAAATTAATTTCCAAATCAAGAAATTAATTTTCTTGAATCCACCCAATAATTAAAATTCAATTGAAATTTTGGGTTTTTCATAATCTCCAAGCATTTTTTAAAATCATCTATCAATCATTTAAAATATGGGTTTTTATTTCATTTTAAAGATCATTTAAAAACAATCAAGAAATTAAAGGTTTAAATTATAGGGAAAATCATATGGAACTAGCTACCTTTTATCAATTATCAAATCAACACCTTTGATGGGAAAAACAATAATTAAGGATGAAGGCAAAGGAGGCCAAAAAGAAAATAATATATTAGAAACATCAATATTAAACTCTAATTCCATTTGAAAACACAAGATCACACCACTTCCAAATAGGGGTAGTACATAGAAGGATAAAATCAAAACAAGTTAACCCACCCGAGATCAAACGCCAAAATGAGATGTCTAAAAAGGATTAAATCACCCCCAAAATCACCTAGAGTCTTCTTAGGGATTGATAAAAAGGCTTTGTGATGATAAAAATATTTTTCAGAAATCACCATATAAAAACCCGTTGGCCCTAATGAATTCATGAAAAGAATCCCCAATTCACAACATGAATATCTCGAGAAATACCAATCCAGATCCTTTCATATTGTGAAATTTATTCAAAAATTGTATATTTTTCACATCATGAATTATTTCATGGCTTCTTCCAATAGACAAATTCATGTTGTGAAATACTTTCCCATTATGTATATATCCTGTAGACATTACATACCAAGAGTATGCTAAAAAACATTTAAATCCATCTGACTCGGACCAAACCACAAGAGAATCCTATAAATCCTTTTTAACACATTTATACCCAAACTCTAATAATTCAAACAAATATAAATCCTTATACTTTAGGTAATTTTCTCCATCAAAATTTATATGCCCTTGAAAGTTATGAAATGCACCCAATAAAAAAGGGAATCAAAATAAGGGTCAATAGGTACCTAAAAAAGTAATAGGATGTTACAACCTCCCCACCATAAACACTATCTATACCCATAAATCCTATCAAAAAGATTCCATATCAAAGAGATGAGGTAACTACTCCCTCATCAGTGCCTCACTCTCCCTTATCTCATATGAATCAAAACCATACTTCCATAGCACATAGAACAAGGTAACATCTTCCCATGAAGTACCTTTGTCTCAGAATTAACAATCCTAACTATGTTCTTAGCCACAAACATGGTCAATATCAATATTTTACTAGATCATAACATGATAAGGGTAATAAAGTTACTTTTGAAGTATTGTTACATGAAACACATTATGGATCAAAGTAAACTATGATGGAAATGTAAAATCATAGGTCAATCTCCCCACTTGCTCAAATATATCCAAAGGATCCACATACTTTGACACAAGATTTCCTTATTTCCTAAGATGTTAGTGACCCATCCAAGGTAAAACTCTAAGGAACGCATTATTTCCAATTGGAAAATCTAATGGTCATTGACAACAATCAACATAGGATTTTTATCGTCTTTGTGCCATCATCAATCTCTAACTAATAAACTAAATCCTTTATGTCCTCTCTTGGACCAAACTCAGTCCCACCAAGGAACTTTCACCAATCTCAAACAACATAATGGATATTTACAAGTTCAGAAATACAAGTCCTCAAAAGGATCCATTATGATAAAATACCGGTAACTATTGTTTGAGGAAAACTCAAACAATCCCAAATTTTCATCCCAAGCTCCACCAAAGTCAATAATAAAAGAACGTAGAATATCCTCAAAAATATTTATAGCTCGTTCTATCTATAAATAAATATATGGATGATATTCCATTCCTAAACATACCTGGGATCCCATGGCCTTATAGAGGGATCTCAAGAAATGATAATTAAATAGGGATCCTTATCTGAGAGTGTAGAAAATGTAACTCCATGAAATCTAACAATATCTTTCACATAGATATATCCCAATCCCTCAAATTTGGTTGCATATGGAATGGGTATAAAGTGTGATGATTTGGAAAACCTATTGATTAAAACTCATGTCACATTCTTCCATTTATGGGTACATGGAAACCCAACAATAATATCAATAGTTATCTTGTCTAACTTCAAATTCAGAACTGGAAGTGGATAAAGAAACCTTGAAGGTATCTGGTGTCCAACTTTGACTTGTTGGTAGGTATAATAGTGAGAAACAATGCCAACAATGTCTTGTCTCATTCTTGGACACCAGAATCATCATTTTATATCATAAAATATCTTTATGGTTCTAGGGTGTTCCACAAATTGGTAACTATAATAGTCCCCCATAAAATCCTTTCTCACAAAAAAAAAAGAAAAACATACTAGTTTTGGAAACATAGAAAAACCTCTAAAGAGAATGACCAATCACCACTGGTATCCCCACCATAATGAGAGTCCCTAATTCCATATAATTAATCATAAAATTGATCCTCTAATATAATCATATTAATAAGAGTGGAGGTCAATTATACACTTTCCAAAACAACCTCAAAATCATTTTTTAGAATCCTAATTGAAACTGAGAAAAGTGATCCTTCATATTCCACTATTTTGATAATTCTTTAATGGATTGGATCAAAAGTTTCATGCTCAAAGCATCGGTAATGAATTTACTATTACCAGGGTGTAGGAAATGTCTTATTCAAAAGGTTGTAGGTAGTCTAACCAATACCTTTGGAAAAGGTTCAAATATTTTTGAGAGAAAATTTTACTCATTATTTTTTGGTTAGAATAAGTGGTAAAACATTCACTAAAAAGGTAATTCTACCAACTCTTAAGAGCATTCATCACAGATATGAGATTGATATCACGGGTCAGATAATTTTTCTAATATTGCATAAGATATCTGGAACCATATAATACCACATCATCACCCAATATAAAGACACAACCCAAACCCAAACTTGATGCATCATAGAATACCACATTGCCCTACCCGGACTTTAGAAAAGTCAACACTAGCATAGAATTCAAAATACATTTCCGATCAAAAAAATAACTCTAATAGTTCTCATCCCAAATGAACTTCACTCATTTATGAGTGAGATAGATCACTGGAGAATACAACTTTAAGAAATATCTGATGACTCTGAGGTAATATCCCTCCATACCCAAGAATCTATATATATTGAAAACATTACATGACTAACCCATGTCATAAAATATTTCACCTTCTCATTATCAATTAAAATACAATGTTTTTTAGAAAACATGCCCCAATAAATTCACTTCTTGAATCCCAAAATTACATTTGATAACTTTTCATAAGGTTGATGATTTGTCAAAGTTTCCAAAACTACACTCAAATGATGTACATATTCCCCTTGGTCTAAGAATAAACTAGGATTTCATCCACAAATACCACCATGAATGAGTTAAGTTACTCATAAAAAAAGATATTCATCAGATCCATAAAAACCATAGGAACATTGGTTAGAACAAATAGCATAAATAGTTACTCATAATGGCCATAACTACTCCAAAATGCTATCTTTTAAATGTCAGATTCTTTTTTTTATTGACTAGTGATAACCAAATCTAAGATCAATCTTCAAGAATCACTTCATCCCTTTAAACTAATCAAATATATCATTAATACATGGTAATATATATTTATTCTTTACTGTCACTTGATTAATTTTCCAGTAATCAACACATAGTTGAAGTGTTGTATTAGGTTTTTTTTCAATGTGAACAGGTATCACCCATGATTACACCCTTGGACATATAAAGGATTTCTCTATAAGATCATCAAACTAATTCTTTAACTCTTTCAAATATATTGGTTTAATATGGTAAGGAGGAATATACACTTGTTAAGTACCATGTATTAAATTGATAGAAAAATACACCTCTCTTACCGATGGAAAATTAGATAAATCATAAAGAAAAATACCAAGAATATCAACCATGACTAGGTCGATATCATCTCACAAATATTACAGATCCCATTGAAATTAATTATTGATATTATAATGCCAAAATATGAAAAATAAGGTCTGACTCTACTTGACCATAGGTCCAATTCTCCCTAAAAGACACAACACACCCTCATCGAGTGTAGTAAAGTAGTCCTGTTGAAGATATCCATCAGTCTAGTCCTTATGAGCAATCATACAATACATATCAAAAATTATTTCAAGAGGTTTCATGTCAAGAACCAGAAAAATATGTGTAAGCTCATTCTTTGATAGATATAAAACACAAGAAGGACATCGATGAACCTATTATCTCTTCATTACATGTGGAGAATTAATATCCCTCACATAAGACAAAGTTTCTATATGAAGATTCAGTTAATTCATAATAAAATTTGTTATAAATGAGTGAGATTTACCGGTATTAAATAAATAAGTCACTAGAGAATATGAAATAGTGATGGTACCTATCACAATCACTAGACCCACATCAGCTTCCTCTATAGACTCTTCCATTACATGAAAAATATTTATTCTAGATGCATACGGATGGCACCCCTTAGTTATTGAATAATTTGGTTACACATTAGTACTTTTAGGTGACGATGACCTCGTACCACTATTTTATGTTGAAAAGAAATGGTAGAAATTCTATTGGTAGACTGAGTAACCTTATAAACTACAGATCTTGGGTGCCTCAAGGAAAACCCATTTCAAATGCCTAACCTTTCCACAATGGAATCTAGTCAATGGTCCAATTCTAGAAATTGTTGGAGTTCTAGATGATCGCTTCTCTGGAGATCTATGATTATAATTATCATCCTTTCTATTTCCTTTAAAGAATATCTGGAACTTCCACTGAGAGAAAAATAAATTCACATCAAACCTGGCTTACCATCAAACTCAACCTAAACCATAAACTCTACATCAAACACATAATCATAACAAGTGAGCTTAAAAAATAAAACATGTGATCAAAAATCCGGTTAGAGACCCATATCAAACTGGCGATCCCTCATCTTGTCATTGGATATAACCTCGGGTGAAAACTAAAAAAGCTCAGTAAAATGGTTTGAATACTATTTCAAGGTTATATCACCCTGTTGAAGGTTAATAAACTCCCTATATTTTACCAAGTCCATTACCTATGGATACAACTAATCAGTGAAGATAACTCTAAATTCCTTCCACTCCAAACCATAATGCTTATTTTATGAAACCATCAAATATAACTTTCTCCTTCTAGGTATCCCAATATTAAAGGTATTACATTTCACCTTTAAAGAATATGATGTTTCTAAGAACTCAAAAATAAGATCAATATTTTTTATCCAATACTAAACCACTTCAAGATAATTTGATCCCTAGAAAGTTGGTGGTTTTTTATGAAGAAACTATTGATCATGATCTCTAGATTCTTCCCTTAAAGGTCACACTACTAGATCCTAAATGAAAATATGTGTAGGTACCAGTCCCAAAACGTGGACAATACACACAATTATCTCAAAAAAATCAGGTCAATTGGAGGATTTTCCTGTAGTGGTTCCATAACAGCTTCCTCCTATAACCTATTAATGTTTATTCTTAGAGCCATGCTATTATACAACATCAAAAGACAATATAGAAAATATCAGCAAGGTTACATAGATCATCAACTCAAACAAGAGTCCTAAGAATACCAATTCTGTCAACCAAAAATAAATATTGTGGTTTCAATATACACAAATTTAAAGTATGAAAAATACTAGAAAATAGATTAGAACATATTTGAATAAAATTTTCTCAAACACCTATTTTGACTTAAGGCTCATTACGATGAGATCTATTCAGACATGCACTCACAACTACTTCTTATGTCTCATCAATTATACCTCTTATATTCAAGGAAAACTTAATTTCATACTGATATTAAGGAATAATGCACAACCAGCACAATTGATGCAACTTTTCACAAACCATCCAAGATATCGTGGTACCTTGATACCCAATCCAAATCCGACAGACTAAAGGTAATTACTGATCCCCACGGGTTGGAGACTAGCAGCTGAAATTATACAAGAATCAGATGAGAATTATTTTTACACATAACAGAAGAATAGAAAAGATAAAATTTAGTATACTCAACACTCCAAAGGGAAAAATTACAAGAATCAAAAGGTTAAACCAATACGCAAACAATACATAATAAAAAGACACAACTACAAAGATAAAAACACAAAAAAACCTATAAAAAAAGTGGATTATATCTCCACCATCACCACCATTAGTATAGGTCCCAAGGTTCAAGAACCTCCCCACCTCCAAGTGGTTATTTCCCCTTAATTGAACCTATCATAATAAAATTTAAAAATGCCTAAAAAAGGTAGGGAGTGAGATTTAAATCCCATTAGGGTCTCAATAGTGTTCCATAATCAATTCTATAAAAATTAAACCAAGCATTCATACATTTTAAATAATTCAAGTCATAGAATGAAGTTTATATATTTTCAAAAAAAACATTTTTTAAATTCAAATATATGGTTAATATAACAAAAAATGAATAAATAAAAATTATATATAAAATATTTATATAAAGAAGCTCACATGAATAAAAAAGTTTTACTCAATGGCATGTAATCAAAAAATAAAGCATATCATAAAACCAAGTATGAAATCTATGTAGTATGTTTTTTTCTAGTAATAAGATCCACACACTATTCTCCAATGATACTATCTCAATGTCTTGGCAGCTCCCAATACTTAAGAATTTGGGACTCAACTTCCCATTGGGGAAAAAATAATTTCTCAGTATGTTTATGTTATTATTGTGATCATCAATATAGTTCCAAGGGATGAGATCCTAGTGTTCTATTCTTAATTACCTATAAACTATCCAGGATAAAATGTGATTCTATTAATCAATCAAGCAATCAATGGGAAATCAACCATTTCAAATTAGTTAAAAAAATTCACCCACTTTTTGTTTTCCACATGCCTTTCTCATTTGAAAACAAAATAATAGGTTTTTATTAATCCATACCTTTTCAAATAATCTTTAAATTTAATCCATATCAAATCATTTGATCAAATGAATTTCTAAATCAATCCACAAATTTTATCAAATCCTCCTAACAATTCTAATTCTGTTGAAATTGGGGTTTTTTTTCATAATATCCATTCCTTTTTGAAAATCATCCATCAATCAACTCAAATATGGTTTTTAAAATCATTTAAAAACTCATTTAAAATAAATCATGCAACTAAAGGATTCAATTTTAGGGTAAAATCATATGGAACCACCTATCTTTTATGAATGATTAGATCAACACACATAGCAGGGTAAACTCAAAGAAGAACAAAGGAAAAGTAGACAATAATGAAAACCTAGATAAAAAACATCAATATCAAACTCTAATTCTAGGAAAAAAATATATCACATTGTTGAAAGAGAGGGGAAGTGAAGATAAGGAGAAAACCAAATTAAGGGGACTACCAAAGATCATATTCTAAACCGAGATATCCAAAAAGGAAGAAATCACCTCAAAATCACATAGAGTAACCCTAGGGATCGAGAGAAGATGTTTCATGGTGAAAAAAATATCATTCAGGATTCAACATAAAAAACCCATGGGACTTTAGGAATTTGTAAAGTTAATTATCAATTCATGATGTGAATGTATCGGGTGGCATATACACCATAAAAGGCATCACCTCGGGTTAAAAATATCAATCCTATTCATTTTATATCCTAAACACCATTCACGAATTGTATATTTTCTATATCATGAATTATTTCATGTATTATTCTACTAAATAGTTTCACACTACAAAATACATTATTGTTTTGAATATGTCCTATATACATTACATAGTAAGAATATGCTGAAAAAAACATAAAAAATACTCCAACTTAACCGGGAGTCAAAGATAATCCTCTAAATTCTTTGATACATTTATACCTCAACTCTATTAATTAAATATAACATATATCCCTAGAATTTAGGTTATTTTCTCCCCAAAATATCACCATCCATGAAAGGCCCAAAATGTACCAAAACAAAAAATGGAATAAAAAACAGAGTGAAGAGGTACCTGAAAAAAAGTAATGGGAAGTTACACTCACAACTTATAAAAGAGTCTTATCATCACTACATCAATACATCTATAAAAATTCTGGTTACTTCTAAAAATATTTCCTATTTACTTACCATATCATCCTCTTTCACTCTCATAATATATTTTTTGTAAGATATTATTCTAAGCACATCCTTTCGTAGTAATCCTCTAAGTGAAACCTATATTTCTCAATATAAGTTAAATATTTTTTGATAACCTAATTTACATTTATATTTCCATTTTAAATTTATTTTTCCCAATATTATATGAAAAAACTAGTATTTATAAAATATTTATTTTTTATAGTTATGGAATAAACATTAACCACCTCTCCTCACCCCCTTAAGAAAATTTGAAAGTGTCAACCATGCATATGTGTGGACTACCACCTCCATGACTTGACATGTTTCATTTTCCTTCTCCTACTTACAAAGATAATACAAATAATAAATTTAATATATAAGTATGATATTTGAAAAAAAAATAGTTTATTAAAATAATAAACCATATTAATCTCTTTTCCCATTATATGGGAAATGAAATCATTATCCATGCTTACATGAAGACTACCACCTTCATGGAATGGTATATTCCATTTTTAAAGGATTTTCTTTTCCATGATCATATATTATTACCTTATGTATCACATTTTTGACATATGTTTTATTTCATACCAAGTTCACTATCTTGGAATTATTTTTAAAGCAATGTTTTAAAGGTTTTTCTCTTTACCTTCAATTTTTTGAAATGTTACATGAAAACCACATCTTTTAAAGTTGATATTAAGAAATGACTTTTAAGAGAAATATTTTTGTGTTTTATCTTACATTTTCAATGGAATCATATAAACTATAGTAATGGTTCATAAATAACCCTATGTGTGATCTTCTTAAATAATTATTTTGGGATAATATGTTTTTTTAAACTGATCATGTATTTTATGTGACACCATTTAGAAATGTCATGAAACCCATCTTCTTTGCATGAGTCATTTATAATAAGATAAATGATTGATTTTTTGTGGAACTCATATGCATGGATGATGATGAGTGGGTCCCAATATTACCCTAAAATTAATTTTTTATGATTTTATATGTCATGATATAACTACGTTAATTGATTAAGTAATGATCAATCCATTATGGGAATCAAGTAAGGAATACTTGATCCATTATGGGAATCATGTAGGGATGGATGCTCCATTATATTATGGGAATCAGGTGATGATACCTTCTCCACTATAATATGACTACCAATTATTATGTCTTTTTCACTTCTTTTTTATAAGTTATTATTTATTTATGAGTTATTATAAATGTTCATGATATTCCATGTTCTAAATATATCCCACTTTCTTATGTTATGATTTTATGTTTTGTTCATTTTTTGTTATATATTACTAAGCCATGTTTTTAATGACTATTATTGGGACTTGTGTTCTTATATACATGATCCATAATCAAAAATAAAGTTTTATTGTTGTTAGTTATGATTCCTTGATCTTTTAATATAATATTTCTCCCTTACCCATGTTTTTTATCATGTTTATGATCTAAAAGTTATAACTAGTTGATGTTTTTACCTTATAGAGAATTCAATTTCATCCCTTTATTATTTTTTCATTCCCAAGGTTATGAAGCTGATTATCTATTTTGAGATTTATAGAGGAGGGTCTATAGAAGCACAATTATGGTGAAATGTCAATAAGGGTTGTAAAATAATTTGTTAATGCTTCTAGTCTCCCTAATACTAAACCTTTAGGTCTTTTGGTTGTGTGACTATTTATAAGATGTATTAATTAAATCATGAAATTAATGTATTGATTTTGTATTTTCATCTTGGGTCACCATATATCATCACATCATAAAATTATCATAATCATTTATGCCGGATAGAAGGAAAATATATGAATATTATAATCATTAAATAAACCTTTATAAAATAATGGGTTTTATAAAGATTCCATAAAGCATATTTCAATTAATAGACTTATAGGATTCAAAAATAATAATGGAAAAACTATATTCGGACTTTAAATATTGAAATAAAAAGATAATGGGTCATGGTGGGAAGCAGAAACAATTCAAGTGGAATCAATGAGGTATTTTATAAAATAAAGTTTTCTTTAAAAAATCATTATAGGTGGATTAGAAATAATCTCAATAAAGTATAATCATGAATATAATCAGGTTATAAATGGTAGAGAATAATTAAATTTCATTAATAAGGTATTTGAGAATAATTAATGTTGAAAAATAATAAAAATATGTGGTAAATCCAAAATAAAATAGTTGGGTTCGTGATCCCCCTTACCTTTAGTTATGTTTTTTCCATCACATTTATGCCTTATATATAATTAAATTATTTTTATTTAAACCTAAACCCATAAGTATATTAAACTTATTAATTTAATTATGGATCAATTATAATCATTAGAATTAATCTTTTACTATTCTATTTGAATAAGGATTGGCTCAAAGACAAGTTTCTTTGAATTTTCATATTCACATTTCAATATCATACTTTTGAATATTCTTTATTTATCAGTTATTAAAATTAACTCCATAGGATTAAATATTAAAAAAAATTAATATAGGTATATATGTATTATATTAGCTTCAATAACCAAATATACAGGTAGTGATGATTAAAAAAATGGAGGTGGTGAAAATGGAAATTAACAGGATGTGTTGAAAAGAGGGGGAGAGAAAGATATGTTTTGTATATATCCTGAATGAATTTTTTTCCAGTATGTTAATTTTGTTACTATAATTTTGATATAGTGATCAAATAATTTTTGATTTTTTTTGTATTTGGTGATGTGGGGGAATTGAAAAATAAGGTTATAAAATTGAGATAAAGTAAATGAGGTTACCTTGTTTATGAAATAAAGACTTTGTTAAAACCTTAACACCTTAAATGTTTGGAGTTGTGTGAATAATGAACACCTATAATAGTACTAAGTGGATTAATAGAGGATAATTTGTTAGATATTTAGATTTTATAAGTGTATTAGAAGTTCATTTTTAAGGGATGGGAGAGGAGTATTTATACTTAAGTAGATGGTATTTTTTCATTAAAATATTAAATAAATTATTATTTTTTGTATTTATGACTTGTAATAGAGATATTCTGGAAATTATGAATCATATTTGAATAAAATTACATGTTTCTAGGAATTTTAAACATGATACCACCAATTTTATTAGTTTATTTAAAAGGAAGAGTAAAAAAATAAAGAATTGGTTTTTAATTGAGTACTTTATATTTTTATGCATTGAAAAATACTTTTTAAGTTTAGATATTAAATTTATTGTTTTTAAATGAGTAATTTATCTTTTTCGATTTGTTTTTTATTGATATTATAATTCTATAATTGATTATGTTACTATTACATCATAAATGATGTAATTAAATTATAAAGATTATATAAAAACTGAATTTTTATTATTCACCTAAAAATTCAGTTTTTAAAAAAAATACCAAAAAATAAACCTTATAAAATTTTAGCATGATGATTATAAAAATGGAATTCATTTTATGAAAATAATTTTCCATTGTTGGAAATTTTAATTATTAACATAAAATTTATGGTCTTTATAAAGTATGTTAAAATGTACTTTATCATAAGAATGTACTTATAAAATTCTTTGAGTTTAGACTTTGAATAATTATTTTGTTGAATTATATTATTTATATTTAATTAATTTACCTATTTTAAATATAAATTAAAATTCATTATACTATTTTATTGGTTGATTTTCTAATCTAATAGTTATATTATTAATTTAACTATCAAGTTATTATTCCTAACAATCATATTACTTTTCAAACGATCATATTATGACTCCATTGGTCATATTACTATTCCAATGGTTATATTGTTTTTATAATTCCAATTATTAAAAACATTTCAATCATTCATCATCCACTTTAATTCCTCTCAAGGTTTTATATTTTTTATTTTGAAAATTTTGATTGCATTATTAATGTACTATTTTTTACAATGTTGTTCACAAGTGTGATAATTCAATGAAATAAAAATGATCCAAATTTTTTATATTCTCATTATTTTAATCTTTTTTTATTGTAATTTTTGATATTTTCAATTTTATTGGGGTTATTTATTATTAAAATTAAATTTTATCAATTAATGAAATTAATTTTTTCTGGTTCATATTATATGTTTCATGTGTTTTATACAATATTATATTCCTAAATATGACACACATGTTTATTAATATGGTAAATCTCATTTATATAAAAGTATAATCTATTAAATTCTTCCCCTTTTAGAAATTATATCCCTAAAATTTAAAATCATATTTGTGATTAAGAATATATTAGGGTACTTCAGTTTCATTTTATCCTCAGGTTTGAAAATTGTCTCTTGTTACTTAGGGTTCCACAAAAGTACTTTAATAAGGTGAGATATCTCAATATGTTTTGCATTGCCTCTATATTCTAAAATATTTCTCGATTTATCTTTATAATATAGGTCATGATTTAGTTTTATCACCTCTAGATTCAGTACATTTGAGGGTTCAGGTATGTACTTCATCAGGAGAGATGCATGGAACATGTTATAAACATGAGATGTGTTTGGTGGGAGTGATAGTTGATATGCCACAAATTCTATGCAATAAATAATATCAATGGAGACAATGTATCTAGAATTATCATTATTTTCTTCCCTAAACTTATGAAAATCTTACATATATATATATATATATATATATATATATATATATTAAGGAACTATTTATCTCTAACTTAAAACATGATATCCTGCTAATGATTTTCAGTATATAAGTCTTCGGTAAACTCAATGTTTATCTAATGTGTTGAAAAATCGATTTAACCTTATCTACTATTTATTTGACCATTTTAGATCCCAATAAAATAAATTATCCATATTTATACCAATATGTTGGAATTTGAACTTCTTTCCATAGATGGATTCATAAGTATAAATCTTATTGCTCGATTGGAAGATATTATTGTATAAGATTTTGACCAAAAGAAGATATTGATCCTAGTCTCCTTTAAAAAATTTTGAGTAGGTTTCAAAAATATCTACTTGTTTAAAAAATTTCCTTATTGGTTGGCCATCATATGAGGGGTGATAGGATGTATTAAAGTGAAAATCTATTTTTAATGAATTCTGAAGACTTTTTTTAAACTTTGATGTAAACCCTAGATCTTGATTAGATAAAATTGATTGTGGTGTTCCTTCCAGCTTCACCACATCTCTAATGCATATCTGTTAAATATGATTTAGTAATAAGTCCTATAAAATATTTATGAAGTGAGTTGTCTTTGTAAGAAGATCCACTAAAATATATATGGAATTATTTCTTTCATATGTCTTTGGAATACCAATGAAAAAATAAATGATGATATTATCCTATTTCCATATTGGTATGGGAAACAATTACAAAATTTCTAGATAATTTTTCATTTTTTACTTCTCTTTCTAAAATAGAAATATTTTTATGTATATTAACAAATTTTCTTCTTAATATTTTTCAAATTAAAGTGATCTTTGGTATCTCTATACATATTTGTGCTCCTAGTGTGTTTAGATATATGAATTATCTATTAACTCTTTCCTTATATCAGGATTTGATAATATGTATTATTTTGAACCAAATAATACAACTTCATCTTTATCAATATTTTACTACAAGGATTTATATTTCTTTATTCCATCCACCTTCTTTTGTGACTCTATATCTTCCCTTTGTTTTTTCTTTTTCTTCTCTAGAATGTATGGTCAAAAAATCATCTGAGCAAAGTGTGATGTGATTAATTTCTTTCTGATTCCCATTTCTATCATTTTCATTTCAAAATATATTGTATCTTTCTAAATCCTCACAATGGATAATGTTGTAGGATATTTTAAACATAGATAATCTTTCACTTTTTTTATATTCCAAGGACCGTAATAGATTGAGAAGTCATAATCCTTGATTATCTCAAACCAAATTTTTTTTAGCACATATTGAGATCCTTATAAATGAATATGTACTAAAATATCTTAAGATCAATATATATATATATATATATCACAGTTCTCTCCATAGAGATAATACAGTCAAATATTCAATGTTAAGATTACAACATACAACTCCAGATCATGTGTTAGATAATTTTTCTTTATAAAATTTAATTTTTGTGAGGAATAAGCTTTTAATTTGTCATTTTTCATGAGTACAAAACCCATACCATTCTTTTAAGAATAAAATTATATCACAAATCCTTCTCCATTTGAGTGTAGTATGAGTAAAGGTGAAATTATTAACCTCTTCATCAACTCCATAAATATTTCCTCATAGATATCAATCCAATTTTTTTACCTTTCAAGTTATCTAGGTTAATGGGTTTCAAAATCATGAGAATTTATTCACAAATCATTCATATTACCCATCTAATCAAATGAAAAATTGGTAATCTATTACTGATACATTATAATAGTGGGTTACCTAAACCCAATGTGAATATTAATTTTTAATTTCCACATCATGTATACAGTGATTTTATGAATTTTAGTTAAGTTACCTTAGTCAAAATTTTCCCCTTAATGAAATATAGTGGTGACCATGAAGTTTTCTCACGATTGGTTGCAGACTATATTGTCAAACTACCACTTTGAATTTTTTTCTCAAAATTCCAGAATTAAAATAGGGGATTTCAAAAAGTTTAAACAAAGTTAAATTATATAAAATAATATTATGGAAACAAATCTTTGTTAGTGATTATAAATCAAAGGCAAACCAAACTGAAAAACAAGCTAGTGGTAGAAGCAGTGGACAAGTTTTGATACTTGAACACTTTATTTATCATTTTATACTAATGTCTTGTAATTAAATTATCCAATGTGTACCTCAATACCTCATATTATACACCTAAATTTACTAGACACTGTATTGAAACCTTAAATATGGGTACAGATCTCCTTATGAATGTTATCTGGTTATATGTTGACCTCTGAGTAACCAAAACAGATTAAACTAGTTGTTCTCAAACGCGATACCTCACCAATTAAATTTAAAAAATAAGATTAACCAAATTAATTTCATAATATGAAAATTAATATAGAGTGATTTATAAGAAAAAGAAAATCAAGAATGAAATAGACTTCCTTCAATCAAGAAAATATTTTCTAGGATAATTTAAAATGAAGGAGCTAATGATGAAAAGAAGAAACTAAAATGGGAAAATAATATTAGATATTCAATAACCACCATCACTTGGAATTTATCCCTTCATGTATTCATTAAATAATGTAATAATACTCTCCTCCATCGTATCTTTTTCAGTATATCCCACTCCCTCAATCCAACTATCCTCTGAAATGAAAGTGAAGGATTGAATATAAAGAATAGGAGGGGTGGAAATCTTATGTATGGTTTTCTATCTCCAAAATGTTGGATCTATTTTTCCCCGCTACCCCCCCCCCCATCCAAATATCCTCTTATGTACTTTTTCAAAAAAATAAAAATTAAATTCTTTGGGGCCCACACTTAAGTTCAACTAGATTATCCATTTTCACCTCTAGATATGGTTGAAAAGGGAAAATTATCTTGTTATATGGAAATAGTAACAGAATATGTATGGATATTAAGGCTTATAAATGATAAAATGTGTAAGGAAGGCCAAATTAAAAAGTATTCACTTGAAAATAAGGATTCAAAATCTAAATAAATTCTTTAATCATTTAAATCCCATGTACATCAACTATCAAGTTTTGATAGAAATAAATAACTTTTTAGTTAAAGAAAGCATGGATTGGTTATATCAATAAATGAGGTGAATGTGAAGTATATTTTCAAAAGGGTTTGGAATCCTCATATGAAGGGAATTTCAAAGATAAAGATAGTAAGATGTGGCATAATATTAAAATATCATAGGTATTTTCAAGAAATTTAAAATAAATTTAACATGAAACAAATTTATTTTCAGTATTCATTTATGGTTGATTTTAAGGGATAAATTGGTTCATTCATTTGGATGGATTTAAATAATTATAAAGGTAATAATTTGAGCATAAAATTTTTAAAATCACCCAAAATGGAAAACAAATGAAAAAGAGTGAAAAGAAACAAATGAAAAACTAAAAGAAAAGTTGAAAACAAAAAATTGAAAAGAAAAAACACAAAATTTTAAACAACCAAGGATGATCCTCCCACACACTAATTTCTTAAAATTTACTCATTGTTCATAGTTTATATAATAAATTAAAGTTAAGAAGATAAGACATGAAAAAAAACAAGTGGGAAGTAAAGACGCAACTTAGTTTTTATTGAGTAGTAGTAGCCTTTAGCTAGCCTCCTAAAATGTGCAACTTGAAAACATAAAGGTAAAAAACAAAGATTCAAAATTTTATTGAAATCAAGTAAATAAAAATAAAAATAAAGAGAAGGGAAAAAGATACTTGGTTTGAACCCCCAAGTGGGTGCTTAGATTTCACTACCCCTGGTAATGTTGTTCTATCTGATCATCCCAAATATGAATGTGGGTGTTATTTCTTCCTCATGATCCACCAAAAATAAATTTCTATAATCTTATTAATATCCCATATCTTGTTTAAACTCCAAAAATAGGTATCATCATGTTCCCCCTAATGGATTTGTGGTTTTGATGATGCAATGGAAGAGGGAACAAAGTCTAAAAGCAATTTTCCAAGACTTTATCCTCATAAACAACTTCCAGTGGTTAATGAGTTGTATTTTAAGTATGTGGTTCTTCATCAATTTCATCTTGAACCATTTTCTCTTCCTTAAACCAAATCTCGGTACCACCATCCTCATGTGTACCAATGTACTCAAATAAGTACACCATTATTTATTAAATTTCAATATTGACATCTTATTCATCTAAAAGATCAGTCCACTCAAAAGAAATGGGAATTAAATATTTATAAGGAGTATTAGTTAACAAGTTATTATCAAATTATTCTAGAAAATTTGGATCAATAATTGATATATCTACTTGTGTCATCCCAAGTTCTAGCTCTATTTGGGAATGGATAACAGTTGTATTAAAAATTTTGAACGACTCACTTTCCTCCAAATTCTCTTCAAAAATGAATCGATCAAGTTTTTATTCCAAATTTGAGAAAGATTCATATAAAGGTTCTGAATTTTCAATTTCAAAAAGTATGGCTTCACATGAAATTTAATTTTCAACAAATTATGCACAATAATTTTTGAAAGGAATTTGATTATCTAAGGACAAATTAATTGGTAAATCAGTTATAATTTCTTCCTTCAAATTTGAAAATGGAGATTCCAAGTTAGTTTTCAACTAATTTAAAAAGTTTCCTCAACAAAAAAATTTGTGGGATAATTTTATTCATTTTTTTATAATCTTTTTGAGCTTTTGATTCTTCCAATTATTTTCATGAATTATTAAAAATTTACAATTGATTTATTACTTCTTGAGTATTTTATTGAATCACAAATTATTTTGTTTCATTTAGAAAGTATTTTTTTAGAGTTTAAATTTTAAAAATTCATCATGACTAGGATCCCAATATTGTTGATAATCAGGCCCAAAATGAAAGTAGTCACTATGAAAATCTTTTTTTGTTTTTGTTTTTTTAAGACTCTAAATTAGTGGTTAAAATCCTATAAAGTCAAAAAAATAAAAAAAATAAGGAAAAGTGCTCATAAATGGATCTAAATTGACTCTGTAATTTTCATTCATGTTACCCCATTAAATAATTTACACTAAAAATGTAGTATAGTGGTGACCATGGGATTGTCTCATAAGGAGGTTTTAGACTAAGTTGTAAAATTGTCACTTTTCCAATTTGTTTTTGTTAAATGATAGAAATAAAATTGGGGATTTAAAAAGGGGTTAAAATTTTTAAATTAAAGAAAATCAGATTATGATAATAAATCTATGTTAGTGATTAGAAATCATACACAATACAAAATAAAAAAAATGAGCTAAAGGTAGAATCAGTGGAAAAGATTTGATCCTTAGACACTCCCTTTATCATTGTTTGTCAATAAATTCAAATTAAATTATGCAATGTATACCCTAATACCTCATAGATTATTCATAAATTAACTATACACCATAAAAACCTATAATATGGGTGTTTATCTCATTATAAAAGTGATCTGATTACCCAAAGACCTCTGAGAAACCAAAACATATTAAACTCATCATGCACTACAAAAAATCGAACCTTTCCCAACGCTTCTATACCAACGGTTTATAAAAACCGTTGGTATAGGTCCCCTTTCCCAACGGTTTGGCCAAACCGTTGGGAAATACCACTTTGAGGCCACCTTTCCCAACAGTTTTGGCAAACCATTGGGAAAGGGTATGGATTTCCCAACGGTTTGGCCAAACCGTTGGGAAAAGTCCACTTTGTGGCCACCTTTCCCAACGGTTTGGCCAAACCGTTGGGAAAGCCCACTTTGAGGCCACCTTTCCTAACGGTTTTGGCAAACCGTTGGGAAAGGGTATGGCTTTCCCAATGGTTTGGCCAAACTGTTGGTAAAATTCCACTTTGTGGCCACCTTTCCCAATGGTTTGGCCAAACCGTTGGGATAGGTATACCCTTTCCCAACCGTTTGGCCAAACCGTTGGGAAAAGTACACTTTGTGGACACCTTTCCCAATGGTTTGGCCAAACCATTGGGAAAGGTCCCCCAAAAATCAACCTTCCACCAAAAATTGCTCCAAAATCAAGGATTTATACCAACAGTTGTCAAAACTGTTGGTATAGGTCTGTACCAACGGTTTTGACAAGCGTTGGTATAGATCCTTTGATTTTTTTCAGATCTTCTCACCGAGAACATTATATAAATCAAAATTTAAAATAATTATGATAATACATATATATATATATATTTATGTAATTATGTTCACAAAAGTCATGTTAGGTTAGTGGTTAAATCGTTCAATGATAAACTAGGGGTCCTCGGATCAAATCCCAGTGAATGTTTTTTTTTTGAAATACATTTACCAACAGTTCCATAACCGTTGTTATATATTTTCATATTACTTATACCAATGGTTTCCAAAACCGTTGGTATAGACCTATACCAACGGCTTACTTGGAAACGATTCTCCAAACCATTGGTATAGTCTATACCAATGGTTTGGAGGCCTATACCAACGGTTACAAACTGTTGGTATAGGTTAGTTTTCCAGTAGTGATGCTCAAAGGTGAGACCTCACCAAAGAAATTTAAACAATGAGATTAACCAATTAAATTTCATAAGATAAAAATTAATCTATAATAATTTATAATAAAATAAAAATAATAATAAAAGAAACCTCCTTCAATCAAGAAAATAATTTCTGGGATAATTCAAAATGAAATAGATTACAATGAAAAGAAAAAACTCAAAAAGGGAAATGTCATTGGATCTTTGATGCCCACCAACATATAAAGTATATACATTTATGGCTTTATTACTTCATGGAATAATCCTTTCCTCCAACATATATTCTCTATTATATTCCAATCCTTCAATTCTACCATCCTCTGAAATGAAAGTGATGTCTTGAATATAAATAAGAGGAGGGGTGAAAATCTTCTGTCCAGTTTTCTATCTCCCAAATGTTGGCTTTGTTTTGGGCCACCTATCAGCCAAATCTTCTCTTAGGATATTCTATAATTTTTTTTGAAATTTAATTATATGGTGTTACTAAAAACTTCAATTCATATGGTTTGGTGTTGAAAAAATATACATTATTTACTAAGGTTAATGTTTTCAGTTTGAAGAGTCCCTTCATCTTCCTCCAATTTGACTCAAGAAAAGATTGACTTAATGAGTGCATTTTTATATTATACTCAACATGAATTCTAAAATTTGAGTATTGTTTGTAATAAATCTAGAATAACCTTATTTTTAGTCCAATTTATGGAGTTATACCTCATTTAATGATATGGTTTCAATTCTATCTTCCACACAACTTGTCCACAATGACATATTTATTTGGGGCTTCAAAAGGCCGAATCAATACTTGGCCTAGTTGAAATAGTTATTTCCGATTAACATAGGAAGTCTATAAAATTATATTTACTAAATTTGGATCAATATTTAAAAATTTATGATAAAAATACAAAAGTTAATAAAAATAGTTAAAATTCCAAAATTGAGAAATTTTCACTATTAACCTCAAAACATCCCTAAAATCCAAAAATAATTAAATTCAGCTAAAATTGAAAAACTAGTAAGGTTTAAATAATTGAAACAAAAATTAAATACTGTGGAAATATTATCTCTATCAATTCTCACACACTTATCCCTTGGACTCCTAGACGAGTGAGCATCAAAATAAAATCAAGAGAAATTCAAAACACATACCCATGAGGTTCACCAATTTAACCCCAAAAAACAAAAGATATCATGCCTCATCAAAAAAATATTTTCAGTTCTTCATTCAAGTCATTAAATCCATTTTTACTTATTTTTTCCTTCTATGTGCAAAACTGACTTACCTAGCATTAATTTTCTCTCAACACACAAATATGTATTTTCAATAAGGCTGTTCTTATCCAAACATATGCAAGAATCACCATAGTATTTATAAATTTCTATATCTCAACCTAATATGATCCAACAACATTTTATTATAATGATGAATTTTCAAGGTTGTTCAGTGTCCTTAGGTTGTTAGGTATTTAATGTCAAAACTTATGAGGCCAAATAAGGAGGTCTTGGGTGTTTTTGAGGAAAAACTATATGACTATAATTTTCATTCAAGTATGGTCTCCTCCTTACTCTATGTAGAAGAAAATAATCTCTATGAATCTTTGAAAATATATTTTTTTTACCACTCGATCAATATTTCAGTAAAAAAAAAATCTACTCTCTTTTTTCTGAAATATTTAAATAGGCACAACTATCTTTATTTGAGAGCTCCAGATAAGCACAACTTTGTTCTCTTTAAAGTCTCCAGATGGGAAAAACTTTCATCATAAAAACATCTATTTTTTCATTATAAAACAAATATCCACAAAGTTTTTTTCTCCACCCAAATAGACACAAAATGATTTATCACACCATAAGTTATCCCCCCCACACACACTTAATATCAACAAGATCATTCATTTTTACCTCTAAAGTAGGTTAGAAATGGAAAATTGGCTTTTTATGTGTCTAACCTTATAGGATATACATGGATACTAAATTCTCTCAAAGATAAAATGTGAAGGTAAGCCCAAATTAAAAAGTATTCACATGAAAAAGGGCTTCAAAATCCAAATAAATTCCTCAATCATTTAAATCATAAGCATCACAAACCTAATGTTTTGACAGAAGGAAATAATGGTATAGTTAAAGAAATAATGGATTGGTTCTCTCAATAAATGAGGTTAATATAAAGATGTCAAAAATGGTTCATAATCCTCATATTAAAATAATTTCAAAGATAAATAGAGTGAGATGTGACATGAGCCTCAAAAATTAGAGGTCTTTTCAAGAATTTTCCAATGTTTTGAACTTGAAACAAATTCATTTTAAAAATTTATTTATGGTTGGATTCAAGGGAGAAATTGGTTCAATAATTGATATGTATTTAAAAAATGGTGAAGATAACCATTTTATAACAAAAGTTTCAAAATCACATCAAAATTAAAAATAATAATAGAAAAGAAGAGAAAGGTAACACACCAAAAATTTAAAGAAAAATTGAAAAAAATTGAAAAGAAAACACACAAAATTATAAAAAACTAAGGATGATCCTCCCCTTATACTTATTTTTTTACAATTCCCTAATTGTGCATAGTTAATATAAGAAATTAAAAACTAGATTATAAGGCTTGAAAAAAAACAGGTGGGAAGGAAAGACATAACCTGGTTTTTATTGGGGAGTAGCTGCCTTGAGCTAGCTACCTAAAAGATAAAAATTAGAAACATACATGAAAATAAAAAAAGAATCAAAATTTTATTGAAAGAAATTAAATAAAATAAAAATAAAAATAAGGAAAAAAGAGACTTGGTTTGAACCCCCTAGTGGGTGTTAGGATTTCACTACCCTTGGGCAGGCAGTTTTAGCTGATCATCCCCAATCTGAAGGTGGGCTCAGTTTCTTCCTCATGAACAACCAAAAATAAATTTATATGATCTTATTAAACTCCAAAATCTTGTATAATGTCTCAAAAATATATTTATCTAGGTTCCCCTCCATGACATTGTGGTTCCAATGATGCGGTGGAAGTGTGAATAAATTGTAAAATTGATTTCCCAAGACTTTATCATCATAAATGAATTCCATTGTTTTCTAAGTTTTAATCCCAGGATGTGGTTCATCATCAACCTCATATTTTAAAATTATTTCTTCTTTATAAAATAACTTGGTACCACCATCCTCATGTGTACCATTATACTCAATTTGGCACACCATTCTTTCTTTAATTTTGGACTTGACATCCTATTCATCTAAAAAATTAGTCCACTCAAAAGAAATGGGAACTAAATATACATTGGTTAAAGAATATAACAAGTAATTATAAAAATAATCAGGAAAAATTGGATCAATAATTGATACACCTCCCCATGGAATCTCAAGTTCCATCTCGATTTGGGAAAGGATAACAGTTTTATTAAAAGTGTGCAACAGATCATGTTCATTCACATTCTATTTAAAAATTAATGGATGAAGTTTGTATTACTATTTGTAAAAAGATTCATACAATGTTTCTAGATTTTAAATTTCAAAAAATGAGGTTTCAAATGAAATTTAAATTTCAAAAAAGTGTGTATAATAATTTTCTAAATACATTTGGTTTTATAAAGACACGTCAATTGGTGAATCAGTTATAATTTCTTCCTTTAAATTTGAAAATGGTGATTCCAAATCAGTTTTAAACTCATCCAATAAAGGTTAATAAATATAAAAAGTGTGTGCAGAAGGATTTTTTATTTCTTCATAATATTTTTGATATTTTAATTAATTCAATTATTTTAAACAATTAGAAATAATTTCCATTTGTTTGCTTACTTCTTGAATATTTTTCAACAAATTATTATTTTTCATTTCGAAAGTATTTTGTTGGAGTTGAAATTTTAAAAATTCATCATGACTAGACTTCTCATATTTTTTATAATAAATCCAATCATAGAAGTAGCCACTAGGAAAATCCATTTTTTGGTTTCTTTTAAGACTCTAAATTAGTGCTAAAAAATCCTAGAAATTAAAAAACATATAAAAAACTTAGGAAACCTACCTGGAAATAGTTCCAAATCATAACTAGTTCTTTTATTCATGTTACCCTAGTAAAAAAAATTCTTTAAAAATGTAGTATAGTAGTGACTATGGAGTTCTCCCATGATGAGGTTGTAGACTAAGTTATAAAACTGTCACTTTGCTAAAAAAAATTGTTAGATGTCATAATTAAAATTGGAGATTTCAAAAGGATTAAAAAAAATTATATATAATAATATTATGATAATAAATCTACATTATTGATTATAAATAGAATAAAGATGAACTAAAAAACATGTTAAAGGTTGTAGTAGTGGACTGTATTTGATCCATGGATACTCCCTTTATCATTATCTACTAATTTATTCCAATTAAATTATCCAATGTATACCTAAAGAACAAAAATTATACACCTAAATCACCAAGAAACCATATTAAAACCTAAAATGTCGGTTTTTATCCCCTTATAAAAGTGATATGATTACCTGAAGATATCCAGACAATAAAAATAAATTAAACTCATTGTGCTCAAAGGCCAAACCTCGCCAAAGAAATTTAAATAATGTGATTAAAAAAATTAATTTCATAAGATGAAAATAAATACAGAATAATTTGGAATAAAATGAAAACAATAATTAAAGAAACCTCCTTCAATCAATAAAATAATTTCTTGGGTAATCAAAATGAAAGAGTTTATAATGAAAGGAACAAACTCAAAAGGGGAAATGTCATGGGATCTTTGCTTCCCATTAGAACATAGAGTTTAGACCTTCATGTCTTGATTAATTCATGGAATACTCATATACTCCATAATATATTCTTCATCATAACCCACTCCTTCAATCCAACCATCCAATGAAATGAAATTAAAGTCTTGAATATAAACTAGAGGAGGGGTGGAAATCTTCTGTCAAATTTTCTGTCTCCTGGATGTTGGCTCTAGTTTGGCTCATCCATGTTGAATCTCTTCTTGGGTACTTCTATAAAGATGTTTGAAATTGAATTATATGAAAAACTAAAAATTTATATTCATTGGGTTTATAGGTGAAAAAGATATACATCAATTACTAGGGATATATTTTTCAATCTGAAGAGACCCTCCATCTTCCTCTAATTTGACTTTTGAAAAGACTTACTTAATGAGTAAATTTTTACTTGAAACTCAACATCAATGAAATCCTTTTATTCATATTTCATATAAAATGGAATAACCCTATTTTCAGTCTATTAGTAGGATTTATTCCTCATTTAATGAGTTGAGTTCAATTATATTATCGAACAAACTTTCCATAATGACTAATTTATTTGGGCCTTCAGAAGGTCAAATAAACACTTTTTATAGTTGAAATGGTTGTGTCCCGTGAACAAAGAAAGCCAAGAAAAAAATAATTTCTCAATTAGGATGAATATTGAAAACTTTATGCTCAAAATATAAAAATGATTTAAAATAGTTAAATTCTATAATTGATACATTTCCACTTTCAACCTCAAAACATATCTAAAATCCAAAAAAAATGAAATTCAACTCCAATTGATAAATTAGTGGGGTTTAAAAAGTTTAAATACATATTAAAAATAGTTTAAATATTAGTTATATTATACATTTAGTTATGCATGATGGTCACCTACCATAATAGAGTTGATATTTATGCATACACTATTTACATGGTAATTTACTTATATTATTTATTGTGTCGAAAGTCTATAGAATTTCATAGGATATACTGAGAACATTGAGATACTATGGAAATAATATTATAGATATATCATATGGTTTAAATACACCATACTGAAAAAAAATAGTTGATATTTGACTATCAGGTGTTAGGGGATCATGAGAATGGATACTTCTTTTCATGAAGTTTTCACTTGATGATCTTGAGTAGATGAGATAATGAGGGTAGAAACGCTAATATAAACACCACATATTTTGGGTGTAATTGTTATTTATTATATTTGAACATGTGTAGTGGTCTCCTGACTTGATATTATTATTAGTTCATACTATTTGATCAAATTCTTTTATGCAAGAAAAAAACTATGTCATTGAAGTCATAGTGAAGTATATTATGTTGGTTGTATCATTGGTGGTATGGAATTGATCGAATAATCAATATAGAATTTATCAATTCTAAAAATAAGAGACATATCAGGCCCAATTCATGATTATAGTCGTACATTTACTAAATCTGTGACTATGGTAGAAGAAGGAAAGTTCATTCCATAAGGATAATGAATAATAAATCATGAAATGATGATGAAAAAAAGTGTGATCCCTACTTTATGAGATATCACAAGAAAAATAGATCATATTACATGGAGTGTGTTCATAGAAAGGGTGTCTTTTCTATGAATACTACTTATCTATTTAGGTGATGATGAGTTTATAGAGTCCGCTCATTGTCTGTGAATTTTTTTCACTGCTATTGAGATAAGGTCCTAGATGGTCACACAAAATAACATATTCAAATGTCTTCCCTATTATGATGAATAGAAGTATTCGATGTGGTGTACCCTACAACATAGCTCGGGATATGTATGAGGATATATGATCACCAAGGAATACATAAATTCATATTATTAAACTTTAGAAAATTTGATACTGAATTAATTTATTATATGTATTTATAATTATTAAAGAAAATACATGGAAAATATTCAACAAATAAATATTATATTAATATTCATGGTTCATTTAATATTTTTGGGAATTTGAGTCGACATAATGACTTGTATTTATCACATAATATATTTATTATATTAAAATAGAGTGATAAAAAATAAATGATATTTATAACTTAATATTGTAGTCATAATATGTCATTTAGGGTTTATTTAGTTGGAAACAAATATTCCTTGGCTAGGGAGCCTATTTCAGGTAATTCTATAAATCACTATATATAGGAGGATAGAGGCTCTCACATGGTAGTTATTCAATGAAAGTTTATGTGAGACTCTCTCTCTCTCCTATCCTAATTTCTAGATATAGAATCTCTCGATGAAGGTGATCAGATCAAACTTTTCTTCTCACATTGAGGGAATTTTGATGCAATGATCATCTAGAAATGGAAGGCATCATCGAATCAAAAATATAGTACTCGAAATTTGAATATTTACCCCCTCATAGTCTTTCAAAGAGTGTGTGGAATATCTAGAGGGAATCAACTTTGATTCCCTTGAGCGATGATTGTTGGTGACAAGTAGATGTCGAGCGAAACTTCAGATTGAAAGAGTTAATTTTTTTAAAAAAAATTATTCTTAAAATAAAACACATGAAGATCTTAAGGGTTTTATCATGACTTATCTTCACTGAATATGATGTAGCTAAGTCAATCATTGCTGAAAATTTTAAAAACCTTGGCCCACTATCTTTTGATGTGTTCCATGTTACCTTTATTTGGTATCATAGAGATAGAGTGATAATTTTAAGCTAAGATAAATTAAATTTATAATAAATTAATGTAGAATATATCTCTACGATCCGAAATCCATATATGGTGTTTTAGTCCAACATCCTATTACTAAGTTACGTTCATATGATTTTTTTAATGTGGATTAAAATCATGTTTTCAGTGTTTTTTAAAATAAAATATTTATGTTAAAACTTCACTCAAAGATTAATCCCGGTCATCTCTGGCCAAGGTCATTTGGCTAGAATAAATTTTTTAGGTGAATCCAAACTCTGGCCAGAGTTTTAGTAACTTTAAAAGTGTGTCTAGATTAGGAGTTCTTTCTACTGTAATATAGAATTTTATAAAATAATTTTTTTAATAAAAAAGAGGTATTTTGGGTGATGGCCAACAAATTTTTTTCAATTTTTTAGAAAATATATTTATAGGCTTCTGATTAAATTAAAAAAACAAAAAAAATTAGGTACAAATGGGGTGGAAAGGACATAGATGAAGACCTTAATATATAATAAAACATTTAAACAGGGGTATGGGTTCATCAATTCCAAAATAGAAAAAAAATGAAAATATTATAATGGATCCCATCACCTTCGTCCCCACCTAGTCGAGCCCCATCATCCTCGATGACCTTCCACTACATATCATCCTCCTACCTAGTCTATAGTGTCTGTCATATTGTGTTAAATTGAGATCTTGATGACCTTTGTCCTTACTAGTAAATCTTGTCCAGCCCCATCACTCCCAAATCTTACAAGTACAACATTGTCTCCACCCCTCACTCTGTTCATTTTTTCCCAGACCTAGAGCACTATCATCCCCTCCAAATATGGTTAATGCTACTCTAGTCAGCCATTAACGAGTATCTAGTAACCAGCTAATATGGTCTCCTACCATTACCTGACCACCCTTCACCATCAACCACAACCCAAGACCAATTTGTTAGCCTACATCAACACATCATCCAGTCTGATCTTAGACATCCATGCACTATCCGGATAGATCCATTTGTCTGTCATCAGTGAGCCCTTGCAAGACCTCCTCATTTCCACCCCGTAAGAAGGATTTATTGTTGTGTCCAGGTACCCCAACCTACTTCTTATCTATCATCATCACCATATTTCCCCGCCGTGATTGGACTGACCTAAAACAGGATGGGTTGGAGGGCGGGTGCAACCTGACCCAGTATTATCCAAGGTGAGTCCTACCTAACCCACCAAGCCCTATCTAGGATATGTAGGGACTCTATAAAATTTTAATGTTTATATATATTTAAAATTTAATTTATATTTTTAAATTAAAAATAATTGGGAATATGTGATAAAAATTAAAATTATATGAATTATATTGAATCGTTTATTAGTTTTCAATACAAATCAATGTCAATGTCATTGTCCTTATCCATTTAAATTATGTATTGACTAATCTTGAATAGTGACCTACCAATGTGTGTATAGAATTTAATTTATTTATTTAATTATTTCAATTTCATGTGATGTATGTAATTAATTTTTTAAATAATATGGTCTACACATCATCAGTTTTTCTCTTTTAATATGTATAAGGGATTTTGTTCCTAGATAAAAGCGATTTATATATATTTTTCACTCTCAAGAGCTCCTTGTCTATGTGCGAGTATTGATGCATTGTGATGAGTATGATATAAGAAAGATACCATGTCAAGAAGAGGAGATATTTTAGAAGAGATAGTGGTACATCAGATAGGTGAGAGAGCTGTAATACGAGTCAAGACCTGACTTTGGTATTATCCCCTTAGGTTCTGGTTGATCCATTGAGTATAATTAGATCAAACAATATGAAATTTGTAATATAAATCATGTAGTAGGTTTAATTTATGAATTATTTATTTTTTTGGTTCATATTTATGTTTACACAATCATAGAAAATAATTAACATAAAAATTCACAGATTAAATCAATTGATAATGTGATGAATTTGTTTCTATTCATTGAAATTTTAGTTGTGAGTGAGATCACATAGAATGTGAATATCATATTGAAAATCATTTCATTAGTCAATAAATAATAAAAACCCTTCAATGAAATATCAAGTCACAAATGCCTTCTATCATTTAAATTTGAACACAAACAGGTGTATAAGTGCTCGTCAACCCCAATTGAGGGTTCCTCGTACTTTTTTAGAGTACTTATGAGAGTGATGGTTTGACTTAACCAATAATAAAAATAAGTAAGTTTCATATTCAAGATTATTTCATCTTTAGATTGAAGTATTGAGTAAACAATGTTTATGATTTTAAAAGTTGTGACTATACTCAATAGATCAAGGGGTTGTGAGTTAATGTGGTTGTCCAGTAAAACTTCTAACATAAGACTCTATGAGTAGTGGTGTGTCAAAATCCTATAGAATATGATGATAGGTTTCATTTTTAATTGTCACTAGAATACTCAATCAATAAAGTATTCTGAGTTTAGTGGTTAGGGCTATTAGAGTTTGATAAAATAGTAAGAGACATTTTATGGTTAAATTAATTGGTAATTTCTAATGAGTAATTAAGATAAAAGTTGTAATTTTCTATATTTTTTTATAGAAAATGGAATGTAATACCACAAGTACACTACAATAACTATTGGAAAAATTCATTTCCCTTACCAGCATGAGTTTCCATGAATTGTACAGGCACTCACACAATGTAATACGATGTTAGAAATTTAAGGAGATAGAGTCCCTAATACCTATTGAGCCACATTGGGAAGTGAGGGTGTAAACAATTCTTATAGGAGACTCATGTATGACTCATTTGATGATTAAATCATAATATTATCATCAAAATATATGGGAGTTGTGGAGAAAATATTAGTACATGGATGATTTTACATGTTGTCTCATCTCTGAGAAGATTTTTAAGAGAAAGATAAGTAAGATATGAATAAGTTTATGGTCGAAACTGGATACATGTAAATATAAAAAATGGATCAATATATTTGAATACATATAATTATCATATCTTTATCACCCATTTAATATAGTTTTTCTTTATATTGGGAAATAAAAATATGGATAAAATGTTGTATTACCTTTTTATTTAATGTTCACTAAGTAAATAAGAACTTAAAGAAGGCATTAGTTCTTATGGTGAACAAGATAAGGTGAAAATGATAATTTTAAGTTTTAACTCCAAAGGTACATTCACAAATTAGTTCAACAAAAAGAGACAGTGCACTATATAAGTGGTTATTTGCCTCACATTTTATTAGATAAGACCATAGAAGTTTAATGCAATGAACTAAATTGTAGGAGAAAGCAATCACTTCTTCTTCAATATATATTCAACATTGTATGTAATGTTTCTATTATACCACTTAGGTATTGAATAAAATATTCTTATTATATATGTGTATTTAAATATATAAACCTATTAATAATAGAAACATTATAATAAGTAAGGTGAAATCACTAAGCAGCTAAGAAATATTGATTCCAAAATCAGTAGTGAGAAGAACACAACATTGAATTTCCAAGATAATTATTGTATTTGAAATTTTATTTAGTATTACCTGAATATTTATCTCACATATTCTTTTTACACAAGGATATATTATTCTATCTTAGATATTATTTTTTTATGGAGTTCTATTCTCAACTAATTATTCAATAATGCTTGAATCATAGGTAATAATTGATGAATATGCAAATATGAGACTCATTATACCCATTTGTGGAAATAAAATTATTTTTCAAGAAAAAATAAAATTAATTTTCAAGTATATAAAAAATATTTTTTTAGAAACTGTTTTAGTTAAATACCTTAGGTGTTATTGACATATTTTGTTTTGGATAAAGGAACCTTTATAAATAAAGGTGAGTCACAAATATTTTTGACAGTATTTCAGCTTCAGAGCATGAACTATTGCAAGGTAAAACTAATGGAACATATACTTCATTAGATTACATTAATAGTTATAAGGAATTCATATGTGAATAATGAAATATGCATGGTGATAATATATGATGTGCTTTGGTCCTATTTTCTAAATAATATATTGACCAAGCATTCATCTATCATGAACTGTATAGTGGATTTATTCCTAAACTCGCATTTATTTATTTAAATAAAATCCATGATGCTAATAAAATGATGATAAATGGGGAGTCTTACATTCACAAATTGATCAAAAAATATACCATGGACTAATTCATAAATGAACATTTCCTTATACACATTAAATTCATCATGTTAGTAAAAGGAACATCAATGTTGAGACTCATATGCATTGTAGAAACTTCCACTATTTTTCATGACATAATTCAAAAATAGTGGTATTATCCCATAACCATATTATATATGTAATGAAAAATTGATATCATATGAGTTATAGTTCGATAAAAATCCATTATTTCATAAGAACATGTGTTTAGATGCAAATAGTTCATTAAGAATATAAATAAACTTTCTTCAAGAAAAACACATTGTGCATTTAAAGTAATTATCCTAGGACATTACAGAAATCCCTATAATAGAAAAACTATAGTCAAGTGAGAGACTATATTTCAATAAAATGGTGAAAATCTATTCTAGAGATAGTGTGAGAAATATGGTTTGGATTTATTCAATTCTAAATATTAAAAATTGGTTGGAATTGTAATAAGTTCCATAAGAGTATGTGGAAATGGATTGTTCTAGAGACATATACTATGTAGGAAGGATAAAACTATGGTTATGGTTTCATATTAACCATTGATGGTGATACATTATTAATTGATAATAATGAATCCTATAAGTAATTTGTAAATCAAAACATTCTATGATTGAAAAGTTCAATTAAAATTCAAAAATTGATTCAATGTTTCAAAGTACAAGGGGCTTATTATTTTATATACTATGGTGGGTATTTATGTGAGACTATAAATGGTTGGTACAAGTGAAGTAAAAATTAGATTTATTGGTTATACCCAGTATTTATTCCAAAATCCATTATAATTTTCAACATTTCATAACTAATTTTTATGATCATTATATTGGGAATTGGATTTTAAGACCACTAATATTTGAAGGAATCTATATGAAATAACCAGAAAGAAATGTTTACACCAAAAAATTCCAATAAGGGGGAAAAGTTACTAAAATATAGTTTTTGATTAGATTAAGAAACAAGATCATAGAATATTAACTTTAAATGAATTTTTTACATGTGTCTAACAAAGGTTAGTGGGATCATTATAGTTTTCCAAAAAAATATTTTTGATAACATATAGAAAACAATTGTTGTACTTGTAGTTAGTTTAGACCAAAATGAATGTAACTCTCTAGATATTGACTTAAATTGGAAACTAAGTTCTTGGGAATGGGATATACTGAGTTATATCTAATAGTTACTTAGACCTAGTAAATATTACATATACTAACAGGGTATTGAAAATTAAAAGTTGAAAAAAGTTGATAGAAACATTATTTCCAATGCCACATGGCACAAATCTCTCCAAGAAGATATATATGGGACATTGGAGAAGATTGATGTGGTAAGTAGAATTTGATAGGCTACTATGATGAATCGATCACATATTCCATGCTATGTACAAGATATGATATTTCCAACATATACTTTATGGTAGTAAAATATAGATTATATCTAGAAGAGCTACATGGGAAGTAGTCAGAACTGTCCAATTGTACTTGGGGGAGTATAAAGGATATATACTTGGTACTTGGAGAATAATGGAATATAGTTTTAAGGTGACATAGACTAGTCTTCCTATAGATCAATATGATCTAATATTATAGTTAGGCTAAGGTAATGAGCAATAAAATATTATTCAATCTAGTGGTATCCATATCTATAAATACAGAGTGCATTGTGGCTTCTAGGGAAGCTAAATAAGTAGTTTAAAAATATGAAACAATTTGTTATAGTTATTAAAATCACACCTAGTAAGTAAAGTTTTATTTATATGATAATTATTCTACTGGTACTAGCCAAGATTTCAAGTTTATATAATGGATTAATGATATAAACTCAGAGGTTTCATCTCTTAAGAAGATTTACACAATGAGGTGAGGTCACAGATAATATAATATCCAACCAGTGGAGACGTGGATATCCTAATGACTAAAGATATAATCTAGTAGAAACATGATCTTATCATGTGAGAGCTAACAGATATAGTTATCAAGTTGGATCTAGTGAATGTTGGAGTGTTGTACTATTGGGTTCCCAAAACCCAATATAAATAGTTCTTTTTTATTACCATATTATATATACATTTATTTATACATGAAACATACTTACCATAAAGATAATGTAGAGATATAATGAAAGTAATATTAAACATATGTCATATGATCTAGATACATCATAATTAATGGACACAGTAGATGTTCGACTATCATGGGATTGGGGCTCATAAGATTGAGACTTTTTCTCATGAAGTTTTAGCTTGGTGATCTTGTGTATATGAGATCATGAAGAAAAATATGCCAATAGTAACACTACATGTTTCAAGTGTCACTGGTAGTTACTATTTGTGAACAAGTGTAATGGTCTCCTAATATGAGATTATTACTAGTTCTTATTATTTGATCACATACTTTGATGCAAGGAAAAAAATTGTGGTCTTTAATTCATAGTGAGGTATCTTGCGTTGGGTGCATCATTAGTGGTATGACATTGATTATATAATCAATATAAAATTTATAACTTCCCAAAGAAAGTGATATCTTTGGAAAAGTATATTAGGATGGTATTAACTTTAATAATCCATGGCCAAAGAAGAAGAATTCAAGTCCATCTAGTAATGGTAATGAATAATAAAGTAAGAAAGGATGGTGACAAAAAGTGTTCATCCTTCTTTAAAAGATATAATGATACAAAGATATTATGTTAAATGGATTGAATTCATAAAAAGTTTTCATTTCTAAGACTACTCATTATCTCTTTAGGGGCCTTGATGGTTTGATAGACTCTAATTTTGGTCTATAAACAGTATTCACTACTATTGAGATATGTTCGTATAGGTTCATACACAATAATGTATTCAGAAGTCTTCCCCATTCTAATGAATAAGAGTACAAGACATGGTGTGACCCGCCATGAGGTCTGGGATATGTCTGAAGATATAAGATCCCCATGGAAAAAATAAATTCATATTATTCAAGCTTATAATAATCGGTGTTGAATTTATTTTTTAAATTTATTTACATGTATTAAAGTTAATACATGGAAAATATTTGATGAATTAATACTATTTTAACATTTAAGGTTCATTTAATATTTTCAGGAATTTGGAGTTGAGTTAGTGAATCTTATTTACCACATAATATATTTATTATATTACAAGAAAGTGAAAAAAATATAAATGATATTTACGACTCTGTACAGTAGTCATAAGATTTCGTTTATGGTTTATTTAGTGGGTAACAAGTATTTGGGTGTTGGGGATCCTTTTCTGGTTAATTATATAACTCACTATATATAAAAGGATAGAGGATCTCACATGATTACTATACACTACATCATTATGAGAGTTTATCTCTCCTCTACCACTTTCTAGAGAGAGAATCTATCAATCCAATAGATCGTATCAAGATCTTCTTCTCACATCGAAGGAACATTGATATTGTGATCATTGAAACATCTAAGGCATCATCATATCACCATTATAGTACTGGAATTTTTTATTGAATGATATGTAAGATTTAAAATCACATATAAATGATTTATAGGGAATAATATTTAGTTCCTTCAAGCGATGATCATCAGTGAAAAGTAGATGTTGAGTGTGGATTCATATTAAAATAGGTAATTATTGTTTTATTTTTTGTACATAAAATGAATCCCACAAAGATCATCAGGCATTTACTAGGGTAGTGATTCACTGATGATGGCATAGTTATGTTGATCTCCAGTGAAAAATCTTAAATATCTAGCCCACTGAATTTTGTTTATTTGATGGGTATGTTCATGATGTTGGTCTAAGCCATTCCTCAATCTCCATTCCATTATAAGGATACATAAATATCCCATTTTTTATGAAATTCCCCAAGAGTCTTACTTTATATATTAAAATGTAATATTTTCTAAACATAACTACAAATTTTTCTTCCTTGATATTTATAGAACAACCCATAAATTATTGGAATGTTCTTACTTTCACTAATAGTATATGATAATGTCTTCAATAAATACCATAAAATTTTATCAAGGTAGCCTCTAATGACTCTATTCATCAATTCCATAAATATTTAATGGTATTTTTTCCATTTAAATGGAATCACTATGAACATATAGTATCCATATTATGTATAAAATAACATATTTTGTATATTCTCTTTTTTTCCTTTAGATTATGATATATATAATGAATATCTACCTTTTATAAATAATTATATCCTTAGTGTTGATCAAATAATTCATCATTCCTTGGTAATGGATACTTGTTCTGTATAATGACCTTGTTCATCACTCTATAATCATTAAAAATGCACATTGACCCATCCTTATTCTTGAAAAATAGAAATGGTTCCCTCAAAGGTTTTTCAATGGGGTATATGAACCCTTTATGAACCGTTTTTCTAAATAGTCTTACAACTACTTCTTTAACTCCTCCAATTTTATCGAGACCGCCCTATAGGGAATCTTGGATTTAAGTGTAGATTTGGGTATAAGTTTATTTTTGAACTCCACCTCATGATCTGGGGTTATTACATGTAATTATTTGATAACTTTATTAGTATGCTACCTCATAATATAAATTTCCCCAAGGATGATGATTTACAAAACCATCTGAGCATGATATTCTTCTTTATTGTGTATCAATACCCAATTCATTGAGGGATTTTATAAAAGATTTTTATAATATTCCTTTTAGTTATATGGGAATATAGGTTGGTTTAGGATATGGAATGATATTTTAGTATCCCAAAAGTTGATGCAATCTCTATATAATGAGATCCAATATGTGCTTAATAGAGTATCAAATTCTTCTAAAGTAAGTATTATGAAATTATCTCGAATAATCTTCCCATAAATGATAATAGGAGAAGATTCCAATACTTGGCATGCAATTATTACAAAAAATATTTTTTTATAGATATATCTACTTCAATTTATCAGGGAGGTGATTTAATATTTATAAAAAACTTATAGAATATAAAGTAATGCATAGAATGAGAATAAAATAAAACATTCCACATTATTGAGTGAATAAAAAGTGTACCTTCCACTATTTCATTTTATTACTCCTCTAAGAAAATGGTTATAACACAATATTTCCCTTGATCAATCTATTTAGGTGGATGATGATTTTGATTACCCTTAAAGGCACTTGGTTTATTTCACGAGCCTATATAGTTCCCTTTCGACTTATAGTTAAAGAATTTGACCATGGGTAGTGAATTATAAAGTGCCTTCATTTCCTCCATAAAATCTTTTAGCATATTTTGGTTTGTATGAAATTCATGTGTTTTATTTCCTTCTCCTCTGTACTTAAATAATTTCCTTATTCCATTGAAGAAAATACCATGGTCCATATTTTCATATCTTAGACATGGGGGTGGTTGAATTTTATTTCCTCATTTGTCATTTTCTCCTACAACTTGAAACTTCATCCACTATTTCTTATCTCAATATTCATGGGACCATTCACCAAGATCCACCTCAATATTGAGTGCACACAAAACTACTCCTTCATAAATCCCAAATTCTAGTATAGGTATCCTTTCAAAGATGTTGTTTTAGACCACTAAATAACCTATCAATTTTATTATAATTATTGATAACAAAACTCAAGGAGTACCTTGAAAGCATTGTAAAATTTTCCACATAGGCTATTATTGATTTTCTCTCCTTTTTCTTAATAATAATGAATTCTATCTCAATCTTGGTGAAAATTGTTCAAGGTAAATACATGTTAAGAAATATTTTCTTAAATTATTCCCACTACATTGTCTTAAATTCATCCATTAAGTTCTTATTCCTGACCAATGTTCACTATTTATAAAATTCTCCTTTTAAATGGTAGATATACATAAAAACATTCTATTTTAATGAAAAATGAAGTATGGAAAAGATGCTTTCTATGGAGTTGACCCATTGATCCACAATAAGAAGATAAAAAGATCTACCAAATATTTGTGGTCATTGGTGTATGAAGGAATCGATGAATAATTGCTCATTCTTGGATGGATTAAGTTATTGTTCGTAACCTGGTCTAAATGGGTAAGTACCAACATGAGATTTTTGAACTCCACCTCCCATTTCATTATGAATTTTATTTAATAAATTGTTTCATTATACATCACATGGGTCATTCTATTAGTTTCTATAGGTTCCCACCATTTTCTATAATAGACAAGTTTATAACAATACACAAGTCAATTAATCATAGATAAATAACTTATTCACATGTGTAATTATAAATTCTTTAAATATGAGATCCCTAAGTTTATCATTTTTAGCATAGTTCCCAAATAAACTAAACCTTTCGCTATTACTAATTATAGTGACCTATCTCTTTAATACATGATTACCAAATCATGTTTAAGTTATAAAATATAGTAATAACATAATAATTAATTAATTGGAGGGTTATTTATTTATATTCCCATCTCCACATCATAAAATTCTTAAAATCGGGTATTCTACATAGAAGGAAAACATACGAAAATCATAACCATGAAAAAAATCATGAAAAAAAATATGTTTTGGAAATATGCCATAAATATTATTTCAATGAATAACCTTAGAGATTCCCAAAATAATAAGGAAAACCTATTATTTTACATTAAATATTGGTATAAAATATCATTGTTCATTGTGAGAAGTGAACACAACTCATGAGTAATCAATGAGATGTTTTTGAAAATAAAGTATTTTTTAAACAGTATAGGTGTCTTAAAAATCATATCAAAAAATTAGAATCATGTATATACCCATGAATGAAAAGGTTAATAAGAGTAAATGTACATTTTAGAGGTATTGCAGAATAATAAATTTTGAAATCTAATAGTGAGTGATGATTAACCCAAAAGGAAAGGGTTGGGTTTGAGATTCCCCTTACCTCATGCCATGTTTTGTTTTGTAACATTTACATGTCCTTTATAATAAACTTATGTTTAGTAAAAATGAACCCATGAGTATATTTTATTTTATATTATATTATTTATAAGTTATAATAATTGGAATTTACTTATTTATATTTAATTTATAGATGGAATGTATCAAAGTCATGTTTAACTGGATGTCTTAGTTTACATTTCAGTACCTTGGTTTTGAACTATTTTTATTTACTAATTAATAAAATTAAGAACAAAAGATTAAAATTATATAAATTTAAATGGTTATATATCATATATTAGATAATTAATAAAAAACATGGTAGTGATAATTAAATAATTGGTGACTTCCTCATAGTTAGGTTACACTAAACATTAACGAGATGTGTTGAAGTGTGGGGGGAGATGTATTATGTATATTTTATGAATAGAAATTTTCAATTACCATAATATAACTAATATATTATTGATATAACATAAATAATATTTTAATACTTAGGATAGAGTGTTGTGGGATAATTAAAAAATAGAAATTGAAAATATTGTTAAAATAAAAAGAGATTACCTTGTTTATGAAGTCACCCCACTGTTAAAACCATAACATATTGAATTATTTCTGTTGTGTGACTCTAAAAAATTAATAATGGTAGTGAGAGGCTTAAGGGAGGGTGATTGGATATATATTTTTTTATTTTTTAACTTTAAGGGAAGTGGTGTTCTAAGGGAAGATATATAGGGTATTAATACTTAATAAGAGTAGTATTTTTATGCACATGAGACTCATCCTAGTTGTTGAGGACTCCTTAAGTGCATCTAGGCGACCCAGGATCAAATCCAGGTGGAGGCTAAGTATTGTAGCAGGTACTGCGCAGTACTATAATAGGTGTTGTAACAGGCATTGTATGGCACTATAGCAGCCATGAATATTCCCTTGTTTGGGCCTTCGGGCCACTGATTTGGTCTCTGAGTCCTTTAAGGCCTTTAGGACACCTAGGCCTTTGGGTAGGTAAGTCCTTAGGGCCACCTCAAGGCCTTCGGGTCACCTTAAGTTCATATGCAAACTAGAAAACCTACAAGAAACAAGATTTAGAAGGATGATGAGCAAGGATCTTTCACCACAGTAGAAGCTAAACAGATTGCAAGAATTAGAGGGTATGACACCTGCCATCGGGAAAAGCCTGTTCATGCATGAGAAATCCTAGCCGAACAACCATGAGAAGGTGGAGAGAAGATTTCACGATGAAGATTCTAGGGAGGAGAAGTTCCAAGTAGTCAGTCTGGGTTGTATGTAATGTTTGAAGCCTATGGGAAATGAATTGCTCTAAGGCCTATGATCCATGTAATACTTATGCCTACGGGCCTTATAAGGGTTCCACCTCACCCCTTGAAAGGTGGATTATCAAAAATCAATAAAAAATGAAGGCCTTCGGGCCATTGGAGAGTAGAATTTTTATGTTAAAATATTGATTAAATTATTATTTCCCAAGTTAAACTTATAATAGTGATATTTTTTACATTGCGAATCATATTTGTATGATATAAAATGTTTTTAGGATTTTTAAACAATTATACCATAGAAATTATTAGTTTATTTAAAAATAAGAAGAAGAAAATGAAAAATTGGTTTTAATTAAATATATTATATTTTTAGACTTTGGAAATTAATTTTTTATGTTAGGAAATTAAGTTTATTGTGTTAAATGAGTAATTTATAATATTATTTATTTTTTATTAAAAACATTGTATAATCTATTAGGTCATTATTACATCATGAATGATGTAATTAAAATATACCACCTATGTAAAAACTGTATTTTTTCTATTCACCTAAGAATTAGTGTTTTTTAGAAAATTACCAAAAATTAACCATTAGATAATTTAAAAATTATGTTTCCAAAAATGAAATTAATTTTATAAAAAAAATTATAAACTAGGTCATTTTAATTATTAATATAAAATTTATGGTTTTTATAAAATATGTTAAAAAGGTTTTTTAAAATATTCTTATATTTTCTTTGAGGTTCTATTTTGAATACTTATTTTTTAGAATTATAAAATTTTTATTTTCTTAATTTATCATTAGTAAATATTATTTAAATTTCATTGTACTACTTTACTGGTCAAGTTTTAATTCTACCATTTATATTACCATTTTAATTATTAGGTTACAATTCTTAAGAGTCATATTACTATTCTAATTGTGATATTACTATTCCAATAGTCATATTGGTTTTATAATTTCTATAAATACATATATTTCCATTATTAAACATTAACTTAAACTCATCTCAGGGTTCTATATTCTTAATTTTAAAAATATTGATTTCATATCTGATGTTATGTTTCTTTCTTACAATATTATTTGTGAGTGTGATAATTCTTTGAGATCAAAATGATCCAAATTTTCCCACTGTATATATTTTATTCTTTTTTTATTGTCCCATTGTAATATTTTCAATTTTATTAGGTATATTTATTTTCAAATTTTAATGTTCTCAGTTATTGAAATAATGTTACGTTGGTTTTTGTTATGCACCACATGTGTTTTATACTACACTATATTTCTAAATATAACATGTATTTTTATTCATAAGGTAAATTTATTTTATATATAAGTTTGGGCCATTACAATATTTTTTCATATCTTTACTTAATTTTGATTGAGTTTGATGTGTTAGTATAAATCTTTTTGTCATCATTCTCTAGAATTTTTTGAAATTTACATGTTTTTTAATATTTCAGTTTATATCATATATTTTCCTTAAATAAATTATTTTCACTCAAAAGGAATAGATTCAATTATCCCGAATTTCTCTATAAACACTTATTTTCTTTTTTATTCTTGATATTTATTTATCTAACCATTTTTTTTATTTTCATGATCTATCTTTTTTATGCATACTAAAATGTTTTAAATTTTATTTATTAATTTAATATTGATTTTTTATAAATCCATTTTTAACATTATATTTTCAATTCACAACCCTCTTGAAGGATAATTATTTTATGGATGTTATAAAAAATCACCATGGATAATTTTTTTTTTGTTTATTAAAAATAAAACTGAAGGGACTTCCAAAGTATCTTAGAAATTCATGATGGTCATATAACATAAAAGATGATATAGTTTTAGAAGAAGCTATAAGTAGTTGTAGCAATTCTTTCTGCATAATAGAAATTACACAACATCATCATAGGGAACACCATGACTAGGCTACATCAGACTAAGACGATTTAGAGATTGGTATCGTGAATATTTGTTCAAGATATAAAGTAGAATCCATGAATGTTAGAATCTTGTACTTTTTAATTAAATTATATATTTATGATTTGGAATCTAGTGTCACTCTAAGAGAGAAGTTTCATGAACAAATCATGGTATAAACAAAAGGATCACACCCTGAATGGTTGGATCTATATAGTAAGTAATGGTACTAAATGGAGTATAAATAAGGGTATTTGTAAAGAATGCATAAAGGTATTAGGATAGATTACATAAGGATACTCTAGAAATCATGTATATAGGTTCCTCGATGGAAACCCTAATAAAAAAGTGTAATGTATTTTCTATTATGATTTGACATAATAGTCATGTTGTGGGGAAAATGGTCATACCATGAAGTGGTTTTTAAAAATTTCAATGATTTAGACTATTTAGAGATGTCCATTTCATAATGAAAATGGTTACACCATGGTGTTCTAGTTAAAGGAGTATCCTTTCTTTTTCATCTTGATGTGTTTTGTGGGGTGAAAACTATTAAATTTGATGGTTTTTGGTTACACGTTGTAAAGAATAGTATAAAATTGTGGAGATTCCAATGAAGGTGGTATTATAGGTTCATAGTTTCATAGTAGAATGAGGATTTTGTCTTGATGTTTCTATAAAAATCATGAATAAGTCAAAAAAATATATCTCCATATTAAATTATCATTATTTTCAGATATAAAATCATGGATTTTAATGGGAAAATTTAGTTCATATTTAAAGAAAATTATTGTAAGAATTTTACCTTTTTAATAAAAAATAATTAAATAGAAATTAGTGTATAAATAAATATATTTTCTCATTATTAGATAAATATATTTTTCTTTAAAATAATAAGGTGGATCATTGATCAAAAAAATAGGGATAAAATTTTCAAATCTATGTTGTAAAGTTAGAGAAGAAACTTTGTGATATCAAGAGACTATCTCTCTAGAGGTTTGTGGAGTTCATTACATAGATAATGTTGGCACTTACTGATACATCATAATGGTGTTTTGTCAATCTGAGATTATGGAAATTGATATGGTTTCAATTTTAGGAGCAATGACCTTTTTGAGTGATTGAGACTAGTGATTTCTATATTTTGTAAAGGTTGTAAACTTGAAGGGATAGTGTGGATAATCTGAATTTTAAGAACAAAAATTATCTTAATGATTCCATTATGTCAACACATTACCATCTTATGCTCCATGTATTATCCTATTTTTTTAATCGTCTTAAATTTCCCTTGACCCTTTTTGTTTTATTTGTATCTCCATATCTATTATGAGGGAGAGAGGTGTTCATACTAATTATAGAAAGAAATTATTGATGAGGTTCATTTGAAGAGATAAATATACCATAATTTACCTCCACTTTCAATGCATTTAACTTACTCGATACCAACTAGTTGTTTTAGATCTGAAGTTTCTTGATTAATTATTCTATCTTTTAAGTAATGGAAGATATTTTTAACTATAATGTAATTTTTACCTTCAATGGAAAACATTTCCAATTATGAATGAATCAGATGCAACACTATTTTAGATATTTATAATTTCTACACAACTTATTTACATGGGAACTTATTTATTATGGATATATAGTTATTCTCATAGATAGATCAAGGAGTGATTGATGCCAACAATAAATAAGAAAATTCATTAAGAGGGGATTTTTCCAACAGAATCTATAGGAAGATGATGTCTTGTAAATTTTCACATGACATGTTGGAGATAATTATCAATATATATGAAGTGATTATAGGGTATGTGAACCCAAATTATAGGTCCTATATAATATTTATGGGGATTTGAGGATTCAATTAAATGAGTCAATTGATATTGATTTGGTGAACATTATTATGGAGTAAATTTATAGTATTAGAAGAGTGATGGATAATTTTGAAATTGTATAGAAAATTATTATATTATTACCAATATATTTCAATGATAAGGTATCGATTTTAAAATATTAAGTACCAAAGATAATTATTTTTGCGAGTCTTTGCATGACTCTCATTGCATACGAGATGAAGAATAAGGACAATGAGTCCTCAAAAAAGGAAAATTATCAAGAAGTATATTTCAAGAAAATAATGAAAATGAAATTAGAGGATGATTCCAAATATAGATAAATTGAATAGGTGAATAAATTTAATTTATAAATTCTCAAAAAAGAGAAAAGAAAAATTATAATGCAATCTTCCACTTTTTTTATTTCAATGTAGAAAATATGGGCATCCCCTGAAAGGTGTTAAAAAATCTAAGATGATGAAGATAAAGAACTCATAAAGAAATTTAAGATATTAAATTGTAAGAGTAATTTATAGTATAAATGATTCTAAGATAAGAGTTTTATTTCATAAGAAGATATTATCTCAAAATAAATAGAAGTTAATGAAATTGAGGACTGTGGGGGCCTCAATGGGGAGTTCCTTATGGTTATAATAGAAAACCTATAGTTGTATGATATTTTTGATGAGAGAACTGAAGTTGAGGTTAACATTAGTATAAAGGTTTAAATAAAAAAATATATTAAATAAATTGACATTTTAGGTCCAAAAATAATAATTCAAATGGAGTGGTATTTGATTTGAAACTTTATATGCAATGGTAAGAAGAGTAAAAATCTGAGTTGAAGGCTAAAATTGGATGAATCATATATTAAAATCCTAAAAACTTCAAGAAGAAAATTTATATCAATATAAAAATCATAGAGTAGTCCTATATTATTAATAGTTTTACCGATTTTGAGATGTATTTTGTTAAAAGGATTGAGGATATTGAAGGTGAAGTCATGAACATGGGATTAAAACTTGAAAATCAAGAGATAATTATAACTCTTGATTTGACATTAGGAAGTTGGAGTGTTTGATTTTCTAAGATAATAAGGATTAACATAGTGAATCAATGAAAAATATAAACAAGATATCACAATGGTAGTATTTCTAAAGGGGGAAATTTTTAAGGGGGTTGATCACAATAAAAAATTAGCAGTGTCTAATGTGAAACCAAAATCACTGAAACCTTAGAAGAAGTCTGATTTGTAATACTTAAAAAAGAACTAAAATGTTACTCATGGAGAAACAAAGATACAAAATACTAAACTAAAAACATAATGTTATTGTTATGGAAATATTGAGAATATATATTATATGTGTTCCATAGAAAAAAGGAATTTCAAGGCATAAAATAATTGAAAACATATGAGAAAAATTCATATACTTGATATGTTTTTAATGGATAACATTTTTGAGGGGTATAAAGAGATGATCAAAAAGAGATATAGAAAATAATAATTCATTATATATAATCATCATCATGTAGGATAAAAATTCATAATAAATTTGTTTCCCTATAAGATGAGGATTCTCCAATAGATCAAGAGGTGGAATAATTTCACTCAAAATAAAAGGAAGTTGATCAATGAACATGGATCAAGAAAGAAAAAGATAAGAAGATAAATATTATGAAAATTTCATTGAAAGAAATAGATCAGGTGGGAGTATATATCCTTAATAGTTTATGTACTTCCTATATAATGGGAAAACAATCATGTCATAGGCATCAAGTACAATAAAGAAGGTTTTTTTCAATTTTTTAATGATGATGGTTTGAATATCATTATCTTAAGAATAATAAAATTATGATTCAATGACTTGAGGAATAAATATTTCATGATTGTTAAAGACTTTGGTCACACTTTTATATGTTTAAAAAAATACGTGACTCATGGAATGCAGTTAATTTCAAAAAAGAGTATTGAATTATGAAAGTAAGAGATGGTACAATTATTATGCAAGAAAATTAGACAAAGGGAAATATAAACTGAACTATTAAAAAAGAATACATGTGTTTTATAACCAAGGAAAAAAGAAAATAATTTGTGACAAAAAAGGACTAGCCAATTGAGCCAAAATTCCTTGGAAGATTTGGTAAATAATGAAGGAGCACATGAAATTCTTAAACTCTCACATGACCTCACTAGAACATCCACTATTTTAAAAAAATGAAAATCATTTCGGAGAAATAAAAACTGAAGGACAATAAATTGATGAAATTCCTTAAATTTTTTAAGGTTGATGTGTGTGGTCCAATATCACCCAAATCCATGGATAGAAAATGTGTTATGTTATATTCATAGATGAATACAAAATGATGGTATAGATAATACTAATCTCTTAGAAATATGATGTGTTCAAGTGTATTAATTTCTATTTAATGTTGGTAGAAAATATTTTTCATCCAAAAATTAAAAAATTATAGAATAATAATGGCATGAAATTCAATAATAATCGACTGTAAGATTATCTCAAGAAGCATGGGATAAGTAAATGAGTATCTATGGTGATGAATCCACAATAATATAATGTTATTGATTATAGGGACTATATCATTATCAACATAACCTAAATGATTATCATTTAAAATTATATGTCAAATATGTTTAAGAGTAAGTAGTTCTTATATAAATCTATATCTCTATTTGGGTTTTTAATGTTTTTATAAATATAATACACCCTATGTGGTTTGGTACAGGGAGAATCCAATGATGAAATGCTTTTAAATTTTCAAAATAAGTACTTTATTCCCAATAAGGTAAAGAACTATAAGTTTTAATCTTTTATGGATGATGGTATTTTATTAGATAAAAATTAAAAAAATGATTTCATATTCTAAAAAATTAATGGAAAAAATATTAGAAATCAAGTCATCACTATTATGAAAAATGAGAATAATTATCAATCTGGTGAGAAGTTTTTATAAATAAATAGTGATGAAATTTAAGAGGGAAGTGAAACTAAAGTTATAATCCTAGGGTGAGGACATGGGGATGAATTAGATTTAGAATAAGACTCTAATGAGTTGGAAATTAAAGTTGCTTCAATAGCTACAAATAAAGAAATAAATTTAGCTACAATCAATGAAGAAAATATAATTTTTTATTGGACATATATGGTGAAAATATGGAGGATGAGTACTCTATAAAATAATTATCTCTTATCTTGATTAGATCTTAAGTGGATTAAAAAGGCTACTAAATATGATAGTTGGGTCCAAGAGATTCATGAAGAGCATGAACAAATTGAGAAGAATCAAACATCATAAATAATTCTAAGTCCAAAAGACAAAAATATAATTGGAACCAGGTGCGTATTCTATAACAAACTCAATGAATATGGAAAGGTGACTCAGAAAAAATCATGAATATTGTTCGAGAAATATTCCCAAATAAAATGGAATGATGTCGATGAATCCTTTCCCCCCATACCCCAGTTGGAATTAATTCAGATCATTTTTGAAAATTTTAGTGAAACAAAAGGTCAAGGTGTACTAAATTAACATAAAATAAACATTAATTGATATATTCCCAATGAAATAGGTTTATATAAATCAAATTTATGGTTTTATTATAAATGAATATGAGATAAAGGTATTTTGGTTGAATAGGGCCTTGTATAGGATAAATTAATCACTAAGAGAATAATATTAAATGCTTGATCAATAGTTGAGAAATCATGGATTCCAATGATGTGGATTTGATCCAAATATCTATATTAAAAAGTTAATAATCAAAGTATTTTGTTGCTAAGTCATGTGGATGGAAATTTTTTTAGTGTATCAAATAAAGAACAATGAATTTTGTCTAAAAAATATGTGCGGTGAAAGTTCAAGATATCCCAAATTACTGAGTTAACATTCCCCTTAGTTTATAGGTGACTCAAGGAAGGCATGAGATACTTATTTAGAAAACAAAATATGACAAATAGATACTTAATATATTTATAATGGAGGATTACTGGGTTTTGAAAACACCATTTGATACATGGATAAAGTTATCAAGAGATAATAATGTAAAAAGGTCGATGTAATGGAATATAGATAAATCATTGAATTTAAATTACACTTAATAGTAACATGATCTGAAATTTTGGTTTCCACTTGTCAGGTTGTACAATACCAAAGCTATCCAAAGTAAATACACTTTCTGGTAATGAAGAAAGTTATTTTTCATATAAAAATAATGATTTATTTTGGATTATTTTATCATGAAACATCAAAATAAGAATTATTGTGATACATATATTCATATTAGTATGTTTAAATAGATGATCACAAGTCAAAATCAATTGGCACATTCTATCTTATATGATTTTATATTTCTAGGTTGAGAAAGTGTCAAGACAACATTTCATGAAACACTGTGGAAGATGAGTATATTATGGATACTAAAGAATGTAATAAATTACTATGGATAAATAAATAACTTAGATATTATGAGTTTTATGTGAATTCTCATATTGTAACAAAGTGTGATAACTAGAGTACTATAAATCTTTGAAAATATTTGATCCATCACTCATGGACTATTCTATAACACCTTATAACATAAAAAACCCATAATGACATGATTTATAATAAGGCTTTCACTTTCTTACATTTTCAAGATCTTTTTATTTTATAGTTTTATATAATTAGGTAATACATTACATAAAATTTTTGACACTTATACATAATATACATTTTTTCCACAAAAAAAATCTTTATAAAGACACACTTGCTTTATTTAGGAAAATTCCCTTATCAAGAACTCCGAATTTATTAGATTTTCTACATATTCTTAAGTCCTATGAAAAATCATTTCAAATTTTTTGTTGAGAAAACAAATATCATTAAGGGACATAAATTAAAATAAACTTGTTAGTCCATTTGTAAACCTAAATAATTACTAATAATTTTTCCTTTTTTCTCAATGGATATTTGGCCTAAAATATCCATTTAAATTTTCATGAAAGAAATTAAATTTCTTAATATATTTTATAAAAAAATATATGAGATCATAACAGAAAAATTATAATAAAAATGGTTTCATTGAAAACATGAAAACCCATGAATACCATTATATGAAAACAATCATTTCACCTTTTAAAAAAAGGTCATAAACATTCCTTAAAAAATAAACTCATTTTCATGCTTTCTGAAATCAAAAATATTTCATTTATAAACCATTTTATGAAAGCCGTGAAGGTGACTTGGGAAATTATCCTTAAATTTAACCTTACAATAACCCTTAAAATGGAATCACATAACCTAATAATTCCCAAATCACTTAATTGTAACCTATAACTGATAAACTCTATGACTTCACATAATGAATTGGAGATATATATCATGTTCTCCCATCATCAAAGCTATATCAAGCTCACTCATAACTCATATAAAATTTCCAAGAACCGTAACATGAATAAAAAGATATATCTTTCACTTTAATCATAAAACACATTTTAATTATAATTCAATCCCATAATCAATAACATTTTTAGTTATCTAATAAAGATGAGTAAAAGTTTTGTTTTCCTTATAAAAAAATTTAAATTTAAAAAAAATTCATCATACTGAGAGAAAGATTTTTAAAACAAAAATAATAATAATAACATGTAAAGGAAACTTGATAACTAAAAACTAATATGATGAAAGTAAAGGGAGTTCAAGTGGTATATGTTAAAATTCATTCATATTTCACTTTTGTAAAAAATTTCAAAATGATATATATGATAAATGATTGCATGGTTTATTTTTAAAACATTGAAAATAAAGTAAAAAGTATTTAAAAATGAATTTTAATAATTTTTCATGTGTAAATAAGACAATTCTTGTAAAATTTTGAATAACATCAATATATAAGAATAATATTTTAGATAAATACTTTAAAACTAGGTTCTAATGAAAAATGTATGTTTGAAATAGTATATGTTTTATTTCAAGAGGAGTTGAATTGTATTTTATAAAATAAAACTTATATTTTTTTCCAGTCTCTTTAATAAAGTTATTGGATGAAGTTTTGTATTTATTAACATTATAACTAGAGTTTAGAAATTTTTATAACATATAGTATAAATTGTTTCTATCTAAATGCATAGTGTAATAAAATACTTATAAAAACAAGTAATAAAAAAACATATAAAAATATACAATAAAAACATATAGAAACTTTTTTAATAAAATATCAACACTTTATCCTTAAGTGTTAAGGAAATATTAACCATACTCAAGGTCACTACAGTATTAAACTTACTACAAGTGTTTTACTTCCTAACCAAAAACATTCTCAATCACAAAATTCTGACAAAACCTCTATTTGCCAAGCCTTAATAAGCCTAGATCAGATGATCAATATATCCTTTGTCTTCCTTAAAAAATTGAATCCCTTGATCAAACTAGATTATAAACATTGATTAAAAAATTCATAATTTCTTAAGGCACTTAAAAAATCCATTACTACATTTTCAGTAAGAAAAAGACTATCTAAAAGTTATTATTAAATCACTCTCAACTAACAAGTTGTTACTAAAACTTTTAAAAACCTTTATATTGTTGAAGTTGTAAAATATTTAAATATTTTACTTTCAAAATATTATTCTCCTTGGTCTTTAAGATTTATTTATAGAAGTTATTCCAATGGTCTTATTAATCATTTCTTGGGATTATTTACAATGGTATCAAATGAACTCTTTCCCCGCATGAAATGTTCATCACAACATCTCCATATGATATTCATCTTGATATAGAACCATTAAAATTATTATAGGTTACATCTAGTATAATGAATATTATTTGTTTTGTAGAATGTATTGACATTTTCATCCAATGGTATTTATAAACTTTCATTCTAAAATAATGACTTCCTCTATCCGTTTAAGTCTATCAAGTAGTATTGATTAAACATCATTCGATGAAATTTTTTATACTATGTATGATATAATTTATAAACGTACATATAGTGAGCATTTCATTTTTATATCTTTATTACAAATTAAAAACGCATCTGGTAATGATGCTTCACTTGATATCCTCCATCTGGAAAACTTTAAGAAAGCTTTGTCCATTGGAAATGATATTCTTAGTCTAGTAAAAAATCTAAATTTACAAAAAAAAACATATTAATAATATGATAAGTATAATAGTTATAAAATTATAAAATTTTAAAGAAGTGTATTCTGAATTTTAAAAGTAATATTATTAAGTGAAAAAAGTGTTCTTTCAAATCAATAACCTCTCCCTTTTTTACAAAGCACGAAACAAAACTTTTAAAGAGAAAAACTAAATCTAAAAACATTAAATAAAATTACCACTATCTTACATAATGTACCCTTGTATTCCTTTCTTCCCCTTTATGAAAAAGTTTAAGAACCTTTCTACCAAAACATTCTCTAAAAAATATAGACTCTTTCTACCCCTTTTTGATTTTGAAAAATTCTTGTAGAACATATAAAATGTTACATAAAATGTTATGGAAAAAATTATACATGAAACAATTGATATGAATGTAAGAATTAATATAATAAATTAATTCATAAAAAAATGTATGAATAACATTCAAATAAATACATTGGATATAAATCCACACAAAAATATGTGGAAAATATCCATCTAAAAAATACCCATAATAATTTTTTGAGTATGGTTATTACAAACCTTAAAGAGTGTGAAAAAATTATCAATTTTCCTGTATACTTCTTGATGATTAACTTCATATTATTAATATCATCCTGATAATTTTAATGCTCAATAACTATTGTATTAATCTTTACAACTTCTTCTAAAACTCCAGTCTTGATATTATTCTGGTTCATTTCTAAGTCTATAATTATTTTCTTTAACTTTACAACTTATTCTTCAAAAACTTATATCTTCTTCCATTTATTGTATATCTAACCATCATATTTTACTATGAGATATATAATAATATCAATAACCCTTTAAATTCACAAACATCTAATTTGATGTAACTTTTAAAATTTTAAGTAAATATTTTTTCTTTTTTTATTGCATCAACTTATTCATCAAAATACATTATATCACCTTATCTATGCTTAACCCACATGATAAAACTTTTGATCCTTATTAATTATAATTTTAATTTTCCTTTGATTTCTTTAAATATGGATCCATTTTGGATGAATATTTCAAAAAGTTTATTCTAGGAACTTTAGTTTTCTAATATAACTACTTTTCCAGGAATATACTTGCATCTTGATTGAATGTCTAGAATACATGTATAATTTCATCAAGATTTTTTATCACTTCATTAAAATAGTTCATTTTTATATCCATTCTCTTTATACTTGTACTTGGGGTAGAATTAGTGGAAGAAAAAGAAACACATGACACCTAGGATGTAGCAGGTCTTGAGGGTCAGGATTCTACAATTTTAGCATGACGAGTTTGAGAAACTTCCATAGCATCAAATTCTTCACTGAAAAAAGATTTTTTTGATTCTTTTATTTGATATTGTTGATATTATTACTTTGATTATTCTTATTTTTCCAAAACACAATGTGTAGGACCCCATAACACCCTGAGAGGGGAGGGGGAAATCAAAGTGTCAACTTTTTCTTTTTAAAGTTGTGGATCTTGTTCCTATGTTGGTAGGAACTTGTTAAATTTGTCAGTCAAATGAAAGCTGGGAGATGAAACATCACTTTTACTTGGTTCACCGCAAAGGGTTACATCCAAGGTGCATCCACCAACAGTGTGTTGGTCGTACCTAAATCCACTCATCTTCACCAGTTGTGGAGTACAAGAGTTTGGTCACATTCACTCTGTGTCAGGCACATTGCCCTTAAAAAATATTAGGTATGGCTCACTGATTCCCTCAAAACACTTTCAAAAACTCCCCCTTTCCCACTTTTATGAGAGAAGTATAACTCAGTTTATCCACTTGAATTCTCTTTAATAGATTAGCATTGAAGCATTTGTCTCTGTCCAACACAAGACATTTCTTACATCAAAGACCTGAGTATATGATCACTGAAATCCCTGACCACTCAACAGTGATACTCAAAACAACCCTTCAAAAAACCCTTTTGCAAATCTCTACCCTTCGTAGAGAACACCACCACACAGAGAACACTACTTCGCAGAGCACACTACTTCATAGAGCTCAACCCTTCATAGAGATCTAGCCTTTGCAGAGCCAACACCTTTACAAAGCACAATTGCCTTTGTAGAAGCCACTTTCATCGTGAAGCACACCGCCTTCATGGAACAACTTACTTCATGAAGCTCACAGAGCCAACACGGAACATCCCATATTCGCGAAGCACTTAACACTTGGAAGAATTGACTTCGGTCAAGACAAAAATAGCCTTTTTTTAAAGCTCAAGCTCTCTTTGAAACCTTGATTCATAGACCACCCCTTACTTTATGAAATCATAGCAATTCTGAATTTTCCTTTTTTAAGTCTATCCTGAATTAAGAGGGGTGACCTCTTATTTATAGGTGTGGTTGAACATGGAGCTCCACTTCCTTTGGTGCAATTTCTAGATCGGTTAAAATATTATTTATGGTGCATCCTTCCTTCGCAAACCACCATTGTAATTTGTCATTGTCCCAATGATCTCCATCAAATGCTTTACGGCACCACTACAATGTTCCCACAAAATTCTCTTCACCTCTTCCATTTTCGAATCTTGTTGTAATCACAGAGCTCATTGTCAACATTATTCATATCTTCGTGAAACACATTTCACGAATCCCATCTCTGCAAAACTCGTGATTTTTCCATATTATCATGATACCTTCAGCACAAACCACTTTTCTCCATGATTTCCATTCCCAAAATTTTGGACACCAAAAATTTGGCAGACACTAGTAAATGATGCCACCTTCAATAATGCATTCATTTTGAACTGTATGATATATTTCCTTGAAATATTCCTAATCATCCATGAGAGGATTGACAAAAAACACAAAACCATGCTTCAATTAAAGACATTAATAGCCTTGGTTCCAACACAATAATTAATATATTTTTGATACTGTTAAGAAACATAAGTTGAGGTATTAGTATACATCTCTTAAATATCTTAATCTTTCTTTAATATTTAGTAATTTCATCCTTTTTCCTTAACTGAAACTTCCTTAGTTTTTCAACTACCTTTTAAAATTCATCTTGAACATTTTCAGAATGAATTTTCTCAATAACAACTTATTTACATTTTTCATTTTGAATGGATAGAGGTTGTATTAAAACATGATATTATTTTTCTTCTGGTTGAATGAACAAAGGTTCTTCTTGTTTAATAGACATAGGAGGTCCAGAATGAGGAAAATTTTCCTTAGTCAAAACTTCATCTTTTTAATGAAATTTATAAATTCATATTAGGAAATATATATCAATATTTTATTTTCATTATTTTTTATCTAGCCACATTTTCTTCTCCTTATATATGATTTTTTGAAAAGATTAGTCATTTATAGCCAAATATTTGGATTCATCCAAATCAAAAGATGGGATATCTTCTATTTTTTCAAATAAACTCTAAAATGGATTTATAAAAAAAAATTATCCTTATTCATTTACATTGGATAATATTATTAACTAGATTTCATATTTTAGAAAACATTTTTCTTATTTTTTTCATCATCACCAATGGATGTTGCTTTGTGAATTTTGTTAACAAACATTTTAAGGAAGGAAATAAAATCTAGATTCCTTTTGTTTATAGTCTCTTTTCCAAAATAATATGTTTTTCCATAATAGGAATTTTACCATTATTAATATTTTGTATTTCCATGAAGTTTACCAACACATTATTAATAAACCTTAGATAAAGTATAATTTTCAAGTTTAGTGATCTAACCTTATACAGGTGAGAAAAAGAATTACTAAATTGGAATATATGTTGTCACAGATTAAATCCAGAATGTATATAGCTTATACTTTCATAGTGTCTATATCCCTATTTCTTAAAATATGAGAGTTATATATATATATTAAGCTATAATTATTTCATATGGAGAAATATGTGACACTTTCTTTACTTTTTTATATGAAGATCAATACGATTTCTATACAGGATTTCTTGAAGCTTTAAATATATTTTGAAAACTTATGAGTGATACGGTTGATTTCTCCTTCTAATGTAATTTATACCAATTAAACTAGTTTTTTGATGTTTATATTGTATTATTTCTCAAAAATACTATTTAAAACATTATTCACTCCATCAACCTCACTAAATAAATTAGATGTATAAAACTCTTCAAAAATCATAGGATGGTACAGATTAAAATATTCCTTAAAAACACATAAAGACTCATATCCTTGTAAAAGATTACATATTTCAACAAAGAATCAATAATTTCATACCATTTTCTATCTATAAATATTTCCTTCAAGGATTCATTATTGGAAAAGTCACTTGATGATTCCTTGACCCGGTCAGACAAACTTGGAATCAAATAGATGATATAAATAAAAATGGGTGATATAAAGTATGGATTGTGAACACTCTCCTTGAGAAATAAGTGGGGAAGTAGAAGTGGTAACCCACTACTCCATTATATATACATGAAGAGAAATTAAATTCAACTTCATCAAATCCAACAGCTTATATTTGATCCCTTATAAAGATTAATGAATAATATCATTTCTTGAAAGATGAAAAATATCATATCCCTTAATGTTATATAACATTTGGTATAAATTTATTGGGTAAACATTTGATCCAATGAAACTTATAAGTTTATAAAAAAAATTCGAGAAATTTATTTTCCTTAAATATTATAAAAATTATATCAGTAATTATAAAAAATATAGAATAATATATAGTAGAAGATTGAGAATATACCTATTAGAGAAAAATATTATAAACTTGATTATCAAATTTTTTCCGATAATATGAACTTCTTTATTTCTTAATAAAATAAATAAAGATTCTATATGATGATCATTCAGATGTATATCAGTCCAATTAAACCTAAGAACTTATTGGAAATTTATTATCTAGAAATTTTTTAACAAAAACATTTTTTGGAATATTTTTAACAAAAGTTTGTTTGGAGATTTTATAAAAAAAACATGTCTGGGAATTTTATAACTTAAGAAATGGTTTTAAAAACATGGAAAAATGTTCTTACCCTATTTAGAGGAATTTATTTCTATAAGGTTTTTGGTAAAAAAAATATTAGATAAATGATCATTTAATTTTTACCATTCCAACATTTTTTCTAATATATTCAAATCTACTGTAATTGAGAGGTTTTGTAAAAATATCATAAAGTTGTTTGTATATTTTGATGAATTATAAAATGATATATCCTTTTTGTGTGTGATCATAAAGGTAATGATGTCTTATATCTATTTTCTTAGATTTTTATTAGTGTGATGAGTTTTTAATTAAAACTATGAAACTTGTGTTACACAAAAAATATGAGTGTTTCTAAAACTCATTCCAGAGTTAGTGAGTATGTGTTACATCCACAACACTTTGGAATAGAAACTTCTAACTTCAAAATATTCAACTTCAATATTGGAAAGATATATTGATTTTTTTTCTTGCATGACCAAGAAACTAAATACTCTCCTAAGATATTAAAATTTCTATATATACTTTTTTTGTCTTTTTTACATCCACTAAAGTTAGCATCTAAAAAAATAAAAAACATCTCTAGAGGAGTAAAATAATCCAATATCCATAGTTCTCTTATGGTAATTAATTTTTTTTAATAGATTTATGGTGGGACACTTTTGTATTATCTTCAAATATCACACATAGTCATATAGAAAAAATTAATTATTGTCAACTTGTTGTATAATATAGAAAACTAAAAATTATTTCTATAAAAAGGTATTGATCATCCAATTTCACAAATTTACCAAGATCTTTAGTTTTTTAGGTTTTGATAAGAGAAATAATACTTCTATTATTTTATAATTGAAATTTTTATGTTGGTCTTTTATATAAATTTGTTGAGTTATAAAATTTTCTTCTAGTCTTTGAGAAATTTGAAAACCAATGAAAAAAGTAAGTTCACCCATCATGTTCATTTCAAACTCAGACATAATAACATCAATAAATGAATAAAAAATGTGATTTATGATTTGATCAAAATATAATGTCATCAACATAAATTTAAACAATGATGGTTTCATTAAAAACTTTTTTAATAAAAATTATTAGATCACTAGCTCCCTTAACAAAATTATTTTGTAAAAAAAATCCAGTAAGTCTATCATACTAGGCTTTTGGGGATTTTTTATGTCCAAAGAGTTTTTAGGTAAGTATAAAGAAATTTTATAGAGACTTTATGTTTTCAAAACTAGTTTGAATTTCTACATAAACATTATCCTAAAAATATCCATTAAAAACCCTTTACATCTATTTGATGAAGAGTAAAATTTAAGAATAAAACAAAAGATATAAGTATACAAATATATTCATGTATGGATACATGAGAAAAAGTTTCTTCATAATACATACCTTATTGATGATTATATCCTTTAGAAAAAATTCATTTCTTATTTCTTAAAATTATTCCATTTTCATTACATTTATTTCAGAATACCAATTTTACTCCAATTATAGGAAAATATTCATGACATTCTAGTTTAGATGAGTTGATTTTAATCTCTAATGATATTATCAATGGTATGATTCCATAAAATTTATAATTTATTGGATTTGTAAAATGATATTATTTAACAACAGATTGGGTTTCTTCTAGAGGTACAACTCTAGGAAATTTTTCTTCAGTTATTCTATCATGTGAATAATTTTCCAATATTGGTTGAAAAAAAAGTTTTAGAATAATCATTTTGAACATGTGGATTCAGGTATTTTGAAATCAAAATGGTTGATTTTATAACAACCCTGCTCTTTATTACACATTAATACTTGATTTATTATCTAAAGTTACACTGAATACAACCCAAAATATTGATAGGTCTAGTGTATTTGGAAATTAAGTACATTACATAAAAACTTATAACGTGGGACAAAAATCATTATTGAATACTTCCTTGAAATGATCATAATATTCCAATGAACTTAAAACTGCATGGGATAACCTAGGGACAAACATAATAAAAGGGTGAGAAATCATTACTATTAAGGTAATAATCAAGGAATAACATGAATAATATTATACATGTTAGAAAATATTCATATCAGTGGGGAATAAAAAGAGTTGGAATCATAAACATAAAAAATGAGACATGATATAACATGGTAATCATAAAGGCATCATGGAAAATGTGGAAAAAAAATTAAAATACTAAATCATAAACATAGTTCAAGGATAAACCACCAAGAATTCATGGTGGATAAAGTCCCATAAAGGAATAATGTACACCCCATTCCCAACATGACATATCATGATACTAAATATCACAAACTTTGTTGGAGTGTTATCAGGTGCACCCATCATAATCATTTCATTATCATGATAAAGTGTTCCACATAGATCATACGACATGGATTAATTCCTCATAATAATTTATTCCATGATCAAGTAATGTGGATTACATACATGTAAGTCCCTAGTAAATAAGTATATATGCATAAAGGTGAATACCCTTGATAGAAAATGTGTATGGTATTCACTAAAAAATTGGTTTGTTAGGGAAAATCCCGATGATATTTCGGTAGCATAACAACATCACATAGAGATTCATAAAAAGGGTTCATGAGAGAGAAATGGTTCTATAATCACAGATATAAAATGTTAAGTAATAGTCATATTTTTAAAAATATCCCAATATTCTAAATTGAAGATAGAAGTCATGAAGAAACTTTAATAAAGAAATGAATCCTAACTATTTTTCGGCATGGTAATGGGAGTTCATAGAGGATCATGGGAGTATTAATGAGATTTAAAGGGTAAATCTCATGATTTACACATCAAATTTACAGTAAGGGGGATGTGGAAGAATATATCCCAATATGGTCAAACTGAAATTAAGTAGCATAATATAAAAAAGGCTTGAACAAAGAGGGGAAATAAATATCTTGCGAAATTTTGGCATAATAACGACTTAGATAAAGGTAAAAATGAGAGAGGATAAATAAACTCTCATTAAAATAAAATAAATTGAATATTAAGGTAATTTTTATAAATAAATTACATTATAAACAATTTTAATTAATAAGAAAAATTCCAAAGAAGGTGCTTGAATTGAAAGGATGAGAGTAAAGGGAGAATCCATTACTTGAGTGTGACTCCAAAGTCTTGGGAGGGGATTCTTGAAAGCATTGGGACACCTTGGGAGGACTCTATGAAGTAGAGGTAATAATAATTATGTGATAAAAAGAGTTTTAATAAAGATAAATGGGATCTTGAGTGGCTTTATATAGGAAAAGAATGAGATTTCTTTATTATTTTGGTTTTGGATTCTACATAATAAAATAACAAAAAACACAAACCATCCCATGGTTTTTTCCAATGGTTTATTTCAAATGGGTGTGGTTTTTCTTATTTTAGAAGGAAATGGGCCAAAATTATTTAAATATTACCCTTAGTGATGTAGATATGAGTCACTCTTAAAGAAATTATTTTTAAATCTTAAAATATATTATAAATATTGGAGGATTCATAATGGCATTAAAAAATAAATTAAATAAAATTAAAATAACATTATTTTAAGTGGAAAACATATATTTGGTCGTGGATCCTATTTATATTACTTATCACATCACTTTTTGGTCATTTTGAAGTCATAAAATACAAAGTATATTTATATGGTATTTAATTTTTACCTAAAAATTTTTCTATCTTAGAAAATTATAAAAAATTCACCGTGGGATAATTTTTATGTCTTGATTCCAAAAATAATGTTAATTTTTTATAAATAATTATATAAATTTTTGAGTTTTTACTTTTAAAATAAAAACAGACATTTATTGAAAATGATGGGTTTTTTGACAATAACATTTTTGGGACCCTTATAAAAATTACATTTGAATTCATGGACAATTATATATGATAAAAAATATTTTATAATAATATATCCTTACAATATTATTTATTTCAAAAATCCATTAATTCATTAATTCATTAATTTAAATTAAATATTAACCAAAAATATAATTATTCTTTATTGTATCAAAATAAAAATCATTTACAAGGTAATAAAATTAGGATGAAAATATATTCATTATTATATAAAAAATAATGTACATATTTCTATTTTTAGGGTCTTGATACATATTCCCTTGATACACCAGCATACACCCTAAGAGTAAGGTATGTGGTGGTGGGACTTTCATGGGGCAGTTTGGAGAACATGGTTTGGGTTGTGATCTTGATGAGCTTGAAATTATCTCATGAATGGTTTCACTCATGCTTAAGCTATTGGATCTCATATTGGGATTGGTTATATGAAAATCCTAGAAATTCTATCTCCCTTATATTCTTCAATAAATAGGATTCATAGGGTATGATCCTACTGGTTGAGGTCATCACTTCCTTTTTCTATGACAATTGGATTTGTTAAAACCCTATATTTATACTGACCATTTTATCATTGTTTAGTGGATATATTATCAATTATAAAGATAATTAACAATCATTTAAAGAAAATATATAATAAATAAAAATATATGCATTTGTTTTCTATAATCATATTTCTTAATAATACATTAAATAAAAAGGGGAATTTTATTTATAACAGTTTGGGTCGTTACAATCATCCACCCTTTATAAATTTTCCCCTGAAATTTTCTTTACCCACAATAAAAAAAATGATAACTCTGCTTCATCACCTCCTCTGGTTCCGACATTGCTTCTTCAAACTTGTGGTTTCTCCATAATAGTTTAACTAGGGGCACTGTCTTATTTTTTAAAACTTTTTCTCTACAATATAATATCTTGATCGGCTGATCCTCATAAGAAATTTAATTCCCCAATGGTTACACCTTTGGATTGAGTATGTGTGAGGGATATGGTATGTATTTTCTCAAGAGGGATACATAGAATACAAAATTTACTTGAGATAGGTTCAGTGGGAGTACTAGTCGATAGGCCACCACTCTGATGTGATCAAGGATCTCTAAAGGGTCGATATACCATAGACTAAGATTTCCATTATTCCCAAATCACATCACTTTATTCTATGGATATACTTAGAGGAATACCACGTCTCTAACATTAAACTCTAGGTCTCGTTGATGATGTTCATTATAGATCTTCTTTCAACTCTAAGTAGCTTTGATGTGTTACTGAATGGTTTTAAACTTATACACCATTTCATCAACCATTTCAGGACCTAGTAGTTTTCATTCCCCAATTCCATCCTAACATGTAGGTGTTCTACACCTCTTCCCATAAAGGGATTCATAGGTATCCATTTGGATGATTGAGTGGAAACTGTTTTTGTAATAGAACTCGACCATAGGAAGATGTTGGTCTCATCCTCCTTTGAATTCGACTAAGCATACTCTCAACATGTTGTAGACTTTTCCAATACTTAGATGTGAATCTTAGATCTCGATCGGACATAATTGATAGTGGTACTATATGTATCCTCACCCCTTCTTTGATGTATATCTGTGAAAGTTGGTTTAGTGAGAAATCCTCTCGAATTGCAATGAAGTGTGTAGTCTTTGTAAGACTGTCCATAATAACCCAGATATCATTGTTTCCTTTTGATGTATTCACAAGTCTGGTGAAAAAGTCTATAGTGATGTTTTCACATTTACATGTTGGTATGGGTAATGGTTGCATCATCCCCTTAGAATTATTCCTTTTAGCCTTCACTTGCTGACATACCAGGCATATTGATGTATATTCAGTGATCTCCTTCTTCATGTTATCCCACCAATAGTGCTCTCGAAGATCTCGATACATTTTTGTGTCTCTTGGGTAAATGAAGAAAGTAAAATGATGTGAATCATCCAATACTTACTTCTTTAACTTAGAATTTTGTGGAACACATAGTCTTGGACCAAATTTCACAATTCCTTCTTAATTAACATTGAACTATGATGATTACCATTTTCTTATAGTTTCCACTTCCTTCTAAATTCTTGCATCATATTTTTTAGCATCCTTTAGCCATTCAAGAAGAGACAGTTGAGAAATAAATTTTGAAAGTAATGATAATGTTCCTTACTTTATGATTCCTATGTAATACTCTTAAATTCGAAAAATATTAGATCCTTCTCAATTTTCATCAATGATAAAATTACTGGATTCTTTTTACTTAGAGAATCTGCCACTTTATTTGATTTAACAGGATGGTAGTGAATTGACCGATCATAGTCCTTGAACATATCTAACCATCTTCATTGGTTCATATTAATCTCTTTTAGTGTGAATATATATTTGAGCCTCTTGTGATCAGTATATATCTCACACTCCTCCCCATAGAGATAACACCGCCATATTTTTAACTCAAATATCACAACTGCCAATTCCAAATCATGTTTATGATAGTTTTCCTCATGAATATTCAAATGTATTAATTTATAGGTAGTGGATTTTTCATTATACATTAACACATAACCCAATACCTTCTTCAAATCATCTATTAATACTATGAAAAGTTCTCTAATTGTGGTTAGTGTGAGCTTTGGGGAAATGATAAGCAACCTTTAAAACTTATTAAATCTTTCTTCGAATTAATCATTACAATAAAAATTGAATTCCTTTGGAGTTATCATGGTAATATGGTTTGAAAATCATGATTCATTTCTCAAAAAAATGGAAATAATACCCAGATAACCTAAGGAAACTATAGATATCTACCACAGATTTTGGTCTCATCCATCCTTCGATTAACTTTTTCTTATAAGGATCCACAGATATCTCATTTATTGTGATGATATTCCCCAATAATGAGACTTACTTCAGCCAGAACTCACACTTGTTGTAATTGACATAAATCTTCTCCTTTCGTAAGGTATTTAGAATGGTGTTCAAATAATCCTCATTCCCCTATTTTCTTTTGGAGTATATTAGGATATCATCAATAAATACTAAAAAAAATCAAGTTATTCTCTAAAGACTATATTAATCAAATCCATAAATATTTCTAGAGCATTAGTGAGACCGAATGGCATCATTATGAACTCATAGTTCCTATACATTGTATGAAAAGTGGTCTTGGGGATATCTTCCTTCTTCACCCTTACTTGAGAATATCACAAATTAAGATAAACCTTGGATAATTATTGCGCTCTATGTAATTGATAATACAAGTCATCAATATATGGTAGAGGATACTTTTTCATTATCATGATCTTTTTGAGCTCACAATAATCAATGAAAATGTGCATTTACACATCCTTCTTCTTGACAAAGAGGACTGGTGCACCCCATTGTGAAGTACTTGGGTATATAAACCCTCTATCCAGATCCTCTTGTATTCTTTTCTTTATCTCCTCAAGTTACACAATATCTATAATATTTGGAGTCTTGGATATTTGCAACATGTATAAGATCGATTGGAAATTTAAGATACCTTCTTGGAGGAAGAATGGGAAATTCCTCAGAAAACACATCATTATATTCCCTCACAATAGACATGTCTTTAAGGACAATCCTTTCCTTAGACTCAATCATTTGATCTAGATACACTTTCTTATAGTAAAATAATATTCATGCCTGAGATGATGGTGTTACAGAAGATTTATCTTCCTCCTTTCACTTGTACAGAATCGGGGGTCGATTCACCAAATGAAGATTGGCTTTCTTCTCATGGAAATTTATTTTTTCTCTATACAGGGAAAGAATCAGATTCAACTAAAGGAAGTATGACAAGTTTCTCTAGGAATCTCATCCCATAAATTGCGACAAGGGAGGAGTTATATACATGGGATGCAATAATTTCCCCATTTTCTATTTTCACCAAAATATCTACTTCCATGGTTTGTAGTGGTGTTTGAATATTTATATTAAACATTAATGATGTGAAGTAATACGTAGAACCTGAATCAAAAATTATATTCACTATTCTTGAATGAATAACTAGCATACCTTTCACCACTTCATTGTCAGGATTGAACTTAGTGGAAGTGATGGTAAAATATCACCCTTTCTGCCATGGAGGTTGTTAGTTTCCACTTAAAATCCTTTTCTTAGGGCATTGGTTTGAAAAGTTCCCCATTAACTTATATTTTTAGTAATGAACAATGAACTAAGGGTTTAACGGAACATTCCTTTCCTTTGTCGCATTAGTAGGTTTCTCCTTTAAAAAATTATTACATAAGTTCCCTTCCTTCTAAGACTTAAAGCATTTGTTCGTCCCCTTTTGACATTTTTTGGGGTGCTTATTTCCACACCATTGATAAGTGGGATGTTGTAATTTATTGACACTATTATATTTCTCCATCATACTACTAGAATTAACCTCTAATTTATTCTTATTATCCCCATGATACCCTTGAGATTCGCTAATCTCCATCTTGAATTTGAGGGAACATCGGGCAATATACTCAAACTTATAAAATTCATAGATCCCTAAGGGTTTTTGTAAACTAGGTTTTAGACCACCAAATAAGTGATCAGCCTTTCATTAAAGGGTAATGAATAAACTATAGGTGTATCATGCAAGTTTTGTAAAGTTTTCCACGTATGCCTCAATAGATTCATCGTCTTTTTTCTTGAGTGAAATGAAATCCCTTTCCATTTTAAGATGAAGATTACGAGGAAAATATTTATCAAAAACACTTTTTAGAATTCATTATATTCCATTGATTCAATATCTTACTTATTCTTCATATTCTTGATCAATGTCCACCACTTATTAGCTTCTCCCTACATACAATAAACAATCAAAATAACCTTTTCTTGTTTGGAATATTGAAGGATGGAGAAGATCTTATCAATATAGTTGATTCATTATTCTGTGATTATGGTATCAAATGATCCATTAAAATTATGAGGCCTTTATCATTTAAAGATCTCAATTTTGGTTTGTTTTATCTTAAGGGGGTTTGCATTCTTCTCTTGATCTAGGTTTCTATCCAGATCTTGAGTTAGTTGAGAGAGTATCAGGACAAAGTTTGTGATTCCTCCTCCCATCAAGTTGGGCATATCGTTGGGGTAGTCATCACATTGACCTTCACATCAGTTGTCAACCCGATTCATCCTATTTATTTCTATTGGATACAAAAAAAAGAAAAATTAGGGATGAGTTTCTTAAAATATTAAACAGATAAAGGGGAATTAAATGACATTAAAGGTAAAAAATGACATTTATTTCTCCAACTTATGAATTTCTAGGCTTCAATTTATGTTATCCGTGATCTATTTCCTAACATGTATTATTGTAGTCATGTTTTCTCTTAATAATGGTTTGTAATAATCTTATGAATTTACCATATAATATCCCCTGGGAGTGTCAAACTAGGTGTGTGGTAAGACCCATTTTGGTGTACCAGGTTACCCCAAGTCAAGTCCAGAACACCTTGTCGAAGTTGTTACTCCTAGGTCCATGTGTACCAGAACCACATCCAATTGTAGTATCTAGATGTGGATGTATTTTATTGATAAACCATTTAATATATACTTACCAAAATTTAGGTATTTTTATTATAATTATTCTTATCCCTAAGGCTTTTGATAGAGTTCTCAAATCCTAATCCCAAAAATAACTAAACGTTTCCTCTCATACCAACTATAACTACCCTTATCTCTATTACACATTAATACTTGATTTATTAAATAAAATTAAAATTAATAAAACCCAAAATATTGGGAATTCTAGTGTATTTTGGAATTAGGTACATTACATAATAACTTATAACACGGGATACAAAACATTATTGAACACTTCCTTGACATGATCATAATATTCCAATGAACTTAAAAATGCATAAGATAACTAGGGGACAAACATAATAAATGGGTGAGCTATAAATTCAAGTAAGGGAATAAATAAGGAATAACATGAATAATATGATACATGTTATACTATAGGCATATAAATGGGGAATAAAAAGAGTATGAATCGTAAACATGAACAATGAGACATGATATAGCATGGTAATCATAAAAGGAAACATGGAAAATGTGGAAACAATATAAAATAATGAATCATAAACATAGGTGAAGGATAAACCACCAAGAATTCATAGTGGACAATGTACCATAAAATAATCAGGTACACCCCTATCCCAACATGATGTATCATGATACTAAACATTACCTTATGCATTAGAACACTATCTGGGCGCACCCATCATAACCATTTCATTCTCATGTTGTGTGCCACAAAGATCATATGACATGGATCCATTAATCATAATAATTTATTCCATAATCAAGGAGTGTAGATTAACTACATGTAAGTACCCAATAAATAAGTATATGTGTATAAAGTTTAATACCCTTGATAGGAAATGGTTATGGTATTCACTGCACAATTAGTTTTGCATGGAAAATCCTGGTGATATTTCATAGCATAACAATGTCACATAAAGATTCATAAAAATGTATTGATGATAGAGAAATGGTTATACCATAACATATAAATAAAATGGGTAGTAATAGGTACATGGAGAAACATATGCCAATATTAGAAATTAGAGATAGAAGGCATGAAGAAACATGAATAATGAAATGAATCCTAACTATTTTTCAACACGGTAACGAGTGTACAAAAAGGATCATGGGAGGCTTAATGAGAGTTAAAGGTGGAATCTAATAATTTATACATAAAATTTACCATAAGGGGGATATGTAAAATTATATCCCAATATGATAAAAATTAAATTAAGTAGAAAAACATAAATAAGGCTTGGATAAAAAGAGAGGATATAAATCCCTTACAAAATTTCGGCATAGTAATAGCTTAGATAAAGGAAAAATGAGAGAGGATAAATAATATATCATTAAAATAACATCAATTGGATAGTAAGGTAATGTTCATAAATAAATTACATTACTAATAATTTCAATTAAGAATACAAATTGAAAATAAGGTGTTTGAATTGAAAGGATTAGAGGAAAGGGAGAATCCCTTACTTGAGTGTGTGACTCCAAAGGCTTGGAAGGGGATTCTTGAAAGATCTGGGGTGCCTTAAGAGGACCCTAGGTAGTGTAGGGAAGAGTAAGTATGTGTTCAAAAAAGTTTTTGTGAAGATAAATGGGATATTGGGTGGGTTTATATAGTAAAATAGGGAGATTTCTTTATTATTATGGTTTTAGATTCTATATAATAAAATATACAAAACCAAAAACAATCCCATGGTTTCCCATGGTTTCTAAAAAAGGGAAGTTTTTATTATTTTATAAGTAAAAGGTCCAAAGTTATTAAAATATTACCCTTGGTGATGTGGAGGTGAGTCACACTCTTAAAGAAATGATTTTAAAATCTAAAAATATATTATAAGCCTTGGAGGATTTATAATGTCATTAAAAAATATATAAATAAAAATTAAAATCAAATTATTTTAAAGGAAAAAACATATATTTGGCCTTTAATCCTATTTATATTAATTATTACCTCACTTTTAGGTATTTATGATGTCATAATACCCAAAGTATATTTATACGGTATTTAATTTTTACCCGAAAATTTGACTATCTCAAAAAATTATGAAAAAATAACTATTGGATAATTTCAATGTCCTGATTCAAACATAATATTAATATTATCTAAATAATTTTCTAATTATTTTAATTTTTAGTTTTATAATAAAAACTTCCATTTATATAGAATGATTGGTTTTTTTATAATAACATTTTTTTAACACTTATAAAAATTACATTTGACTTCATGAACATTTATATTTGATAAAAATTATTTAATAATAATATATCATTAAAATATTATTTATTTTAAAAATCCATTAATTCATAAATTCATTAATTGGATTTGAATATTAACCAAAAATACAATTTGTGCTTTATTATATCAAAATAAAATTCATTTACAAAGTAACAACAATATAATGAAAATATATTCATTATTCGATATAAAATAATGTACATGTTACTATTGATAGGGTCTTGATGAATATACATTCAATACACCAACATAATCCCTAATATTAATGTGTGTGATGGTTGGATTTTCACGGGGTGGTTCGACAAACATGGTTTGGGTCGTGATCTCGGTGATCTTGAACTTCTCTCATAAACAGTGACTCTCATTCTTAAGATATTAGATCTCATCTTGGGTGTGGTTAAGGGAAAATCTCAAAAATTCTATCTCCCTCATAAGTTATGATAAATGGGCTTTATAGGGTATGATCCTTCTAGTTGAGGCCATCACTTCCTTTGTCTGTGACAATTGGATTTGTTAAAACCCTATATTTATACTAACCATGTGATCATTGTTAAACGATTATATTATCAATGGTAAAGATACTTAATGGTCATTTAAATCCAATTGAATATAATAAATAAAATTAAGTGCATATGTTTTCTATAACCATATCGCTTGATAAGACATTAAATAAAAAGGGGAATTTTTTTATGATAGTTGAGGTCGTTAAAGGTTTCATCAATTTTAACAATCAATATTTCCTCACCATTACTTGTTCTCTTGTTAAAAACATGATATGAATTTCTAGCTAGGGAATAGACAAGTGAAATTCCTTTATTAAATTTTGGATAAGATTTCTGTAAATTATGTTTAGTAATATGAATGAATTATTAACAGAAAAAAAATTGAAGTAATAATGTTTCAACATTCTTTATGTAAATAACTCATAAATAGATTTATTAATTAATGGTCTGAGTAAAATTTCATTTATAGTATAGCAGGAAGTACTGATTTTGTTTATCCCAAAAAATTATTTATCAGTTGACTCTTAACTAAACATGGTTCTATTAATTTCTCGAAGAAACTTTATTTATTTATTCAATTAAATTATTCTTCTATGGTGTTCTAGGAGCTGAAAAGTTATGTATAATACCTTTTTTACTACAAAAAGTTTTAAAATCAGAATTTAAGAATTGTCCACTATGATATCTTTAAATGTTTTACAAGTTTAAACATCTCATTTTTAGCACAGGCTATAATATTTTAAAAAAATAAAAAGGAATCCCACTTTTTCATTTGAAAATAGACCAATGTATATCTATTTTAGTCATCAATAATGAAATATACATAGTGTTTTCCACTAATACATCCATATTATGTTTGAAAAAATAAATCATTTTTAACTAATTATAAAGTATCAGAATTTTAAACTTCAATAAAAGATTTAAAGCTTGAATTATGTTTCCATCTAAATTGACAAGGTTCGAAAACTTTAGAAGAATTAAATATAACCTTCATTAAATCTCTGACTATAACTTTTTTATAATGTTTGGTTAAAGTTGTAACATTATAGTGTCATAACCTTCTTCGACATAACCTAGATTGATCCTCCATTTCACTAAGGAAAGGTGTATCTTGGTGTCTAAGGTCTGCTCATTTTAAAGTGTAAACATTCTCTTGCCTATCGGCATAAACAATAAATTTACCTTCTCGACTTTGAAAAGTGAATTTATCAATCATAAATATCACAAAGTATCTTTCATCATATTGTAGACTTATGATAATGTCACAAACCATCCTGGACACTCTGCACTACCACGGGTTTAGGTTTTCGCAACACCACCCCTTTAACAGCACTTTTTTTACTAGTGGTGATAAAGGGTATATTTCAAAAAAAATTAAAAGTAATATATTAATATATAAATATATTGATATTGATATAAATATAATATATATTTTTTAAACGTGTTTTAGATAAGGATAAATAGAAATTTAAATTTAATATATAAAATATTTAGTAAAAAAACTTTATGAAATAATTTAAAAAAATATTTCTAAATAATAATATTTTTATTTTATCAAATAATAGTCATTTAATAACAATTTGAATATAAAATAAATAAATAAATAAAATATCTAAATTAAGTTGGAAAATCAACTCAAACATCAAATAATCGTAACTTTTGATCCATGTGTCTGTTTAAGCTCTACCACATATCAAATAAAAGCTCGCGACGAGATCTATAAAGACCCGTAAATTTAAAGGGAATTTTTTTTAATTTTAAATGGGATTCTACGAGTATGTAGTTTCTGACGGAACCTGATTTCGAGGCCCGGTGTGCCCGGAATCAATTTCCGAAGTTTATCTAGGGTATGTTCAGTGAACGAACGAACGGGTTTTTCTAACTTTTGAACTGGTGCTTAGAATTGAAATCTGAGGGCATCGTTGAAACCGCAACGCCGATAATTTCTTAAGAAGACCCTTTCTGGAGTTGCGTTTTCTTGGGTGGTGTTGTTAAATAATTGGGTTAACTAAAGAGTGAAATAAAATTTGCGCCACAATTTAATTTCTAATCTAATTAGTTATAACCTATGCATGGGAGTTGAGTGGGACCCACTACATCCTAACCACATGGTAGGATATTTGTGAGGTGGGGCCCACACGAGCCCCACCCCTTCAAATTCCCTAAACCCCCCTCTTTATTTTGGTAACCCCCCATAAATGTGTAACACACCCACCTCCCCTCTTTATGACATGTCAACTCTCACAATTAAATTGATTGTTTAATGCCATTCAATTAATTTAATTTTGAGTTTGAATATTGAAGTTTTGAAAACGCATGGCATGTGTTAATAAAATAATCCTTCCTTATTTTATTTGGGGGTGGGAGGTTGTGTGTTGAGATTTTGGGGAGAGAATACTCTAAGGATGAAGAACTTCATCTCCTTCGCGAAGAACGCCGAGTCTACGACGAAGAACTCCGTCACCGCAAGGGGAGATCGTTGTGTCATCTCCTCTCCTCTCCGCAGACAGTGAGTGACGCCTTTTCCAGAGAACGATGATGCGCCCACCTTCGATCTTCTTCCCGCTTCAAAGAAAGGTGGACGTCGTATCCTTCATCGGGCAAGCACTGACTACGTTTACGGAGCCTCGTTCCGCGACGCCGTCTTCCGTGACGTCAATTTCCTGCGACGATCCTCGTTCGATGACTTCTTTGAGGTAGGGGTTTGAATTTAATTCTGTGTTTATTTTGGAATTCAACATTAAAAATTAAGCCTCCTATTATCAAGATAACGGTAGGAGGTCGGACCGCACGAACACGGCTGAACCTCCTCCCCTTTTGGTTGTTGAATATTATGTGGTTTGAAATGAAGGCAATGTGGTGTCGTCACACCGTGAGGGAACAAGGGAACCATGTCCGGAGCGGGCCGCAGCGAAGAAGCGCGGCGCCGTCACGCCGCGCCGAAGCTGAAGAACTCAAGGCCAAGGTCGGGCCTCGGCGGAGGGGCGCGGCGCCGTTGCACCACGCCGGGCAAACAAGGGTTGTGGCCTAAGGCTGTGGCGGTCACCAACAGGGGTGGTCGGACTCCCCGGCCTCCAGAGCACCAAGGGACACAGTCTTTGGGCCGCGGTGGAAGACCAGGAGGGCGGACGGAACCTCCGGCCACCGACGCATGGAGGGCGGGACCGTGGGGTCCCGCGCGGCACAACCGGCCAACAGTTACGGCCGGCCAGATTCGGAAAAACTGGGGGTTTAAACCCACGGTCAGCGCAGCAGGGGGGACCCCGTGGGGTCCGCCGTTTGGTTCGAAGGGGGTGGTGAATTCCCCCCCCCCCCCCCCTTCCATGCTCATGTGGCGCGCAGCGCCCATGTCGTCCGGGATCGGCCGCGCTGGGTAGGACCGGTCGCGCCGGGTCGGGCCACCCGCGCCGGGCCGAGCCGCCCGCACTACGCCAGACCCCCGCGCCGGCTGAGCTAGGCCTCGCCCTATTGGGCCAAACCTGGACCCGGGTCGGGTCGACCCGGTTCGGGCCAACCCAAGGGGTCTTGGGCCGGGTCGGTCAGGGCCCAAAACCCCTTAAAACGGATATCTTCGTTCAAAGTCTCATAAATTGGGACATGGGCCTCCGATCGATGCACCGTCAGTTCCGATGGGATCCTTGGATCGATACGGTCGTTTTGGTATATTACACTCAGGGTTTTAGAGAGCTTTGGGTATGGTCGTATTGGTTCGAACACAAAACCAATCGGGCCCTCGAAGCGGAAACGCTTATAACTTGAGCTTCAGATGTCTGATTGATGTGTCATTGACTTTTTTGGTTTCCTCTTAGTGAGAAGGACCTTTTGGATTACTCCGCTCGAGGTTTGGATGCAGTTAGAGTATGGTCGGGTTGGTTTTGACTTAAAAACCAACCGGTCCCCTGGGACGAAAAAACCAATAACTCTCAGACCAGGCGTCTGATTGACGCGTCGTCTGTCACGTTGTGTTCCTATTGACGTGGAGGAACTTTGCGATACATCAACTCTGGTCTATGTGACAGTTGATATATTGACCTCTTGGAACATGGAGCATACCCTCCCGGAATGAGCGTGCTGTGTACGGGAACCCTAGAGCTGGCTGAGACTTGACGACTGCTGATCGATCGACTCAGAGTGTTTCGGATAGCCCAGTGGGGAGCGCTTGGTTGTAGAAGCAGGCCCACAGTACTCAACAGATGGAGTACTACAGCAGTCCAAAGTTAGTGGGAAGCTCTTGGTTGTAGCGGCAGGCCCACTGTACTCGATAGAGAAGGAGTTCCCCAGCAGCTATGGTTTCAACATCATGAATAAAATCTTGGTTTGAGCTGAGTCTTGATTCTCAATCATTATCATTGATATGGTTGACTTGTTTTCCTGTGTGGAATGAGTTGAGATATCCTTTGTGTACTGGGTTGTGCTTTACTTTGTGGACTGCATGGTGCTTGGAAGTTGGAGAGGAACTGTAACTAAGGACTTAGGTATATGTATGGGCATATACCTAAGTAGTGTTGTTGATACTTCGTGATTGTATCTTTCCTTTGTGGTTTATCCTTCGTGGATTCGGAGAGACCTTAGGGGGTCTCGGGGTCCCTACTAAGTATCGTATACTCACCCCTGCACGGGCTATGCCCCCACTACGTGGCGTTGGATGCAGATGAAGGACAGCACTGATCGAGTTGGAAGCTTATGGAGCTGGACGGTACCCGGAGGTGGACCACTTAGCGGGACGTACACGGAGCAGACGACCAGACCGAGGAGCTGTGGAGGTTATCTGTACCCACCCTTCAGGTGGGAGTTCCAGAGGACGGCTTGGAGTTGCTGCTTTACTTTTCTACTGTTGTTTTTTTCTTTCGGTTGTACTTTAATTTCAGTTGGGTTTGTATTCTGGCCCATTACTTTCCATCACTTACTTTTGTACTCAGTTTACTTAGAGTTTGCTTCATCTTGTGTACTCTGTGGTGTTTGTTTTCTTATATAAAGAAAATGCCTCCCATTTTACCAGGATTTAAGCCTTTGGTGCTAGTCTCCAGCCCCTGGCTTATGGGAGGTGGGCTTGGGGTAATCACGGCACGGGCCCCAAGGACGGGTCGTGACAAATTGGTATCAGAGGAGTTCGTTCCTACCGCAGAACTCAGGACTCTGATATTTATTCTATGTTAATCAATAGTGTTAAGGGTATTGAGTGTGGTTATTAGTCCAGGGAGTCCAGTGTTGGTGCGGCAGCTGACGTATCCATACACCAGGACCCTGACTTCTGATTTCCGACTCAGTGCACGAAAACATTGATTGCATGTGTGTTTCAAAAATTTTCTTTGTGATTACTTTGTGTCAGCTCACCAGGTACTGTTTTGACCGTGGCGCACCTGTTTATTTTAAGAATGGCCCCACGACGGAAGCCAACTAGGGTTCAGAGGTTTGTGCAAGACGACAACCCACCGACCGATGAGGCCTCGGTGCAGGGCCCCATTAAAGTGGAGGCACCGGCAGTACCTCTACCCACCGAGCCACCGATGCCCCCAGCCCCAGCCGCTGAGAGTGCACGTCACCTTAGTGCACTGCACGAGTTTCAGCATCAGAGACCACCCAGGTTTCATGGGGAGATGGACCCTCAGGCAGCCAAGGATTAGCTGGAGGCTGTTGTTCAAGTTTTTAGATTTTTAGGGATGCCAGCAGACTTCATGGTGATCCTTGCTGCCAGCCTCCTTCAGGCAGTAGCAGGCAGATGGTGGAGCCTGATGCTCTAGGTGCACGACGAGGCATCACTTCTGTGGGCAGACTTCGAGATCCTATTCTGGGCAGATTTTATAACATCCACCCTTCGAGCGGTGCGCATACAGGAGCTACTTCATCTTCAGCAGGGTAGCATGACGGTGGTGCAGTATTCAACGAGGTTCATCGATCTCTCGCGTTACTCCATAGATATGGTACTGGGCCCGTTCTTCAGGGCCCAAACCTTCGATCAGGGGCTCAGGCAAGAGATTAGAGCTTCAGTTGTTTCTCACAGCATCCCGACACAGACAGGGGTGTTGGAGCGAGGCCTCTTAGTGGAGAGTTTCCTTGCTGAGAAGTCTCCAGCAACAGGACCCACCACAAGCTGGCATGCGGCAGAGTCTTCTGCAGCGGGCAGTAGACAAATGACGCAGAGTTCCAAGAGGACCAGACCTACAGGTGGTCGACCGCATGACACAGGATCGTGTGTGTGAGGCACCCGGGGTGGAGAACGACTTACCAGGAGCAGACAGTGTTACTCATGCGGAGGGGTTGGTCACATGGAACGTGACTGTCCGACCCACCACACAGATGACCAGCAGATAAACAAAGGACCTCCCAGGAAGAGGTAGAGGTTCGATCGGGGTGGATCTCAAGGAGCAGGAGACCGAGGCAGGGGAGTTGGTCGTGCATCTAGAGGTGGACGACGCTTTGAGGTGTTTCCACCACCACCACCAGGAGGTCCACCCCAACTGTAGGGAACAGGTGTACATGGGAGAGCTCAGCTTCAGGAAGCTGAAGCATATTACTATGGAGCTCCGGAAGCTAGCGGACAAGAGCAGGACTAGTTCCAGGCATGGGACCTTTGATCTTGGTGCTTCTATTTTCCTTGTTGTGTGTCTTTGTACTTGAGCTTCAATAATAAAAGACACTTTTCCTTGTGATGTTTTCTTCCTCTATTTTTGTGTACTAAGAGGTTCCAGATAAAACTGTTGACTTGACCCTCACTTTTGAGATTCCTACTAGAGGAGACCCAAGTACCACACACTGATGCTGACAATGTGACTCAACCCTTGGAGGCGAGAGTAATGGTTGGATATCTTGGTAGTAGCGTTGAGGCCTTACGACGTCATCTGTGTCATGGATTAGTATCATTCATGTCAGGAATGACTGTATTAGGAAAAGAACGTGGTTCATCCAGGGGTTGAGACCATATTTCTCTTATCGGCAAAGAAGAAGTCTTAGAAGCTTTTGTAGGAACAGAGAAGGTTCAGGTCATCCAGGAGCTGGTGATGACATCTCAGAGCCGATAGAACTCTTATGCCAACAGGAGGTGGAGACCACTAGAGTTCGAGGATGGCGACCACGTTTTATTACGGGTCTCACCTCGACGTGGTTTACGGAGATTTGGCCCAGGTAGAAAGTTATCTCTGAGGTTCAACATACCCTTCTAGGTCCTCAACAGGGTAGGCAAGGTGGCTTATCACCTCGCTCTACCACCTTAGTTGCACCAGATGCACGACATTTTCCACGTATCTCATCTAAGGAGATACGTGCATGACCCGACGGATATCATCGACCATGGGGAGCTGAACATCGATGACGGGGTGACTTTTGCGGAGGTCCCGGTGGAGATCGAGGATCGACAGGAGTGGGTCCTACGTGGATGGTCGATTACTCTAGTGCACATCAGATGGAAGCATGGGAACCTCCAAGAGAGCACATGGGAGCGGGAGGCTCAGATGCGTGCATAGTACCCCCTTTTGTTTCTCTAGATTTTGATGTAGCTTTACGGGGATGTAAATCCCTGAGGTGGGAGTAATGTAAAGAACTGTAAATTTCAAGGGAAATTTTTTTTTAATTTTCTTTGGGATTCTACGAGTATGTAGTTTCTGACGGCACCTGATTTCAAGGCCCGGTGTGCCCGGAATCAATTTCCAAAGTTTAGCTTGGGTACGTTCAGTGAACGAACGAGCGGGTTTTTCTAAATTTTGAACCGGTGCTCGGAATCGAAATTTGAGGGCACCGTTGAAACCGAAACGCCGATAATTGCTTAAGAAGAACCTTTCTGGAGTTGTGTTTTCTTGGGTGGTGTTGTTAAATAATTGGGTTAACTAAAGAGTGAAATAAAATTTACGCCACAATTTTATTTCTAATCTAATTAGTTATAACCTATGCATGGGAGTTGAGTGGTTCCCACTACATCCTAACCACTTGGTAGGATATTTGTGAGGTGAGGCCTACACGATCCCCACCCCTTCAAATTTCCTAACCCCCCCCCCCCCTCTTTATTTTGGCAACCCCCCATAAATGTGTGACACACCCACCTCCCCTCTTTATGACATGTCAACTCTCACAATTAAATTGATTGTTTAATGCCATTCAATTAATTTAATTTTGAGTTTGAATTTTGAAGTTTTGAAAACACATGGAATGTGTTAATAAAATAATCCTTCCTTATTTTATTTGGGGGTGGGAGGTTGTGTGTTGAGATTTTGGGGAGAGAATACTCTAAGGTTGAAGAACTTCATCTCCTTCGCGAAAAACGCCGAGTCTACAATGAAGAACTCTGTCACCACAAGGGGAGATCTTTGTGTCGTCTCCTCTCCTCTCCGCAACCAGTGAGTGACGCCTTTTCCAGAGAATGACGACGCACCCACCTTCAATCCTCTTCCCGCGTCAAAGAAAGGGGGACGTCGTATCCTTCATCGGGCAAGCACCGACGACGTTTATGGAGCCTCATTCCGTGACGCCGTCTTCCGCGACGTCAATTTCCCTCAACGATCCTCGTTCGATGACTTCTTCAAGGTAGGGGTTTGAATTTAAGTCCGTGTTTATTTTGGCATTCAACGTTAAAAATTAAGCCTCCTGTTATCAAGATAATGGGAGGAGGTCGGACCGCATGAACATGGCCGAACCTCCTCCCCTTTTTGTTGTTGAATATTATGTGGTTTGGAACGAAGGCAATGTGGTGCCGTCGCACCGCGAGGGAACGAGGGAACCTCGGCCGGAGCGGGCCACGATGAAGAAGTGTGGCGCCGTCATGCCGCGCTGAAGCCGAAGAACCCACGGCCAAGGTTGGGTCGCGGCCTAAGGCCGCGGCGGTCACCAACAGGGGCGGCCGGACTCCCTGGTCGCCGGAGCACCAAGAGATGTGGCCTTTGGGCCACGGTGGAACACCAGGAGGGCGGCCGGAACTGCCGGCCACTGGTGCATGGACGGCGGGACGGCGGGGTCCTGCGCGGCACAACTGGTTGGCCGTTACGACCGGCCAGATCTAGAAAAACCGGGGGATTGAACCCCCGGTCAGCGTAGAAGGGTGGACCCTGTGGGGTCCGCCATTCGGTTCGAAGGGTGTGGCGGCTTCCCCCCCTTCCGTCCTCACGTGGAGCACAGCGCCCGTGCCGACTAGGACCGGCCGCGCCGGGCAGGACCGGGCCGCCCGCGCCGGGCCGGACCACCCGCGTTGCGCTGGACCCCTGCACCGGCCGGGTTGGGCCGCGCCCTATTAGGCCGGACCTGGGTCGGGTCGACCCGGTTCGGGCCGACCCAGGGGGTCTTGGTCCGGGTCGGTCCGGGCCCAAAACCCCTTAAAAACGGACATCTTCGTTCAAAGTCTCGTAACTTGGGCCACGGGTCTCCGATCGACACACCGTCAGTTGTGATGAAATCCTTGGATCGAGACAGTCATTTTTATATATTACACTCAGGGTTTCGGAGAACTTTGGGTATGGTCATTTTGGTTCGAACACGAAACCAACCGAGCCCTCGAAGCAGAAACGCTTATAACTTGAGCTCCAGACGTCCGATTGACGTACCATCGACTTTTTTGGTTTCCTCTTAGTGAGACGGTTCTTTTGGCTTACTTAGCTCAAGGTTTGGACACAGTTAGAGTACGGCCGGGTTGGTTTTGACTTAAAAACTAACAGGGCCCCTAGGACAAAAAAGCCAATAACTCTCAGACCAGGCGTCTGATTGACGCGTCGTCTGTCACATTGTGTTCTTATTGATGTGACAGAACTTTGCGATACATCAACTTTGGTCTACGTGACAGTCGATGTATCGACCTCTTGTCTCGTGGAGCAAACCCTTCCGGAACGAGCGTGCTGTGTGCGGGAACCCTAGAGCTGGATGAGACTTGACGACTGCTGATCGATCGACTCGGAGTGTTTCGAATAGCCCAGTGGGTAGCGCTTGGTTGTAGCGGTAAACCCATGGCGGAGGAGCACTTGGTAGTAGCGGAAGACCCGCGGTACTCAACATAAGGAGTACCTCTGTAGCCTATGAGGGGGAGCGCTTGGTTATTGCGGAAGACCCATGGTGGGAAGCGCTTGGTTGTAGCAGCAGGCCCACAGTACTCGACAGGTGGAGTACTACAGCAGTCCAAGGTTAGTGGGAAGCGCTTGGTTATAGCGGCAGGCCCACTGTACTCGATAGAGGAGGAGTTCCCTAGCATCTATGGTTTCAACATCATGAATAAAATCCTGGTTTGAGCTGAGTCTTGATTCTCAATCATTATCATTGATATGGTTGACTTGTTTTCCTGTGTGGACTGAGTTGAGCTATCCTTTGTGGACTGGGTTGTGCTTTCCTTTGTGGACTGCGTGGTGCTTGGAAGTTGGAGAGGAACTATAACTAAGGACTTAGGTATATGTATGGGCATATACCTAAGTAGTGTTGTTGATACTTCGTGATTGTATATTTCCTTTGTGGTTTATCCTTTGTTGATTCGGAGAGACCTTTGGGGGTCTCGGGGTCCCTTCTGAGTATCGTATACTCACCCCTGTACGGGCTATGCCCGCACTACGTGGTGTTGGATGCAGACGATGGACAACACTGATCAAGTTGGAAGCTTGTGGAGCTGGACGGTACCCAGAGGTGGACCACTTGGCGGGACGTACACGGAGCGGATGGCCGGAACGAGGAGCTGTGGAGGCTATCTGTACCCACCCTTCAGGTGGGAGTTTCGGAGGACGGCTCGGAGTTGCTGCTTTACTTTTCTACTGCTGTTTTTTTTTCTTTCGGTTGTACTTTACTTTTAGTTGGGTATGTATTCTGGACCATTACTTTCCAGCACTTACTTTTGTACTCAGTTTACTTGGAGTTTGCTTCAGCTTGTGTACTCTGTGGTGTTTTTTTTCTTATATAAAGGCAATGCCTCCCCTTTTACCAGGATTTATGCCTTTGGTGCTAGTCTCCAGCCCCTGGCCTATGGGAGGCGGGCTTGGGGTAGTCACGGCACGGGCCCCAAGGACGGGTCGTGACAAACTCTATGCCGCTGTGACAGGGGGTACCTAGGTCAAGGTTTTTTTAGGCCAAAAAAGGTCCAAAATCCCTCAAAATCAAGTTTTTAATCGACATATCCCAATTTTTTAACATTTGATGGATTTTCAGGCTCATTTATGGGGGTCTTTTTTCCATTTTTTTGGTGGGGACTAAATTTATTCATAGGTATTACATTAATATTGATATAATGGTTTTGAAATTTTATCATTTTTCACAATGTACTATTATTTATAATCAAATATATAAAAATATGTACATATTTTTTATATATTCACACCTAAAATTTTAATTTTATAAATACTTAATTAAACATATTTACATATAAAATATATTTATTAATATATAATCCTTATCTAAATAAAAACTAATATACATTTTATTTAAAATACAAAATATGAATATATATATATATATATGCCTATATAGTGTGTGTGTGTGTGTGTGTCTATATATATATATATATATTAGTGTGTGTGTGTGTGTTTTAGAAAACTGATATATATTATATATATATTCTAACATATAAATAGACATATTAATTTATAATAATGTAAATATATATAAATATGTATAATTATACATACAGATACACATATATATAATATATATACATGTGTATGTATGTTTTATATATGTATGTATTTATTTAGTTAGTTATTTATAAACACACACATAGAAAACATATTTTATAAATATATTTAAAACTAATCTTGCAAATATATATTAATATATGAATAAATATATAATTAAATATATATTAATATATAAATAAATATATGGATAAAAAATATAACTATACATATATTTAAATATATATATATATAAATAGATATTAATATACAAATATATATATATATATATTAATATAACTAAATATGTATGTATACATTAATATAAATATATTTTAATATACGAATAAATATAACTATATATATATATATATAAATGGATATATCATTAAATAGAGGACAAATTAACATGGAGGGATGATAAAGTGTTCAGCGTGCAGGGAAGAGGTCTTGAGTTCAAATCCAGGGAGAGGCATGGGAACACACGAATGTGCAGGGGGTCTAGTGTTGTTAAAGGGATGGGGAGGGCAATGTTAAAGGCTGGCTGGTGGGGGTGGGCACGAGTGGGGGGATTTTGAGCGCTGTTAAAAGGGGGTGGTGGGCACTGTTAAAAGGGATCTCCAATTTTTGGATTTAATTTTTAATTTTTTTTACATTTTTTTAATTTTATCAGTGCTAAGAAAAGCACTGATAAAGGCACATTTTATCATCACTTTTTTTGAGTGCTAATAAAAGGGTCCCCCCTACTTTGCTCAGATTAATAGTGCTAAAAAATAGTTGTTAAAAACTATTTCTAACACTGATAAAAGGTCTATCTCTAGTAGTATTGGTACCTAGATACCTAAGCTGACACTAACATTTCCTGAAGGGAATTTCTGAACCCCATGGGTTGGTGACTAACACCTAGCATCATAAAAAATGAAAGTGGAAATGAGTTTTCCAAAAACATAACAGAAGAAAGATAAACAAGTTAATATGAATACAACAGAAACTTCATAAGGAGAATTGTACTAGAAGGCATATGAGCCTCAGCCCAGTTGGTGAGGACTCCTTAAGTGCATCCAGGAGACCCAGAATCAAATCCAGGTGGAAGCTAATTTCCAGGTATTGTATAAGTAATGTAGCAGTAATATAGAAGGTATTGTAGCAGGTACTGTGCAGAACTGTATCAAGTACTATAGCGGGAACTGTAGTAGGCATTGTTTGGCACTGTATCAGCTAGCAATATTCCCCCGTTTGGGCCTTCGGGCTACCGATTTGGTCCCTGAGTCCTTTAAGGAATTCGGGCCACCTAGGTCTTCGGGTCAGTAAGGCCTTCGAGCCACCTCAAGGCCTTCGGGTCACCTTAAGTGCAGATGCAAACTATACAACCTACAAAGGAAAAAACTTCAGAAAGAGGGGGATCAAAGAGCTTTCACCATAGTAGAAGCTAAACGGATTGCAAGAATGAGAGGGTATGGCACCTGCCATCGGGACAAGTCTGTGCATGCATCGGAAATCCTAGACAAACAGCTATGCGAAGGTGGAGAGCTGATTTCACAATGAAGATGTTGGGGAGGAGCAGTTCTAAGTAGTTAGTATGGGTTGTATGTAATGTTTGAAGCCAACGAGCAATGAATTCCTCTAAGGCCTATGGGCCATGTAATAATTATGCCTATGAGCCTTGTAAGGGTTCCACCTCACCCCCTTGAATGGTGGATTATCAAAAATCAATAAAAAATGAAAGCCTTCGGGCCATTGGAGGAATTGTACTAGAAGTCAGACAGGTAAGAAAACCCAAATTACAGCCACAATGTACTGGAAAATAGGATAACAACCCAAGTCCCTATGGACACAAATCTCCAAACCCATGGATGGTCAGCTACTACCACCTCCAAGTAGCACCTTACCCTTGATCATACCTAGAATAACATAATCTAAAAACACCTAAATGAATAGGTAGTGTGTAAGCTAAAATCTTAGTAGGGTCTCATGAAGGATTCCATAATAATATTCCACAATTAATTAAACAAATAAATCTTTCAGTTTTAAATAAATAGGCATGGAATTTCAAAGAATATTTCAACAAATCATGATTTAAAATTCAAATGATACAAAATACTTTAGAAAAATGGATTAATAATAATTTTATATAAAATATTCTATATAAATTCAGATGGAATGTGTAAAATAGTTTATAATAAACAATTGAATATATTTTAAATTTAAACAATGAGAAACAAGGTCATCTACCAAAAGGTATGATATTTTCAGGCTACAAGATCCTCACACACTCGAATGTGATCACAACAATATGTGTATACACGCGTCCCACTGACACTGGTCAAATAGGACTTATCACCTTCCCATTAGGGATGTGACCTACTGTACAGGGTTTTTTTCAGTTGTAAAGTGTCAAAAGAGTGTTATCCCAATAACTCAATAACTACCTAGGTTTTCATGTGCTCTGATAACAATTAGTGATGGGAAATTTATTTTAAAACTATTTAAAATTTAATTCATCCCATTCTTCAGTTTCAAATATACCAATCTCCTTTTAAAAACCAACACATAGGTTTTTAATCAAAACATACCTTTATTCCAAGATAAAACCATAGGGTTTCTATAAACACCATTTTACGACATTTTCTCAAATTCTATTTTGAAATAAATTTCATCATATCAATTTCAAAATTCAATTTATAGAATTAAATTTTACAAATTTTCAATCAATTTCATAAACACACCCTAATCAATGAAATTGGTGTTTTCCCTCAATTTCATTCCAAACCAAATCTAAATTCCCTAATTTAATGAAATTATGTTTTTAATAAATCAATTGAAATAAATTTCAAGAAATTGAATTTAAATAAAGCAATTTTGGTTTAATCAAACTTGGACATCACAATAGAACCACTTACCTCGAGATCATAGGATCTAGAAACACAAATCCCAAATCGAGAAACTCTAATGAAAAACATCAAAAATAAGGATCTTTGAATCAAAATTAGATTCAAGATCCGAAATAGTATGGATTAAATCCTCCAACAACATGGAGTTATACAACACCCTAGGGATGAAAGAGGAGATAATGGGAGAAAGATAGCAAGAAGAGGAAACTTACCAGAAAGAGATCAAACATCATTATCTTAACTTCAATCCAATTTAAAAGGGATGTAGAGGGGAGAAGCACCTCTTGAGAGTATCCATAGAAGAAGAAAATTATATGGGTTCGTACAGGTTCTTAGGGAACCTAATAATATGGTTCTAGGATTTTATAAAATAATTTTTTGATTAAAAAATCTCATACGCATGATTTATTGGGTAAGGCTGCATGGTTTGACAAACTTTTTTCCCTAGTCGTGCACCCCTATTTTAAAAGTTTCACAGTTTCTACAAGTTAGGAGCATAGTTTTTCAAATTGTGTGTTAGATGTTAAAACCCCAACTTTTTAGGTTTTCATGATTTCCTCTGAGAGGGTGTACGGTTTGGGAAAACCCTGCGCCAACCATGTACATCCTATAAACTTTCAAAATTCCCAAAATTTTTACCCGAGGAAACCCTAAACGAATACCAACCAAAGAATTGTCAAATTTGGGGTTTAGGAATACCTAAAATCAGTAATATGATGTTACAAACTCCCCACCATAGAAACTTTATATCCCTAAAAATCCTTTTAAGAATATTCCATGTCAAAAAGATGATTCCACTCCTCTCTTATCAGCATATCCCTCTCCCACATCTCATGAGAATCAGAACCGTTCTACCATTAAACACAAACCAAAGGTATCATCCTCCCATGGTGTACCATGGTTTTAGAATCAAATATCCTAATTGAATATTTAGTCATAGATAAATTATGGTCAACCTCATGATCACTCTAGCTCAGAACATGAGATGGGTCAGATTAATACTTTCAAAGTTGCAATACATGGAAACATTATGAATAGGCTTAATTTTTGCTTGAAATTCTAAACATTAAGAAACTTTCCCCACCTTCTTCACAACCTAAAAGGGTCCCACAAAGTGAGGAGAAAGCTTCTCTTGCCTCCCAAACCATTGATGAGCCAAATGAGGTGAAATTTTCTAGAATACCTGATCACCAACTGAAAATTCCTATGGTCTACAATGATGATCAACATCAGAACTATATTAGATCTGTGCTGTCAACATTATCTGATGAATCAAATGAATCTTTACTGTATTCTATTAAACCAAGATCAACCCAACCAGGGACATTTCACCAATCTTCGACCAATACAATAGAGATCTGTAAGTATGGCCATAAAAGTCCTCAACAGGAGCCATTCTGATCATGGAATGGTAAATATTGTTATAATAAAACTCAACAAACCCTAGATAGCAATCCAAAAATCTACCAAATTCAAGAACATTGGTGTGGAGAATATCTTCAAGAATCTATATAGCTCTTTCTCTCTGGCCAACTGACTGTAGATGGTATGTTGTACTCAAACGGACCTGAGACCCCATTAACTCCTAAAGGACTCTCCAAAAGTGAGAAGAGAACCAAGGATACCTATTAGAGACTAAAACATATGGAACTCTATTCAAATGAATTATCCCTTTCACATAGATATTTTCCACCCCCTCAACTTTGGTTGTATCACGAATGGGTATAAAGTGATCAGATTTAGTCAGCTGATCGATCACAACCCATATCTCATTATTCATTCTATGGGTACATAGAAATGCAACCAAAAATTCCAAAGAGATCTCATACAACTTCCAAGTAGGAACTGAAAGTGGGTGAAGCAAACTCAAAGGTTTCTAGTGCTCGGTCTGGACCTGTTGGCACATATAACAATGGGAGACAAATTCATCAATGCTTCATCTCATACCTGGCCACTAGAATTGTCACTTCATGTCATATAACATCTTCATGATTCTTGGGTGCACTTCACACTGGAGATTATGTAAATCTGCCATCTCATATTTCCTTACCAGTAATGGAATAACAAATAAATTTTGATATCATAGAATTCCCTAGGTGGGGAATGACTAGTCAGGAATGGTCTACCAACCATAAAGAGAGTCTCTAATTATAAAGAACTCATCATCAAGCTACTATTCATGAAGAATCATCTCAATAATAGCATATGTTAACTAAACACTAGACAAATAAACCTCTTCCCCTAATTCCCAATCTCTAATATGAAACTATGAAAAAAGAGTCATCAAGTTTCACTCTTCCAATGATTCTTTCACGGAATGGGTTGGAAGTTTTCTACTCAAATCATCCATGATGACATTCCATTTCCCTAAGGTGTAGGAAATGTCAATGTTGAAATATTGTATCTATTCCACCCAATTCCTTTGGAATAGATTTAAATATTTTTTATAGAAGATATAACTCTAGGTTTTGTGGTCAGAATATACGGTAAACCTTTCTCCAAAAAGTATTGTTTCCAACTCTTAAGCATGTGCATCATGGATACAATTTCAAGATCATGGGTTGAATAACTTTTCATGTGTATCCTAAATTGACAAGAGCTATAAACAACAAGATGATCACCTTGTATAAGAACACATCCCAAACCTGAACTTGATGCATCACAGATGACCACATAGCCATGCCTGACCTCTAGGAGAGTCAAAAATGGCATAGTATTCAAAATATGTTTCATCCCAATAAAATAATTATGACATTTTCATCCCAATAAAACATTACTCTCTTCTGATTTAGAGCAGTCATCATAGAATCCATCTTTTAGAAGTCCTTAACAAACCGGAGATAATACCAAGTTGAACCCAAAAAGATCTGAATCTTGAAAACATTCTATGGTTATTCCAATGTAATAATATATTTAACCTTATTAGGATCAACTAAAATACCATGTTATAACACCACATGTCCCAAGAACTTTAATTCCTGAATCTATAAATCACATTTTGAAATCATGGCATAAAGTTGGTGGTTTCTTAACAAATCTATATTTTCTCTCAGATGATGCACATGACCCTCCTTGTATGTAGATTAAACAAGAATTTCATTTAAAAATACAACCATGAATGTATCAATATACTCATGGAAAATTTTTTCATTAAATCCATAAATACTGTAGGAGCATTGGTTAATCCAAATAGCAGTAAAAGGTACTCATAATGGTTGTACCTGCTCTGAATGGTGGGTTTTAGAATGTAAAATTATTTTATCCATAAATTATTATAAGTAGATCAAAGACCAATCTTTGATAACCACTTATCCCCTTTAAACTAGTCAAATAGATCATCAATCAGTGTCAAAAGATACTTTTTTCTTATCGTGACTCTTTTGAGTTTTCAGTAATAAACACAAAGACAAAGTGAACCATCATAATTCTTATAAAAGAGAACCAATGCTTCCCAAGGTGACACACTCGGGCATATAAATCATTTCTCTATAATATCATAAAAATGAGTCTTCAAATCATTCATTTTAGCTAGATACATGTGGTAATAAGGAATGGACATTGGTTGAGTACCATGTACTAAATTTATAGAAAACTCTACCTCCATTACCAGTGGAAAACCAAATAAGTCAGAAGGAAAAGATTTGGGAAACTCCAAAACAACTAGAGGTAGATCACTGCTTAAGTATTCTCACTATAGATCAAAATAAAACATTGATATTACTTTCCTTAACTCTAGATAATAAGGTACAACTCTACTTGACCTCAAGTCCCATTCTCCTTGAAAGATATAACGTACCCCATCGGGTGCTTTAAAGGAGACTTTTCAAAGATAAAAATCAATCTAGGCCTTATTGTAAATGATCCAATCCATCTATAATATGATTTCAATACGGTTCATGTCGATAACTATAAAACTATAATCAGTCTTTTTTTAACAATGATAAAACATAAGCAGGACTATTGAGACCCTACTCTCTCTTCGTTCTGAGGGGTGTAGTCATATCCATCACATAATATAAAAGTGTTGTAGGAATATTTATAATATTCACAATACATGTAGAAATAAATGAATGAGATGCACCAGTATCAAATAAAGAAGTCACTAAAGAGAAAGATATAGTGATAATACCACTCACAGTTTCTGGACCCATATCTGCTCACTCTAGAGACACTTTTGGTGCATGAAGAAGATTTGTTATGGATTCTTGAGACCAAAACCCCTTTTTTATGAAGCATCTCATTGCACTGTAATTTTGGTAGGTGATGATAATTTCATGCCACTATTTGGGTTGGAATGGATATGGAAGAAAATATTAAAGTGGCCTAAGTGTTTGCAAGAGGTATATATCTTGGGTGCTTTAGTGAAAACCCTCTTTAAGTTCCATGGATTCCTACACTGGTATCAAGTTAAAGGGTTTCTTCCAATAATTGGAGGAGTTATGGAATAATCCTACTATCGAGATCCACCTTGAGAATAATCACACTTACTACTCCCTTTAGGGGAAATTACATAACCACCACCAGGAGAAAAAGAAACTCTCGTCAACCCTGACATTCCAGTCAGGTCCATTTTATCCATAAAAGCTTTATCCAGTACATTGGCATAATAATGCATATTCAGTAATAAAACCTAAGAATGAATATTAGATCAAATTAACAAATCAAACCTTTGAGTATTTATCTTTTCATTTGATACAATCTCAGGTGAAAACTACACTGGCTCAAAAAAATGGTTTGCATTCTCCATCACATTTTTTTCAGCATTCTCGAGTTTGAAAAAAAATCAATAGCCTTGGACAACACCATTTTATTTGGATGTAACTAGTTGGTGAAAAGAGACTTGATGTCTTTCCACTCTAATCCCACGGGATTCTTTTCTATCACCATCATTTCCCACCTTCATCTACTCAGTACCTCCATCATGAAGGTGGAACACTTCACCTTTATTTAATTAGGTCTCTCTAAGAACTCAAAAATATGTTCAATCCCACTCAACCATTCCACAACCTCTTGAGTATAATTTAATATTTTGAACACTTGTGGCTTCTGGAAAAGGAACTATTGAGCATGATTCCTGAAAACATCCCTCTGAGGTTCCATTGTTGGGTCCTGAATGGAAACTATTGGTGGTGCCTTTCCTAGACCTTGGATAGTATGTATAATCACCTCAACCAGACTCAGGTCCATGAGATAATTTTCTCCCTATGGTTCATCAGCAGCCTACTTTAGAATCTAATTCACACTTCTTATTGTTTTTATGATACTACACAACATCATCAGACAATATAGAAGACATCATGTTAACACTCAAACAGAGCAACAAGGGGAAACTAATCCCAATAGATAGATAAAAAATACTTGGATTTCAATATATCCAAATCAAAATTTGGTAAAATACTAGAACTAATTCCCAAGACATATTTTCAAAACCACCCCTAGTGGCCTAATGTGCATTGAGGTGAGAGATAGTGAGGCACTCAATCACAACTACCTCCTAATTCCCAACAAGAATACAAAAATTATTACTAACATCTAATAAATAAGCTAAATCTAGAGCTCTAATACAACTTTTTCATGAACCGTCCTGGATACCCTGGTACCCTAATACCCAAGCTGACACTGACATAGCTAGAAGGACATTCTGAATCCCAACTGGTTGACTAATAGCACATGGAATCATAAAAATGAAAGTGGGGATGAATTTGACACAAACATAATGGAAGAAAGATAAATTATTTAGTATGAATACAAGAGAAACTCCATGGGTAGAACTATAAGATAAGTCAAATAGGTAAAAAAACTCCAAAGTATGACAAAAAAGTACCGGAAAACAAGATAACAACTCAATTCTCGACAGACACAACTCTCTAAGCCCAAGGATAAATAGCTACTACCACTTCCAAGTGGAGCCTTTCCCTTTCTAAGAACTAGAAGAATATAATCTAGAAGCACCCAAAGGAACTATTAGGGTGTGAGATAAAAGCCTAGTAGGGTCTCACCAAGGATTCAATAATAATATACAATAATTAATTAACCAGACAATCCTTTCAATTTTAAATAATCAGGCATGGTATTTCAAATAATATTTAAAAAAATCATGATCTACATTTCAAATGATGGAAAATAATTTAGAAAAATGGATTAACAAACATTTTATATAAAATAGTTTATATAAATTCATAAGGAATGTGTAAAACGGTTTAAAAAACAATGGCATATATTTTAAATATAAATAATGAGCAACATGGTCATCTGCCAAAAGTTTAAATAGTTCTAGGCTATGGGATCCTCATACACTCAAAGGTGGTCATGAAAATATGTGTATACACACATCCATCTAGAACTGGTTAAAGAGGAATCATCATTATCCCATTGGGGATGTGACCTAAAACACAAGGTTTTGTTTCTGTTGTAAATAATAAAAAGAGTTTTATCCCAATAACTAACTAAATACCTTGGATTTCTTGTTCTCTAATAACAATTAGTGATAGGAAATTTATTTTAAAAAATTTTAAAATACAATTAATCCCATTCTTCTATTTCAAATATGCTAATTTCATTTTAAAACCTAACACATGGGTTTTTATTCAAAACATACCTTCTTCCAAGATAAAACCACTAGGTTTCTATCAACTCCATTTTAATCCATTTTATCAAATACCAATTTGAAATCAATTTCATAAAATCAATTTCAAAATTCAATTTCCAGAATTAAATTCCACAATATTTCCATCAATTTTACAAAAACACCCCAATTAAATAGAATTGGGGGTTTCCCCAATTTCGTACCAAATCAAATATAAATTCTTGAATTCAATGGAATCTGGATTTCAATAAATAAATTGAAATAAATATCAGGTAACTGAATTTAAATCAAGAAATTTAGGGTTAATAGAAATTGGTCATCATTACTAAACCACTAACCTCAGGATCATAGGATCTTGAAATGAAAATCCATAATCATGAAACTCCAATAAAGAATGTCAACAATGAGTATCTATGAATAAAACATAGATTCCAAATCAAAAATAGAAAGGATTATATCCTCAAATAATTTAGACATCTAAAAAATATTAGGGATGAAAGAGGATAGAATATGAGAAAGAGAATGGGAAGAGGAAACTTACTCGGAAGAGATCGAACGTCATTCTCCAAGATTCGATCCACTTCTGGAGGGGTGTAGAGGGTCAAAATCAACTATTGGGATCCTCTATGGTAGAATAAAATTCTATGGGGTTGTACAGGTTCATTAAGAACCCAAAAATAGAGTTTCAGGATTGTATAAAATAATTTTTTATTTAAAAAATCATGTACGCACGGTTTCCTTGGTAGGGCCGCATGGATAGACAAAATTTGCACCCTATCTATGCACCCATATTTTCTAAGGTTAGAAGTTTTTACTAGATGGGTGCATGTTTCTTCAAACCATGTGCTAGACAAGAAAACCCCAACTTTCTAGGTTTTCATAGTTTCCTTAGTGAGGGCGCATGATTTAGGAAAACCATACACCAACCATGAACAACCCATAAACATTCAAAATTTCCAAAATTATCCCCTGATACCACCCTAAATGAAATCCAACCAAATCATAATCAAAATAAGAGTTTAGTAATACCTAAAAATAGTAACCGGGTTTCATAAATAATGAGTTTGTTCTTAAGTCCTATAAAAAATAAAACATTTGAAATTAAAACTTTACCAAGAAGTATAATCTCACCAATTCTGTATATTTCTACACAAGAATTATCTCCAAAATTGAATTTTACACCATTCATATTTATGGTCTTATAGTAAAAACTTCTTGTCTCTAGTAAAATCTCAAACATCCATTATCTATGTATTAAGTATATTTGATGTTGATACTTTCCTTATTTTCATAAAATAGATAAATTAGGATTTTGATACCCAAACTTATCTGAGTATAATATTATTAGTAAATAAATATTTTGGAATCCACAACTGTCCAACTCTCTTATGTTATCCATATTCCAATTATTTTGAAATATAAGGTTTATGAAAACCAAAGTATTGGAATTTTTTTAAAGAATATGTTTTCTTCCATGTCCACCTCTATGACATTTAGAACATAAGGGAACACTTTTTGGAACACATTAATTATTCTAAAAATGAGGTTTTTATATTATAAAAACAATCATAGAAATATTCCAATGAGGCCTCATATAACTATACATATTATCAAAAATTTCTCTCCTAGAAGTAACATTTGATAGGAGTTTTGTAAAAAAAAATGAGAGTTTAGATTAACAATAATATTATTATCTTTATTTGATGAGGTAGAACTGGATTTATTATCTAATTTAGAAGTAATATTTGAAATCTAAAAGGATTTTTTTTTAATTATAGAAGTTTATTTGGTAATATCTTCCTTAATATTTTTATGTTTTTTCAAAAATCTATTATTATATTTTTAAGTATGGAAGCATATATAGAAAATTCTTCAAAACATGGTAATGTATCCTCATCATTATATGTTATAGGTTTTTCTTCATTAGAATAAGTAGGGAATTCATCATTATAATATAGATTATTTTCATTCAACATTAAATTTGTTAAGGATTTAGAAGATACCTTTTCTATGTAGCATTGGAGGGTATTTGGAATGTACATATAAAATCCAAGAACATTTTGAGTATGACTATAGTTATTAGAAGAACACTATGAAGAACTATCACCATAACTTTCTCTACAAGTTTTTGAATCTTTTATACTTTTATCCACTTTTTATTGTATAAGTTTATCAAGATTCTATCTTTATTTTCATTATTTTTTATTTGAGGAAAATCTGGTCTGATATGACCTAGTTTCTTATATTCATAGCATATCATCATAGAAGCATCTTTCTTAGCACTTCCCTATTTTGGATTTTTTATGTATTTACACTAAAAATATTTCTTTCCAATGATTTTGTTCAATCACTTAAAAATTATGGAAAGTTTATTTTCACTTTATTCTGATGAACTGATTTTAGTATTAACTTTAACTTTCTCATTCTTAGAATACAGAGGAACCTTTATAGTTAATCTATATCTCTTAACTGCTGTAGAAGTAGAATCAAAAGCTACTCCATTTTTATTTTTCTTTTTTTCAGTATATCTTTTCAATATACTATAAAATTTCATGAAAATACCAATAAGATCATCTAAGATCAGATTTGTAACATTCTTTGTATCATCAAAACTTTTTCTATTAGATACCCATTAGTTTAGAATGATATCAATAAATTTTTCAACTAAATTATTATATTCTAATTCATTATATCCAAGAGATTGTAGACTTATTTCAATTATTATAAAACATTGATAAATCATAGAAAATGGTTCTCATAGTAGTAAATCAAAAACTTTATAATCTTTTAAAGCATGGATCTTCTTATTTCTACAACATTGGTAGTTCCAAAGTGATTTACTTAAAATTTCTTCCTTATATTTTTCATAGATTTATAGGAAGAGATTAGAATGTACAGATTTGTGATCATTGAGCACAATAGAGTATTTCTAACATGGTAGTTAATTTGATATTCAAGTTTATATTCTTTAGTAAAAGTAGTAATTTATTTTTCAAGAATCTGATAACTTCCAATAAACATTAAAAAATAATCAACTTAAATATTGATAAAAAAATCATATAATCTCTCCAATATTCATAATAAACACCATCAAATATTGGTGGTCTTCTTTGATTTAGATTTTCTAATATCCCAACCAAAAAACCCACCATATTAAAAACAAATATAATATTTTCTAAAAAAACACGTTAGTGTAATAGTTTATAACAAGTACAAACTACCTTTGATACCAAATTTAGGATTGATATATTATATGTTTTACTACGAGGGGTTGTTAATTATAGAATATAAAATAAAACCTAAAATTTTCTATAAACTATTTAATAAAGTTATTAGAGCAATTTCATACTGATTAATTTGATAATGTGTGTTTAGAAAATTTTATAACATACAATATAAAACTTTTCTATATAAATGTACAGTGTAATAATGAACTTGTAAAAAAAGTAATAAAAAAATGCAAAGTATGTAAGAAAAAATTACATAAAATTTCATATAAAGATATGTACACTTTATCCTTAATTGTTAAGGGATTATTAACTAGAATCAAGGTATCCTTGGTATTAACCATACCATAAAGTCATTTATTCATAGCCATCGAAGTCCTCAATCACAAAGATTGAACACAACATTTTTTCCTTATCCTAAGGAAACCCTCGATAAGAAGAGTGGTATATCCAATGTCTTCCTTAAAAATGGACGGCTTATATCAAACCATATTGAACACAGTGATTAGAAAAATAAAATTTTCTTAAGATAATTAAAAAATTTCTCACAATAGATGCATTGAGAAAAATATTCTCTAAAAGTTAAAAATGCAGTGATCTCAGGTAATAAGATGTTACTAAAACTCTATAGAATATTTATACAGTCAAAGCCATAATAACTTTAAATATTTTACTTGGAAAATATTCTTATTTTCAATAATGTAACTCTATTTATAGACATTCATCCAATGGTATTATTCTATATTTTTGTGGATCAATTGTAATGGAATCAGAAGAAATCCTTCTTCACTTGAAATGTTAATCACAACATATCAGTCTAGTAATCATCTGGATATAGAAATATTAAAATTCTTATAGGTTTCATCCATAATGAATATAAGTCATCTGTTAGAATTTATGAAGTTATTCACCTAGTAGGCTTTATAATAGTTCATTTAGAAACATATATTCCTTCATCTGATAAAGTATATCTAGTAGACATGGTAAAAGTTTGTCTAATGGGATTTGTTATAATTTATCTATTAAAATTTATTAACCACCATCTAGTGGAATTTTTATCTATTAGTATAATGTACAATGTACATTTCCATCTTTTAAGGAATCTCCATCTGATATCCTTCATCTTAAAAAATTTAAGAAAGTTTTTCCTGTTGGAAAGGTTATTTTCTATCTGGTAAAATTACTAAATTTTTTATATAAGACTCTTAAGAATGTGGAAATAATAAAATTTAGAAAATTATAAACTTTTTAAGAAATGGATTTTGATATTCAAATTAATATTATAATGTTCTTAAAGTATCCTTTAGACTCAACAAAAAATTTGTTACATTAATTCTCATATAGCTTTTTACATTATATATATCCTAAATAATAAAGTTATATTAGATTGATGATTTATTATCTACAATTTTTATGTTAATTCTTTTATCATTACTCTTATTATTTAATTTATTCCCATGTTTTATTTTTTTACTAAAATGGTTAAGTTCATGCTGGACATTTTAGGGCATTCCGATTAATAAACTCAAAAACCACATCAGTGCATTAACCATGGTCATAGGGGTTATGGTAAAATTATCTATAGAATCTTAAAACTATTATATTTATAATATTTATACATTATATATATTTTTAAAAATAACCATGTAAAGTAGTCATTAAAAATGAACCACGTCATTTCATGGTGATGGTAGTTCATACGTATGCATGAATGATGTTTTCATTTTTTTGTAATGGGTGGAAAATAAATAAAGTATATAGTATTTAAATTTTAAGGAATCATAAATATTTTATAAATTTCATATTTACTCCTTAGTTCCATCCTTATGACAATCCTTATTAGGTGAAAATGAAAAATAAATAACATCGTTTTTTGGAGGTGGTATTCCACACTTACGCACGAGCGATGTTATCAATTCCCAATGGAAGGAAAGAGTAAGAAATATATTATATTTATAGAATAATAATTATGTCATAAATATCATATATATATATATTCATTTTTTAATCATTTTAACCGTTCATAAGATCCAGTAATTAAAAATGAAACACATCACTTCGTGGAGGTGATAGTCCACACGTACACACTAGCGATGTTTTCATTTCCTATAAGATAGGAAAAGAGAAGAAAAAAGGATGTATTATAATAATAATTGTATTTTAGTATATATAATATAATTATGTTCTTATTTCATCTTGGATGAAGAATATTTTAAGGATTTAGAAGATGAAATAAACTTGAAATAAGTCGTTCTGGACTTATACCTTCTTTTAAGATATCTCCCTTTGGATTAAAACTTAAGACTTATAGGATTGGTATTTTGAGAAGACCGTGACCTCTAAGATGTGGGTAGTGATTTTTTAGGAGATTTTTTTAGGTCTTTTATGAACTATAGTTTCCAAAATGTGCAAGGAATTGAAGAAAGGATGTTCCCTTTTATAATTGAGGGGAGTGACACACTTATAATTTTTCTATACATTTAAATATTATAAAGTGTTAATCTTGGGAATGTTTTTACAAAACAATACAATTTAAAATTTAAGTTAATAAGGATTTAAATTACCTAATTAATAATAATTAAGATATTTTTTGTTTCCGTATCACCTAGTCTTTACCTTAATTAACTCGATTAACCCTTAATCGCGATGACACATTTTTACCATGATTACAATTTATAATGACAAAAATGAAATTGAACTCATAAATAAATTTGAAAATAATGATTAAAAATAGAGAATCTATTTTTTAAGATATAATTTTCATAATTTTTAAAATTCAACACAAAACTTAATTTAAAACTGTTTTCAAAAAATTTCATTTTTACGCATAAAATTGAACTTATACCAGAATAAAATATAATTTTAATTCCTATGGAATTGTTTAGGTTATTTTTAATAAAATAGATATTATTTTACTTTGAAACAAAATAAAAAATATAATTATACTTTTAAATTAATTTTTTTAATTAAAATAAATGATAGTTCTGCAAAAAATTATATTTTCACTATTCACTCAAAAATAATTATTTTCAAAAAAAATCCCTAAAGTTCATCCTAAGTTATTTTTGTTATGTTATTTAAAAATATAATTTCTTTTTATCAAATTCAATTTCTAAAATTAGTATAATTTTCTTCAAAATAAAACCATATAAATTATAGGAAAGATATTTCGTTAAATAAAACCATTCCTTTTTTGGATGAAATATTTTTATAATGTTTTTCTATAAAACTATGATGAACATAAATACATATAATGAATAATTTTAAATTATAGTATAAATTGTTTTATTAATACTTGGTTTTTTTCATTCTTTCCCCATTAAAGAAATTTTATCCTCGTAATTTTATTCACTATTTAGACAAGTAAGGGAATTTTCTCCAATAGAATTTTTTATTCCCATGTTTCTTACTAAATCATGTGATTATTCCATAAAACCTTTACCTATTAAATCACCTAATTTTATAGTACCTAATATCTATGATACAAAACATGAACTAAACTTTCTTTATAAGATTTATTATCCTCTAATCATACCACTTTAGGGCTCAAAACATGTGATGCATTAGGTATGTACTTTCTTAGAAAAGAAACACGAAACACATCATATAACTAGAGAAAAATTAGTGTTAAATACACTCTAGATGAAATTGATCCAAACTTTTAAATAATTTTATATTGACCAACAAAAAATAGAATTATCTTTCCTTATCTTCCAAAACACATAACACTTTTCCATCGAGATATTTTAAGAAAAGTGTGACTGCCTACCTTAAATGGGAGATCCTTATTCATGAGATATACATAAATCTTTTACTGGATCTAAGCTATCATCATGTGTTACTAAATAAAATTTACCTTCTCAACCATATCTTCTACCAATTCTGGTACCAATAACTTCCTTTCACTGACTTCATCCTAACATAATAGAGTTTGACGTCATTTTCCAAATAATTCATCAAAAGGTGGCATTTGTCAACATGAATAAAAATTATTATTATAGGAAAACTCAACTAAAGAAAGATGATAATATGAACTTCCCTAATAATATAATGATAAATATCGAATCATATCATCTGATGTTTGAATTATATGCTCTAATTTTTTATCCTATTGAGGATGAAAAGATATACTAAAATTTAATTCAATAACCATCGTCTTTTGATGTAATTTCTAAAAATTAGAGGTAAAAATAAGATCTATATCAGATTGAAATTATAGGGGAAATCCAGGTATCTTGACTATCTACTAAATATAATTATTTGAATTTTTATTCAAAGGAATAATATCTTATATAGGTTTAAAATATGAAAATTTCGTCAAATGATCAATAATAACACAAATAACGTTTATTTTCCTCAAGATGTATTTGATAATACCACTATAAAATCCATAGGCATGTTTTCCCATTTCCATTTTAACACTAATAATGGCTAAAGAATCCAATTTGAAAGTTGTTTCTTAGCTATGACATGTTGATGAGTCAAACGTTTTAAGGTAAAATTTGTAATATCTTTCTTCATACCTTCACACCATAAATATGACCAAAGGTCTTTGCATATATTAATACTTTCAGAATGAATAAAAAATAGAGTGATATGGGATTCACTCAACAATTCCTTCTTTAATTATAAATCACTTGGCACACACAACCCATTTCCAAATATAATAACACCTTATTTATCAATATTAATCTTAGTAAAATTACCCTTCTTGACTGATTATACTCTTTCCTAAAAAATAAAATCTCTCTTCTGAGCCCCCTTAATTATTTATGAAAAAGATAATGACGCTGATACCTAATGACAAAATGAAAATAAAACATAAAAAAATTCCAATAAAAAATTCATTAAATAATTAACTAAAGAACCATGTTTGAGTCATAAAATAATTAATGAGGCATTATCTTTTTTACTTAGGGATATCAGGACCAATAAGTTTGGTGGTGTTTCAAAGAAGTTGGAAGATATTAAGTTCATTTGGCCTGAAGTATGTGTACTCTAAATGTTTTATATTGTTGGTTAACATAAATCATTTTATTTTTGAAAGCTTTCCAAAAAAGGTTATTATATAGAGTTGATTGGATTTATTTTTCCAGAATGATTCTCTCGAAAGAAGATAGTCGGTCATATATTTAGTGCTAAATGTTTATATACACATTGTTACATGTTTCATCAAATGTATTGTTTAGTTAAGTTTCAAATTTGGTGATCCTATGATGTTATTAATGTTTTTAAAATTATGAGTGTTTAATGACCTCCTAATATAAGAATAATTTGAAATTGGGAGAAAATAATTTGTATGAAAAAAAATCTAACTATTATTTTCTATGGATATCATTGGATAAATTATTTCAGATATATGTTTGTCCGATTAGAGTTTTATTTCAAAGTAAATAAAGATTTGAATTGTTACTTAAGGTTTCCTTTGAATGATATGTAATGGTAAAATATATTTTATGTGTGATTTATAAGGCTAGATAAGCATGTTGTGTAAGGTTAACATCCAATTTTCATACGTTGTATAAGGGTACTTATAAAGATACAAATTTTTTGTTTAGTTTTTTGATTTTTCCTGATCACTAGAACGTCATAAAAGTTAAGATGAACCATATATGTTATGAGAGAATGATTTATTTTGTAAAATTTTTATCAGATGGACATGTTTGATGTTGTGAAGTAAAGCTTTTGTAGATTGATTATAGGTAATTATATGAGTCATCAAACAAATGGTTTTGGTTTAAGTCATCAAAAAGTTTTTTATGTATGAATATCATATGTCAAAGAATGGAATTTGAAGGAAACAAAGAAAGGGTTTTGATGCAAGTCATCTGAAGATGGAAGTTTGGGGAAAGACTTCTAAGACATTCATATGAATTTGTTCAAGAAAATTGGAAAGTGTCACATCAGTTGGATGTTTTTATACATAGTATCACTAGATGAATGGTTGATATAAAGTTTTACTTATTAAAATTAATTTATTGAAATTTCATAAAGGTATCAAAAACAATGATGTGATGTTGAGCGTTCAATGTTGATTTATCTAGAAAGGTTTAATAAGATTCAAAAATATCCTAGATATAAATTTAAGGAAGTTCATTGAAGATTTAATATTCTAGAGTTTTCATGAATCAAAATAATATTCTACAATAGTTGAAAAGAGTCTTTTGAATTGAGATGAGAGGGTGTTTTTATTTTTGATTTTTTTATCTGGAAAATAAATTTGGATTCATACCTTTACTCCTTCTTGAGAACCAATAAATAGGGGGTAAAATTACTATTCAAATGTGTTTACTGTTCATATGTGTAAAAAGATGAAGTTCTATAGAAATTATATTAGAAATATATACCTAAAAAAGAAAATAAAATCAAAATTTTTAGCAAGGTGAGTATCCAACTGAGGAATCTCTTTGTTGAAGATGAAGTTTCTACCGGATAGAGGTTTAGGGATCAAAGGCATTATATGGAAATAAAGAATATAGAGTTTCCATATCAAGTGGTATCAAATAGATAATACACCAAGGTGGTTGGTTAAAGAGTGCATAAGAAGTCGTATTATTATTAAAAAGTCACAATATGGAGTTTATCGAATAGGAAACTAGATAGAGCATTCAAGATAAACTATTGATCGAACAAACATTTTTTATAGATATATATGGAGAAAATTAGTGTATATTGATAAGAAAGAAATTGAATAAGAATAATTACTTTCATTAAAATCATATGTAAATAAAATGTATTTATAACTATGACAATATTCTAAATCTTGTTTTTGAAGTTTCATACAGTTGTTACAAAAACTTTGTTACATCATTTATATGTATGATAATAATATTAACTATCTATTGACCATAGTTATTTGGAAGTGTAAGTATATTACCTATATATTATAACCACATAAAAATGATTTTTTTCTAGTGGTTTTGTGGTATTGGATTATTTCCAAACCATGCAAAGGATACGCTGCTCTTTTTGAGTAATAAAACTTGTAAAAACTTATGTTCTTGTGTATTTTCTTGTTTACTTTCTTTATAATAGAGTCACATCTCACAAATAGGAGGTGAATTTTCTTTCTTAATAAATATAACATAAAAATATAAGATTACTGATTCACCCCATACCCCTATCAGTTATCACACATATCCTAATTAGTCCTTTCAAGTGGGTTAATAGTGAAGGTTCTATTCACTAACTATATTTGTAGAAAATATAATCCTTTATAGATGTTCAGAATTATATGAAAATTAAATGGATTCCTATATTTAATAGGAATAACTATCATATCTAGAAATTTAGAATGTTTCTTTATCTTATGTCCATTCATTATGAAATTCTTGGTGTTTTTATAGATAGTTTCCCACCTTGTACCGAAGGAGTTCCATTGTATACTACTAATAATAATAATTTAGAGAGTGATGAGTAAGAAAGAAATATTATACTTTACTCACTCTCTAAAAGTGAGTTTATTAAAGTTAAACTAATTTAAATGAATAAATGTAACTGAGATATTTTGAAGAACACCTATGAAGGAAATAATAAAGAAAATAAAGTGAATTTATAAATTTAGATATTTAATTACAAACATATTAATATAGTTTATAATGAATCTATTTTCAACTTCTTTATAAGTGTGAATGATATTTTAAGCATTATAATATGTCTTTGTGAGACTTTATATGATTAAAACATTGTCTAAAATATCTTGAAAATTATTCCTAATCAATTTTATGACAAAGTTTCATCCTTAAATGATATATATCCTAAAACTCTTTCTCTGGATGATTTATATTGCATGCTCATTTCCTATGAAATAAGAGTAGAAAAGTCTATAGTAATCAAGGATAAATATGATCATGAAATATATCTCAATGATTATAAGAAAATAGAATATATAAAATTTATAGTTTAGAAAGTAGTAAATTAATTTGACATTGAAGATGAGGTTAGTAAAAAACTTGATGAATTTTTGTATTTGCTTTATGAAAAGGTGAATAGAGGCACAAGATAGTATAAAATAAAGTTACCTCTAAAGTGATTTCACAACAGATATATTTAAAGTTTTGCTTAAAATTTTCCAAGGCTTGAGGAAGATGAAGAAAGCAATTAAGATAATATAAAGTCGAGAAGATACCTAAAGAAGATGGTAGATAAATCCGAGAACTATTCCAAGGTAAATGATAATAAATTTTCTAAATAAAAAAATGGAAACTTTTGTGTAAGTATGAGGAAGATTAATGAATTAAATAAGAAGTTTAAAACTACTATGAGATTCTATTGAAAAACATATTATTAAAAAATTGAATGTTGAAAAATTCACCAGTAATGAATATAGTAGCTCTATAGAAGTATAATATACTCATATGGAGTTTATTCTCAATAGATAGTTAAAAAAATTCCTTAGAAAGATTGTAAGAATTCAAAAAAGAGAACAACAAGTTTATGAAGGAAAATATTTCATAAAAAATCAAGAATATTTTATTGAAGAAAAATATATGTTTATAAAATATATTTATGATATGAATATGTTTCTTGATGAAAATAAAAAACCTCATTGTCAAGATTGAAGAAAAGATGAAGATGAAGTAGGAAGAATTAGAGCTTTTCCAACAAAAATTTGTTAAATCTGAGTAAGTAATTACAAATTTCAATAACATAGTTATATAAGTTAGTGAATTTTATAGTAATTTTAATCCTTTAAAGGATAAAAAAATTATCCTTAAAGTTTGATAATAATTATGAATACATGTAGAAGAAAAATTAAGTTAAGAAGACCATGTATACAGATGAAACATGGAGAGTTGAAAAACCTAAAGAATCAAAGGTTTCAAAGTCTAAACCAAAATATTCTACAACTATAGATTTTGTAGAGGATATGGAGAAAATTACAAGAGGTAACGAAAATTTTGGTGCGCAATGAAATGCCAAAGTGGAAGGTAATAATGTTAATGAAAATCTAGAACACAACACTGAGATATATTTAAGTTACAAAAGGAAATATGATTTATATGGTTACTACTATTATTGTGGATGATTTGGTCATAAGAAAAATATATATTTGTTTAATCATTAAAACTATAATGAATCTATGATAAAATGGAGGAATTTTTTTATGGGGAGTCAACCCCCTCAAATAATAAAACCAGAGAAAGTTGGTTTGAATATTGAAAATAGATTACAACCCTTTGAAACTATTGTGAGTGATGTGATCAACCTAAATGACTTGTAAAGGGATTTATTATCATGCTACCAACATAATAAAGTTTTTAAATAAAATCTACAAATTTTCATGATAATGAATAAATAGTAAAAGAAAAATACATAGTTTTTCAAACTACTCACAAAGATAATAAAGAAGAACGAACATGAATATCAGATAGTGGTTGTTCTTCACACATGATAGGATACTTCAAGTTGTTGAAGAATGTAAAATATTATAAAGAAGGTATGATATATTTTGTAAATATTTAGTCCCTTAGAATCAAAATTATTGGATCTTCTATCATTGGGGAAGAATAGTTAAAATCCAAAAGAAACTTTTTGTTAATGTAAAGAAACATAACTTGTTTCGCGTTTGAAAATTCTTTGATATATGTAACAAAGATATTTTTAGATGATATGGTTTCATTATTAAATTAATTAAATATGGGAAAGTTATTACATGAGGTAATCAAACCAAGGGAAACTTGTTTCAAGTTTTTGATGTATAGAGTTTGTACTACTTGAGCATGACAGAATAAAATTAGATTATAAATAAAAAGTTGGGGCACCTATAGTAGAGGAATATGAGAAATATAATAAAGAGGGGAAGTGTTCATGATATTCCTCACATGTAAAGAAGAAAATATTAGTATTTTTTCATATGAAGGAAATGAAAGATTACTAAGTCGACACATAAGAAATTTTAGATACATTCAACTCATCCCTTGGAGTTGATACATTTCGTCAATTGTGGGCCCATGAGAAAGAAATCAACATATGGAGATAATTTATTTATTTATTTTATATATGAATTTTTTCCCATTACATGTATTATTATTTTTAAACATAAATCATAGGCTATCAAAATATTTAATATTTTCATGAGAAGTGTATAAACAAAAATTGGATATTCGATGAAGATGATTCGTACTGATAATGGTGGATAATATCCAAATAGAAAGTTTAGATATTATCTTAAAAAACATGGAATTCATCATGAGTTTAGAGCACTATACACACCACAAAAAAATAGTTTTTATGAAAGAAGAAATATAAGTTTGGTTAATATAACATGAAATATATTTATTGAACATGGATTTTCTCGATGTTTTTAGAGGCAAGCTATCTATAAAAAAATTAAAATTTCATAATTGATGTTTATATAAGCTGAAATCTTATATGACTAATTATGAGATGAATTATAAAGAAAACCCATGTTTTAAATACCTATACATGTTTATAAGTCATCGTATTATTATGATCAAAGGTGAAAATCCTAGAAAGTTTGATCAATAAGGTGTTTATGGATTCTTCTTTATCTACACTCTTATTTATAGAGGATAAATGTGTTAAAATAATGATATAATAAATATTGTCGACTCTATATATGTGAAAGTTATTGAACATTATGATATGAAATTTTTACAAAGTATTGTAGATGTGAAAGAAAGGTAATATGAAGTGATTATAGTTAAACAATGTGAAAAAGTTATTAATTATAGTAATAATGTTGAAAATACCTAAGATAAAGTTTTTGAATAATTTATATCAAGTGATGAGGAATAAATATGTTCATCTTATCCTAGGTTTATTAATAAAGTGGAAGTTTAAAATATAATTAGAGATCAAAACTAGAAGGAAGTCAAGGTTAGTATCACATACTTTCTTATATTCACAGTTTGAGACAAAATATGTTGGTGAAGCTTTGAAGCATCATGAGTGGATTGATTCTATTAATTAAGAGATAGATTAGATGGAGAATAATGATACATGGTAAATTTTACCCAAACCAAACAATAATAATGTGATTGGTACTAAATGGGTGTTTCAAATAAAGTTATGAAAACAAGGTGAAGTGATAAGAAACATGGAACAACTAGTTTTTATATGTTACTCATAAATCAAAGGCATCAAATTTGATGATACCATTTCTCTAGTATAAATATTGTAAACTATTAGAATATTTATTTCTATCACTGCACAAGAGAGATATATAATTTTACAGATGTAAATCAAGTCATATTTTCTTAATGGAGAGCTAATCAAAGAATTTTATATTGAACAACCATGTGGCTCCATGGTTGGGAATGATGAAAGATATGCATGCAAGTTAAATAAGGAACTATATGGGTTGAATAAAGATTTTATATCTTGGTACTCTAAATTGGAAACTTTCTGAATAAATTTTAACTTCAATAATGGAAGAGTTTATAATAACCTCAAAATAAAAAAATAAATAAGTTTCCATCATTGTGATTATTTATATTGATTTTATCATATTAATAAGTGTTGACATACTTTTATTAATGATCAAAAATAATTTTCATTATGATACTAATGAGTTTTATGTTTTATGATAGAATCTTATAATATAAGACTGATTAGAAAAAATATAGTTAATTTTGGAAAAGACTCACCGCCAAAGAAGTCGCACTTCCATGGATGACGAACTGTCAGAGATGATTCACTATCAGTATGGAAATTTGGCCAAGTATTAGAAATAATCACCATAAAAAATGGATCATCACTAGCATTGAACATAAATTTGAAAAAGTATGGGATAACTCACCATCAGGGATAAGTCACCACCAGAATGAAAAATCAGCTAAGTTTCCAAATGAACCACCATTAAAACTGAGTCACTGTTGAGGATACCTTCTTCCAGAATAAAAATTTTGTAAAGTTTTGAGTCCCTACCATCCTGAAATAACACCAGACTATCTCACTATGAGACTTAGACACTTATAGTGTATCTCACCACCAGACTCAGACAATGTTAGAGTCTATCACCATTCTAAAGACTCACCTCCACTATTTCAATTTATTTTGAATTGAATATATCTAACAACTAGTTTATCAAATTTAATTCTCAAATTTATTTTAATTATTGTTCTTAATTATTTTATAGATATTAATTAAATAATGTTCTAGATCTAAGTATGATGATGTAGAATATCTAAAGGATTCTATTTGTTATTGCGTACTATTCTTAATAGATGAAGCAAACTCCCTCGTGTGTATGACTAGGAACAACTCTTAACACAAAAATATACACGTACATGTGAAGAGAGGTGTGTTTTTGATAAGTATACCTTACACGAAGAATCTATACCACTAGTCACCTATAGATGAAGTGAAGCACATTGAACATCTAGAATACTTCCTATAGTCAGAATAGAAGAAGTTTACGACACTCCGTTTCACTAAAAATCTCATAAACTTAGCTCAATCTACAAATAAAACTACAATAAAGAGTGACAATTAGTAGATATTATCATATAGAGAAACACTATTATCTCTACGTCATTATTTTCTTTGATATTCATTTATATTTACATTAGGAGAAGGGTGTGTATACTCTGTTTATTACATGCACATTGTATCAAGCACCTAAACTGGAAGATACTTAGATATATTCTCAACAACATTTACTCTTGTTTCCCACATGTTTTGGAAAAGGTTCGTGTCTGGGATGTTTTATCTGTACTCCAAAAAATACTATGGAAGAAGTCATTATGTGGCCTGGATAGTTGTTATACTATTCTAAAACATGATCCAGGTTGTGGATCAAACTTTATTTTTATATAAACTACTTGGAAGCAGGTGATTTCCAAGTCGAGAGGACTAAGTCTCAGCTTGAGAATGAACCTATTGAATTCAATTTTATTGTGGGGTTTTTTTCTAATCTTAAAAACTGAATTCGTTTTAAACTATAAAAACCCACTACTATGATAGTTAAACTTAATAAGAGTTTATATAAGTTTTGATTGAGTAAATTTATTTAAAATGTTAAAGTAATATTATATATTGTTTTAATTGACACCTAATCAATCTTTGAGAATTATTTTAAAAGGTCAAGTCTTATATCGATCATCTGTTTTGGTTAGCTAGCCTATTTTATATTAATTGGATGATTTTATTTAAACCTATTTATAATGGAAATTTTTATTGGGTATTAAATTCACCCCCTCTTGAGATACTCACTCTAGACAACATTTTGTATCAAAGGAATTAGCTTTGTTATCAAAGTTTTATAAACTTTTTCAACTGATATTTTAGTTATTCTTTAATAATCTTAATTTTTTGTTAGTAATAAATTTAACTCTTTAAATGGATAATAGACTAGAAGTTTTTTCTACCAAATATACTCTTTTTTTAATGGTAATAATTATGCTCAGTGGAAACTAAAAATGAAAATTCATATATAGATTGTGGGATTTTAAATCTGGTCTATTATTGAGGAGAAGTATGAGTTACCTAAGAATCCTATAAAATAATGTTTTGATGCTACCAAAACTATTTATAAAAATAATTTTAAATTCAGGAATGCCCTATATTGTGCTTTAGGAGATGAAGAGTATAATATAATTTCTGCTTTTAAAACTACCTTTGAGATTTGGGATAAACTAGATGTTTCACATGAAGGAACCACAAATGTCAAATAGACGAGATTGAATACATATATTATTATGTATGATACTTTTAAGATGAATCCTAATGAATTTATTTTTGATATGCACATCATGTTCAATGGAGTTGTGAAAATCATGAGCTCTCCGGGAATTCTATTGTCTGATAAGGATCAAATTATAAGAGCACTCATATGTCTTTCTAAATGATGGATAGTGGCATCAATGTCAATATGAGATCCCTGCGACATTAGAAAACTACCAATTAAGGAATTAATTGGAACGATGATGATGTATGAGGAATATTGAAAGTTAATAGAGAAGATGATAATGAGATAAAAATAAAGTCAGTAGCTATTAAGTTTATTGCATCAGTCACGACCTGTCCCCCCGAGGCCTATGTCATGACTACCCCAAGCCCGCCTTCTATAATCCAGGGGATGATGACTAGCACCGGAAAGTCGTATCCCTTAACGGGAAGGAATTTCCTTTAAAACTGTACAAACACACAAATCCAATATCACGACAAGAGGCAGCCATGAAGTAAACTACTGTAGTAAAAAGTTTGATGAATGTAAAGGGTCCAAAATACAAACCCAACTGGAAAGTACAAGTAAAACTGAAAAGAGAAAAGCAGCTCCTAGATCATCCACCGAGGATCCTACCTGAAGGGTAGGTATAGCTCACAATCAGTAGTCCTACATCATTCCACGTTAAATGGTCCACCTATGAGCATCGTCCAGTCCTAGCTACCTCGGACTCGATCAACGTTGTTCGTTGTCTTCACAAGACACAATAAGGTGTGGGAGAAGCCCGTGCAGGGGTGAGTATAACAATACTCAGTAGGGACCCCGAGACCCCCGAAGTTCTCCCAGAGTTCCACAAAGGAAAACCCACAAGGAAAGACCTCAATCACAAAGCATGAAGCAGTCATAAACTCTACTTAGGTATATGTCCAAACATATACCTAATTTATCAAGATATACTTTTCTCATACATGAGGGAATAATATCATAAAGGTAACACCATGAAGGTAACACCACGAAGGTAAAGGTACCACATAGGTAACACCACGAAGGTAAAAGTACCACACAGGTAACACCACGAAGATATAACCATGAAGGTAAAAGTACCACACAGGTATCACCATGAGGATATCACCACGAAGGTAAAATTACCACATAGGTATCACTATGAAGGTAAAAGACTCAGCTCACACCCAGTATATAAGTAAGGCACAAAATTATAGATGATTTGTCGATAATCTAGATCATATTATTCTGTCGAGAGGCACTACTGCTGACCATACAGAGTCTGACCCACACAGGATCGATAGTTACTAACCCCTACAATGATCCACATAGGATCTGACCCACACAGATTCGATAGGTACTAACTCATGCAATGACCCACACAGGATCTGACCCATACAGGATTGCTGAGTGCTGACCCGTACAAGATCAGACCCACACAGGATCGGTATACGCTAACCCACATAGGATTGCTGAGAACTGACCCACACAGGATCTAACCTACACAGGATCAGTAAGTGTTGACCCACACAGGATCGCTCAGTACTAACCTCTATATGATATGTCTCCAACCTCCGTCTCACTACCAGCCACTGGATTCCTGCTCATCGTATGCTTGATTCTAGGAGGATCCGCTCCTCAATCCATCGGAAATACCTCAACATCCACAACTCTCCATGAAGAAGTATCCTAAATGACCACCATGTTGTAAGGGTTCCAATGCAACGGACGGCGCGTCAATCAGACACTCGGTCTGTGACTTATAATAATTTTAGTTCTGAGGTCCCGGTTAGATTCAGGTTCGATCCAAATCAGTCGCACTCCAACTTTCTCCAAAACTCAAGTGGAGTATACCAAAATTACTACCTCTTCTTAAGGGTTCTGGTGCCACATATGGTTCGTTAAACGGACAATCGGTCTGCTAGTTACACCCATTTCTTAAAACAGGGGTGATCGCACCTTGGTTTGGCCTAGCTTGGTCGGGCCCACTGGGATATTCCAAAGGAATACTTCCTAAAATGGATCCCAACGCCAATGACGACATGTCGAACGGAAACCTGGTTTTTCAGTTACAGGCGTTTCTTTATCTGGGGACCGGTTGGGTCTGGGCCCTATCCGACTTAGTCAGGTCGGTTCGACGCAACGGGTCTCGAGTTCTACCTGACCCCACTCAGGTTTATCCTGCTAAGGGTCGGCCCAATTTACTGGGTCCAACCCATCGTGGTTTTCCCAGTTTGGTTTGTGGGACTGGGTCACGGTTGGCCCATCCCATCGAGTGGGGCTCGACTCACCAGCATTGTCCCACTGGGTCGCAGGTTCGGCCCGACCCACTGGCAGGTCCGGCCTACTGGGTCATGGGTCTGGCCCAGCCCGTTGGGTGGGTCTGGTCTACTGGGTCATGGGTCTGCCAACCCAATGCATTACGGGGCCTCTCCACTCTACACCTGTCAGGACTTCGAGCTACGGCCTCCTCCAATGGTGCACGTCGGCGCGCCGCTCTACCTCCACCTTCTTCAGTCGGCCCATACCGGCTACCCTACTCGACTGCTGCAGCTGAAAATCTGTGGCCCTTCTCCACCACGGCATAGTGTCGCGACCTCCTCCTATGGCACACAATGGCGCATCGCCTTCTTCATGATTGTCCAGTGTCACCACGCTGGTGGTCTTCCACAGAGAACGCAAGGGTAAACAAGTAGTGGAGGGTCTTGTCCATATTCGTTTGGCCCATACCCTCTGTGTTAGCTTGAAAACATGAGGTAGGAAAAGGGTTTAACAATCAATTGAAATTATAACAAAATAAATCCCTACATTAACCTGAAATATTTATTCCCAATCCCACAAGAATAAATCATTCACAAATCAACTAGTTAGTGAGTTGATTCGTGTTCTTCGTTTAGAAGATAAGAACATGGGAAACAATAATCATACAGATTTAAACCCCTGCCTCAATATTGTTAGAGAATGCTCATGATTGAAGTAGTGTTGGTGTTTATCGTCCCTACAACAAGCTGCCAACGTTTCCGCTCAAACACCGTCCTTTAGTTCATGATTCAGTGTCGCTCATCACCACCCACTAGAACCATCTCCGTCCTCTAAGTGATTGGCATCAGGGATCTTTATTAGAACTTTGTCGCTTGGTGAATTCATTCCAATACCTCTCTCCAAGCTTCATATAAAAAGAAGAGGGGGAGGGTGAGTAAAGCACGTGGAATTAATGGGGGTTCATTTAATAGGAACCTTTATAATTTCAATGGGACTATTTCAATGTATTTTAGGAGTTAAACCATTTAATGGATTTACATGCCATTGGTCCCGCCAAATTTTCTTGTCCATTGGAGGAAAAAAGAATGGAAATAAAATAACTTTTCTATTTTATTATTCTTTTAAATTTCCAAAATCTAACTTTTTCTCCCGACCTTCTTCGGTAAAATTGAGTCCTCCCTTAAGAGAATCTCAACACTATGGATTCAATGGTGTTCTTGGATTTTTAATCCGAGCACCGATTCAAAAGTTATAAAATGCCACTCATGTGTTTACTGAACATACCTTAAAAAAAGTTCAATAAATTATTAACATTCACCCTCGACCTGTGTCAGTCGAGGTTAGGCTCCGCCTAAGGGAAAAACTCCCCAACAAACTCAACGGTACTCTTGGATTTTCAATCTGAGTTACCATTTAGAAGTTATGCATTTTAACAATAAAATAATTGTTACTTAATTATTTTATTTACGGCCAAAAACTAACTTACATTATTGTCCTGCACTGGCCAATGTTAGTATCTACCTAAAGAAATCATACCCTCATGATCTCAGAGGTGGTCTCAGATTTTTAATCTGAGTCACCATTCGTGAGTTATAAGCATTTGAAAAATAAAATAACTTTATTTAATTATTTTAATTACAGTTATTCCATTTTTGGGTTTTCTCAACGGAGGCCTACACTGACTAAACATAAGTTACGTAAAGGGTAAACTTGCCACCCCGAATGCAACGGTGCCCTCAGATTTCTAATTTGGGCACCCGTTTAAGAGTTATTCAACTTTTTCAATAAAAATCCTCATGCGTGCTAATTAAAGTTTAACAAAATTTCGATGGATCATTCTAGGTACTCCGGGCCTCAGAATCATGTGATGTTAGATTTATTGACCTTGAAATAATCCCAAATAAATAAATAAAATTATATGGAATTTTTGGGTCTTTACATTCTCCTCACCTTAGGTCATTTCATCCTCAAAAGACAAAACAAAGGCAAATCAAACAAATGAGGGTACTGAGCATGAATCTGAGCCTCCCGCTCTTATGTGCTATCTTGGAGGTTCCCATGCTGCACAGAACTCACATGAGAGAGATTTTCCATCCACAAAGGACTCACTCATATCAATACTCTATCTGCACCAAAAATTCCAAAAAATTCACCTCATCATCGATGCCCAGCTCTCCCTAGTCGATAACGTGCGATGGATCATTCATGTACCTCTTCATCTATGACTCATGGAAAACATTATACACCCAGTGCATCTGTGGGGGAAGAGGTAGATGGTACGCCACCTCACCTACTCTACTGAGGATCTGGAAAGGTCTGATGAACCTCAAAGATAGCTTTCCACCCTGGCCGAATCTCTACAATCCTCATCGGGATGAGACCTTTAGGAAGACAAGACCTCCCTCCTCAAACTCCAAGGGTCTCAATCTCATGTCGGCATAAGACTTATGCATACTCTATGAAGTCTTCACTTTCTAACAAGTGAGGCATTGTGATACAAACTTTTCCACTGCTTCCTCCATCCCTGGCCACCAGTACTGATGCCGGAGGTCCTGGTATATCTTTGTCACTCTAGGATGTACCGTTAAAGGGGATGTATATAAATCCCTCAATACCTCCTCTTGTAGCATCACTGGAACCATAGTGCATCCTATAAAGAGAATGATGTGCTCCCTGTATTCATAAAAATCCTTCAGGAGACCGTCCTAAGGATATCTGAGCACGTCATGCCTCACAGTCAACATCCCCAAGTTGTGCCTCCCAAACTCACTAAAGAATTAGGGGAGTGACAGTCATAGACTGGAGGTAAGTTTCTCCATCTTTATCCATAAAGGATATCTGTAGCGTAACTAGCTGTTTAGATGCCTCACTCAGTAGGTGTAGACTAGACCTACTGTTGAGTGCGTCTGCTACCACGTTCCCTTTCTTAGGAGTATAGACTATCTCAAAGTCATAGTTTTGGAGGAACTCTAGCCATCGTTATTGTCTCGAGTTCAGGTCCTTCTGTGAGAAAATACACCTGAGACTCTTGTGATTAGAGTAAACAGTAAATTGTCCACCCATCAAGTAGTTTCGCTACATCTTTAGTGCAAAGACCACTGCTGCTAACTCTAGGTCATGGGTAGCATAGTTCTTCTCATGTTGTCTCAACTACAGTGAGTCGTAGGCGATCATTTCCCGCTCCTTCATCAATAAACAACCTAGTCTGGTCCCTGATGCGTCTCAGTAGACTACATACCCAACACCCTCTTCTTGTATCCTCAAGATGGGGAACTTTTCAGTCTCTGTCTCAACTCCTAAAAGCTCTACTGACACTTCTTTGTCCATAGGAAAGGATCCCCCTTATTTTTCAAAGCTAGCAAGGGTGTCGCTACCCTGGTGAAGTTAGGTACAAATCTCTATTAGTACCCAGCCAAAGCAGAAGTCCCTCTCCCTTTGGGGAGGTAATCCTGGAAACATCTTTTGAAAGATATCCCCACACTTTTCCACTGCTGTTGGGAACTGAAAATTAAAAACTCCTACTGCCACAAGGGTATGGCTGGCTGACTCAAGAGTGATCAGTTGCACCCTCCTATGCATGAGTTTATCCTATGCTTCATGGGTTTTCTTTTTCTTTGACCAAGGAAAACCCCATTCCAACTCTATAGATATACTAAATCCTTTCTTCCTAAAACAGTCAATATGAGTATGAACTGTGGATGTCTAGTCCATCCCCAAACTAACGTCGTAAGGCATCGATGCTTCCACCAATATGTTCCAATTGAAACTCTCGCCTAAAGGGTCAAATCACACCATCGACATAAGTGTGATTATCGAATCTCCTCCCAAAGGTATCTCCAGATGTAAGGGTCAAGTCCTCGGTTTAAGAAGAAACTCTAGGTCTTGAACAAGATTCATGGAAAGAAGGAATGATTGGTACCTATGTCTATTAATATGGTATCTAGTAGTAGACACAAACCGTACCTCGAATCGTTTCTAGATCCCTTGGGTCACACTCCTTGACCGCATGCAGCTACTCCCTTCCCATGTCCTCCAGCTCCCTGAGCCTGATGGGGACCATATTGGGGTGGTGGTTGTAACATGTTGAAATGTATACCACCCCATTCTGCTCTCCTAGCTCAACTTCCATGTTTTCTTCCCTACAGATTCAGCTATACCTATCACTTCCTCTTCCAAAAACATTTTACATGACCAAGTCTCTGAGATTGGTGTCAGTTTCCCACTTTACCACTACTAAAATTAACTATCCATATTCGCTCATCCATAGAACATTCAACCACAAAGGTTCTCTATAGAACCCTAACATAAATAGGAATGCATAGAGGAACAGTGTTGGCTCATATGTCCCTAAACACACCTCGCTTGGAGGTCTGAACCCTGAAGCACTAATCGTACTGTATTCATTGAGTACTTGGGATGGTCGGTATGCCTCAAAGAATACTCAACTTCTGACATGTTGTCCTATCGAATTTGTATAAGATATAGGGAAAACTCACCCTTAGCTTTTTATGTCAAGATACCCCCTTCTTTGAGGAGTGTTTTCAAGATTTTCCACACAAAAAAAGTCACCTCTTCGCAAGATCTGGGTAATCTAAACCCTGTCATCGTCTTGGTGAGCCACATAGAAGGCTCTCTACCAGGACCGCCATCTGATTTAATGGTTCCCTGGATAGATGGAAACTCTGCCACCTCCTCAAGCCAGTCCTTAGCTTCCTATGAGTCAGGATCGCCTTGGAACCTGAGAGGTATTTGATGTCGAAACATGTGTAAGGCACTAAGCCTATACGTGTCCTCTACTGGTACTGCTGGTTGTAACTGCTAACCAACGGGTAGTGATATAGTTGGTATACTACCTAAAGGTACCATCTCGGGCAACGATCCATATACCAAATCCTCATCACCATGCAGACCATCCTCATGGTCATTCACTGATAAATACTAGCAGCTAGGATCACCATATGATCTACTGGTGTCCCAAATAGGAAGAAAACTCTAGTCATAGCCTCCATCGTGTTCTCAGCTGCTTGGGGATCTGTCTCGCCTCAAAACCTCAGAGGCCTCTACCGCTGGAACTCATGCACCATGCTCATTCGGTGTGCATGGTCCATTGGTAGCATCTATTGCTGATCTACATAGGATCGCTCGGTGGGTCGTCATCATGTACCCTCTCGATAATCCTAGCTAGTTGTCTACGTGGCGACATCCTAATAAGGAATAGGTGTTTCATGGTCAATAAGTTATACCTTGTGAGCTGACTTTAAAGAAACTAAGGAAAAAAATTTCCAAAACACAAGCAATCAGTGTTTTCGTGCATCGAGTCGGAAATCAGAATTCAGGGTCCTGGTGTATGGATACGTCGGTCGCCACTCCAACATTGGATTTCCCAAACTGAAAACCACACTCATAACACTTAACACTATTTCCACATTGAAAAGATCAGAGTCCCAATTCTTCAGTAGAACTGACTCCTCTGATACCACTTTGTCACGACCCCTCCCCCCGAGGCTCATGTCGTGACTACCCCAAGCTCTCCTTCCATAGGCCAGGGGCTGGTGACTAGCACCAGAAAGACGTATCCCTTAATAGGAATGAATTGCCTTTAAAACTATACAAACAAACAAATCTAAGAACACAACAAGAGGAAACCACGAAGTAAACTATTGTAGAAAAAGTGTGTTGAAAGTAAAGGGGCTAGAATACAAGCCCAACTAGAAAGTACAAGTACAACTGAAAAGAGAAAAACAACTCCCAGATCGTCCACCGATGATCCTAATTGAAGGGTAGGTACAACTCATGATCATTAGTCCTACATCAAGTCATGTCAAATGGTCCACCTCTAAGCACCATCCAGTCTTGGCTCCCTTATCTTTGATCAACATTTTCTGTCATCTGCACAAGACATGACAAGGTGTGGGCGAAGCCCGTGCAGGGGGGATTATAACAATACTCAGTAGGGACCCCAAGACCCCTGAAGGTCTCCAGGAGTTCCACAAAGGAAAAACCACAAAGAAAGACCTCAATCACAAAGCACAAAGCAATCATCCACTCTACTTAGGTATATTCCCATACATATACCTAACTTATCAAGATATACTCGTCTCATACATGAGGGAAGAATATCGCAAAGGTAACACCACGAAGGTAAAAGTACCACACAGGTAACACCACGAAGATAATACCATGAAGATAAAATTACCACACAGGTAACACCATAAATATATCACCACAAAGGTAAAAGGCTCAGCTCACACCAAGTATATAAGTAAGGCACAGAAGTACAGATGATTAGTTGAGAAGCTAGATCATCTTATTCTGTTGAGAGGCACTACTACGGACCATACAGAGTCTAACCCACACATGATTGATAGGTACTAGCCCCTACAATGATCCACACAGGATCCAACCCAACCAAAATCGATAGGTACAAACCCCATCAATGACCCACACAATATCTGACCCACACAGGATCAGTATGCGCTGACCCACACAGGATTGTTGAGCACTGACCTACAAAATATCTGACCCACACAGAATCGGTATGTGCTGACCCACACAGGATCGCTGATCACTGACCTACATAGGATCTGACCCACACAGTATTGGTAAGTGCTAACCCACATAAGATCGCTCGGTACTGACCTCTGTATGATCTGTCTCCAACCTCCGCCTCACTGCCAGCCACTAGATTCCCGCTCATCGTATGCTTGATTCAGGGAGGATACGCTCCTCAATCCATCGGTCATACCTAAACTACCATGAATATCCACGAAGAAGTATACCAAAGGACTACCATGTTTTAAGGGTTCCAACGTGACAGATGGTGCGTCAATCAGACGTTCGGTCTGTGACTTATAAGCATTTTAGTTATGAGGGCCCGGTTAGATTTGGGTTTGATCCAACTCAGTTGTACTCCAAATTTCTTCAAAAATCAATTGGAGTATACCAAAAGTATTGCCTCGTCCTAACGCTTCTAGCATCATAGACGGTTCGTCAAACGAACGCTCGGTCTACTAGTTACACCCATTTCCGTGAAACGGGGGTGATCACACCTTGGTCCAGCCTGGCTTGATCGGGCCCTCCAGGATATGCCAAAAAAACTGCTTCATAAAAGGGATCTCAACACCACTGATGGCATGTCAAACGAACACCTGATTTTTCAATTACGGGTGTTTCTTTATTCGGGGGCAGGTTGGGTCTGGACCTAATCTGAATCGATCAGCCCAGCCTGACACAACGGGTCTCGGGGTCTACCTGACCCCACTTGGGTCCAGCCCGCTAAGGGTCATCCCAGTTTTTTGGGTCTGACCCTTTGAGGTCAGCCCAGTTTGGTTTGCAAGCTCGGGCCGCGGTTGGCCCAACCGTTGCGTGGGGATCGACCCACCCGCATTGGCCCACTGTGTCGCGGGTTCAGCCTGGCCCACTTGCGAGTCCGGCCCGCTGGGTTGCGGGTCCGGTCTTCTGGGAAGGTCCAGCCCATTCGGTCGGCCCGTGTCCGACCTGGTCCACCAAAAGGTGGACCGGTCTTCCTAGTTGGCCCCGTGGGTGTGGGGCCATTTCGGCCAGCCGGTGGGGCGCTGCCCCACCGCGTAACGGTCATCCGTTTTGGCCGACTATGGGTCCCCCAACCCGGCACGGCGTAGGGTCCCTCCGATCTTCCACTAATGCAGATTCGAGTCGTAGCCTCCTCCAGCGGCGTGCGATGGTGTGCTGCTCCTCCTCCTCCTTCCGCAGCCAGCCCATGTCGGTCGCCCAACTCGACTGCTACGGCTGAAAATCCACGGCCCTTCTCCACTGGCGGCGCACGATGGTGCACTGCATCACCTTCGCGGTCGGCCGATGCTGGCCACTCTGCTATCTACTACAGCATAGTGCCACGGCCTCCTCCTTCGGTGCACGACGGCGCACCGCCTTCATCGTGGTCAGTCAGTGCCGTCGTGCCGACATTCTTCCACGGATAACTCAAGGGTAAACAAGTAGCAGAGGGTCCAAGCCATGTTCGTTTGGCCTGCGCCCTCCGTGTTAGATTGAAAACACGAGGGAGGAAAAGGATCTAACAATCACTTGAAATTATAACAAAATAAATCCCTACATCAACCTGCAATATTTATTCCCAATCCCGTAAGAAGAAATCATCTATGGATGAACTAGTTAGTGAGTTGATCTGCATTCTTCATTTAGAAGAGAAGAACATGGGAAACAATAACCACAAATATTTAAACCCCTACCTCAAGGTCGTTAGAGAACACCCGTGATTGAGGAAGAGTTTGTGTTCTTCATCCCCACAACAAGCTACCAACATTGTCGCTCAATTGTCATCCATTGGTTCATGATTTGTTGTCACTTGTCACCGCCCGCTAGAACTGGCTCCATCCTCCAAGTGATTGGCATCGTGGTACTTTATCAGAACTTCATCGCTTGGTGAAGTCATTCCAATACCTCTCCCCAATCTCCATATAAATTGGAGAGGGGGAGGGTGAGTAACACACATGGAATTAATGGGGGTTCATTTGATAGAAACCTTCCTAATTCTAACAGCACTGTTACAAAGGATTTGAGGAGTAAAGAAATTTAATGGCTTGACATGTCATTGGTACCGCCAAATCCTCTTGTCCATTGGAGGAAAATAAAGAAAGGAAATAAAATAACTTTGTTATTTTATTATTCTTTTAAATGTCCAAAAACTAACTTTTTATCTCTACCTTCTATGGTCGTAGTGAATCCTCCCTTAAGTGAATCCCAGTGCTATGGATTCAACGGTGCCCTCGGATTTTTAATCCGAGCACCGATTCAAAAGTTAGAAAATTCCGCTTGCGCATTTACTGAATATACCTTAAAAAAAGTTCAATAAATTATTAACATTCACCCTCTACCCACATCGATCGAGGTTAGGCTCCACCTAAGGGGAATACACCCCAACGAACTCAATGTTACTCTCAGATTTTCAATCCAAGTTACCATTTAGATGTTATGGATTTTAACATTAAAATGATTGTTACTTAATTATTTTATTTATGGCCAAAAACTAACATCCATAGTTGGCCCGCACCGGCCAATGTTAGTATTTGACTAAAGAAAGAATACCCTCATGAGCTCAGCGGTGGTCTTGGATTTTTAATTTGAGTCACCGTTTGTGATTTATAAGCATTTGAAAAATAAAATAACTTTATTTAATTTTTTTTTTACGGTTATGACATTTTAGTGTTTTCTCACTGGAGACCTGCACCGACTAAACTTAAGTTGTTCCTAGGGTAAACCCGCCATCCTGAATGCAATGGTGCCCTTGGAATTCTGATCTGTTCACCCGTTTAATATTTATTCCACTTTTTCATGAAAAATACTCACGCATGCTAATTAAAGCTTAACAAAAATTTGACGGATCATTTCAGGCACTCTGGGCCTCAGAATCATGTGCCTTCAGATTTCGCGGCCTCAAAATAATCCCAAAATAATTTAAAATATATATATATGGAATTTCTAGTTATTTACAGCATCCAAACAAAAAATAAAGAAAAATTACAAGTTTACTTTTCAAGTGATAGTGAATCACCACTAGAAAGTGATAAATAAATGCCCCATATATCCAGAAGGTTCAAAAAAATTAGAAGAAGAATAAATTATTCAGGAATCCTAGTTATAAAGGAAAGTATGACATCAAAGGAAAGTGAAAAAAAATATTGGAAGAGAGAGGAAAAATAAAATGAGAAAACCTGCTGTGAATGCAAGCATAAAGGACATATTAAAGAAGACTATCCAAAATTGAAATACAAAAAGAAATATGAGTAAAATGACTGAAAATTAAAGAAATACCTAAAACAAAATTGGAGTGCCTCTGAGGACAACTCCAGTGACTCAGACTCTACTCCTGAAGTGAAGTCTGACTGATCCAACATGTGCTTCATGAATAATTTCTCTAAGGTACTTATTGTATCATCTATGCTTAATTATTATAATATAAAAGTGAACACAATAAAGATGATATGTCTCAAGATGTAATGTTTGAATATTGTAAAATTCATGAGGTCACTTTCAATGAACTTAAAGATAAATATAATGTCCTTAAGAAAATGCTTTATCTGGTAATACTAATTCAGACCATTTTATAGATAAAGATAAGAATGTTCAGTTGTTAAAGTATAATAATGAACATAAACTATCTAATTAGAAACTTAATAAATATCTATAAATATTTACTGATGGAATATAAACCTTAACTCAGATTCTAGGTAAACAGATTGCTCCTAAACATGTTACAAGTATAGGATATCAACCTGGACAAAGAAAAATAGTTAAGAGAAGTCTAATAATGAAATTACTATTGCTAGTTATTATTCTATAGGAACAAAAAAAGTGTTCATTTCAAAAAAGATTACATTCTATTTATAAAATACTTATTAAACAAATGTGGGTTCCTAAAGCCCTTATTACTAACAGATCTAGACCCAAGTAAATTTGGGTACAAAAATTATTCCTTGTATAATTTTTTTTGTAGAAAAACTACTTTAAGACCTCCTTTAAAAGTCTATAGTACTTGTACAATGGATGTTCAAGGTATATGAGAGTATCCTAATCAAGTTTCAAGAGCCTAATAAAGTTTTATGGTGGTCATGTAACCTTTGTTGACAATAATAAAGGGAAAATTATCATCCTTGGACAAATTGGTAACAATAATTCTTTTTTAATTTCCAAAGCACTGTATGTTGATGGTTTAAATTATAATTTTCTTATCATTTCACAGTTATTTGATGATGTTTTTCATGTTAAATTTGAAAATAATTCATGTAATCTTCTTTATTCTAAATATGATTTAGTTTTTAGTTTTTTAATAAATGAAAATGTTTATGTTATTGATCTTAATTCTTTAATTTCTCAAAAATTTTCCTTCTTGAGTTACTTTCATAAAGAATCTTGGATTTCTTATAGGAAACTAGGCTAATGTAATATTCACTCACTTAGGAAGCATACTAAAAAAGGGTTAGTCAAGGATCTACCCAAACTAGAGTTTCAAAATGAAAAAGTATGTAACCCCTTTCAAAAATGGAAACAAAATAAGATTTATTTTAAATTAATGAAATAAGTTTCAACTTATCTACCTCTTAAGTTTGTTCATATGGATTTATTTGGACCATCAAGAGTTTCTAGACTTAATGGGAAGCACTATGTTTATATACTAGTATATGAATTTTCTAGGTATACTTGGGTATTATTTTTAACCCAAAAAAGTTAAGTTTTCTCATATTTCACAAAGTATGATAGATCTGTAAAAAATGTAAGTGGGCTTAGAAATAAGACCAAAATAAGTGACCATGGTCGTGAGTTTAAACATCAGTATTTTGAATCCCTTTTCTCAAAAAATGGATATAGTCATAACTTTTCTGCTCCTAGGATCCCTAGGCAGAATGGATTTGTAGAAATAATAAATAGAACACGTCAATAGATATCTACAACTATGTTAAATGAATATGAATTACCTATCTACTTTTGGGTAGAGGATGTGAACATAGCCTAATATATAATCAATGGAGTTTTAATTAGACCAGTCTTGAAGAAGATCCCTTATGATCTTTGGAATAGTAATAAGACTAGGTTTAATTACTTTAGAGTTTTTGTTTGAAATGTCTTTATTATTAATACAAAGGATAGTCTTGACAAGTTTTCCTCTTATTCAACCTCTAGTAAATAGTATAGAGTTTTTAATAAAATGACCAAAACTATGTAAGAGTATATTCATATAAAATTTGATGGGATAGATCCACATGAGTCTAAAATTTCTTTATAAAACCATAATGATGATTTATCTTCTTTGAAATTAAATTAAAAACATGTTGATTTTATAGGAAAGAAAGTAGAAAATTCACCTAGTTCTAATGAACTTCCTGAACTTGAACCTAAATCTGTAGAGAATCCTGAGGTGACCAGCCCCTCTTTTTCTATATATTTTAGAAACCTTAAGTATTTTCCTATATATGATACAGTTGGATACCTAGATAGAGGTACACAAACTAGATATTCACTAAGAAATCGGGTTGAACATCAAGATTTCTTATTTTATCTTGAACCAAAGAACATCAATGATGAAATCAGTAATGAATTTTGGGTAAAGGATATGCAAGAAGAACTAAATCAATTTGAAATAAATAAAGTATGAGAACTTTTTGATAGAACCAAATAAATCACGACTATAGAAACTAAATGGGTGTTTATAAATAAGGTAGATGAATCAGGCACTATAGTAAAGAACAAGGCCATACAGTTGTACAGTGGTATAGTCAACAAGATGGAATAGACTATAAAGATACATTTTCACTAGTTTCCATATGTAAATCCATTAGAATACTTCTTGCCTATGCATCTCATCTAGATTTCCAACATTATCAAATGGATGTCAAAAGTGAATTCTTAAATGGGTATACAGTTGAGGATGTTTTAGTTGAACCACCCCCAGGTTTTCAAAATCCAAATTTTCCAAATTGAGTTTTTAAATTAACAAAAGATTTATATGGTTTGAAATAATCCCATAGATCTTGGTATGATCGACTCAACACTTTTCTTATTTCAAAAGTTTTTAAAATAGTATAGCTAATCCAACCCTATTTATAAAACAAAATTCAAAATATTTTTTAGTTGTATAAATTTATGTAAATGATATTACTTTTGGTTCTTCAAAAAATTATTTATGTATTAATTTTTCAAAAATGATTCCAAATGAATTTGAAATGGGTTTAATGGGTGAACTAAATTTATTTCTTGATTTTTAGTTTTTTCAAAATAATGAAGGAATTATTTTGAACCAAATTAAATATACTAAGTATTATTTAAAACGTTTTAATCTGGATAACACTAAAAGTAGTGATACTCCTATGATTACCACATGTTAATTAGATCTTGATGAAACTAGGAAACTAGTGGAACAAACAAGTTACAAAAATATGATTATAAGTATTCTCTACCTTACTTCTAGCCAACCAGATATTATGTCTAGTGTGTGTACGTGTTCTCATTTTCAAGAAAACATACAAGATTCACACTTAGTTTCTATAAAATGAATTTTCAAGTACCTTAAATATACTACCAATTTAGAATTGTTTTATCCTAGAGGAAAAGTATTTGACTTAGTGAGTTATTTAGATTCTTATTTTAGTGGTTTTAAGTTATATATAAAGAAGAAATTCTAGAAAATGTCACTTTTTAGGTAGGTCACTAGTATATTGGTGTAGTAAGAAAAAGAATTACATTTCACTATCTACTATAGAAGCTAAATATATAGTTGTAGGTAGCTATTGTGCACAAATTTTGTGGATGAAACTAATATTACTAGACTTGGATATCAATTTTGACATGTCCTTATAAATTTTGATAATATAAGTAATATAAATATTTCTAATAACCCTATGTCACATTATAGAACAAATTATATTGATGTAAGACATCACTTTTTGAGATAAAATTTTTAAAAGGGTGATATCAATCTTGAATATGTTGGTATATAACATCATATTACTGATATATTTACTAAGACTTTGAATTATGAGAGAATGAACTACATAAAACATTAGTTTGGTATGATTAGTTTTGGTTAATTTTATTTTTTTGGGACTCACCATTGAAGATTTCTCAACATTAAATATTTCTCACCATTATGATTTCTCACTATTGAAGATTTATCACCGTTGTGATTTCTCTCCGTTGAATATTTCTCACCATTTTGATTTCTTTCCATCAAAGATTTATCACCGTTGTGATTTCTCACCATTGAATATTTCTCACCATTGTGATATTTATCACCGTTGGAAAATTATCTCATGCCTTTTTCAATTTTTTATGCTATTAAGTTTTTAAACTAACAGTTTTATTTTCTTTACGGTTTATTTAATTTATGATTCTATTAAAATTTTATCCTTTTTTTATTTTGTGAATCCCTAAATTCCTAAATGATATAAATTAGACAATTTATCTAAATTTAATGTTCACCTCTCTCAGACCTTTTCTCTCAAACCCTATTGTATCCTTTTCTCACCTGACTATTTTCATTCCTTCACCTTTTCCCTAATAGATCAAACCAATCTCCATGGACAAAGTGAATCTTCCTTCAGTATCTTCACCAGACAAGTTGTGTCCTATAAAGAAGAAAAAACTAGAGTTGATCCATCCTACTATATTTGATCAAGTAAATCCCTAGCTATAAAATCATACAGTTATACCCAAAAAGGAAGTACAGGAATAGTGGTTGCTTTCAAGTAAATCTTCCGTACTTCAAGTTCTTGAAACCCAATTATGGATGGAATGGATCTCTTCAAATAAGAGACCTTTTTATTATAGGTTTATATTTTAGTTCTACCAGTATGTGGAGTTTATTTTTGATGAGAATGAATATTGGGTAAGAATTCGAATTAATGGCCATAGAATAGTCTTTTCTTCATGGTAGTGGGATTAATGCTTGAAAGTTACACATGAAGGTGTGTTTAATAATTATCATGGGACTATTCTAGAGTCCAGTGATGATTTCTTTTATGAATATTCCATTTCTAAGTTAACTGGAGATGGAGTTTTAAGAAAACCAATTACTTTAGATCTTGATGGTGAGTGAAGACTCCTCTTTAAGTTCATCTAGCACATGTTTTGTCCAAGAAATGGTGACTTTTATACTTTGAGATATCAAAATGTCTATTTGTTATGTCTTATGAAAAGAGGAAACAATATAAATCTTTGTACATACTTTATTCTTCACATGTTCGAAATGGTTGAGCCCTCATCGAGATCTAATTCCTTGATCTATTTGAAGTTCATATCAGTTATGTTAAAATTCAAAGGTTTGGTTGGTAAAGTTAAGGAATATGTAGTGGATTGTGTTGGTTACTACATCATAAGGATAATTTTTGGAAGGATGAAATTTAGTTGGAACCCATGAAAGAAGTAATGGGTAGCTGGTAGTGAAAAGAATTATGATGAGTTTAATCCATTTGACCACCCTTCGAGACCAAGAGATCTTATAGACCTTGGTCTAGATCCTGATGAGATTATTGAGTATTCTAATAGTTATGAGAAATAATAGGCTACTTTTGGTAGAAATTAATAGGATGAATTTCTAGTAGATAAAGTAAGTAACCCTTATTTTTCACAAAAATCCTCTCCTATTATCTATTGAGCACCTAGTCTGCCTAGGAGTATTCTTAAAAGAGAGAAACTTTTAAAGGAAGGAAGTGGTGTGGCTAGAACTAAAGTTTTAGGTGAAGATCAATTTAAAAGAAATTATGAATCCTCTGAGGATAATGAAAATGGTTATAATTAAGAAGAAGATAAAAATATGAATGGAAATAGAGATGTTGATGGAGATGGAAGTGATGTTGATGAAGATTATGACCCTGATGGTCCGAGTGGTATAATCAGAACTAAGGATGTGGAAATGCCTAAAGATATTATTCCATATCCAAGAGTCTATGACGATAAACCTGAAGATATACCCATACTACATAAGGATGTGGACCTAGATTATATATAATAAAAATAAGCCTCAGTTGAGGGGGAGAAATCCTCAAGTTTGGAGATTCACTAAGTTGTTGTTAATGATCAGACAGTTTCAGATCATATGGTTGTTGATTAGATAAAAGTTTTTACTAATGTTGAGAAATCTTTGTATGAGAAGATGAAGGTTTATCATTTGATCATATTGAGAAATTTTTTGATGAACAAAGAACTATTTAGGCCCCTCCTGTTGTTGTTCCTATTGTAGTTGTATCTACAGTTGTTGAGTATTCTATCCATATGACTTTTGATGGTTGGATTGACCCTATTTATGAAGAATGAGACAAGTTTTATCATAATGTTGGGATTCCACCAAATAATGGATGACTTGATCTTAAAGATGAAAGGGATCCCAAGGGATCCTTAGTTAGGAAAATTTATGTTATCGATGAGTTGTAGCTATTTGAATCTGATGTTCTTACCAGGCCTGGTCCTACTACTCCTTTATCTACTCCTGTTGACTCACTCATTCTTATGGATATGGTCACCAAGTGTGATCAAGATTATTTCAGTGAAAAAAAAATATATGAGTTCGATATGAATTTGAGTAATCAACCTGACCTGGTTACTAATTTAATTGAATAGAATGCTCTATATTTGTTTGAACTAGTGATTAAATATATTTAGTAAAAAATGATGTGTCATATCCAAGAAGTTTAAATATAAAACAAAATGTTAGATAATGAATTATATTCCTTAAAATCAACTATGGAGTAGATTTAGTCTTATTTTGATAATTACATGGTAGACTTGTTGGAAAGGTTTGAAAATATTGCTTCAATGGCTTGTAGTTCTAGTGCTCCTCATCCTATTTTTGATGTTGAGATTCTTAAATTAGTCATCGGATAAAATATTAGATCTTCCGCCATTAGCAAACATTCTATATCTCTGAAAATTCTAAGTAAGTTTGAGAACAATAATGATCATGCACATATGATGATCATGGAGTACATGAAAGATACGAAGGCTAGACGAGAGACTATAACCAAAGCTATCAAGTACAATATGTCTATAATTTTCACCAAGTATGAAATGTATGATCATTTTATGTTCTTGGTAGAAAATATAAGGATGCATTGAGTTTCCCAATATTTCACTGAGAAATTCAACCAGTTAAATGTAATTACTATAGTGATTCAATGTTTTATATATGAGAAGAAATACTTTTTTAGTTCTATAGAGAGAGTTAGAAACATAATCAAGGATTTCATAAACCATATGAAACTATTTATACATGTTCATGGTATTGCAATTATGGCTCATGAGGTAATACCAATTACTGCCCATTTAACCCCTCCAGCCACTAATCATGAGTTCTTTAAATCTAGTGTGACCATACATCCTCATGCTCCTTTTCTAAATAGATTCTATCCTTTTGGTCTCTCTTCCAAAGAGTAAGTTCATCCCCTACATCCAATATTTTTCAAAGAGACTCTTTCTCTGACTGATGTCCCTCCATCCATCCCCCGAGCTCCCTCAGATCCTGCTGCACCTTTTGTTTCGGATAAAGGGAAGGGAAAATTACATCCTGATCCTTCCACACAATCCTGAGAAGCATTAATCCTTATAGTTTCTATTTTTTATAGTAATGTTTTTTGGTGTAACTTTTTGTTGAAACTATTTGGATGTACCTTCATTGGATTTCTTCAATGGGAATTCTCTGGTTATTCTTATTCTTTTTCTTATTCTATTTCATTGAATTTCCTATTTTTTATACATTTTTATATTCCCTATAAGGGGAAAAATATTATATGGAATTTATTTCTATTTATTTAATACATATAATTGTACTCTTTATTTCTATTACTTGTTATTTAAATTTATTTGATGCAATAATGTTTTTTATTATTGATGGGTTTATATATTTGACACCCTATGTATCTAGTTTATCCTTGATGCCAATATTTATCTTTGATACCATTTATATAAAATGCTATGATTTATGGTTATCAAAAAGGGGGATATTATTGAATTCATTGTTTTAATGTTCAAAAAATCATTCTTATTATGATACTAATGAGTTTTATGTTTTACAATATCATTTTATAACATAAGAAATATTGGAGAAAATATGGTTAAGTCTGGAAAAGACTCACCACCAAAGAATTATCACTTCCAAGGATGACTCACCTTTAGAGATAAGTCACCGCCTGTATGGAAATTTGGCTAAGTGTTAGAAACACTCACTGTCGACAATGTCTAACCACCAACATTGAACATAAATTTGGAAAATTATGGGATAACTCACCATCAGGGATGAGTCACTATCAGAATGAAAAATTATATAAATGTCAAAATGACCTATCATCAGAACCGAGTCACTATTGAGGTGACCTTCCACCAGAACACAAATTTAGTAAAGTGTTGAGTCACCGCCATCCTGATATACCACCAGCCTATCTCACTACCAGACTCAGACACTTCCATTGTGTGTCACCACTAGACTCAGACACTTCTAGAGACTGTCACCATTCTAAAGACTCACCACCACCATTTCAATTTATTTTGAATTAAATATATCTAACAAATAGTTTATTGAATTTAATGATCAAACTTATTTTAATTATTTTTCTTAATTATTTTATAGAGATTCACTAAAAACATATCTAAGTAAGAGGATATAGAATGTCTAGATGATTCTCTTTGTTGATGCATGCTGATATTAAAATATGAAGCATACTCCCTCATGTTTATGACTGGGAACAACTCTGAATGAAAAAAATATGCACATACATGTGAAGAGAGATGAGTTTTTGTGAAGTGTGCCTTACATGAATCATCTATACTAGTGGTCACATATATATTAATTGAATCACATTGAACAATTAGAATACTTCCTATAGTTATAATAGAAGGATTTTACAACACTATGTTCCATTGAAAATCTCAGAAACTTGACTCAAGATACCACTCAAACTACATTCAAGAGTCACAAGATATAGAGCTTATCCGATAGAGAAACACTATTATCTCTACATCCTTATTATCTATATTTGTTTATTTATCTTTACATTACGAGCAGTGTGTGTATACTTTTTTTATTTCACTCACACTGTCTCCTACACCTAAAATAGAATATACTTAGATATATTCTCAACACCTTTTACTCATGTTTTCCACATGTTGTGGTAGAGCTTTGTGTGTGGCTTGTTTTATCTATGATCTCATGACTATAGTGGAAGAGTTCCATATATGGCCTAAATATTTGTTATGATATTGTAAACCCCAATCTATATTGTGGATCAAAATTTGTTTTTATATAAACTACTTGGCAGTGGGTGATTTCCAAGTATAGAGGATTAAGTCTCAGCTTGAGATTGAACCTCTTGTATTCAATTCCGCTATGTTTTTTGTTTATTTTACTTCTAATATTTAAAAATGAATTTGTTTTAAACAATAAAAAAATCCATACTTTGATAGTTAACCTTAATTGGTGTTTATATAAGTTTTGATTCAGTAAATTAATTTCAAATTTTAACGTAATATTATTATTTTTAACCAAGAACTAATCAAATTTTGAGAATTGTTTTAAAATGTCAATTCTTATATCGATTAGATTTTTTGGTTAATAGGTATATTTTATTTTAATTAGGGGATTTTATTTTAACCCATTTATAATATAAATTTTTATTGGGTACTCAATTCACCTCCCACTTGAAATACTCACTCTGACCAACAATAATGTATTATAAAGAAACATGTAAGATGTTATTTGAATAGATAATGATTCTTTTTGATATGTTCATTCTAGGATAAATAAAATAAATTATTGGATTAAAAATATCTCAAAATAAAGGGTGAATTTTATTTTTCAAGATAGGTATGCTAAGGAACTTCTGAAGAAGTTTGTAATGGAAGATTCAAATCTTGTTTCCACATTTATTTTAGTGGTAAAAAAGTTTTAAAAATATTGGGAAGGCAAAGAGGTGAACCCTAAAGATTTTATAAATTACTTTAGAAGTTTACTATATCTATAAACTTAAAGTTTTGATATAGTTCATGTTGTTACTCTTTGTTCTAGGTATCAAAATTCACTAAAGAAAACTCACCTTATAAAAAGAAAGACAATTTTTAGATATATGAAAGGCACAATTGATTTTGGGATGAAATATGAAAGCATAGAAAATATTGATCTGTATGGTTATATAGATTCATATTGGGAAGGAAGCATATATGATAAAAAAATCCACATCTAATAAAGTTTTTCTCTTGGGAGAAATATGTTTTAGTTCACATACAAATAAAAACATTTTATTGACTCTTGGAACTATATATTTCGAGTATATATCGAACACTCAGGGAACAAAAAAACTTATATGTATGAAGGCATAGTTAGAATATTTGTTTGTTGATGTAAAGTTATCCCTTCTCTTGGGTTGTGATAATAAAATTTCTATAATCCTTACTAAGAATCTTATACAACATTTTCATTCTAAGAACATTGATATCAAATATCACTTAATTAAATAGAATATGAAAAATAATGAATTGAAGTGAGATTTTATTCCTACAAAGTAGCATGTTGCTGATATTTTTACAAAACCATTAATGATGGAAACATTTTACAAGCTGAGGTTGCTCATTTGAGTAAAACCTTGTCCTCTTCAAGGATAAGTTATGGGTTTTACATCCCCTATCTCATCTTAACTTCAGATAGTGTTGTAAAAGGGGGATAAAAATTTTGCAATATAAATCTATGCATTGGTATGTGTTTTAAATTTCGAGGGAAATAATATATTTAGGGGGTTCTTAAAAGTAGAAAGTCATGATTTCATCATGTGTGTGAATTGTTTTAACAATTTTTTGAAGTGGATATAGGAAAAAATCTGATTACATTTGGATGTTGATTTTTCAATGAATGTTACAAGTGGAATAATAATTTTCTTATGATGCCTATGAAAAAGTTTCTTAAGTCACTTATTATTGTAACGACCTATGTTTTGAGCCAAGGTATAATTCCAAGGTAATTTGAATTTTATCATTTGGTGGGTGGTCTATTCTTTAAACTGAAATTTGGGATGTAATTATGGGAGTTGAAACACTTGGATGTGTTGTTTTTAGGAATGGTTTGAAGCCTGAGAGGTATCTTGGGTGTTTGGATGTGTTTTGGGTGCGTTATAGGCCATGTTCGGAAAAAATACATACTAAGGTGCATTGTTAGATTTAATAGTGAAACCTCCTAGGAGTAACTGTGTGACCCTCTTATCATACTAGGCACAGTTTTTGAAACCATATAGGAGGGGGTGAACAGTTGTGCAGGGATATATAGTTTTTATAAGAGGTTGTGCACATGCTGTACACAATCTTCCCAAATCATGCGCCTGTCTCACATGCTTAGTGCTAATTTGGGATTGTATGTGCACTGTTTAGCACATGGTTGGCGCATGATTTTTTAAATCGTGTGGGACAACCATGCAAGGTGTGGTTCTTAAGCATAAGGAGGTGCACATTTGGCACACAGAATATCCAAACCATGCATCCATACCGCGGGACCTAGTTTGTGAGGGTGAAATGTCCATTTTAACCTTAATGATCTTTAAACCCTCATTTTTCCTCTTTCTTTATTCTTCTACAACTATTTGAGGCTTCTCCTACCTTCAATGGGTTTCTCCTCCTCCCTAACATAGTCTTATTGATATCTCTCTTGTCTGAAGTTGAAACCAAGCATCATCAGTCATGTTGAATCGGTATCGGTAATCTCTCATTTCATCTTGATTCTTATCTAACTTTATATTACAATCAATTGCACGATTTTGGTGTGATCTCATTCTTCATATTTTCTAGGAGGATGTCCATTTCATAGATTTCTTCCAAACTGGACTGAATCAAGCCTTTATATTGGACAAGTAGAGCATCCTAATCATGAGGTAGGTTGTTTAGGGATCATTCCCCAAGTTCCTATCAATTTATAATTTTTTTTTGTGCCGCATGACAGATTTTGTTGTGTGTCACCTTAAAATAGATTTCTTCATATTAAATTTATCAACGCACCTTGCTATACCCCTGTGGGATGATACTATGTAAATAGAGGGTGCCAAACTTAAACGCGGACACCCCTTGGGTGTTCCGACTTGAATACCCCCATCTTAATTTATTAATTAAATGCCTGGAATGACTTATATGTGTTCATCTTGGATTATAAATGGAATTTTCCCTTGTAGGTAATTTCCCAATTGATGACAACACCTCCTAAGTTCCATATTGAACCTTGTAATGAATTTGACTTGTTTTGTAGATTTCTAAAATTCTCCCTTTTAGTGAATTGAATTATGCCTCCTGAATTTGATTCTTGTTTATGCTAAATGAATTGTTTTTAAACAATTTCATGTTTTATAATAAAACCCCTCAAATGAGGCATGCAGTCTTCTAAACTAAAAAGTGGTGATTATAGATTTAAATCATGATCTCCCTTATTACATTGGTGTTTTACAATGACTTTTTGTCATTTCTATATATTTGGAATGATTTTTCCCTATAAATTATTACCTTAATGAATAAATTGGCTTGTTTAAATTAAATGGAATTGAATTGGGTGGTATGCCCATACCTATTGCTATATTTAAATAAGTATGGCTTATGTCAAATGTATTAAATTAAATGGTTTGATTATATTGAATGGATTGCTTCATGATGTTTTACTTGACTAAATGAATTAAATGGTTTAATTAAAATGAATTGTGAAGGGTGGAAAGGCCACACTGATCATTATAGGATTTAATTAAATTATGATGCCTTGGTTATAGTGGGATTATGTATTAACATAAGAGGTAATGAATTATTATTATTGTTGTTATTATTATTATTATTAATCCATTTATATTGGTTGTGACATGATGGTAAGGGTTCTGTTGGGCATGATGTTTCACTCTCCCTTTCATCAGGTGTTGATCATGATGTCTCACACCATTAAAACTATTTAGACAGTGGGCATAGCACACCACATCCCTTGTTTTGAGTGTTGACATGACAACACACCCATAATCTTTATTGTTGAGCATGAAGACTCTCACTCATTATGATATATAGTTATTATACCCTTTGTTGGAGCTTATAGATTTGTTTAGACTAGTTATGGATGACTAATTTATGCCCCAATCCATCCAGCACATAGTATTCCAGGTATGCGGCCACTTACGATTGCACGCACTTGGTTCATATAGGTGGATGCAGTATATAACTATAAAATATATATTGTTACTATATATATAGTTATGAACTAGACACTCTTTCCATACATGATCAGAAGAAGTTAGAGCCGCCATATTTCCTTCAAGAACCTGAGCAGGTTGGTTGTTATTTATTCAACTTTGTTTATTATTATTTATATCCTCACACTTTTGTGCCTTATATTCACATATTGGATTTAACTATAGACATCGTTAGTGGTGGCCTACTATTATTTTATCTCACACCCTGGTCAGGCCTCCATTTCACTGGGGTACCTGAGAAGATCTCATGTTTGTAGGACCTTGGATTATTGCTTGCGATGTTATTCTTGTACTTGGGAGTTAGGAGCACAGGACTGAGCTAGATCTCAAGATACTCATGGAGAATTACCTTATGGATTTTATTTATTTTCTTTATTCGTGTGCTTCACTATATAATGCTTCTTACAGTGTGCCTAATTTTTTATTTTATGTATCATCATTTAGACGTGCATGCATTGTTTCATATTGGTGTTGGCTATTTATATTCAGTTGGTATTATTCTTTTGCTACTCTGTACTATATTTATTCTTGCTTCTACTGTTTACTTTTATTTATTTTCTAATATACCAATGTTCTACTCTAATCATGAGGGTATAGTGTCCCACTATCACTTCCTTAGACTCTTAGTGCTAGTCGGCAGACTCTGACATATGAGGAGGCATGTTTGAGTCCATGTGGTGACCAATCCAGCTACCAGTTTAGTGGTCATTCGGTTCGTGACTTTACAAAGTATTCTCATAGCCTTATTTTTTCCTTTGTATTTTTATTTGGGGTTGGTAGATGGGTGACCTAGAATGTGTTGGCACTTGGGAAATAGTTATGTCTAGGAGTGATCAACCCACCCATGGGGAAAATTCCATGTGTCCTGGGATGAGATTATTGTTCATGTCATTCATTGTTACAGTTGATTGTGATTTCACCTTGAGTGAATGGTTTAATTTCCACTAGTTATTGATTTATGAAAATTTATGGTATTTTTCTCTTGGCTTGGTATGAAAAGGAAGTAGCATTACATGAATCGTTATATACACATAGATATTCACATGTCAATATTTTGCCATGCCATGTAGTTGCATTTTAAGGCTACCTACTGATTGTGATGATGTTCCTTATGTGATTATGAGCATGGTTGTTACATACCATGTTAGGTATATTAGTGATATGGTTAGTTTTTTAGATGTTTAGGTATTTATTTATCATGTATGTTCATATAACATGATTGGTGTATTTATTTATCATGTTAATATACTGCCTGATTAGGTGATTATATGCCAAGATACCACATTATTTAGAATGTATTGCCTATATATTATGATCTTGTGCTTTTTAGCATGTTCCTCAATGTTTACTTCATGTGATAACATTCCTAGTTATGTTTTTGAAATATAATTGGTTGTATGGTCTAAATATATTGGTTTCAATTAAAAAAGATCCAGTTTTAAGTTGTAAGGTGTATGTGTGCCTTATAAATTGGGGAAAGGTAACCCATGTATTCGAACCATTTTTTGAGATTTGTATATATATATATATATATATACCATTATCAAAATGTAAAATCTTCTAAATCTCAAATATTAAATTGAATTGGTTTCAATTAAATGGGATTTATTCTGCGAACTATAAAGTGTATGAACTCTTTGTAAATTGGATACGAAAACCCATATAATCGAACTACTATATATAACCATGATATATTTTGAAATGGTTATAAAAGTAAAATATTTTTAATTTTTGATTTGAAATTAATTTGTTGCTTATGGACCTCTTATGTTACTCAAACCTAGTAGGTCGGTTATATTATTTACACTTAGTAGATAAAACCCATTAAGGGATTTTTTTGAAAAAAATTAAATTGTTGATGATTTCCTATATAAAGGCTTGTGACAATATCACACAGTCATGAATATCCATACGATTAACTTCTAAAATGCACGATTGGACCCAAGTAGGTCAGTTGGGGAATGATTCTTATGAGATAACCCACTATGAGTGTTTTGAAACTTTTATAATTAAGTAACTTCTTTTGGGTTCATTTTGATGAACCTGGGTTAGCTTAATGATACCCTTATAGGTCGCCTTATCTTTTATGAATGGTTATTTAACTAATCCCAATTATGAAAATCCTTATAAATAAATAAAAAATTTAAAAAGGAATTCATATGATAAATATCCTAATTATGATGAGATTTCAATAAATGATTAATGTTTAAGAAGAAATTTTAACAAGGCTTACATGTTTTGCTTTGGTGAATTAGATAAATCAAGTACCAAGTTATTTGTTCTTACAATTTTTACTTAATGTTATGATTTAAATATTTTAAATTCTTAAATATTTAATTTGAATCAATGTAATGACTTAAAATGTAACCTTAGGTGGTATCCTTAGTTTTAAACCTCGTGTAAGGGTAGTTCAAATATATCCTAAAGATTCCTTGGAATGGAAACATAAGTATTTTCTATAGGTATTTTTCCTTTTAGAAAGGGATTAAATGATAGGCTTAGAGCCTAATGAAATATTTTTGGCATGACCTAGTGTCATGTTCGATGCTTATAATTTCATAAGAGGGTAGCTCGAGGTAGTTAACACCCTTATAGCTTAAATTCCCTGGTAAATGTTGTGATTTTTCTAATGTCTACTTCCTTTTAGGTGTCATTGTCCCCAGTAGGGCTCTTAGCTTCAAAAATAGACCCTTGTTTAGATGGGTGGTCGTTGTATCCTTGAACTTTTTTATGGGCCTGAGCATTAGGAAATGATCAATTATAGAAGGTTATACATGCCCAGGGAATGGTTAGCCACTTAGTAAATCATGTGGCCCTATCTTTTTTCTCATTGATGGATGAATTGGTGTGTCATCATCCAGGTTAATGGCCTTATGGGGCAATATAAATCTAGGTTAAATATCTTGTAAGGACATCCTAATTCTTAGATGTATAGGGCAGAAAACCTATGGATAATATTGAAGATGTCTATATTTCTTCTGAGACCTTGGGGTAGTGTGTGTTCAGATACATGTTACCTATTGAGTTGCTAAGTGATTTAATAAATCAATTTTGTTTGGTAGAATCGTTGATCCTTGAGCTATTGAGTACGTTCTTGGGTCATCTCCGGAGTAGAGTGACCTAGGCATTAATGGAATTAAATTTTTCCCAATGCTTAGGATGAATTTCCAATACGATTAGGTTTTTTGACATTCCAGTTAGGATGGTGTATTATTTCATGCCAAATGTTATTGTGTTTGTGATTGTGACTCAGGAAGTTTCACATGTGCATTTATGGTGAATCTAATATAGCAATCTTATAAGCAGCGAGTCTATATTTCATTTCGACAAATAGGACACTCCTAAGGTGGGGAACATCATGTTAGTTCTAGTGAATGTGCATCTTTCCAGGTACAAAGGACACAACCAAGGAAGACTATTTTAAAATGGATAATATGTTTTTTGAATATCAATGAGGATGGTGAGTCTTTTAACATGTCGTTGCTTGCTCAGAAGCACAACATTGATGTGGTTGGTTGTGTAAACTACCCTTGAGAAATAAATTTGTTCATGGATAGACTTTGGTTGTTAAGTTTGAGAGATCATGAGATGCCACAGGTGGTAAAGGAGTTGGGATTGTTTAATTATGATGTGTTGGCAGGTGCATTTGAACTCTTTTATTGAAGTTGACCAGTAGTGGTTTGGCTACTCTTTTTTCTAGTAGTTGGGTATGGTTGGTTGGAAACCATATCAATCACTTCATATTTGATATGATAGAATTGTCTCAAATCATTTCGGTAATCTTTGATATCCTCTTAGTGTACTCTTTCTTAGTGATGAGAATCTCCCTTATCTTAACGTCGTCCTTGAGTCACTAGGAGAGCGTCAGTTATATGCCAAGCTAAAAGATTAAAATGTCCTTCTGTTTCAATAAACAGGATTTATCTGAGATGTGTTTTGGACGCATGGTACTTATCGAGACATGGTTAGTCCTGAGTTATACCTAGAGTCCCATATAGTAATGCCTTGGATGGATTCTTGGAAACCATCCATTTTCCTCTGACTTGACTTCCAAGAGGATGCTACTTTGGGTTCAATTAGTGATCTAATGTGGATGTCTTGGCCTTTTACCAATATATCTCTTGTAAAAATGAAGTATGTACTACCTTGGGTTAGTTCCTGGGACTCTAGTTTAACGAATATGAGGTTATCCTGAACTTATTGTCATGCTCGAAGGTGATGTTTAAAGGGTGATGATTCTAGGGGGATAGATCTAGGTTACACCCTTGTTCATGCTAAGGTATGACATATTAATGGTCAGGTGATGGTTTTTGGGATTGAAATGTCATTAGAATTCAGAAGTGAGCTTTAGTATATGTGCTTAAGGGTCATATAAAATTCCTTAGAGGAAGGTTTCATGTTTATAGATGTGATACAAAGACCTTATAAGATGATAATTTTGATAATGGTTGACCAGAGGTAGATTGACTTGTTTTTATAATGTATTAAGGAATAAAATTAGTGAATAACCATTTTTGGCATGTCTCCATGTGGAGATGAGTTCATGATGTGTTAGTAGGGGTTTTTTATGAAAAGAAGAATGGACCTGGATAAATGAAGTCAATGGGGAATCGATATTTGACTGACTAAAAATCACTCCAGGAGTGTCTCTATAATTATTAGGTCATTTTTTGTAGGAAATTTTTATGGTGGAGGTATCATGGCTTGGTATTATACAATTTTTATGTTAAAACCTATATTGGGAAGCACTATCGACCAGATGTTTAAAGATATGATGACGTGATCATGTCTCTAGATAAATGGGATCGGGGAAGCACCATTTTAGTGTTTATAGTTTAGATTATTGTTAGGTCCACAAGGCTGAATACCCTGAGAGGGGGGGTGAATCAGGGTATGACTAATTTAAACTTAAAGCTGATTCTGATCTTGTTTTGCTATTAAGAAAAACACTCTTCTCTCTCTTTCCAGTTGCATAATGTAAACAGAAAGTAAAGCAAGCACAGGACACAGCAATTTTACTTTGTTCACCACTAAGGGATACGTCCAAGGAGCATACGCCAACAAGTTGTTGGTCGTACCAATTCCACTAAACTTCACTAGCTGTGGATTACAAGGTTTGGGCTAGATCACTTCTAAGCCCAGGATCACTGCCTTTACAAGTTTAGGGTCAGCTCACTGCTTTCCCAAGGGTCACTCCCTGTTTCTCTCTCTCTGGATCACTGTTAGTGGATAGGATCACCTTCTTTCTCTTCCTTTTCTCACTGCTCTTGGAAAGAATCCACTCACAGTTTATAGACCTGTAGGTCTCTTCATTTTCATGAATGAATGCATCTTCCTCTGTATGCAGATGCTCTGTTGAAGCCCAACTTTCACCCGTAGATGAATATCTATTTGAACTGAAGGTATCAGGCAAACTTCCAGCTTCCACGCAGCCCGAAAATCACTGCTGGAAATAAACCTTACTTGGAACACAAGTCAATATCGGCGCGCAAGTATCGGCGCGTAAGTCACAACGGGCGCACAAGTCCTCTTCATACACTTGCGCGACTCAAGTTTCCTCAACTCCAAACTTGCGCGACTCTCTTCCTTTTACGCCCAAACCAATATTGGCGTGCAACTGCCAACTGGCACGCAACTTCTCACACTGGAACGCAACTTCACTTGCGTGACCCACACACCACTTGCGTGACCACCACACCTGCGCGACGGGAGCTCTGATTTCTCAAAGTGTTGAACTCTGGTAAAGAATGAAGAGGGGTGGTCTTGTATTTATAGGCAAATTGACCACCCTACGCGACAGTGTGCAAGTCACCTACACAACCTAGTCTCAGTGCGCAAGTCTTCTGTCCTCCTAGACACTTGCACAACCAACTCCCAAACTTGCACGAACCTGTTTCCTTTGCCATATTTTGATCTTCTGATCTTGAAAAACATATGGCGTGCAAGTTTCATATACTCCAAGTCCTCGGCGCGCAAGTCCCTTTTCCAAAAACACTTTTCTTCATTTTTTGATTTTCAGGCCCAAAAATTTGGCAAACACTGGAAAACGGTGCCACCTTGTATCTGTTCTTTTTGTACTGCCTCCAGATCATCCATTCCATTATCGACGTTCTTGAATCAAACATGGATCATTGACCTTAGCTCTTGAACTCGACATTCCATCATGAAATCCTCTTTTTCAACAAATTTGTATGTCATGGTTTTCTTTGTCAACAATCACAACACAGATGTTCACATTGTCAACAAACACAATCACCTAAAAAATACTTCAATGATGCCTTGAGGTATTTTTGCCCAACAATCTTCCCCTTTGGGTTTGTTGACAACTCTTCCATAAAAAGATGCATCGTTGATTCTTCAGCCACCATTTGCCTTTTGCGATTCTGATAGCAATCAAGGATTTATTCAACACATACTCTAAGCCCACATGAGCAATGCTCGATGTGAGAAACAAGAGTAAATGAAAAGTTCATCAATGAATCACTTTATTTCTGACTCCCACTATTGACACCAAACTGATACCAATTTGTCCTAAACTGATACCAATTGTTGAAGGACTTGTTGGAAGACCAATGTTTGGTTTGGAAATATTCTTACCACTCTCCAACACCACTCTTCTGCTTTTATCACGATCCTCAGCTGTCGTGATATCTATTCTTTGATCGATCACTTCTAGCATCGTTAGATTTCCAAATCTCCCCCTTTCTCATTTCTCCCTTGTAAACTTCAAAACCTCTTTAGCACTATTTCCTGTGTTGTCCAAGCTAAGCTCTGGCTAAGCACGTTCAACTAGCTTCAACTCCCCCTATCTTCAACTCCCCCTATCTGGCTGCTCCACTTGTCAGCTTCTCCCCATATCATTCATGATTTATCAAATCTCCACATTGTCTCCCCCTTGAACAATCACTATTTTCTCCCCCTTTGTCAACGAACCCAAAGGTCACTCTTTTGTAGTCTGTAACATAGTAGAGAGCACATATTAGCACATTAGGGAAAAACACAGCATACCTCGGGGAGAGGGGAGGGTGTTCCACATCCACACTCTTTTAAGTGTGGGAGATCGACTGAACTCTCAGAGCCAGTCGATGCCTTTCGAATGCTTCCTTGGGTAAGGCCTTTGTCAGAATATCTGCAACCTGTAACTCTATAGGCACATACCCCAACTTCACAAGTCCTTGTTCCACCTTCTCCTTGATGAAATGATACTTAATCTCAATGTGCTTTGTCCTTGAATGATGGACGGGATTTTTGCTAAGATTTATAGCACTTGAGTTGTCGCACTGGATTCCGATCGGAGACTTCACTTCAACTCCCATATCTTCAAGCTGCTGCTTCATCCACACTAACTGTGTGCATGCTTGAGTGGCCTCAATATATTCAGCTTTTGTAGTGCTCAACGAAATACAATCCTGCTTCTTGCTTAACCAAGCAATACATAGCCCACCAAGATAGAATTCACCACCTGACGTTGATTTTCTATCATCTGCTGAACCAGACTAGTCTGCATCAGTATATCCCAATAACTCTGTCTGAGATTTGTCAGTATATGTCAAGCCGAAATCCATTGTTCCCTAGATATACCAAAGTACTCTTTTCACTGCAAGCATGTGGATTTCCTTGGGATTACTCTGATATCTTGCTGCTTGGCATGTGGCGAAAACAATATCAGGCCTTGTTGCAGTTAAGTATAACAGACTTCCAATAATTTTCCTATATTCTGTGATATTAACTACCTTTCCATCCTCATTTTTGATAATTTCATCCGGGTAGAAACCAGAGTCTTCATCTCCTTGGAATTATCCATTACAAACCTTCTCATAACCTCCTTGGCATATTTAGATTGATAAATGAATATTCCATTCCTTCCTTGTGTCACCTGTAGACCAAGGAAAAATGTCAGCTCTCCAATCATTGACATTTCAAACTCATTTTTCATGAATTTGGAAAATTGTCTACACTGAGCTTCATCCGATCCGCCAAAAATTTTGTCATCGACATACACTAGCACCGTCATCCTTTGATTACTGTCATTACTGAAATAGAGATTGTAATAAACTCCTCCATGCTGAAAACCAAGCTTCTTCAAGTACTGATCAAGCCTTGAGTACCATGCTCTTGGTGCTTGTTTCAGCCCATACAATTCCTTCTTCAGCCTTCAAACTTTGTTCTCATCCTCATGAATGAGAAAACCATCTGGCTGCTCAATGTACACCTCTTCTTCCAGAACCCCATTCAAAAATGCGGATTTGACATCCATCTTGAACACTTTGAACTTTCTTTGCACTGCTATGGCAAAAAATAATCTGATTGTCTCTAGCCTTGCAACCGGTGAAAATGTCTCATCTACATCTATTCCCTCTATCTGGGAGTATCCCTTGCACACTAGTCGTGCTTTGTTTCAAATCACAGTTCCATATTCATTCATCTTGTTGCGATAGACCCATTTAGTCCCGATGACATTCTTGTCTGCTGGCCTCGAAAAAATCTCTCATGTCTGGTTCTTCTTAATCTGATCAAGCTCTTCATTCATAGCTTGAACCCAGTTTTCATCTTCAGATGCATCGAAAAAACATTTTGGCTCCAACTGAGATAAAAATTATGTTTGCTGTAATGATTTCATTCTTTGAGTCTGAACTGGAGCTGTCTGACCATCAATGATATTCTGCCTATCAATTTCAGCTCAACTCTTTGCCTTCCTTGTAGACACAGACTTGACACTTTCTTGTTCATCGTCAGTATCTTCTTCTGAGTCAGCCTCTACCACTTCTACTCCCCCTGTTTCACTTACCTCATCATAACTTTCATCCAAAAACTTTTCACTAGGTCGTTGAGCATTCTGTTCAGTTTCGACTATAGTGGCATCATTGCTCTCAACAATTTTTCCCAGCCTTTTTTTAAAGCATTTATATGCTTTACTTTTCCCTGAGTATCCAAGGAATATCCCTTCATCTTCTCGTGCCTAAAACTTCATGTGATTTTCTTTGTTGAGAATGAAACACTTACTTCCAAAGATTCTAAAGTATTTCAATGTTAGCTTCTTTCCGTACCACATTTCATACAGAGTCTTCCCTTGCTTCGGACACAACAGAGACCTGTTCGAAACATAGACCGATGTCAAAACTACTTCCTTCCAAAATTTCTCTGGTAGGTCTTTATCAATAAGCATCATTCTGTCCATGTTGTTGATGATCTGATTTCTCCTTTCAACCACTCCATTCTGTTGGGGAGTTCTCACTGATGAAACTTGATTCCTTATCCTGTGTTTCTCGAGATATTCTTCCACTTGACTGTTTGTGAATTCTGTACCGTTATTTGTACAGAACTTCAAAATTTTCTGCCCAAGCATCCTTTCTGATTCCCTCCTGTACTATTTTATGCAACTGAACACCTCTATCTTATGGGTAATGACAAATACCCAGGCCATTCTTCTATAATCATCAATGAAAAGAACATAGTAACTTTACCCATTTATAGCTCGTGGTGAGATAGTTCCACATACATCAGCATGAACCAATTCGAGCACTCTAGTTTATTTTTGTTCCTTTGGCCTGTATATCTTTATGATGATCTTCCCTTGTTGGCAAGCATCACACGTATGAGTGCGATCATGTGATAGTTTGGGAAGGTCTCTAGCAGCATCACACTTTACGAGATCCTTCATAGATGGTTGGCATAGATGACCAAGTCACTTATGCCACAGGTGGTTTTCTTCCTCTCTGGATAAAAGGCATGTATCTTCTTCCCCACCTACAAGGTAGAGATTTCCATTTGTCCTTTTTCCCTGAAGAACAACTGCTCCATCTTTTCCTTTCACAACACACATCTTCTTGGTAAATCGGATAGAGTGCCCAGAGTCACATAGTTGACTAACACTTAGTAAGTTATGACTAAGACCCTCTACTACCAAGACATCAGCACATCTCATTTCTTTGCCCCCAAACTTGGCTTTCCCTGAGCCAACAATCTTCAGGCCTTCATCATTTCCAAATTTGAAAACTCCTTCTTTGTCATATTTTATGTCTGTAACAAGATCCTTATTACCCGTTATGTGGGATGTGCAACCACTGTCAAGGATCCACACACCAGATCGATCTGATGCTTTAAGGGAAATCTCCGCCACCACAACCTTCTCATTTTTCTTCTTCTTGGTCCATAATTTTTCTTTCACACTCGGCATGGATTGAGACTTTTGTTCTTTCTCAGAGTATGATGGACCAGTCTCATCTTGCAAAGCCGCAAATCTATTCTGCATTTTTAACTCACCTGTCGGTTTATTGATCTGCTGCTTGCGAACATTTTGATTCTGCTTTGGCACATTTCTCTGAATGGTCGAAGTACAATACCTAGCCATGTGCCCAAATCCTCCGCATCAAAATTAGTGTCCTTCAAAATATGTTCTGGAAAACCATTCTCTATTTGGCTGCCACCACTATTCTTGTTCCCTTTTATATCTCTTGGCTATGGAACACACATACTATGAATGTCCCATCTTCCCACAACAATAACATCTGATATATGGTGAATTCCTTCATGACACTTCAGCACACTGAGTTTCCACTTGGGATCTCTGAATATTATGATTTTTATTTGTTCCCAAATCAATCTTCAATCTCGGGATGGGTGCTTGTGGTCTAATTTTAATTGCCACAGATTTTTCTTTATGATCAATCCCTGAATCAGCCTTAACAATAGAGATAAATTGTTTCTTCTTTCCTACTAAACTACTGGGCAAATCTTTCATATTTTCAGTCTTCGGAATGATCTGCTTTCCCAAGAATGTATTGGTAATCAAAGGCTTTTCCTGGTCTTTAACTTTTCTACGTAGACTAAAAACTTCTTCTTCAAGCTCTTCGATATGCTTGATGTGATCTTTCACTTTTCTATTCAAGTCATCAATCTCCCTTTTCCGTTCTTCAATCTTGAGCTTATACTCACTAACTGATTTTGAGTTCTCTGGTGTTGATAACTTGAGATTTTCAATTTCTTCCATCAACTCAGACTTCTCATCTTCATGCTGCTGCATATAGAGTTTGGAATCATGAACAACTTTATTGGCTTTCTTTATTTTTTCTCTCCAAACATCTATCTCTTCAAGAGCTGCTTCCAATTCGGCTTCCATATCAACTCTTCCTTCAACTTCTTCCTCCTATTCTCCAACTTCAGTTTCTTCCTTTTCCTGAGAACTACCGACGACCGCTACCATATCATTTTTTCTATGATCTTTACAATTTTCAAACTCCTCAACCTCTTCATACTCAGACTCATCTGAACTGTCTATTTCTTGTGAAAGAAGATTCTTCCTCTTGAATAAATTTCTCTTGAACTGTTTCTTCCCTTTCACATAGGCTGAAGATTTCTTCTTGGGATTTTCAACTTCATCTTCATCATTTTCTTCTTGAAACTTTTTGGGGCATCTTGTAGCAAGGTGACCAACCTTTCCACATCGAAAGCATGCTAGTGGAAGTTTCCCTTTAAAATTTCCTTTTCCTCTTTGCAGATTTGAAGAAAGGAATGACATCACCTCATCTGTCTATTCTTCCTCCAGAGAATCTTCAATAGTGAGCTTCTTTATGGCCTTAAATGAAACCTCTTTAGATTTCCCCTTTTACACAGCGTCGTTATAATCATTTATCATTTCATATGCAACAAGAGTGTTGTGCAGGTTATTCAATGTCATCTCTTTCGGATCTTTATCTTCCAAAACAGAAACTTTCGGATTGAACCGAGGTGGAAGTTTTCTCAAGATGCACTTTACAATTTTAATGTATTCGATAATCTCACCAAGACCTTGCATGTCTTCTACCACAGCATTTACCCTGTTAAATAATGCATCAACAGACTCATTCAGGCTCATTCTTAGATCTTCATACTTGTTCCACAACACTTACAGATTTGCCTCTCTGACTTTTGTATCCCATTCATAAATATTCAAAAGCTTTTCCCACATGGTATGTGACGTTTTGCATGACATAACCTTTGTATAGATGGGATTGGAAAGGGATCCCCCTAAGGCATTGATTACTTTGGCATCAACATCCAACTCTTTATGCTCAGCTTCTGATAATGCACCACTAGTAATATCAGATGTGATACCATGCATAGCTGCTGAAAACACATCCATTCCCAAAGATAGAAAATAGTGTTGCATTTGATTCTTCCATATCTGAAAATTACATCCGTCGAAGATCGGAATACCTTTATGATTAGTGAACTCCATTGAGAGAAGACCTAATATCGACCTTTCGCTCTGATACCAATTGTTAGGTCCATAAGGCTAAATACCCTAAGAGGGGGGTGAATCAGGGTATGACTAATTTAAACTTAAAGCCGATTCTGATCTTGTTTTGCTGTTAAGAAAAACAATTTTCTCTCTCTTTCCTGTTGCACAATGTAAACAGAAAGTAAAGCAAGAACAAGACACAACAATTTTACTTGGTTCACTACTAAGGGCTACGTCCAAGGAGCATACGCCGATAGGTTTCCGGTCGTACCAATTCCGCTAAACTTCACTAGCTGTGGATTACAAGGTTCAGGCTAGATCACTTCTAAGCCCAGGATCACTGCCTTTACAAGTTTAGGGTCAGCTCACTACTTTTCCAATGGTCACTCCTTGTTTCTCTCTCTCTGGCTCACTGCCGGTGGATAGGATCACCTTCTTTCTCTTCCTTTTCTCACTACTTTTGGAAGGAATCCACTCACAGTTTATAGACATGTAGGTCTCTTCATTTTCATGAATGAATACATCTTCCTCTGTATGTAGATGCTCTTTTGAAGCCCAACTTTCACCCGTAGATGAATATATATTTTCACCGAAGGTATCGGGAAAACTTCCAGCTTCCACGCAACCCGAAAATCACTGCTGGAAATAAACCTTACTTGGCGCGCAAGTCAATCTCAGCGCGCAAGTATCGGCGTGCAAGTCACAACGGGCGCGTAAGTCCTCTTCAGACACTTGCGCGACTCAAGCTTCCTCAACTCCAAACTTGTGCGAATATCTTCCTTTTACGCCCAAACCAATATTGGCGCGCAACTGCCAACTGGCGCGCAACTTCTCACACTAGCGCACAACTTCACTTGCGCGACCCACACACCACTTGCGCGACCACCACACCTGCACGACGGGAGCTCTGATTTCTCAAAGTGTTGAACTCTGGTAAAGAATGGAGAGGGGTGGTCCTGTATTTATAGGCAAATTGACCACCCTGCGCGACGGCGCGCAAGTCACCTGCGCAACCCAGTCTCAGCGCGCAAGTCTTCTGTCCTCCTAGACACTTGCGCGACCAACTACCAAACTTGATCGAACCTGTTTCCTTTGCCATATTTTGATCTTCTGATCTTGAAAAACATATGGCGTGCAAGTTTCCTATACTCCAAGTCCTCAGCGCGCAAGTCCCTTTTCCAAAAACACTTTTCTTCATTTGTCGATTTTCAGGCCCAAAAATTTGGCAAACACTGGAAAACGGTGCCACCTTGTATCTGTTCTTTTTGTACCACCTCCAAATCGTCCATTAAATTATCGACGTTCTTGAATCAAACATGGATCGTTGACCTTAGCTCTTGAACTTTACATTCCATCATGAAATCCTCTTTGTCAACAAATTTGTATGTCATGGTTTTCTTTGTCAACAATCACAACACATATGTTCACATTGTCAACAAACACAATCACCTCAAAAATACTTCAATGATGCATTGAGGGATTTTTTCCCAAAAATTACAAGCACTGGATTTGGTTTTCATGACTTGAGGTTTGTATGCATAAGTAATGCTTGGAGGTGATTTGGGTGCTTAGAAATGAAACATGACCATTTGAACGAGACTTCACAACCCTGGTAGGTTAGTTATTATTTTCATGTTTTCCCCAAGGCTTCTCGAGGATGAGAAGTTCAAAGATGGGGAGGTTGAAATGACCCATGTTTTGAGCCAAGGTATAATTCTAAGGGAATTTGAATTTTGTTGTTTGGTGGGTGGGACATTTTTAAACTTAACTTTATAACATAATTATGAGATTTATAACACTTGGATGTGTTTTTTAGGTGTGGTTTGAAGCTCTATAAGTATCCTTGGTGTTTGGATGTGTTTCAGGTGCATCAGAGGCTCAAAGGCCCCATTTTTTAAAAAAAGACTGAGGAACATGGTTAGATTTAATAGTGAGGCCTCCTAGAAGTAACTGTGTGACCCTCATGCATCACTGGGCATGGTTTGTTAACCCATACATAAGGGTTCACATGACTATGGAAGGATTTAATAGTTTTTAGAAGAGGGTGTGCACTGATTTCGCATGGTCTTCCCAAACCGTTCACCTAGACCACATGCTTAGTATCACTTAGGTAGTGTATGTGTGTGTGTTGTTTATCATATGATTAGTGCATGATTGGTCAAACCGTGTGGGAAAACCATGCATGGTGTGGTTCTTAAGCAGCTGGAACCACACTGTTGGCACACGGTCTGTCCAAACCATGCGACCAAATCATGCAACCTAGTTTTTTAGGGTGAAATGTCCATGTTACCCTTAATAATCCTCAATACCCTTTTTTCCTATTTCTTTCTTATTCTCCAGCCATGTGAGGCTCCTTCTCTCTCTTGTGGGTTTCTCCTCCTCCCTAACCTATGTTTGGTGATATATATCTCATCGTAATTTGAAATCAAGCACCATCGGTCACATTGGATCTGCATTGATAAGTTCTCATTTCCAATTAATTCTTATCTAAGTTTCTCTTTTTATCCATTTCACTATTTTGATGTGATCTCATTCAGCCTATTTTCAGGATGAATGTCCATTTCTTTGATTTATTCCAAAATAGACTGAATCGAGCCTGGATATTAGATGAGTAGTGTATCTAAGGTGTAAGGTAGGTAGTCTATGGCTATTTCCCCATGTTTCATTTGATTTATAATTATTGTATTTGTTCTGCACACTAGCATTTTCTATGCATTTCCTTAAAATAGAGTTCTTCATATTAAATTGATCTAGGCACCTTGATATACCCCCATGGGTCGATGCTATGTAAATAGAGGATGCCAACCTCAGAAAAAAGACACCCTTTGGGTGTGCTGACTTGAATTTAACCTTCTTAATTTATTGATTAAAAATCCTAGAATGGATTATAATCATTAAACCTAGATTATAAATGTAATTTACCCTTCTAGATAACCCCCTAATTGATTAAATCACCTCTTAAGTGCCATGTTAAACCTTGTAATTGATTTTACATGTTTTGTAGCTCTATAAAATTATCTCTTTTAGGGAATTGATTTATGCCCATTGAATTTGATTCTTGGTTATTTTAAATGATTTTTTTGTTAAACAATATCATGTTTTATAATAAAACCCCTCAGATGTAGTACATTATCTTCTAAACTAAAAAGTGGTGATTGGGGATTTAAATCATGCTTGGCCTTATTACATTGGTGTTTTCATATATCTTTATTTCATAACTAGATATGTTTCATGACCTAACTCTAGAAAGCCTTACCTTGATAAATGTAGTGGCTTGTTTAAATTTAATGGTTTAAATTAAATTAAATTGAATTGGGTGGTAAGACCATACCTATTTATATATTTAAATAAGAATGACTTATGTGAAATGTATTTAATGAAACAGTGTTATTATATTTAATGACTTACTTCATGATGGTTTTCTTTCCAGAATGAAATAAATGGTTTCATTGAAATGGATTGTAAAGGGTGGATAGGCTACACTTATCATTACATGCTTTAATTAAATTATGATGCCTTGGTAATGGTGGGATTATGGATTACCTTAAGAGGTAATGCATTATTATTATTATTATTATTATTATTATTATTTCATTGATATTGGTTGTTACATGATGGTAAGGGTTCTTTTAGGCATAAATTCCCATGATCTCTTATATTGGGTGTTGAGAATGATGTCTGTAACGCCCCGACCCCAGCTACCCAGAGTCGGTGCATTACTTCGTAACATTGGCATGATCACAAAAGATCAAGTCTCGAAATACCGATTAGTTTAGTATCCTTGGAAACACTAGATACATTCATAAGTCTTTCATTACATCAAAAAGTAAACAAACTACAATAACATGGTCTTCATAGTCCACAATCATATCCCTTTCTGACTACCCCTGTAGGTCATTCATAAAATACTTCTTCACATCCTGGAAAAATATTAAAACATTGAAAGGGGTGAGCTCAGATGATCAGTAAGGTTAACAATATAGTGGAAGCTTTCATAAATAAACATTAACATTTAAGGCAATGTATAACTAAAACAAAAGCCTTTTAAACTTGAACTTCAACATAATATGGCAAAAGTAAAATGAGATAATGCCATTTACTTCTTCACATGGATATTATACTGGTCGAATAATCACATGCAATATCAATAACCAATTTCATAATGATGGAATGCATAATGCCAGACTATCATAACCACGTAGTCAAGGCCTCATGCCAAGACCACAAATAAGATTTTGTCAAGGCCTCGTGCCAAGACACTAGTTTGTCTCATGAGACCTGCCGATGCATCGAGGAGCTATAGCGGGCTCCACCCGTCACTTATTAAGTCCAATGCATTCCTCATATGAATAGGTTTAAACATATCATAAACCATAACATAATCGTATCACATAAAACATGCATAAAGGAAACATAACATTTCCAAATTTCAATCACAAGATAACAATACAACACATTAATATCATAAAAACGCTTTCAAAACCATTTTCAATACCAAAATAAAAGAAAGTTAAAACATTGTATTTATTTTTCATTAAAAAAAGTGATGGCTTGTAGAGGAAGCCGAAACTCAAATAATGGTCACGGCGGCGGAGAAGTCGTTGTCGCCGCATATGTACGGAAAGAAAAACATTCCCTTTTTGTCGTTTAGTAAAACGGTTCGTATAAAAAAAGATTCCTTTCGAATAAACGTAAAAGTCAAAGGGGTTTATACACCGTATAAAAGAAAGTTGTGTATAAAACCAAATATGCCTCAATGAAAGGAGATTGAGACGAAGTCCTTAAAAAGATCATTTTTAAAATAAAGTAGATCTATTATGTGTATTCACTATAGGTACACATAAAGAAAGTAAAAATACAAAATAAGACATAATAATATCACGACATAATTTGAAAGTAGGAGATTAACCCAAAGAATGGAAATTGGGTTAAGAAGTTTCCTTACCTTGTGTCCGACTTGACTCAACCGTTCTTTAACCTCCTCAAAATTGGGTAACTCTTTTTGATTTGAGCCAAAGTCTTACTTGGGAAGAGTTCTGCCCAAAGTAAGGCTTCTAGGAGTAAGAGGGGGAAGTTGGGAGAGTATTTGGGCAGAGGTTGGCTGAGCCAAATGGCTTGAAAGTGTAAATGAGGTGGGAGAGGTGGGGGCCTTTTATAAGTGGAGAGGAGGGGCACTTTTGGAAAGATTGAAATGTTATATTATTTCACAATGATTTTCGGATTCTAAAGGTCCCACACTTATATAATTAGAGGCTAAGGTGATAAGGTTTCGAAATATCCTCATCCAATAGGCTTTGGACAAGTGTAAGCCTTGGATTTTTCATTATCTTCTCATTTTATTTAAATCGTTAAATAATGAGGTCATCGCTGCATCATAATGATGTCATAAATAATTTAATTTATTTAATGTCTAAAAATTATAAAAAAATACTATGATGTAGGAAATATTTTTATCTTTCTAATGAATATTTATAGTCAAAATTTGGACTTGTGTAACCCCACTTAAAAACTGTTTTAGTAAAATAACTCATGTTTGTGTCAATTTAATTTTAACATTAAATAAATATATATTAATGTCATTTTCCAACTAAAGTGGCTCCATGGGGTCCCCAAGTTGACTCATGGGTTGTATTGGTCGGCCATGACTCATCCAATAGGAGTAGGACAAGTGTCATGCTCATCTCATATTATTAAAACATTATTTGTACCTTAAACTACATTAATTACCTCTAATCGCAATTAAGAACTTAAAAGTTACTATTCACCAAAAAATTATTTTAATATCATTGAACCACATTTGACTTCTTAATGACAACCATGTATGTCGGATTTTTGAAAATCAAATCACAGAAGTGGTAATATTTCATTTAAACGAAAAATCAGTTATTTAACTACCACTTAGTGGTTTCACTATTCATCAAAAATTGAAGTTTTTCAGAACAAGGCCAAAATTTCACCCTAAGCTATAATTGATATTCCGAATTCAAAAATGATGTATATTTTACAAAATTCCAAACATATAAGTTGTATTAATTAATTTTATAATTAATTACCGCTGTTACAACAAATAGCGTGTTTTTAAGAAACAATTTATATCAAAAGATTGGCAATTGTTTATGTCCAATTTCAATGTTAAATTAATTCTAATGACCACCATTGGATAAAATGGTAAAAATATATTATAATTATACTTTAAAACCAATAAATAGTATAATTTATCACTATAAATTATTTTTATTAAAAAAGTTGTTTTTAAGTAATTTTCACTATTCATAAAAAATTGGAAGTTCTCAGAAAATTACAAAAAAATTCAACTTTGGATAATTTCGATATTACGAATACAAAAATGAAGTCCATTTTGAAATATAAAATTTCTATAATTTTAAAAAGTGGTTATTACTATTCATAACGGCTACTTTGATTAGTCGCGGTGTTTTAGAACTCGAAGTTGCGTACAATGCAAGCTATTGCATTATTGAATGAGAAGCGTATCGTGGAAGCTCAGGGTGTTACATTCTCCCCTCCTTCAATAAATTGCGTCCTCGCAATTTGAAATTTTTCTTTGAAAATAAAAGGTTGAAAAGAGAAAATACCTTTGAGGAAAACCCACATCAGAAATATAATTAATAAAATTTAGCCTTAATAAGAGGGAAGGGCAAATGAAAAAGTCACCACCCAATTATGATCTCGATTAGGAGAACATTGGTGGAAATTAACGACATATAATTGGAGGAAAAACGTAAATATTTGTAGGGAGTGATTGAGGTCATCAATCACAATCAACTGTCAAATTGAGGGCCTCAAAGCCTTCAATCTATGTTGATTTAAAATATCATCAGTTCAACAAGACATAAGGTATTAGGATAACACGTTTTTTTGTTTTAATATCCCTTTACTAAAGTTTAAGAATTAATTTATTCATTGAATAAGAGATAGGTATATATATATTTATGCTTGACAGTTAGAGTTTCAACCATCAACTCATCTTTCACTCAAAAAGATAATAGAACTCAAAAATATTATACTTAAACTAATTGTATAAGGTTCCAAATGTTAACACATACCATTTAGATTAGTAAAATTATTTTTTATTAACCAGGGACTTCCTGTAGGCTAGTGGTAGGAAATAAAGGCCTGTCGCACTATGATTGTGGGTTCGATTCCTGCAGCTTTGTCCGACGTGACGGGTTATTCCCCACCCTGCAGGTTGTCCTTTTCCTAAAACTATAGAATTATAATATTCAAAAATAATCTTCATAAATTTTTAACCTTAAACAATACTATCCAAAGATCAACTTAATCCACTCCAACCTTTATAGTTATCCAAAATACCTCTGTCCAGACATTCTCTAAAAGGTCTCTTAATTCCAAAATCAATTTATCAGATTCCCCAAACAAAGTAAAGTTTCTATTATTGTCACATACTAAAAATATAAAAACCTTACTGAAATCAACAAGTACTGCAGTACAATCCTTATATATATCACATTATTCTTATAACCAGAATATAATCCTTGAGTCCAAAAGCACCAATACATTAATTATTCTGCTTCAACTGTAGTCACAGCATAAGATTGGCCTTGATCCCTTGGCCTTTTCTGAGGTAAGTTTCCCTGACGCTTAGGACATTCATTTGCATAATGCCCCATTTCTCTACAATTGTAGCATTCAACTTTGATAGCCTCTTTCTTTCCCTTGCAATCACGAGCCTGGTGACCTTTTTCTCCACATTTATAACAAACTCCCATTCCTTTTAGGCAAGTACCAGGGTGATTCTTCCCACAATTATCACATAATGGAAAATCCTTCTTTCCCTTTTTCCCTTTATCTGTCTCTTGTTCCACCATTCTCTTCTTCTCTTGCTTTACTTTGTTGTCATAAGACTTAGAGAATTCCTTTTCTGTCTTGATAGCACACGAGACAATATCTTCGTATGATGAGAAGGATTTTGATACTAAAGCTCGACGGAGAAATGGTTTTAACCCATCAAAGAAACGATCAATCTTACTCCTTGGGTTACGTATATAATCGGCAGCATGCCTCGCTAACCTTGTAAAGTTAGCCTCATACTTTGCGACATTCTCATCCTCCTTCTGCCTCAGACTCAGAAATTGCCTTTCCATATCTGCTCGATGGTCACGAGGAAAGTATTTTTCTAAGAAAAGCTCTTTGAACTCCCTCCATTCCATATTCGATACGTCATCATCTTCCTTTGTGTTTTGAATCAGCGACCACCACTGATCGGCATCTCCCGTGAGGCGGTAAACTGCCATGACAACCTTCTCCCTTTCACTACTCCCCAAGGCATGGAATATTTTCTCTAAGGAATTTATCCATTGCTCAGCTACTATAGGATTTGTAATTCCATTGAAGGTTGGTGGTTTTTGCCTCATGAAGTGGTCTAACATTGATCCTCCACGTTGCGGATCAGGGTACTCCATACGAGTAAGGTTATTATTCATAACCTGAGTGAGTTGTCCCAGTATGGTAATAAGTTGATCAGAACCAGTTGTACCTCCAGCTCCACAATAATTATCTTGAGAAGGAGGGAAATCCCTACACGGAGTGCGTGCATTGATACGGTTTCCATTCCTTCCACTAGGCGCCATTTCTAAACAATGGCATAAACTATATTAGTTTATAAATCAAAATACATAATTCCATACTTGTAAGATACTTAACATAAATTGAACTATTTATGGATATAATCCATAAAAATGTTTTCTTTGAGGAAGTATATACTCATAACCCTTCATAGTGGTTTATAAAGAAAATGAGAATTATCCAAAGCATATCCCCCGGGAGTGTCGTAACCAAGAGTGCAGCAAGGCCCGTTGTCGTGCACCAGTTCCCGTTCGAGTCTAGCTCAAAGCGGTGTTTTTGGGTTTTACCCCTAGGTACACCTGTGCCAGAGCCTCCTCTACTTGCTCGTATCCAGACAGGGATTTATTGCTCGTAAAACTCACAAAATCTCTACAATAACAAAATTCTAGGAAGTTCTTCTATACTAATCCTCAAAGTCTATCTTTGGGATATGTGCTCTAATCAGAGTTTATCTAAATCTAGCTTCCAAGGTTAGTACTAAACTGCCTATGATACCAACTGTAACGCCCCGACCCCAGCTACCCAGAGTCGGTGCATTACTTCGTAACATTGGCATGATCACAAAAGATCAAGTCTCGAAAGACCGATTAGTTTAGTAGCCTTGGAAACACTAGATACATTCATAAGTCTTTCATTACATCAAAAAGTAAACAAACTACAATAACATGGTCTTCATAGTCCACAATCATATCCCTTTCTGACTACCCCTGTAGGTCATTCATAAAATACTTCTTCACATCCTGGAAAAATATTAAAACATTGAAAGGGGTGAGCTCAGATGCTCAGTAAGGTTAACAATATAGCGGAAGCTTTCATAAATAAACATTAACATTTAAGGCAATGTATAACTAAAACAAAAGCCTTTTAAACTTGAACTTCCACATAATATGGCAAAAGTAAAATGAGATAATGCCATTTACTTCTTCACATGGATATTCTACTGGTCGAATAATCACATGCAATATCAATAACCACTTTCATAATGATGGAATGCATAATGCCAGACTATCATAACCACGTAGTCAAGGCCTCGTGCCAAGACCACAAATAAGATTTTGTCAAGGCCTCGTGCCAAGACACTAGTTTGTCTCATGAGACCTGCCGATGCATCGAGGAGCTATAGCAGGCTCCACCCGTCACTTATTAAGTCCAATGCATTCCTCATATGAATAGGTTTAAACATATCATAAACCATAACATAATCGTATCACATAAAACATGCATAAAGGAAACATAACATTTCCAAATTTCAATCACAAGATAACAATACAACACATTGATATAATAAAAACGCTTTCAAAACCATTTTCAATACCAAAATAAAAGAAAGTTAAAACATTGTATTTATTTTTCATTAAAAAAAGTGATGTCTTGTAGAGGAAGCCGAAACTCAAATAATGGTCACGGCGGCGGAGAAGTCGTTGTCGCCGCATATGTACGGAAAGAAAAACATTCCCTTTTTGTCGTTTAGTAAAACGCTTCGTATAAAAAAAGATTCCTTTCGAATAAACGTAAAAGTCAAAGGGGTTTATACACCGTATAAAAGAAAGTTGTGTATAAAACCAAATATGCCTCAATGAAAGGAGATTGAGACGAAGTCCTTAAAAAGATCATTTTTAAAATAAAGTAGATCTATTATGTGTATTCACTATAGGTACACATAAAGAAAGTAAAAATAAAAAATAAGACATAATAATATCACAACATAATTTGAAAGTAGGAGATTAACCCAAAGAATGGAAATTGGGTTAAGAAGTTTCCTTACCTTGTGTTCGACTTGACTCAACCGTTCTTTAATCTCCTCAAAATCGGGTAACTCTTTTTGATTTGAGCCAAAGTCTTACTTGGGAAGAGTTCTGCCCAAATTAAGGCTTCTAGGAGTAAGAGGGGGAAGTTGGGAGAGTATTTGGGTAGAGGTTGGCCGATCCAAATGGCTTGAAAGTGTAAATGAGGTGGGAGAGGTGGGGGCCTTTTATAAGTGGAGAGGAGGGGCACTTTTGGAAAGATTGAAATGTTATATTATTTCACAATGATTTTCGGATTCTAAAGGTCCCACACTTATATAATTAGAGGATAAGGTGATAATGTTTCGAAATATCCTCATCCAATAGGCTTTGGACAAGTGTAAGCCTTGGATTTTGCATTATCTTCTCATTTTATTTAAATCGTTAAATAATGAGGTCATCGCTGCATCATAATGATGTCATAAATAATTTAATTTATTTAATGTCTAAAAATTATAAAAAAAATACTATTATGTAGGAAATCTTGTTAGCTTTCTAATTAATATTTATAGTCAAAATTTGGACTTGTGTAACCCCAATTAAAAACTGTTTTAGTAAAATAACTCATGTTTGTGTCAATTTAATTTTAACATTAAATAAATATATATTAATGTCATTTTCCAACTAAAGTGGCTCCATGGGGTCCCCAAGTTGACCCATGGGTTTTCTTGGTCGTCCATGACTCATCCAATAGGAGTAGGATAAGTGTCATGCTCATCTCATATTATTAAAACATTATTTGTACCTTAAACTACACTAATTACCTCTAATCGCGATTAAGAACTTAAAAGTTACTATTCACCAAAAAATTATTTTAATCTTATTGAACCACATTTTACTTCTTAATGACAACCATGTATGTCGGATTTTTGAAAATCAAATCACAGAAGTGGTAATATTTCATTTAAACGAAAAATCAGTTATTTAACTACCACTTAGTGGTTTCACTATTCATCAAAAATTGAAGTTTTTCAGAACAAGACCAAAATTTCACCCTAAGCTATAATTGATATTCCGAATTCAAAAATGATGTATATTTTACAAAATTCCAAACATATAAGTTGTATTAATTAATTTTATAATTAATTCCCGCTGTTACAACAAATAGCGTGTTTTTAAGAAACAATTTATATCAAAAGATTGGCAATTGTTTATGTCCAATTTCAATGTTAAATTAATTCTAATGGCCACCATTGGATAAAATGGTAAAAATATATTATAATTATACTTTAAAACCACTAAATAGTATAATTTATCACTATAAATTATTTTTATTAAAAAAGTTGTTTTTAAGTAATTTTCACTATTCATAAAAAATTGGAAGTTCTCAGAAAATTACAAAAAATTCAACTTTGGATAATTTCAATATTACGAATACAAAAATTAAGTCCATTTTGAAATATAAAATTTCTATAATTTTAAAAATTGGTTATTACTATTCATAACGGCTACTTTGATTAGTCGCGGTGTTTTAGAACTCGAAGTTGCGTACAATGCAAGCTATTGCATTATTGAATGAGAAGCGTATCGTGGAAGCTCGGGGTGTTACAATGTCACACACTGTTAACACTATTCGGATGGTGGTCATGGCATACCACATCACTTGTTTTGGGTGTTTAGATGATAGAACATCCACTATCTCAAATGTTCAAAATGACATCACTTACTCATTATGAGATATAGGGGTTTTACCCTTTACTGGATCTTATAGGCTCATTCAAATAGGTTATGGATGACTGAGTTATGCCTCGGTCTATTCAGTACCTAGTATTCCAGGTATATGTCCACTTACATCTACACGAACTTGGTTTATATAGGTGGATGAAATATATAAGTATACTATATATATATATTACTATATATATAGTTATAGACTAGACACTCTTTTCAGCCATGAGATGAAGTAGGTAGAGACACCAAGTTTCCTTCAAGAACCTAAGTAGGTTGGTAGTTATTTATTCATCATTTTTATTGTTCTTTATATCTACACAAAGTTGTCCATTATATTCAGGGATTGGATTTAACTATAGACACTATTGGTGGTGGCCTACAGGGATTTTATCTCACACCCTGCTTGGGCCTCCATCTCACTGGGGTACCTGATCAGATCTCACATTCATAGGACCATGGATTATTGCTTGCACTTTTATTCTTAAACCTAAGATTTAGGAGCACATGACTGAGCTAGATATCAAGATGCTCATGGAGAACGTACTTAGGTATTTTATTTATTTTATTTATTTGTGTAATGAATTGTATCATGTTGCCTTCTATGGGCCTAATGTTTTAGATTATGTATCGTCATTTTGAAATTTGTGCATTGTTGTATATTGGCACTGACCATTAATATTTAGTTGATATTATTCTTTTACTGCTCTATCCATCATTTATTTCTACCTCCACTCTTTCCTGTTATTTATTTTCTAATGTAGTTGGGGTTTGGATTAGTGGTAATCACCCCTTAATACTACATGAAAAATGGGGGTTCAAAACCCATTGGGAGAAGGTACTGTAGCAGTACTATAGTGACTGTAGCAGCGGCAGCACTGTAGCAACGGTGGGCACTATAGCGGTGGCAAGGCACTATAGCAGCAGTGGGCACTGTAGCATTACTGTAGCAGCATGGATATTGTAGAATTACTATTCACATATTAGGATTTGGCAAAAAAATTGGGCCTATGAGCCATGTAATGGGATAAATGCCCATTGGGCCTTCAGGATATGTAATGGGTCTCCCTCTACCCAGCTAAAGAGGTATTTGCTTTTATTTAATAATAAATGAGGCTTCGGCCCCAACCTTTAAAAAAATATTTTCTAATATACCTTTGTGATTCTATGATTATGAGGTTATAGTCTTCCCACTATCACCTCCTTATACCCTTTCTATAAGTCGATAGCCTCTAGTGTACGGAGAGGCATGTTTGAGGCCATGTGGTGACTGATCTGACTATAGATTTAGTGGTCAGTCGGGCCTGAACATTACATTTATAGACAACATGGTATTTTTATTAAATGATTCTTATTTACTACACCAAATTTTATCAAGTAAGATTATAATTGTTGGATATGTAATATATTAAATGATTTATAATGTTTTAGTGATTTATTTTCCTTTTTTAATAAAAAATCCAAAGGGGGTGATTATTGGGACCAAGAAGTTTGGAGCTGTTTTGAATAAGTTGGAAGATATTAAGATGAAGACGGTTTGTATTAAATAAGGTGGACTAAAAATGTTATCATTTTTTGTTTAACATAAATCATATTACTTTTATATTATTTCCAAAAAGGGTTATCGGATGGAGTTGATCAACTTGAGTTTACCAGATTGAGTCTATCAGACAAAGAAGATCGGTGAGATACTTAGCGCTAAATGTTTACCTACATATGTATACTTGTTTCATCATATAGAGTATTTGGTGAAGTTTCAAATATGGTGATGATTTTATGTTATTAATGTGTCTAACATCATGAGTATTTAAATACCTCATGATCTAGATGTATATTGAAAATGGATAAAATAATTTGTGTGAGCAAAGTTCATACTACAAAGTTCCATGGAGATCACTAGACAGGTGATTTAGGACAAAGGTTTTGATGAGTAGATTTTTTTGTAGTATATGATGTTTTTAAATCACTAATTAAAGGCTTATTAACATGTTGTGTAAGGGTAGAATATTTTTTTTGTGCATTGTTTAAGGGTATATGGGCATGTTGTTTAAGGGTAACACCCAATTTCAGTATACTGCATAAGGGTGTATGAAAAGTTATAAAGTTTTTGTTTTAATTTAGTGAAGGTTTCCAGACATAAGAAAGGTGATAATTTTCAAAGGGGAGTTTCTAGCAATGTTGTCAGATGAAGACCATATGGTGATCTCTTATATTATTATCTATCTGAGTCTATTAAACTAACTATATATGTTACTGGAGAATGTTTTATTTTGTATAATGTCTATCAAATGGAAATGTATTAAGTTGAGAATTGAAGCTATTAAAAATTGATTAGAAAAAGTCAATGAGTCATCCGATAGAAGGTTTTGGTTTAATTCATCAGAAGAATGTTTCTATATGAAGATAATCGGTCAGAGAATGAATTTTGAAGGAAACAACTGATGATTTTTTTATGATATTCATTAGTTGATGGAAGTTTTTAGTGATATAATTTTGAGATTTTCCAATGAATTTGTACAAGAATTTTATATGGAGTCTCATCATTTGGATGTTTTGATACAAATTTTCCCTAGATGAATGATTGATATAAAATTTTACTGATTCGAATGACTTTTTGAAACTTTTATAAAGGTATCAAAAATGACAATGTGATGTTGAGTGTTCAATTTTCATTTATCTGGAAAGGGTTATTAGGATTGAATAAGTTTCCTAAATCTAAGGTTGATGAAGTTCATTGAAGGTTGTGGATTCTAAAGTTTACATGAAGCTTAAATAATATTTTAGAGTAGTTAATAGGAATCCAAAAAATTGGGACGAGTGAGTGTTTTGATTTTTTGAGTTTTTGTTAAGTAGGAAGATAAATTTATATTCCCACCTTAAATCTTTTTAGTTCACCTATAAATAGGGGATTATATTATAGATTAGTTATTTGTACAGTTAATGTTAATAATAAGCTTAAGCATTTCAGAAAAGGTATCAGAAAGAGATACCATATGAAGAATATAAAAGCCAAAGTTTGAGTAGGGTGAGTTTTCATCGAAGGAATCACTTGGTTGAAAAAAAAATTATTATCAGACAGTGGTGTAGTGATTAGAGGACTCAAACCAAAATATACCAGATATATTTTTCAAACTAGTTGGTATTTAACAAATATCAGTCCATGGTGAATGAACAAATAGTGTGTAAGAAGTGGTATCAGTATTTAGAAGAAAGTGGATGGAGTTTACTGGATAGATAACAAAATGGATCATGTTGGATGAATATACAACCAAACATAAGCTTTTATTATATATATCTAATGATAAAGTTATTTACTTTAATTGGGAAATAAATTTAAGAATAATAATTACTTGCATGATAAGAAATAATAATGAAATCATAATAAGTATAGTGACAACATATTATTGCATGATGATGAAGGTTCTTACAGTTGTTGCGAAAACATTGTTACATATTTTATCTGTGTAAGGTGAACATGCACTGCTTATTGATTATAGTTCTTTGAAAGTGTAAGGATATTACATTTATTCTATAACTATATACAAAGGATTTTTTTTCTAATGATTTTTGTGGTATTATATTATTCCAAAACCATGAAAATTACTAGAAACTCTTATTGAGTAATGAGCCTTAAAAATACTTGTGTTCTTGTGGTTATTCTTGTTTAATTTATTTCAAGCTAAGTCATATGTCACTAATTGGAGATAAAGGTTATTTATTATGAAAGATAACATAAAAATAGAAGATAAGTGATTCACCCCTCCTTGTATTAGGATGAAATAGATCATGATTGGTCCCTTAAAAGGCATCAACTACCTTTTTTTTATCTAGATGATAGTTAATTGTGAAATCATAATCCTAAATCAGTTATAGCCATCTTCACTAACACTTGGTCAATAATTTTTGAGTAAATATATACTTTAAACTTTTAGGATCTGTATTTATTTAAAATTTCTACCCATATAAATGATGCCACCATATTTTTAAGACAAAAACTATTGCACCCACCTCAAGGTCATGTGTAAGATAATTATTTTCATGTGGTTTCATTTAATAAGATGAATTCATGAAAACCCAATCATTATATATAAATACACAACCATGTAACATCAATGAACTATCATTATAAAAAAAATTAAACATTTCATATTGGCAAGGATAAAACTAGGTAATTAAACAATCTTCTTTTCAATTCTTGAAAAATCATCACATTACTTTGTTTAGTTGAGTTTAACTCCTTTTAAAGTTAACTTAGTTAGTGGTATAGAAAATTGAGAAAATATATCAACAAACCATTAATAGTAACCTAATCATCCAAGAATTATTTGAATCTCAATGAAATTTGTGGTTCTTAGACATTCTTCAACCACTTTGGTTTTAATAGGGTCAATATTTTTTCTATATTTAGAAACAATATTCCCAAGAAAAGAAATCTACTATAACAAAAACAATTACTGAATTTTCCACACAAATTATTTTCCTTTAATGTTTTTGAAATAATATTTAGGTATATATTATAATATTCATAGATTTTAGAGTATACTAGAATAACCTTTATAAATAGAACAAAAAAAATATCCAGATACTCATGTAACACTATATTCATTAGATCCATAAATACAATGGGTGAATTTGTTTACATGAATGGAATAACCATAAAATCAAAATTTTCATACCTAGTATGGAATACCATCCTCAGATTATCATCCACATTTACCTTCATATGGTGATATCTGGACTTGAGATCATTCTTTAAGAAATATTGTGCACCCTGGAGTTGACCAAAAAAGTCATCGATATGAAGAAATCAATTATTTTTCTTAATAGTGATGTTATTGAGTGATCTATAATCATTGAAAAGTCTCATGGAACCATACTTAATTTTGAGAAACAAAAGAGGAGAATGCCACAATGATGTGATTGGGTATATGAAACCCTTATCAAGTAACTTTTGTAAATGCCTATTAAATTCTAAAAACTCAAATAATTTCATTCGATAAGGAGGTTTTGAAATTTTGTTAGCATCATGCACTAATTCAATAGTGAACTCAAACTTCCAATATAGAATAAAACTAGAAAAATAATCAGGAAATACATCCAAATATTCATTTACATCATCCACATAAACAATTTTAACATTTACATTTTTTTAATAATATATGCAAGATAACTTTTACTGTCATCCTTTCTTAGTTTCTCAAATTCTTGATATGGTATAAAAGGTGTGAAATCATTATTATATATTAATTGAAGCTCACTCTAAAAATTGAATTTGTATTATTTTTCTCTATATTATATATTATTATGATAAATTAAAATTAAATCTATACCCAGAATATAATCAAAATCTAAAATGGGAAATTCAATAAGGTTTTCATGGAAAACTATTCCACTGGTGATAACTGGAAGATTTTAATAAATTATTATTATCTTTATTCTACCCCCCATGAGTTTTTAATAAGAGTTATGACTTTATTTCTTATGATGGTATTTCTATTTCACTTTTAAATTTACTAGGTAAAAAATAATGTATGGATCTTGAATCAAATAATACATTGAAATAGTGTTAATAAACAAGTAATGTTCCTATCACCGCTTCATTTGAGGGTTCCACATCTGATGTAGTTGTAGAAAAAGTCTTTTTTCACCTTTATATTTATGATATTGATAATTCCCTCCTTGAGTAACTAACTTAATACATGAAAGAACATAATTTCCCAACTCATTGAAATTAAAACATTTCACTTCTAACTTTCCATTAGAGATTTGACAATTTTCATTGATTTTTTTCTTTGCAGTTATGAACCATGTGTTCAGACATCCCATATCAGAAAGAATTCCCAGATCTCACCGAACATTCTCTATAATTTTTATTTCCACACTTATCAAAAAGGTAATTGGTGTTTCTTACCTTTAGGTTTCTTCGATGAATATTTCCCCATTTCCCATCATTGGGATTGATTATTATTATTATTATTGTAAAATAACAAAAAGTATATATTTACTTTATTTTCACACCAAAAAAATTAATCATACCTTGTGAATTCATGAGTAACTAGATCCATTATTAAACATGGATTCAATCCTCTGTAAAATCAATCAATTTTACTATCTTGGTCCAGAATGAAATTTAATTCATACCTAGAAAATCTAGAAAATTTAACTCTATAGGTGGAAACATACTTTTCCTAATTTTGCTTTAATTTTAAGAATTTATTTTCCATCTTATGATGAATAACTTTAGGAAAATATTATTTAAGGAAGAGATCTTTAAATACCACCTATTCTATGAAAACAATTCATTCCTTATTTCCTTAGTGTTTTTAATCAAATTCCTCCTTTTATTAGCTCCACATTCAAAATGATAAATATAAAGGGTTAAATTTTGATGTTCAAAACATACCAAAACATCAAATATCTTATTCAGTACATTTTTCCATCATTAATCTTTCAATAGGTCCAAAGATCCACCGAATTATAGAGGGTTACATTTCATTAAATTCCATACTATAGACATGTTTCTATGTGGAGAACTAATTTGATATCTTTCATGGGTGTCACCATTAATATCCAACATCAAATAATTCAACACAACTATAACCTAATCCATTCCAACCATTCTAGGTTTCTATATTAGAAGGATATTATCCTACTGATGATTTTATATCTCTATTACCCTATTTCCTCTGAAGAAAACCATTTTAAACAAATAGATATTATATGAAGAAACATGAAAATAATTAAAATATATCCCATGATAATATAAATATAAATTATATTATCTTTAAAGTGTATTTTAATATCACCCTAACCTCTAAAGTTATATAAACCTTTTCTTTGATACCAACTATAGTACCCCATAACATAAAAACCCCATAATTACATGATTTATAACAATTGTTTCACTTTCTTACATTTCCAATTCATTTTAGTTTAGAGTTTCATAGAATTAGGTAAAAATTTATATATTTTTTTTTTAAATTTCTGTATAATATCCATTTTTCCCCTAAAAAGGTTCTTTATAAATACACACTTGCTTCGTTCAAGGTAACTCCCAGATCTGGAACTCTAAATTTATTAAATTTTCTACCCATAGTTAAGTCCAATGAAAAATAATTTGAGAACAGGGGATGAGTAAAAAAATATTTTTAAGGTATAAAAAATAAAAAAAAGTTAGTCCATTTATAAACCTAAAAAATCCATAGTATTGTTCCTTTTTCACAATGAACATTTTACCTTAAATGCCTTTTTACCTTGTCAGGAAAACAACTTAATTTATTAATTGATTTTATTAAAAAATTAATATGAAATCATGAAGGAAAATTAATAAACATAATTTTTTCATTGAAAACATGAAAACTCAGGAATACATTTATATGAAAACCATCCTTTCACCATTAGTTTTAAAAAAGTTCATTAACTTTCCTTAAAAACTTGAGCTCATTTGCTTAAATTTTAAAATCAAAAGATTTCCTTTATAAACCATTATAAGAAAATAATTTAGGTACCTCAGGGAATTATTGTTACATTCACCCTTATAATAACCCTTATAATTAAATCAACTAACCCAAGAATTCCCATATCTCTTAATAGTAACCTATAAATGAAAGAATCCATCACTTTACCCAATGTCTTAGGGTGCTATATAAGGCACACCCATCATCAGAGTTATATTGAGACCAGTCATCTTTTATATAAAATTTCCAAGTACCATAAAAAGAATAAAACACATATACCTTTCACATTAATCATAAAATCCATTTTAATTGGCCTTCAATACCACAAATAATAACAATTTTAGATATCTCACAATGATGATAAAAAAGTTTTCATTCCCTTAAGAAAACATTTAAAAACTAATAATTACTATAATATAGAGTGAAGTATTTTATATGATAATAACTAAAAACATTGTAAAGTTATGATGATAATGAATAATGTATATGATGGTGGAAAATCTCAGTCAATCCGTATATGTTAAAATCATTCTTTTGACACTTTGGTAAAAACACATCAAAATGATCCACATGGTAAATGTTTAAAATATTCATCTTTAAGACTTTAAAAATAAAGTGAAAATTAGTTGAAAATGAATTTTAAAAATATTTCGTGTATAAATATAAACCTTCTTGGACCAATTTAAATAATATGGACATGGAGGAGAAATATTTGAAAGAAATACTTTAAAATAATGTTTTAAAGAGAAATCCATTATTTTAATTACTATCTTTGTACATTCTCTAAATCCTAAATAATAGAATTATATTAGTTTATTATTAAGAAAAAAAAATTATTTTTATTTCATTATCATTATTCCTTCTATTTCATTTATTACCATGTTTTTTTAATTATTAAAATTATTAAGTTAATTTTGGACATTTTTGGGGTCATTCAGTTAATAACCTCAAAACCACATCGGTGTGTTGACCATGGTCAAATGGGTTATGGTAACATTATCTATTGAATAATATACATGTTATATTTATAATATTTATACATTATACATATCCAACCATGTAATATGGTTATGAAAAATTAACCTTGTCGTTTGATAGAGATGATAGTTCATACGTACACATGAATGATGTGTTTGTTTGTTTCTAACAGGTGGGAAAGATATAAAGTAGAAAATATTTTTATTTTACAGAATCATAAACATGCTATAAATGTCATATTTATTCATTATTTTAATCCTTATTATTATCCTTATAAGGTGAAAATGAAAACTAAATCACACCGCTTCATGGAGGTGGTATTCCACACTTATGCAAGAGCGACATTATCAATTTATAAAATACATAAAGAGTAAGGATTTAAGTAATATATTATCTCCATATAATCATAATAATGTCATAAATATCATATAAATTCATTTAATCAATTATTTTAACCAGACATAAGATCTGGTAATGAAAAATGTAACACATCACTTTGGGGAGGTGCTAGTCCACACGTACACACACACAATGATTTCATTTCCCATAAGATATAAAAAGAGAATAAAAAGGGTTGTACTATAATTATAATAACATTTAAGTATATTTAATATAAATATGTTATTATTTTATAATGGTTGAAGAATATTTGAAGGAGGTGGAAAATAAATAAAACTTAAATTGGTTAGTTAGGAATTATACCTTATTTTTTGATATCTTCCATTGGATTACACCTTAAGACTTATAGGATTAGTATTTCAATAATACTTAGAGCTCTAAGAAATGGAAAGGAATTATAGGGGTATTTTTGGTAGGTAATGGTTGAACTAGAGTGTTTAAAATGTGTGAGGAATGTAGGAGAGGTGGTTCCATTTTATAAGTGAGAGGAGTGGCACACTTGTAATTTTTCTAAACTTTTAAATATCATAATGTCTTAAACATGGTAAAGTGTCTCCAAATGTAAAAACTTAGAATATAAATGATATTTATTTCTCAATTAAATTTGTTTTATATTATATTATATAGTATTATACAAATACTACACATAGAGAAAATGACAACACTTTATTTCACTCATGAAAATCATTACATTAATATCCAAAAAAAATACAAAAAAATTAAAACATTACAAGGGGACAAAACATATAAAATTGGAAAACTATAATGGGAAAATATTGATCACTCCAAATGGCTTGAATAATTTCCTCCATGAACAAAACTTTAGAAAAGAAACAAAATATTAGTAAACTTATCGACAATCTAGAAAATGGAAATGTAGAATCTTGAGATGAATTGAGGTGAATAACGAATGAAGGAATGAAGTGGTATCTATAAGAGGTAATGTGACCATTGTAATAGTAATTGACTATTGGGAGTAGTAACTTGACCATAAAAATAGTAATTTTACATTAAATTAATAAAATTTAATATAAATAATATTTATCATGATTAATTTAGGTAAATAAAAATATTATAATGCCATAAAAGAGACATCAATATTAAAAACTCAATGAAAATTTAAAAAAAAATTAATAAACTATATTTTAAGGTATTTTATAAAAAACGTAATTTTTTATTAAAAACTAAAATAACCTATTCTATAAAGTTATTTTGAAGAAAAATAATGTTGTTTTTTAAATCAGCATGTTGAAATTTTCCGAGGGTGATTTTTTTGGTAAATCTCTAAAATACTTCAATTTTTATGTGAATAGTAAAAATATAGTTTTTCAAATATCCCTTATGAAATAATGATGATGCAATAATGACTTAATAAATACTAAATTGGCTATATCATCTAAAAAATAAGTTAATATGATAAATGTGTTATTTAAAATCTTTAAACTTAATTTCTATACCTAAAAAGTATTATCCAGTCAAAAGTGTTCCCTTGTGATAACAATTTTTCATTTTCCTCTTTCCATTTTAATAAACTATTGAAATAGAATTATAAAAGGTTTTAAATTACTAAAAACATTTTACTTTACTGATATATTATTTATAGTGTAAAAATCACTATTACATCATTTAACTTTGATATAGTATTGTATTCAATATTGTATTCTGAAAATACCCATATCATGAAGTATAAATAACCCATATGCCTCCCATTAGAAATATACTCCTACCTCACTTACCAAAGATAAAACACTATCCAAATCCCCCTTATTATTCCACTTATTATCCTTAAATAATTTTTTTAGTAATCAAACTCTAATATTTCAATGAGTTATAGGCCGTAGAAAACGAACCACTTTAAGAAGTCAGTAATGTTTTTTTGTCCTTTTATTTCATTTTCCTCTTTTAATTTCATATCCACCTTCTTTTTTATAATTAAATATTTCTTAAAAAATTATACATTATGTGAAAATGATCTTGATAGTGTTGATATACTATTTTTTAAAAAAATTAATATAATCATATATTATACATCATGCACCACCTCTTCAGAAAATGTCTGTTGATGGCCGGTTAACTGCCAACAAGGACGTTTCCAATTCTTTCCTTGTCACCAACCTTATGGATGGTTATAATAAATTATTTATTATATATAAATTTATTAATATATTTATTTTAATATTTTTGAATTAATTCCCCTTATGTATAAATGATCATGATAAAAATAGTCAAATTAAAGAAAAATGGGAACTTTTTAAGGAAAACATGATATAAAAATGTGTTCTATTTAATGAAGGGAATTAAGAAATATAATCTAATGATTATAAATAATACTTAGTGATAAAAAATTATAATAATTCTCTTATGGTTTATTGTTTTAATGAACCCATTTTTTTATTTAAGAGATGGAAATGTGACAAAATAAAGCGGGATTTAAGGAAAGTGGAATTCTCTAACCCAGCTCACTTTTTGTGTTATCTTATATTTTACTATATTTTTAGAATGTATATTCCTAAAATATCTTCAAAATTTCATAAAACTATTTTTTCCCTTTTCTTTTTTGGGATATTCATGATTATACCCTTTTGAAATGTTTTTTAGCCATTTACAAATATGTTTGAAAAAGACTTTAACTTCTAAAATATATCTTTGACTCCAATTGAGTTGTTTATTATCTACTCAATAATGATGATGATTTATTCCGAAATATTATTTCCTTTATTCATTTGATATCCCTAAAAAATTTTGTTTAAAAATATTATTTATGAAATTATTATGAAATCCATCCCTTTTCATTGATTTATTTCATGACTATGATTGTTAAATGTTGCTTGTGTAATGTATGATTATGGTCATTTTATGATGTGATAGGTGGGCCTAGTATTATATATACCTCTAATTCATGGTTAATGTGATATATCTCATGATATAATGTATATTATTCATGAATATTTTTCTATATTTGTTTATATTTATGATGTTATAATTTATGCACATATGTTATGTGTACACATGATGATAGTGTTGCTCACAACTAAGTGTAGTATTTGACCACTATGTTATGATGTTTCATTATTATGCATATTCAAAATTCCATGCCTTTATCATATGTTTCACACATGATTATTATATTGATATTATGCTTATGATACGATGATGTTGATTATGCTCACACATGTATTATTGATTCATGTCCTTTATTCCTCCTCTAACTTGGATTTTTCTCAAACCTTTATTTGATGTATATCCTCAGGTGACTACATGTACTAAGGAGATCATGAGATATTTATAATGTTAAATAAGAATAATTTAAATAATTTTTAAGTTTTATTATGTAAGATTAATGTGTGATGCTAATTTTTACAAAACACTAAACCTTTTGGTCCTGGATTGTATCATTATTATAATGTCCATCTTAAAGGTGATGTAATAGTCATGTAGGTAAATTTTCTGTCACTATAGTTGGTATCAAAACACATTTTAGTTAATTTAGGAATTGGGATTATAAAAAAATTGTGAAAAACCTAGGGATAAGATCAAGTTTTAAGAGAAACATCCTAAGTTTTAGTAAAGTATGGGAGTGTGTGGTTTCTAAGTAATGAAATCTCTATCTATATACTAAAAGTTGATGTGGATTTATAACAATTTTACCTTGGGGTAATAAAGCCAAAAATTTATCATTATGATTTGAATCGATCATCATCTGTTACATAAAAATGGGCCTTGATGCACACTCAGTTTGAAACTCTCAGGGGGATATACTTAGGTTAAACACAAACATTATACAAAAAATTATGAAGGAAAAATAACTAAAGTAATGATTCCTATTAAATATCAAGAATAATTAAAACACATGATACTAGAAGAATCATTTAAGAAAAAAGATAAACATATTGATCCCATAAGACAAGACTTTAGAATTAATTTTCATATAAGAATAAATTATTTATTCATGATTTATTAACTTATGTTTTGTTCAAAACTTTTATATTTTATAAAATGGTGGTAACTAGGAGAAACATGGCCAATAACCCTTGTGAGATATAGTTAAATGATTGTTTTAACAAAATTCCCAATTAAATGGGAGGTGGTGTTTAAAAATTTATAATGATGATGATACAGTTGTGTCTAGATATGAACAATAACTCGAAACATGTAGAATATTCGATGCCGCCTAAGAAGAAGCAATTGGCTATCGAGTATTTTATATAGAAATGACCAATGACATTCAATGGGTATTTTGATCCATTTTTTTCAGAACAATAGGTTATCTAAATGGATAATATCTTTTCTATACTCCACTATTCTGAGAAGGATAATCTTATGCTAGTCATCTATTATTTAGATAGTGAGGCTGATCAATGGTAGAAATTGATAAAAAAAATACCAAGATAAAGAATGAAATGGAAGAAATAGAGTGGGAAGAATTTAAGAAAATGTTTCTTATTAATAATTTCCTTCAACTTTTTCAACAAATATGGAGATATAATTATCATAGTATAAGAAATAGAGGTGGAACATTCATGTCTTATGAGTAAAATATCACAAGTCTTTCAAGATATGCCTTAGGTTTTGTTATCAACAATGATAAAAAAATAGATATATTCTTTAGTGGTTTAAAACAACACATTTGAAAGGATCTAACTATATAAGACCTATGGAGTTATAAAGAAGTAGTTTGACATTCACTTAAAGTAGAGATGGAGTTTAGTGAATGGTCCCATGGGTTTAGAGATAAGAAATGAAATATAGAGTTTCTTACTAGAGGATAAAATGATAAAGGAGGAAAAAAGCTCCAACCACCCATGGGTCAAAAATGTGGAAAGATGCATTATGGGAATTACCTCTACGGGATAAGAAAATTCTTTAAGTGTGGGAGAGAATGCCACCAAGCTCATGAATATCATAGAGATGTGAAAAATATGACCAACATGATGGATAAAAGGAAGGCACCACCCATGGTTCAATGTTTTAACTATAGTGATAAATGAAACTATGCAATATAGTTCACTAAACCACAATTCATTGAGGGTAGTATACATCAACACCACTAAAGGTGAAGGATCAAGGGAAAGACTATTCCATCACCACAACTATGGTGGAACATAAAAATGATATTGTACAAGGTACACTTCCTATTCCGTAAATAATGGAAATGGTTTTATTTGATCATAGTTATATGCATTCCTTTATATCATGTATGTTTTCTATAATTATTAAATCAAAATGCTAATATCTTGAAGTAAAGATAGCAGTAAAAAATAAGTGGTGTGGTCAATTCAACCAATATGTTGGAATCTTATCTTGTTAGCATATGTGGGGGGATTTTTCTATCAAATATTTTAATACCTTCCTTGGTTTACTTTGAAACTATACTGGGCATGGATTGACCTTGTTATATAGATCACACACCAACTTTCAAGAAAAGGAAATCTCTTTTCATATTTGGTAACATGAAGGTTCTGGGTGCAGCAGAAGCGTGGTTGGGATGGCACCCAATTTTGATTTTTACCATGATCAATGATTATTCTGGGATCAATACGATAATGAACGCCAGTCTCCGCAGAATATAATCAAAGATTTAGATAAAGAAGAAATAGGCATGAAACCTTTAGAGAGGATCTTGCACATCACGTTTATAATTAATTTAATTAATTTTATAAAGAAAAATAATACCTAGATCTTTGGTATTTTTCTTCATTGATGATGTTGATCATCCAAAATGACCCTTCTGGATTATATCGTTGCGCTTGTAAGGATCCAAACTAGAATCCATATGGAGGTGATTTACACATGCTCTGATGGCCTCCGATTGACACCGCTCAATCTCTGGGTGCTAGCGCGGTGAATTGAGTGTCTTGTGTCGGTCGTTCTTGATGGCGTATTCTTCAGCCTTGAAGAACGTCTCTCATTCTTGAGAAGGGATAGAAGAGTATTCAAGAGAGAAATTGTTTGGCTCAACAATTCTCAATTCACCAGGCGTGTGGTGTGGTGTATGACACAATAGGCATACTTGCCTATTTATATACATGGAATTTCAGTTACAATATTTAATTTCATAACAAAAATTAAATACATTCGTGAAGTTAGAGAAAACCCATTCATTTAATAATAATACTGAATAATTATTTATGGTGCACCAACTTGCGCAAAACAGAATTATAAATAAAATTCTACGTCACAAAATAATAGTAGCGTTATTTTAATTTGTGCAAACTAGTTAAATAATTATTTACCATCTTGAAAATAATTATTTTACTACCAAACTGACCATGGTCCGCTCAAACTCTAATTCTATTTATTGAACACTCAAATAAATAAATAAATAATTTATTCTCTTAAATAAATATTTTATTTACAAAATAGTAAATAAATATTTATTAAATGTTGAATAAAATAAATAAATATATTTTATTTAATTTATGTGATCATTTTAACTTGAATAAAATTATTCCACAGTCTTGAGAATAATATTTATTTCATTAATTAAATTCAAATAGAATTTAACCGAGACCACTAAAAACACTTAATGTGTGACCCTCTAGGATTCTTTCTCATTGGCATTAGGTGGGCTTGCCTAAAGTCCAAGAGTATTGTATAGGAACGGGTCAAGGTACCCAAGAGAAAGAATGTAAAGTTGCAAGAATGAAATCCACATATGAATGATCAATGTTTCATATAATACCTTTGTCGCAATATCTTATCAAGCAGGCTTCATGACTGTGTCATTAACTTTTATGCTTGATACATCGTTCTTTGACTACCTGAAATAAACTCGTCATTACACCATGGTCAGGGAATTTCGCATGATGGTTCCATTTCAATAAAAGGGACGAGATATCAACTTCCATAAATGGAAGGGACAAATCCTTCCTCGACTTATCCATTAATAACATGTCACTCGTGACACACCCAACATACCATACTTCCTGTCAACTATCTGCATGGAGGTTTTCATTAGTAAATCAATGTGCATAAGTTGTGATACGTATTAATGACAATATTAAATTCTAAGGATCATTACACATACTCATAGATAGAAATATCTGATGACACCACAACATGTGGAATTCCTACTAGTGGGTCTATTCTCATAATCTCATATCTTGGAGATTACCAAGTGTGAACTTCATGAGAGGAAGTCTCATCTGTTTATGAGTACTCGCACATGACGGACTGCATGTTATGTGTCACATCATAACATGTCATCCAACCGCAGAACTATATTTAAGAATATTTTTATATCATTTCAAGGTTCTCATCATAGCGGGGAACTGCCATGACCTTATCAATTCAACTAATACTCTAGGAAATTATTACATCATAATCATGTAGAACAATGAATAATATGTAATAATACATTAAATATTAATATAATCAAAGTAAAACCAGTTGGTTCTAGGACACCAACTCTCACATAACATCCCATGATTCTATAAAAATCCAACGAAGTACATGAATATCCTTTGGTGAATCCATCATTCATGTGCATTTGATTCCCTATAAAGATGCATACCTTTCATAAATGGTTGTGTTAAAGGAAATCATGAACCTTCAGAAAATTCCCATTATTAGGTAATACACTTATATATTTCTTGAATATTTTCTCGGTCTTTCACTTGATTGTGTGGTATATTGATCAATAAATCTTATATTTGAAGCCACAAATTTCTAAAAATTACCCTACAGGATAGCCCCGATTGATCTAGAGGAATTAAAGAAGCATCCTCAAATGAATTTGGAAAAAGGTTTTATATTCCGTAGTACACATCCCTTGGGTGAACCAATGCTATTTGTAAATAAAAATGATGGATCAATGTGGTTTTGTATAGATTACTAAGAGCTCAATAATATCACTATAAAGAAAAAGTATCCACTTTTGAGGATTGATGATTTCTTCGATCAACTAAGAGGATCTTAATACTTTTAAAAAATGGATATTCATTATGGATATTCATTATGGGTATCAGTAGATGAAGGTAAAGAAAGGAGATATTTATAAGACAACCTTCCCTACAAGGTATGGATAATATGATTTCATAGTGATTCCCTTTAGATGTACTAATCTACAATCACCATGGATTTTATAAATTGAGTCTTTAGAGACTCTCTTGACAAATTTTTTATAGTATTTATTGATGATATTATCAGTTACTCCAAGAGTAAGGAGAAATATGAAAAGCATTTAATTATTGCACAAGAGACATTGAGGAAGGAGAAAAGGTATGTTATGTTTTGTATGTGTGAATTTTGGATGTATCAAGTCACATTATTGGGGACCATGATCCCAAGTGAGGGAATTTATATTCAACTTTTAAAGACAAAGGTAGTTGAAGAATTTTACAGACCCACTTGAGTTACAGAAATATGCAGTTTTTTTGGATTAGCAGGGTAATACTCACTTTTTTGAGAATTTTATCATAATTGTCTAGCCCATGAACTATGTTAACATGTAATAGGGTAAAGTATGTTTTTATGGAATAACATGAGAAAATATTTATAGAGATCAATAATAGGCTAATCACTTCATCTGTTCTCACACTACCATTGAGTGGAGAAGGTTTTTTGATATACAATGATGCTTCAAAGAAAATCTTGGGTTGTGTACTCATGTAGAATAATAAATTGATAGTATGCGCCTCACTAATGTTGAATATCCATTAGTAGAACTACTCTATAGATGATCCAGAGTTATCTGTTATGAGATTCACTTTAAATATTTTATGGCACTGCCTCTATGATGAGAATTGTGACATACATATAGATCAAAAGTGTCAAAATTATATATTCACAACTAAGGATCTCAATATACATCATCAAAGTTGGTTAGAGATGATCAAGGACTATGATTTCTCTATTCACTATCATCCAGGAAAGACAAGCAAGGTAGCTGATGTTCTCAGTAGAAAAGAACATGTTACTCTATCCATGACATGGATTAAAAAATATCCTATCTTCATGGATATTCAAGGGATGGATTTTGAAACCATAATGATAGGAAAGAAATCCTACCTTTATGAAATTATTTCCTAACCATCCATCTATAAGAAGATCAATGAGGCACAAAGAGATGATTTGGAGATTTAAAATAGGGTGAAATCAATAAATTAAGGAAAGCTTCATGAGTTCCACGTCAATGAAGATAGTGTCATTAGATTTAGAAGTAGACTTTTTATGACTTCATTGGATGAGATAATGAAGGATTTATTGGATAATACACATAACTAATCTTTCTCCATCTATCTTGGAAGTACCAAGATGTACCATGATCTTTGAGAGTACTTATTGTGGGACAATATAATGAAGAAAATCATTGAGTGCACCACAATGTACATGTTATGTTATCAAGTTAATTTATAGTGATATAAGTACAAGGGGATGATGAAAAAATTTCCAATACCCATATGGAAATAGAAAACATCACCATGGAATTTGTCACTAATATCCTAAATACATCCAAATATTGCAATGTGATATGGGTTGTGGTGGGTTGACTCACTATGACTTCCCAATTTATTGATATTTAGAATGATTTCTCACTTGAAAAACTATCCATGATATACATAAAGTGGTGAGGCTACATGGGGAACAAATTTCAATCATATATGATCATGATCCAAGGTTCACTTCTAAATTTTAGAGAAGCCTTCAACATGATTTGAATAATGAAATGAATTTCAGTGTGGCCTATCACCCCCAACCTGATGGAAAATAAGAAAAGATAATTCATAATCTCAAGGACATATTGAGAGACTACTAAATTGAATTTAAAATAAGATGGGATCAAAACCCCCCATTAGTTGAGTTCTCATATAATAACAAGATCCACTCAAGTATTCAAATGAATCCATATGAATAATTGTATGGGAAGCGATGTCAAACTCCTAATTGTTGGGATGAAGTTAGTGAATGAAAACTACTTAGGCTTGATCTTTTGAAAAAGATGATAGAGAAGTTTCAAGACATTCAACAACATATAAAAGTTATTTATAGTCGGAAGAAGATCTATGCTGACAAGCGTCAAAGGTACTTGGAATTTGAAGTTGGAGAAAAAAAATTCCATTGAATATCACCATGGAATAGAGTCACGTGATTTCTCAAGAATGGGAAGCTTAGAACTAGTTTCATTGGCCCCTTTTAGATCCAAGATCGCATAGGAGGATTGTACTATCAGCAAGAAATTCCATAAAATATGACCCAAGTTCATGGTGTGTTCCATGTATCTCCCCTAAGGAAGTACATACTTGATTCCTCACATGTACAAAATTCTAAGGTGGTATAACTAGAGAATGAACACTCGTATGTGGAGCATCTGGTGAATATCTTATATAGTAGAGACAATGTTCTATATAATAATACAACCCACATTGTCAAAGTGTTGTGTAGGAAACAAAAATTTGAAGAGGTGTTGTGGGAACAAGAGGAAACAATGAAATAGAATTACCCTCACCTATTCCCAACCAATAATATGAGTTGAGATTTTAAGGATGAAACTTCTAAATGGGAGAAGAATGTAACAACCTAGAGTTTATAAATGATATTTTTCACTAATAAATATGTGTTATATTATATTATATAATATTATACTCATATAGAACATAGATAAATAAACAACACTTATTTCATTAATAAAAATCATTACATTAGTTTGGAAATAAACCCATAAAATGCCAAACATTACAAGGGGACAAAAAATAGAAAATAAAAAACTACAATGAGAAAATATGGCTCGCCCCAATCTACGGGAATCATTTCTCCCACCAATAACACTATAGAAAAGAAATAAAATATTAGTAAACCAATTAACATTCTAGAAAATGGAAATTTAGTACCTAGAGAGGAGTTGAGTTGAATAATGGATGAAAGAATGAGGTGGTATTTATAGAAGGTAATGTGACTGTTGGAGTAATAACTTTACCATTTGGAATAGTAATATGACTGTTGGAATAGTAATTTGACCTCAAAATAATAAAATTTGATATAAATAATATTTATCATGAGTAATTTAAGTAAATAAAAATATTATAATAACATAAAATAAATATCAAGATTAAAATCTCAAAGAAAATAAGATCAAATTCTTAATAAATGATATTTTAAGGTATTTTGTAAAAATCATAATTTTTAAATTAAAAATCAAAATAACCTATTATTTTTATGAAATTAATGAAATTTTTGAAATCAACATGTCATAATTTTCCAAGGGTTATTTTTTCGTAATTTTATCAAAACCTTCAATTTTTATGTGATTAGTAAAAATATTTTTTTTAAATACCCATGCTTTAAGAAATAATGATGATGAAATAATTACTTAATAAATACTAAATTGGTTATTTTGGCCCAAAAATAATTTAATATAATAAATATTTCATTTAAAAACAAAAAACTTAATTTCTAAACCTAAAAACTATTTTCCAATGTCTAAGTTCTAAAGCATTCCCATAAAATAATAATTATTTCCAACATGCTTGATGCTGAATGGTACAGGCTCTTGATAGGAATCCAAAATGAACTAGGTTCCAAACTAGGAAAGGAGTGTATTTATGAGTTAGAATAATTGTTAAAGTAGTGGTACTGTAGCAACAAAACTATTCACCCAATTTGGGCTTACAGGACAAATAATTGGTCTTTAGGCCATAAGGACATTAGGAAATAGGTATTCCAGGCCACCATAGAGTATTAGGTGATGTAGAGTGACTACATCATCAATGCAGTGCATCAAGTAGGTAGTGCATCTTGCCTTCAGGTAGCATTACTGGGTGGGAATCTCAAAAAAGAGATAGGTTCATTGGAACCTATCAACTAGGCCTCTAATAATTTGGGATAGAGTGGTTCCCCTCCTTGTAATTTAAAATGTTATAACAACATGATGATTCTTGGATGAAGGGGTGATATATCATGTGAATGGTGAAGACCAGACAGACAATGAGATACACCTTGGCAGGCAGCGTGGAATGGAGACATGCATAAATTATTGGCTGGGAAGATTGAAAGGGTGATGGATTCACTGGAACCTATCATATTCACCTCTAACTAGATATGGGTTAAATAGGTTTTCTCTATCATGTCTTCACAGTGGGGTAGTTTAATGAAACAACTGATGGTAAGGTGGGACATTAGAGTGAGAAAACTGGGATCATGATGTGAAATTTGGATACTCAACTTTGGCCTTCAGGTCACAGGGAATTTGGGCCATCAAATTGTAATGTTACTTCGATCCAATGGGACTTTATTTCATATAAGGGTTACCTATAAAACTTTTTGAAAATATGGATTCTTTTCCTTGATAAAAAAGGGGTGTTCCCCCGGCCTGTTAATTTTTCCCCTTTCCTTTTTAATATACTATTGAATTTGAATTATAATGGGATTTAAAGTCCTAAAACCATTTTATTTTATTTATGTACGATTTATAGTGTAAAAAAGTATATATTACAAGGTTTACCTATGATGTATTATGTTATTCAATTTTTTATTATAAAAATACCCCTCTTGTCATGTATAAATAATTCATCCCCATCCCATTGGAAAACCACTCCTCCCTTACTTACCAAAGACAAGAAACTAAATAAAATCCCCTCCCTTAATCCCCTTAGAATACTTAGGGATTTTACAGAGTAATCAAACTATAATCATTCAATATGTTAATGGTTGTAGAAAAGGAACCACTTCAAGAAAGAGGTAATGCCATGTCGTCCTTTTATTTCATTTTCCTTTTCTAATTTCACATCCTCCTTCACTTGTCTAATTCAAACCTTATTGAACTGATTATATAGTATGTGAAAATGATATTGATAATATTAATATACTATATATTTTTTATTTTTAATATAAGTATATATTATATGTCTCACACATCCTTTTCAGACAATATCCCGTTATCAGTTGATTAACTACCGACGAGGACATTTCCAATTCATTCCTTATCACCAAACTTATGGTTGGTAATAATAAATTATTTATGATAAATAAATTTATAAATATATTCATTTTAAACTTCAGGAATTAATTTTACATATTTATAAATGTCCTTGAACAAAATAGTGAAATTGAATAAAAATGGTAAATTTTTAAGGACAACATGATATCAAAACATTTTCCCCTTAACATAGAGAATTAATAAATATAATTAAATGACTATAATCGATAAAATAGTGACATAAAATACAATCATTCACGCATGGTTACATTTTTTAATGAGACCAATTTTATTATTTAGGGGAAATAGAAGCGATGAAATAAAGCGAGATTTAAGGTAAAGGGGATTCTCTAACCCAACTCCATTTTGGGTTATCTTATCTCTTACACTATTTTCAGTATGGATATTCCTCCAATATCTATAAAATTATTTCCACAGTTATTTCACTTTTTTTCTAAGATATTCATGATTCCACCCTTTTGAAATGTTTTATAATCCATTTAAATATCTTTTTTGAAAATAATTTAACTTCTAAAACATATTTTTACTCCTCTTAAGTTGTTTCTTATCCACTTAAGAATAATGATGTTTTATTCAAAAATATGATTTCCATAATTAATTTTAGAACCCAATTTTTTTCTTAAAATATGATTTAAGAGATTATTTTAAAACCCATCCCTTTTCATGGACTTATTTCATGAGTGTGATTGTTATACGTTCCATGTGGAATGAATGATAAAGATCATTTTATAATGTCAGGGGTGGTCCTGGAATTATATAGCCCTCCAATTAATTAGGTGATATGATATATGTCATGAGAAAATATGTATTATGTGTGAACATGGTGATTGGTTTTTTCACATTTATAATGTTATGATTTATGAGAATGTGTTATGTGTGAACACGATTCTAGCTTTGTTCACAAATATGTATGGTATTTGACCATGATGATATGATGGGTCATTATTATGAATTTTATACATTCCACCCCTTTATCAAATGTTTCCTTCATGATTATGATGATGATACTATGCTTATGATATGATGATGTTTATTGTTCTCACCCATGTACTATTGATTTGTGTTCCTTATTCCTCCTCTTACTAGGCTTTTAGCTCACCCCTTTCTTTGATGTATATACTCATATGAATACATGTACTAAGAAGAAACGAGATATTTATAAGGTTAAAGAAGAAGAATTTAAATAATGTTTATGTGTTAGTATGTACAATTAACATATGATCCTAATTTTCCCAAGACACTAAACCTTTAGATCCTGGATTGTATCACTATTATAATGTTTATCTTAAATGTGATGTTATATTCATATAAGGAAAAGTTGGGCCAGTATAAAAAATATCCAATTTTGATTAAATGGTTAAAACGGTTGAAATCCCATCATCCAATGATAAATAATATAAGTGTTTTGTGGCCTTATCACATAGTTTTTACCATAATTAACCCAATCCACCCTTTATCGCGGTGGCATTTTTTCTATAGTTACTATTCATAATGGCCAAAAATAAAATTGAAATCATTAGTAAATTTTAACCTCCAGATTCCAAATTTGAAATCCATTTTTAAAGATTCAATTTTTATAATTAGATTTAAATTACATTTAATATCAATTCACAAAATGAAATGAAAACAGTGTTTAGAAAATTATGTTTTTGAGAGTAAAAATGAACTTATAGAAGAATAAAATATAATGTTGATTGTTATGGTATTTTTTGGAATTTTTATGAAAAAAATAGATCTTATTTTACTTTAAAACTAGATCCAAAACATAATGGGAATTTTAAATCACTTGATTTAATGAAAAGAAATGATGGTTTTTCAAAAATCAACATTTTTCCCTATTTACTCCAAAATAAATATTTTTAGAAAATTCACAAAAAATTATCCTAAGTTATATTTTATATTTTGATTCAAAAAATGAAGTAATTTTTATCAAATTAAATTTCTAAAATAATGAAATTTATCTTTTAAATAAAACCATGTAATTTATGGAAAAACAGTTTAGTTAAATAAAAATATTTTTTTTGTTGACTGAAAACTCTTTAAATATATATATAAAACTATGATTAATATATATCCATAAATGAACCTAGATATAAAGTATAATTTAATATATGATAACATCTAAAATGGGATGGTGATGTTGGACTATATTATAAAACAAAATCATGTTATGGACATCATGAGAAATTCTTTACCCCAGTTTTATTTTGAATGATATCACCTATATTTTGGATTCCAACTGTATCCATCTAATTATATGGTTTAGAGAATGGATCCCCACTCCCCTTTGTACTTTTTTATTTATAGCAAGCTATAATGATTCTATTGAATTAACTATTTGGATTTCTATCCCTATATTATGAACTTTTCAAGAAATGTTGTTTTGGATCATTGAAATAGTGGGAGAAGTTATCCATGAGTATATTGGGAGAAATTTTCCATGATTAGAGATGAATATGTATTGGAGTGTTATTTCTTGTTACCAAAATGGGAGTTATACTATGATGATGTTTTGGAAAGGGGAAGAGTAATTGAATCTGTATTCAGTGGGAGAGGCTTGGTTTTAAATAATTAAAGAGCATGGACGTCAATGAAGTGCTTTCAAGAAGAACTTTTCATTCAGATATCATTTATTACAACATGCTTGACTCGTGTGAGATTAGAGGTGATGATTAGTAAATAAATTATATGCAATCTGATGGAAAGAGTTCTTAGAATGTGTTTCTATTTAGTTTTGATATCTTTTTATGAATATATACTGAACCAGTTGTAGAAGAGTTGTCATCAAACCTAAATGGTAATATTGTTAAAAAAATCTCTTGAAGTATTTTTTGGTTGATTTTTGTTGACATGGTTGTTGAAATGTCATCCAAAGTATCATAAAAAGTAATAAATAACTTATAACATGAAGTTTATTGGTGTTTTGGATGATGGTGAAAGTACCAATTTCATTTTTTTTTATATAGGATATAAATCACACTAAAACATCCTAGGTCATGCCATGAGCATGCTATGTTCAAATAAAGTAATGATTCCTCTTAAAGATCAAGAAGGATCAAAACACATGATACTAGAAGAACCATTTAAGAAAAAATATAAACATATGGATCCCATAAGACAAGACTTTATAATTAATTTTCATATAAGAATAAATTATTTATTCATGATTTGTTAACTTATGTTTTGTTCAAAAACTTTTATATTTTAGAAAATGGTGGAACCAGGAGAAACATAACCAACAAACCTTGTGAGATGTAGTTAAATGATTGTTTTAACAACATTCCCAATGAAATGTGAGGTGGTTTTTAAAAATTTATAATGATGATTATATAGTTGTGTCTATATATGAACAATAACCCGAAACATTTAGAACATTTGATGTCGCCTAAGAAGAAGCAACTAGCTATCGAGTCTTTTATATGAAAACGGCCAACGACATTCAGTGGGTCTTCTGATCCATTTTTTCAGAATAATAGGTTATCTAAATGGATAATATCTTTTCTATAATCCACTATTTTGAGAAGGATAAGCTTACTCTATTCATCTATTATTTAGATAGTGAGGATGATCAATGGTGGAAATTGATAAAAAATGCCAAGATAAAGAATTAAATGGAAGAAATGGAGTGGGAAGAATTTAAGAAAATGTTTCTTATTAAGAATTTCCTTAAACTCTTTCAACAAATATGGAGAGAAAATTCTTATATTATAAGAAATAGAGGTGAAACATTAATTTCTTATGAGTAAAAGATCACAAGTCTTTCAAGATATTCCTTAGGTTTTGTTATCAACAATGATAAAAAAATAGTTATATTCTTTAGTGGTTTAAAACAACAAATTTTAAAGAATTTAACTATCTAAGACCTATGGAGTTATGAAGTAGTTTGATGTTCACTTAAAGTAGATGTGGAGTTTAGTGAATGATCTCATGGGTTTAGAGATAAGAAAACAAATATAGAGTTTCTTATTGGAGGATCAAATGATAAAGGAGGAAAGAATATCCAACCACCCACATGTCAAAAATGTGGAAAGATTCATTATGGGAATTACTTATACAAGATAATAAAATTCTTCAAGTGTTGGAGAGAATGCCACCAAGATCATGAACATCAAAGAGACATGAAAAATCTGACCAACATGATGGATGAAAGGAAGGAACCACCCATGGTTCAGTGTTTTAACTGTAGGGATAAATGAACTATGCAAGATAGTTCACTAAACCACAGTTCATTGAGGGTAATCTACATCAGCACCACCAAAGATGAAGGATCAATGGAATGACTATTCCATCCACACAACTATGGTGGAACATGAAAATAAAGTTGTATAAGGTACACTTCATATTCAATAAATAATGGAAATGGTTTTATTTGATCATAGTTCTATACATTCCTTTATATCATGTATGTTTTCTAGAATTATTAAATCAAAACTTTAATATATTGAAGTAAAGATAACAGTAAAAAACAAGTGGTGTGGTTAATTCAGCCAATGTATTGTAATATTATCTTATTAGCATATGTGGGAGTATTTTTCTATCGAATATTGTAATACCTTCCTTGGTTTAATTTGACACTATACTGAGCATGGATTGACCTTGTTATATAGATCACACACCAACTTTTAGGAAAAGGAAATATCTTTTCATATTTGGTAACATCCCATGATTCTATAAAAATTTAAGGAAGTACATGAATATCCTTTGGTGAATCCATCATTCATGTGCATTTGATTCCCTATAAATATGTATACCTTTAATAAATGGTTGTGTTAAAGGAAATCATTAACCTTGAATAAATTCCCATTATTAGGTAATAAGCTGATATATTTCCTAAATATTTTCTTAGGCTTCACCTAATTGTGTGGTATATTTATCAATAAAGCTTATATTTGAAGCCCCAACTTTCTAAAAATTTCCCTATAGGATGGCCCCGATCAATCTAGAGGAGTTAAAGAAGCAACCACAAGTGAATTTGGACAAAGGTTTTATATGTCATAGTACACATCCCTTGGGTGCACCAATGATATTTGTAAAGAAAAATGATGGATCAATGTGGTTTTGTATAGATTACTAAGAGCTCAACAAGGTCACCATAAAGAAAAAGTATCCACTTCTGAGGATTGATGATTTCTTTGATAAACTAAGAGGAGCTTAATACTTTTCAAAAATGGATATTCATTATGTATATTTATTATGGATATCAATAGATGAAGGTGAAGAAGTAAGATATTTATAATATAACCTTCCCTACAAAGTATGGATGGTATAATTTCATAGTGATTTCCTTTAGATATACTAATATGAAATTACCATGGATTTTATAAATTGAGTCTTTAGAGACTATCTTGAAAATTTTTGGTAGTATTTATTGATGATATTATCAGTTAATCCAAGAGTGAGGAGGAATATGAAAAACATCTAGTTATTGCACTAGAGACATTGAGAAAGGAGAAAAGGTATGTTGTGTTTAGTATGTGTTACTTTTGGATGTAGCAAGTCACATTATTGGGGAACATGATCCCAAGTGAGGGAATTTATATTCAATTTTTAAAGAAAAAGGTAGTTGAGGAATTTCCCAGACCTACTTGAGTTACATAAATATGCAGTTTTTTTGGATCAACAGGGTAATACTCACTTTTTTGTGAGAATTTTGTCATAATTGTCTATCCCATGAACTATGTTAACATGTAATAGGGTAAAGTATGTTTGTATGGAATAATTTGAGGAAAGATTTATGGAGCTCAATAAGAGGTTAATCACTACATCTGTTCTCACACTACCATCGAGCAGAGAAGGTTTTTTGATATACAGTGATGCTTCAAAGAAAAGATTGGGTTATGTACGCATATAGAATAATAAATTGATATGTTGTGCCTCACGAATGTTGAATATCCATTAGTAGAACTACTCTAAGGATGATTCATAGTTATCTGTTATGAGATTCAATTTAAATATTTTATGGCACTACCTCTATGACAAGAATTGTGACATACATATAGATCAAAAGTGTCAAAAATATATATTCACAACTAAGGATCTCAATATACATCATCAAATATGGTTATAGATGATCAAGGACTATGATTTCTCTATTAAATATCATCTATTAAAGATGAGAAAGGTAGTTTATGCTCTCAGTAGAAAAGAACATGCTACTCTATCCATGACACAGATTGAAAAATATCCTATCTTCATGGATATTCAAGGGATGGATTTTGAAACCATAATGAAAGGGAAGAAATTCTACCTTTATGAAATTATTTCCTAACCATACATCTATGAGAAGATCAAATAGGCACAAAGGGATGATTTAGAGATTTAAAATAGGGTGAAAGCAATAAAGGAAGGGAAGCTTCATGAGTTACACATCAATGAAGATAGTGTCATTCGATTTAGAAATTGACTTTTTGTGACTTCATCAGATGAGATAATAAAGGAGTTATTAGATAATACACATAACTAATCTTTCTCCATCTATCTTGGAAGTACCAAGATGTACCATGATCTTTGAGAGTACTTCTTGTGGGACAATATAATGAAGAAAATCATTGAGTACGCCACAATGTACATGCTATGTTATCAAGATAATTCATAGTGATAGAAGTCCAAGGGGATGATGAAAACATTTAAAATACCCATATGGAAATGAAAAAACATCACCATGGACTTTTTCACTTGTATCCTAAAGTCATCCAACTGTTGCAATGTGATATGGGTTGTTGTGGGTTAACTCACCATGAATTCCTACTTCATTGATATTCAGAATGATTTCTCACTTGAAAAATAATCCATGATATACATAAAGTGGTGAGGCTGCATGGGGAACAACTTTCAATCATATATGATCATGATCTAAGGTTCACTTTTAAATTTTAAATAATCCTTCAACATGATTTGAATAATGAAATGAATTTCATTGTGGCCTATCACCCCCAACCTGATGGAAAATCTGAAAAGACCATTCATAATCTCAAGGACATACTGAGAGACTACTAAATGGAATTTAAAATAATATGGGATCAAAATCTCCCATTAGTTGAGTTATCATATTATAACAAGTTCCACTCAAGTATTCAAATGAATCCATATGAATATGTGTATGGGAAGTGATGTCAAACTCATAATTTTTGGGATGAAGTTAGTGAATGAAAACTACTTAGGCCTGATCTTGTGAAAAAAATGACAGAGAAGGTTCAAGACATTCAACAACATATAAATGTTAATTATAGTCATAAGAAGATCTATGACGACAACTGTTAAAGGGACTTAGAATTTGAAGTTGGAGAAAAAAAATTCCTTTGAATATCACCATGGAAGAGATTCGTGTGGTTTCTCAAGAATGGTAAGCTTAAAACAAGTTTCATTGGACCCTTTTAGATCCTAGGTTTCATAGGAGGAGTGTACTATCAGCTAGAAATTACATAAAATATGACCGAAGTTCAGGGTGTGTTCCATGTATCTCTCCCAAGGAAGTACATAATCGATCCCACACATGTACAAAATTTTAAGGTGGTATAATTGGAGAATGAACACTCATATGTGGAGAATTTGGTGAAGATCTTATATAGTAGAGACAATGTTCTATACAATAAGACAACCCACATTGTCAAAGTGCTGTGGAGAAACCAAAAATATGAAGAGGTGTTGTGGGAATAAGAAGAAACAATGAAACAGAAGTACCCTCACCTATTCCCAACCAATAATATGAGTTGAGATTTTAGGGATGAAACTTCTAAATGGGAGAAGAATTTAACAACCTAGAGTTTATAAATGATATTTTCCACTAATAAATATGTGTTATATTATATTATATAGTATTATACACATATAGAACATAGAGAAATCAACAACACTTATTTCATTAATAAAAATCATTACATTAGTTTGCAAATAAACCCATAAAAATGCCAAACATTACAAGGGGACAAAAAATAGAAAATAAAAAACTACAATGAGAAAATATGGCTCGCCCCAATCTACGAGAATCATTTCTCCCACCAATAACACTATAAAAAAGAAATAGAATATTAGTAAACCAATTAACATTCTAGAAAATGGAAATTTAGAACCTTGAGAGGAGTTGAGGTGAATAATGGATGAAAGAATGAAGTGGTATTTATAGAAGGTAATGTGACTGTTGGAGTAATAACTTGACCATTTGGAATAGTAATATGACTGTTGGAATAGTAATTTGACCTTAAAATAATAAAATTTGATATAAATAATATTTATCATGAGTAATTTAAGTAAATAAAAATATTATAATCACATAAAATAAATATCAAGTTTAAAAGCTCAAAGAAAATAAAATCAAATTCTTAAAAAACAATATTTTAAGGTAATTTGTAAAAATCATAATTTTTAAATTAAAAATTAAAATAACCTATTATTTTGATGAAATTAATGAAATTTTTTAAATCAACATGTCATGATTTTCCAAGGGTAATTTTTTCGTAATTTTATCGAAACCTTCATTTTTTATGTGATCAGTAAAAATAATTTTTTTTAAATACCCATGCTTTAGGAAATAATGATGATGACATAATTACTTAATAAATACTAAATTGGTTATTTCGGCCCAAAAATAATTTAATATGATAAATATTTCATTTAAAAACAAAAAACTTAATTTCTAAACCTAAAAATTATTTTTCCAATGTCTAAGTTCTAAAGTATTTCCCATAAAATAATAATTATTTCCAACATGCTTGTAGATGAATGGTACATGCTCTTGATAGTAATCCAAAATGAACTGGGTTCCGAATTAGGAAAGGAGTGTATTTATGAGTTACTATAATAATTAAAGTAGTGGCACTGTAGCAGTGAAATTATTCATCCAATTTGGGCTTACAGACCAAATAATTGGTCTTTGGGCCATAAGGACTTCAGGAAATATGCATTCCAGGCCACCATAGAGTAGTAGGCGATGTAGAGTGACTAGATCATCAATGCAGTGCATCAAGTAGGTAGTGCAACTTGGCTTCAGGCAGCATTACTGGGTGGGAATCTCAAAAAAGAGATAGGTGTGTTGGAACCTATCAACTAGGCCTCTAATAATTTGGGATAGAGTGGTTACCTTCCTTGGAATTTAAAAGGGTATAACAACATGATGATTCCTGGATGAGGGGGTGACATATCATGTGAATGGTGAAGATCAGAGAGACGACGAGACACACCTTGGCAGGCAGCGTGGAATGGAGACATACAGACATTATTGGCTAGGAAGATTGATAAAGTGATGGGTTCAATGGAACCTATAATCTTCACCTCTACCTAGATATAGGTTAAAGAGGTGTTCTCTATCATGTCTTCACAGTGGGGTAGTTTAATGAAACAACTTATGGTAAGGTGGGACATTAGAGTGAGAAAACTGGGATCGTGATGTGAAGTTTGGATACTCATCTTGGGCCTTCAGGTCATAGGGAATTTGGGCCATCAAATTGTAATGTTACTTTGATCCAATGGGCCTTTATTTCATATAAGGGTTACCTATAAACCTTTTTGAAAATATGTATTCTTTTCCTTAATAAAAAAGGGGCGTTCCCCCTACCTGTTAATTTTCCCCCTTTCCTTTTTAATATACAATTGAATTTGAATTATAATGGGATTTAAAGTCCTAAAACCATTTTATTTTATTTATTTATGATTGATAGTGCAAAAATGTATATATTACAAGGTTTACCAATAATGTATTATTTTATTCAATATTTTATTATAAAAATACCCCTCTTGTCATGTATAAATAACTCATCCCCATCCCACTAGAAAACCACTCCTCCCTTACTTACCAAATCCAAGAAACTAAAAAAAATCCCCTCTCTCAATCCCCTTAGAATACTTAGGGATTTTACGGAGTAATAAAACTATAATCATTCAATAAGTTAAGGGTCGTATAAAAGGAACCACTATAAGAAAGAGGTAATGTCATGTTGTCCTTTTATTTCATTTTCCTTTTCTAATTTTACATCCTCCTTCAATTATCTAATTCAATCCTTAATGAACCAATTATATAGTATGTTAAAATGATCTTGATAATGTTAATATACTATATTTTTTTTATTTTTAATATAAGTATATATTATATGTCTCACACATCCTCTTCAGACAATGTCCCGTTATCGGTTGATTAACTGCCGACAAGGACATTGCCAATTCATTCCTTATCTCCAAACTTATGGTCGGTAATAATAAATTATTTATGATATATAAATTTATAAATATATTCATTTTAAACTTCAGGAATTAATTTTACTTATTTATAAATTTCCTTGAACAAAATAGTGAAATTGAAGAAAAATGGTAAATTTTTAAGGACAACATGACATCAAAACATTTTCCCCTTAACATAGAGAATTATGAAATATAATTCAATTACTATAATCAATAAAATAGTGACATAAAATACAATAATTTACTTATGGTTACATTTTTTAATGAGACCAATTTTATTATTCAGGGTAAATAAAAGTGATGAAATAAAGCGAGATTTGAGGTAAAGAGGATTCTCTAACCCAACTCCATTTTGGGTTATCTTATCTTTTGCACTATTTTCAGTATGGATATTCCTCCAATATCCTTAAAATTATTTCCACTTTTATTTCAATTTTTTTCTAATATATTCATGATTACACCGTTTTTAAATGTTTTATAATCCATTTACAAAGATTTTTTGAAAATAATTTAACTTTTAAAACATATTTTCACTCCTCTTAAGTTGTTTCTTATCCACTTAAGAATGATGATGTTTTATTCCAAAATATGATTTCCATAATTAATTTGAGAACCCATTTTTTTCTTAAAATATGATTTATGAGATGATTATGAAACCCATACCTTTTTATGGGTTTATTTCATGAGTGTGATTGTTATACGTTCCATGTGGAATGAATGATTAAGAGCATTTTATAATGTTAGGGGTGGTCCTGGAATTATATAGCCCTCCAATTAATTCGGTGATCTGATATATCTCATGAGAAAATATGTATTATGTGTGAACATGGTGATATATTTTTTCACATTTATAATGTTATGATTTATGCGCATGTGTTATGTGTGAACACTATTCTAGATTTGTTCACAAATATGTATGGTATTTGACCATGATGATATGATGTGTCATTATTATGAATTTTCCACATTCCATGCCTTTATCAAATGTTTCCCTCATGATTATTATGATGATATTATGCTTATGATATGATGATGTTTATTGTTCTCACCCATGTACTATTGATTTGTGTTCCTTATTCCTCCTCTTACTGGGCTTTTAGCTCACCCCTTTCTTTGATGTATATACACATATGAATACATATACTAAGAAGACCACGAGAGCTTTATAAGGTTAAAGAAGAAGAATTTAAATAATGTTTATGTGTTAGTATGTACAATTAATGTACGAGCCTAATTTTCCCAAGACACTAAACATTTAGATCCTGGATTGTATCACTATTATAATGTTTATCTTAAAGGTGATGTTATATTCATATAAGGAAAAGTTGGGTCAGTATAAATAAATATCCAATTTTGATTAAATGGTTAAAATGGTTGAAATCCCATCATCCAATGATAAATAATATAAGTGTTTTGTGGCCTTATCACATAGTTTTTACCATAATTAACCCAATCTACCCTTTATCGTGGTGACATTTTTTCTATAGTTACTATTCATATTGACCAAAAATAAAATTGAAATCATTAATAAATTTTAACCTCCAGATTCCAAATTAGAAATCCATTTTTAAAGATTCAATTTTTATAATTGGATTTAAATTACATTTAATATTAATTCACAAAACGAAATGAAAAACGGTGTTTAGAAAATTACGTTTTTGAGAATAAAAATGAACTTATAGAAGAATAAAATATAATGTTGATTGCTATGGTATTTTTTGGAATTTTTATAACAAAATAGATCTTATTTTACTTTAAAACTAGATCCAAAACATAATGGGAATTTTAAATCACTTGATTTAATGAAAAGAAATGATAGTTTTGCAAAAATCAACATTTTTCCCTATTTACACCAAAATAAATATTTTCAGAAAAATCACAAATAATCATCCTAAGTTAGATTTGATATTTTGATTCAAAAAATGAAGTAATTTTTATCAAATTCAATTTCTAAAATAATGAAATTTATCTTTTAAATAAAACCATGTAATTTATGGAAAAAATATTTAGTTAAATAATTTTTTTTGTTGACTGAAAACTCTTTAAATATATATATAAAACTATGATGAATATATATCCATAAATGAACATAGAGATAACGTATCATTTAATATATGAGAGAGTCGAAAATGGGATGGTGATGTTGGACTATATTCTAAAACAAAATCATGTTATGGACATCATGAGAAATTCTCTACCCCGGTTTTATTTTGAATGATATCACCTAGATCTTGGAGTCCAATCGTATCCATCTAATTATATGGTTTAGAGAAGGGATCCCCACTCCCCTTTGTACTTTTTTATTTATATCAAGCTATAGTGATTCTATAGAATTAACTATTTGGATTTCTATCCCTATATTATGAACTTTTCAAGAAATGTTGTTTTGGATCATTGAAATAGTGGGAGAAGTTATCCATGAGTATATTGGGAGAAATTTTCCATGATTATAGATGAATATGTATTGAAGTGTTATTTCTTGGTACCAAAACAGGAGCTATACTATGATGATGTTTTGGAAAGGGGAAGAGTAATTGAATGTCCATTCAGTGGTAGAGGCTTGGTTTTAAATTATTAAAGAGCATCGACATCAATGAAGTGCTTTCAAGAAGAAATTTTCATTCACCTATCATTTATTACAACATGCTTGATTCGTGTGAGATTAGAGTTGATGATTAGTAAATAAATTATATGCAATTTGATGGAAAGATGTCTTAGAATGTGTTTCTATTTAGTTCTGATGTCTTTTAATAAAGATATATTGAACCCGTTTTAGAGGAGTTGTCATTTTAATTTGATTTTTTTTTTCACTATGGAAATTTACGGTCATCCAGAAGCATCGTTTTTTCCGCCCATGCGAGAAATCCCTCTGGCCCATTTCAATCCGAGCTCGGTCGATGACTCCCCGGCGCTAGCTTTTCCAGCGAAGCTTTCTCAGTGGCCGTATCCTCTCTCGATTGGACCCTGGTCACCCGCTTTGGCCAGGAGCGCCCCCCGCTTCCGTGGTTCCAGAAAGAGGTGGTCGCCTGGGCGCTATCTTCTCCGGCGTGGGTCTCCATCCTCAACCGCAAAGCGTTCTGCATAATCCTTTCATCTAGAGAAGACATCGTCAAAGATTGGTCCCAATGCCCCAGATCTATCAGCAAATGGTGCTTCAAATTGTTCCGATGGTCTCTCGAGGAAAATTCTGGGCATGACTTTCCACAGGTGGCTCTCTGGCTCAATCTTCCGGCATTACCTCTTCCCTTTCATAATGTATCCTTCTTTCGTGCTATTTGGGACACGGTGGGTGCTTTTCTCTATGCAGATGACAACACGTCCCGGATTCTCGACGTGTCGATGGGTCGAATTTGTGTTGAGGTGGACTCTTCTTGACCTCTTCCGGACTACATCCTCCTCTGCGCGGCTGAACTCTTTTCCCAGTGGCAGAAGATCTTCCCATATTCTCCAGTCCGAATTTTCTCCTTCTATCATCTGCAAGGTCACTCGTCCACAAGATCCTCCTGATCTGCCTTCCTTCTCTTACCATCCTAACAGCAGCGGATCTTCACCCCACTCACCTCATCCAGGCGAGACCGCTCACCCCCAGTTCATTAGGACCGACACCGAACCTCCCTTACCCCCCTCACCATCTGTAAATCCCTTGAACCCATGCTCTACCACATCGGGACCTCCTCCTCCTAAAACCCCCTCTAGCCTCTCAGTGAAAACTCCTCCGAACCTACCTCTGGTGGTCTACCAACCTCAGATCCTTGCAAGGCTCGCTTCCCCCTGAAACCAGAGTTTTCCCTCAAGGATTGTGAGTAGAACTCCATTCCTCATCGGGTAATATCCGATGTTCAGCCCCTCTAGCTCTCAAACTCTTTCAAAGCTTTATCCGCCCTCTCCCATAGTGCCAATGATCCAGACACTGAGACTCAGCCACTATCCATGATTCCTTCCCCCTTGTGGTGTGCAAACCAGATTAAAAAAAAAGGCTTAGCCTCTATGGCCCCCTTTTCACTTGAAGCATCTCCGGCGAGTGCCAAAGCCACAAAACCTATTCTCCAATGATCTCTTTCCTATTATGGAACTCTTGAGGCCTCAACGTGAGTGTTAAAACTGACTTTGTATCTAATGAACTCCTCAAGTCCAAATCCTCCCTTGCAGCTGTCTTCGAGATGAAGCAGTATGCCTCTAAAATAGCCTCCTTTGTTAGTATAAAGGGCATCCTGAATTTCATGCATGCAGATCCTCAAAACCAACATATCTAGATCTTCTGGAAATCCAACATCCAAGTTGGTTTGTTTGCGGCTTTTGATAAATTTATCTCATCCAAGATTAGCTTGGGTTCACCCAGTTTCTTCTTCACTTTCGTTTGTGCAAAATGTTATGTTCATGGAAGAGAATCATTGTGGAGTAATCTAGGCTTTTTCAATACGAAGGATGCCCCTTGGTTCGTTGGCGGATATTTCAATGTTATAATGGAAGAGACTGAAAAGAAGGGTTGCGGGGGCATTCTCACGAAGGGACAGCCAGGACATCGTATCCTTTCTATCTGGTAATGGACTCTCAGACCTGGGTTACATAGGTGATCACTTCACCTGGTGTAACAATCAAAACGGTAATAATCACTCATGGTCCTGACTTTATTGGCGCATCATAAAAATCAACTCCATCTCCTCCTACCCGGATGTCAAAGTCACTCACATTGTGAGAGCACTCTCCGATCACTCCCCCATCGTCGTAGCTCTGTCCTTTAGGGAGGAGAGTACGGGTGCTTTATTTTCTCAAAATAGTGGACCCTGGTCCCAAAGTATCACCAGGTAGTGGAATCCTCATGGTCCAAGCTGGTGCTCAGTTGCAGGTGGACTAGGCTTCACAACAGGCTTCACCATCATAAGCAGGATCTCCAAGCTTGGGTCAAAATCCATCCCCCCTGTTTCGAGGTTCTGGAATCTCTGAAATCCAATATTGAACACCTCAAAGCTACCCTGGAAAGCATATGGAACTAGGATATCTTCAACGATCCCGCTCTCAAAAAGAGCACCCTAGATGATCTTCTCCTCAAACAGGAATGAATTTCATTGGAAGAAGCCAAAGTCCAATGGCTTAGAGAGGGAGAGGAATACTGCGTTCTTCCATGCTTGTGTCCAAAAAAGAAAGTGGCTAATTTGGCCAAACATTCATCAATATGATGGCTTATTCACTGACCGCGATGTTGTAGGAGGTATGGATGCTCTTCATTTCAAATCTTTACTTGCAAGTCCGAACCAGCGCACGCATGGTGGATATCCAAGGGGGTGCACTGAGCTCTTCGACATGATTCCATGCACGGTTTCATCTCAGGATAATGAATTTTTCGAGTTATACCAGATGATTGGGAGATTCTTGAGAGTGTTCAAAGTCTCAATACAGATAGCACAGTTGGGAAAGACGGTTTCCCAGATGCGTTTTATCGAGCCTCATGGGACCTGATTAGGGACATCCAATATTTCTTTAGCAGTTGGTATCTCCCACGAGTGGAATCTTCCACTTCCTTTGTGCTTATTCCAAAGATCAAATATCCATCCTCCCTAAACCATTATCGCCCTATCAGCATGTGTAACTTCTTCTATAAGGTACTTGCTTGCATTCTTAATAGGCGTCTGCATCTCTCCCAATGGATCTCCAATGGGAAACATGGGTTCATCAAAGGGCATTCCATTAAAGGATCCACATGGTTGGTGAAGGAGATGATCATGGACATAGATTGTAAAGCAATTGGCTCAGACGTGGTTCTCAAATTGGACATGGATAAGCATACAATACAATCGAGTGGAACATCATTCTCAGGGTCCTTTCTTGTATGGGCTTCTCCGTCTGGTTCACTGACCCTCTGTACAGATGCATTACTTCATCTCAGTTTGCAATATCCTTGTTGGGGAATAGTTTTAGGTTCTCCAAAGTGGTGTGGGGTCTTCAACAGGGGGATCCTTTATCCCCCAGCCTCTTCATCATGATGCAGGACCCCCTCAGTAGTCTCATCAACAAAATCCTCAAGAATGGTGCCATCCTTCCCTATTACTTTGGATGGAATTTAGGCGGTGTCTCCCATCTCATGTACGCCTACGACGCAATTGTCTTTCTGAATGGCAATAAGCACTCTATCAGGGTTTTTCACATGATCATCGAGGAGTACTGTCGATGGAGTGGACAAATGGTTAACTGCGAGAAGAGAAGCTTCTACTCCTCAATGATGTGTGTGGATAGGAGGACTTGTTTCATTAACAGACACCTGGGATTCGTTAGATGGTACCTCTGGATGTATTATCTCAGCACTCCTTTATCCCCCAAAAAAGCATGAATCCTCCACTTCAACAGGGTGGCGGACAAGCTCACAAGGCACATTTGTAACTAGAAGAATAGATACATATCATTTGGTGGTCGCATTGCGCTTCTCAACAACGTCCTCATTTCTATCCCCATGAACATTCTTGTAGTTGTCAAAGTCTCGAAAGTAGTTATTAAAAATATTGAGAAAATCATTGTCTCCTTCATCTGGGATGAATAACATGCTGGAAAACACCACTATGCATCTTGTCCTAAGCTTGCTCGGATGGTGGAAGGAGGAGGTATTAGTGTCAAAAGTGTCCAAGGCGAAATGAAAGTCCTACAGGCTAAACTAGCATGGGAAGTGGTTGAAGTCCAAACCATGTGGGTTAGACTCGTGGGGATAAAATATGGGAACGTCCTGGACCCCCCACATAGGAACTCTTCTCCTATATGGAATACCAGTCACCCACAATTCTCTGTTCTTCAATGCCACAATAGATGGATCATCAAAAGGGTGATATTAACTTCTGGTGTCAAAATTGGGTTGGAACCACCAATGGGTTTCCAGGTTTCCCTGTGCCGGATATGACATTCAGTTGCGTGAAGGATCACCCAAATTTATCCCATGCTGTCTTGAAAGAGGAACAACGTAGGCTCTTTGATCTCATCAATCTCTCTCCTGAGCCCAATACATGCATTTTTTGGGATCATCGATGGGTGTTCTTTTGGGAAGAGACTATCAATATCTTCTCCCACCCCCAATTGAGCTGGATAACTAGGGTCATACTCTTTGGTGTAAAGATATCTTGGAAAAGCATAACTTCTTGATCTAGAAGATCCACAACAAGGCTTTACCTACTGATGAGCGTCTTCAACATAAATGCATCTACCTTGGGTCCAAATGCACTTGCTACAAAATTCTTTAGGAGGATTCCATTGCACACTTATTTTTCAAAGGCGAATGGGCACACGTGATTTGGAATGGTTTTGGTGGGTTCAAGAGCATGCATTTTAGTGGCCGGTTGTTCGTGTATAAGGCAGACATGGATCAAGGCTCACTTTGATGGTCTCCCCAGCTTGAGATTATCTCTCGTCGCCAGGTCTCATAGCATACCGATCGACTACTCTCAGCTCATCAGGAACTGGAGTGAGGCCCCCTCCCTCAGAAAATTTCTTCATGCAAGATCCCCTTCCCACACTCCCTCTGTTCGCCCCTCTAGGCAGTGGATCCAGTGGCACCATCAGAATAGAAGCTTTAAATTAAACATGGATGGATCATGCTGCATGGGAAGCATGAGGTCGGTGGCCTTGTCCGGGACTATAGGGGTTCTGCCATCCTTGCGTTTTTGCCTCCTTTTGTTTGTGGAGACTCTCTCCTGGCTGAAGGTTTGGAAGTGCTTACGGGGTCTCTGGGTTTGTAGCGGTAGGAACATCAATATGGATGCGGTGGAAACAGACTAAAAAAATTCTCTACAACTCCTTGAACGACAATTGAGACATTCCTTGGACCATCTCCTTCTCCATCCAGATGTGCAAAATGTTCATCACTAAACGTACGGAGGTGCTTCACACATGGCCTAAGGGTAATAGAGCCATATATTTTATGGAATTCATGGATTCTAATGACGTTCTGGTCATCTGTAACTATAGTCTGGGATCCGTTCTCCCAGAGGGTGTTCACGTCATTTATGGGATGCCTTAGGCATCCGCCATTTTCATCCCCCGTAGCCCTTTATTTTTTTTGTAGGCCTTGGACAACCTCTTTATATAATAAAATGATGATGATGATGTTTTACATGTATCATAGGATTGTATTACACTATAGAGGTTCCTGTGAAGGTAGGATTTTGGGTTTATAGTTTCAAAATGGAATAAGGATCACACTGATGTTATTATACACACCATAAAGAAGTTATTCAATATATTTCCATATTCAAATATCCTATCTTTCAGGATGGAAATCAAGGATTATCATAACCGACGTTAGCTCAGATTTGAGGAATATTATTGGACGAATTTTCCCATCTTAATCAGGGTTAATGGAAGATAAATTACCATTAACAAATGGAGATTATATGAATATTGGGGATATATCATTCTCTTGAAAAGAATATGGAGGATCATGGATTAAAACAAGGAAAGAGAGGAACTCCAAATCTGTGATCCAATTTTAGAGAATAAATATGAGAGATCCAAGAAGCTATATTACTGGAGATTTATGGATTTCATAATGTGAATGAAGGTGAATCTAATTAATACACCATTTACAGTGTAATATCATTACTGGTTCATGGAAATCGAGAATGTAGTGATCTTTCTGATTGATTGTGAGTAGTGAGTTCTCGTTTTTATTAAGGTTGTAAACTTGAAGGGTGAGTCTGGCTACTTTAAATTATAAAAAACAATAACTTAGTATTTCCAATACAAAAACACACCATCATTTTATGATCCTTGGATTAAATCAATTTGTGTGAATCAAGTAAAATTTATTGCGCTACTATTTGTCTTCTTTGTCGGTTCATATATATTTTGAGGGGGAGAGGTGTTTCTACTAATGGTGGAACATGATTGTTTGTAGGGTTGTTTTAAGTGATTGATATACCCTGATTCACAACAATTTTAGTGTATTTACCTTTCATGGGACCAACAGTGGACCAAAAATTTGCATCCAACTATTTCTGGAATGTTTACTATGTTTTTATCTCTAATAATTTAGAGAGTAAATATCTTATTGAAGAATATTCGGTCACTTTTCAGATATAAGAGAGACACACTAAAGAGTCTATTGATTGTAAAAAACCAATACAAATGACCAAATAAGAAATTTATTTGAAACATTTGGTATTATATCTTGTCCATTTTTTGTCATTGAACATTCTTTAATGCCTTATATTGTAGTCTCTGAGCCTTTTTTTTTATTTTATTAGATATATAAATGATATATATTAAGAGATTATCATTACTTCTTATCATTTTTCTATTTTTTTTGGTAATTGTTGTTTTCCTATTTTCACTATATTTTTCAATGGATTTTTCTTTTGATTGAACTTAGTTTTATTATTGTAAAGACATGATAAAATCATTTCTTATATCTCAAAGTCCTTTACGTTTTCTAATCAAACATAGAATTTATTGAATTCCAATGCTGGAAATAAATTTCATTACTCCCAAGGAAATTTAATTTTTTTATTTATATAATTTTATTCATAATATTTTAACCCCCCAACATGAGTAGTTTTGTACTAAAACTTATTTCTTTGTGTTACACATCTTATGGAATCTAAAAATTTCTTGAACTTACTTTTGACTGGAATCCACCAAAGAGTATGGCTACTTCTAGTATTGAAAAGTCTCTAGAGTAGTATGTATAAGATTAATATGATTAGACCTTCTTTAATGAAACCCTTGAATACTCAATGATGGGAGATGATAAAGAATAGATAAGATCTATGAAAATTATAATGTAGGACCATTAATTAGTGAATGATGTGAGCATGTTGTTTTTTTTACTTCAACATTTCTATCAAACATGTCCATTAAAGTATCAAGTATGAGAAAATATAAAATTGTTGATCTAACAATAAAATCACAATTCTTAGAAAGTGTTATCCAATTACGAATAATATGAAGAATGAAATTTGGCCTGAATGGCTCGAAAACCTTCTTTTTTATTTTATTTTATTTTATTATGGAGAATTCCCCTTTTAAGGGTTGAAGGGGAACCCGTACATGACCTGTAGGTCCAAGGCACAAGGCCCGGCTGACCCGCAATACATGACCTGAAGGTCCAGAGGCATACCATGCCCAATACATGACCCGTAGGCCCAACCCACTTGAACCGCCCCTCCTCAGTTTCTGCGTTATTGATCACCTAGCTCCCCACCATGCATTGCTGATCGACTAGCATTGCCCCGTACAAAGCTGCACAGTGCCTGGTCCCGATAGCGGCTGTCATACCCTCTCATTCTTCCAATTCAGTTAACTCTGCTTCTGGTGGCTGCTACTCTTATTGCTCTGATCCTCTTCTGAGGCATGTTCTGTGTGAACTGGGCTACTTCATGGTCTACGTGGCCCGAAGCCCCTGTGGCCCGAAGGCATTTGATGACCTGAAGGCCCTTGAGACCCGTAGACCCAAACCGGTGGCCCGAAGCCTTTGACTATATTTATGGAAGGAAGCAAACATTGGGAGAAACCATTCTAGAATCCACCAAAAGTATAGATATGGAATTGAATATTTTAGTGATAATTGAAAAAATATTTGCTATAATTACAATGTGTAGATTATGAAATTTAAAGAAATATTAAAGGGGTGTCGAATGGAATGAATTAAAGAAAAGACATTTTTTGAAAATTACAATGCACTATAATTTCTAATCCAATGAATATTTTGGTTCAAAAGTTCAGATTATCCAAATGTTCATTATGAAGACTTATTGAAAAAAGTGAAGATCACTTTACTAACACATCATTAATGTAATAAATATTATCCTTTAATATCTACTTAATTTTCATTGTATTGTAATTATTGATGTAACATTGAGCCTTTTGCATTTATTATCTTTATGTTCCATGACAACTTTTTTAGATTAAAAAAACATCTCAATGAATACTATTCATATTCACTATTATATATCTAATTCTGGAATTCAATGGCTATATCTAGTGTGTAATTTTCATTTCCAATAAATTCATTTACTATGCTATAGTTTTCAAGATTTCATTTTAAGCCCATAAATATATATCTCCATATTTATTTTAATACACCATGAGCGTCTAAGAAAATCAAGAAGACTAAATGATATTTTTATCCATTGTTCCACTCCCACTAGGAAAATCAAAGATAATTCAAAATATTATGACGAATATACCACTCAATTAGAGACAAAAACAATGATTATATTTTTTCTAGCTTATCATCACCTTGCAATAGTTATATTTCATATGTTGATAAGTCAGTGAGGAATCACGATTATTGTAAAAAATAAATGAAAGAGAAAATGATATCAAGATAAATCCATGTTATCTATAATTTTTAGATAAATGAACGACCATTGGTAAAGCCATGATGTATATAAGAGTCAAATAAGAAATGATTTGATGGGAATCTATGTGAAGCTTGAATGACTATATTTCTCACTGGTTAGATTTTAACTCCATAAAATATTGTGGAGAGCTCATTTGTATCTTGGATTCATATTTATTGGAGTCTTATCATTTGAGAGAAAAAGGGAGCATCACATAAAGTTGTTACACATCAACCCATCCATTTTCTCATCTACATAATCCTTCTCTTCAAAGATATAGTCTTTTTATATTTAATATTTCATTCCTTTATGTTCAATCCTTCATTCCATATCCTAATTTTATTTCCTCTTAATTTCAAAATCAAATAAGGTATCGATCTATTGTATTCAATTCACCATTCCAACTTCCAATCTCTTAAATGAAGAAGTTTTAAGGATATGAACTCTATAGTTACCGATAACTTGATTGATGGAGCTCTAAGGATAAGAACTATTTGTATATTGATATTTTATTAAATATATCTTAGGGACAATGAATGTTTTATTTATTTGAAAATGAGAATAGATTATACTCAGTATTTTCAAGATCTGATCACATGACCCTCCTATTGCTTTATGTTAAAATTGAATAAGTTTATAAGGAGTGGTACTAGTAATTAATATAGGAAAGGGGAAATATGGATTTATTAGTTTGAACCAATTTAAGATTTCCAATATTGAGTTTATCTATAATTTTCAATTTAATTTCTTTATTTTTTTTACTTTGGTAAGTCACTCTATTTACATTTGTTTAATATCTTTATTCATCATGAAAAATTTAGATGATTAAGGATAACATTTTCACTCATAATTCTATTGAGTATTTAGTAATATCTATATTATTAATTTATTTACCTTATATTAAAAATTTTCCTTAATCAAATCATTTTGAAATGGAAATATTAGATTCAATTTTTCAGAAAGTCATTTATGGATGCTCATTGTCCTTCCAATTCTTAAGATTTATTTATTTATTCATTTCTAATTTTATATAATTCTTTTTCTATAGTGTAATTAAATGTTGGAGCTCTAATTTATTTATTTAAGTGTGAAGTTAGATTAAATGGGTTTTAACATTATATTTTTAAGTCACCCCCACTTGAAGGTTGTCTATTTCATGGACCAACAATAACATTATGGTTTAAGATTTATATTATATTTCAATGTTAAATTATTTTAATGAATGCATATTTTCTATTTGACTAGTATCCTTTCATCAGTAATATACTACAAAACACCCTCCTTGTAAAGGAGGATATTGCATCATCATTATCAACCTCATTATCCTAGAACCTTCCTAATGAGAATTCTTCCTATGTCTATTTATCTTACTCAGGGAACCACCACTTGAGTTCTAATAAGGGAAAAAATCCATGGAAGAATGGATGATTTTTATATTAGTCACTTACTTAATTACCTCAATTAATACCAACACATTGGTGATTAATTAAAAGAATATCATATATGAATGATTTTTTTTTGGAAAAATCCTCATTTAAAATGTTTGATTCCTTGTAAATTCATAACAAATCATTCTTAATGAAGGACACTAAATCTGTAAAGCACATATTATACTTCATTAATGGGAGGTCTATGATAAGAGGACATATCACATGGTCCTTTTCAATATTATTTATAATTCTCTAATAATTTAGTATTAGTGAAAATCTAGTACATCTCTCAAGGATGAAAATCTAATCACTCACCTCCCTTATAATTCAGTTTTTTATAATTTTGTTTATTGTTTATATAAAATGAAAGAGAAATGGATTTAATTTTTTTAATAAAAATGGAAATAAAATGGAAAATGGAAACTCAAAAGTCGGTGAGAATTTAGTGTTTCCCTTAGTTGAATCCCTAGATGTTATTGTAATGTCTCAGAAATTCCGTATAATTTTTTTAATTAATTATATAGAATTATTTCGAGAATGTGAAATCTGACGGCGCATGATTCCGAGGCCCGGAGTGCCCTGGATGATCTGTCGAAGTTTTGTTAAGCTTTAATTAGCGCGCTTAAGCAGTTTTCCTGAAAAAGTAGAATAACTCTTAAACGGTTACTCGGATCAGAAATCCGAGGACACCGTTGCCCTCAGGATGACGGGTTTACCCTAGGCGCGACTTAAGTTTAGTCGGCACGTGCCTCCTGTGAGAAAACCAAAAAATGACATAACCACAAATAAAATAATTAAATAAAGTTATTTTATTTTACAAATGCTTATAACTCACAAACGGTAACTCGGATTAAAAATCTGAGACCACCGCTGAACTCGTGAGGGTATGCTTTCTTTAGGTAGATACTAACATTGGCCGAAGCAAGCCACCAGTGAAAGTTAGTTTTTGGTTGTAAATAAAATAATTAAATGACAATTATTTTATTGTAAAATTCATAACATTTAAACGGTAACTCGGATTGGAAATCTGAGAGTACCGTTGGGTTTGTTGGGGCGTGTTTCACTTGGGCAAAGCCTAACCTCAACCGGCGCAGGTCGAGGGTGACTGTTAATAATTTTCTGAACTTTTTTTTCTGGTATGTTCAGTAAAGGCACAAGCGGCGTTTTGTAACTTTTGAACCGGTGTTCGGAATTGAAATATGAGGACACCGTTGAACTCGTAGCGCCGATATTCGCTTAAGGAGACCACCACCTCGACCGCAGTAGGTCGAGGGTGGAAGTTAATTTTCCGGTTTTTCGTGGGAGAGTTAAAAGAATAAAAATAAAATAAAACAACAACTTTTATTTTATTTTCTTAAAACCTCCATTTTGAATACTTGGTGGTGGGGACCACCCGAACTCCCCTTTAATGTGTGTAAACTCTTGGTTTTCCCCCAATTTAATGAGCCAACTTTAATTGCTTAATTAATAAACTTAATTTATTAAGTTGGCTCCTTACCTTTCTTGAGGTTGGGAAAATTGTTGGCAAGGGGAGGCTTGGGAGAGCTTTGGAGAGCATCCTCCAACAAAGAACAAACATCTGATGAAGACGACACATGAGCTCAGATCGGGAGCGTGTTACGGGAGCGATGAGCGTTGGCGTCTTCATCGTCTTCTTCCTCTCGACACCTCCAACGGATGATCGAGGTTGGGAGTTTTAATTTGAAGTATGATTAAATCTTTTTGTTGATTCTTCATATTCTTGATTCACAACGACGATGACCAAACAAACAAGGCCATGGTTCCACACTTATACCTCGACTCTTTTCTTTCGTTCTTCGCGCGTTCTTCGTGCGTTCTCGACGCCAAATAATTAAGCGTGCTGAAAACCCAATGTCTCGTTGAGCGCGACATATGGACGCGGAGATTGTGACCCGAGGATCGTGAATATGCGAACGTCATAATTTTCAGGCTTGGAACGAAGCTGCGAAGGCTCGTAGAAGAAGGTGATGGTCGGCACCCGACCGACCGTGTAGAAGGATGGTGGCGCACGTCCACACCGCCTGAAGAGGAGGCCGCGACCCGTTGGCTGCGGCAGAGTAGGGCGGCGGCCGACACGTCGGCCGGCCGTGTGGCGAAGTGGCGGCGTACGTCCGCGCCGCCAGAGTCGGAGACCGCGACCGCTTGGCCGTGGTGGAGGACGGAGGGCGGCCGCATCACACCAAGCGGGACCGCCAAGCGGTCCCGCGTGCCAGCAGGGAAACCGAACGGTTTGCTGGACTGTTCGGGTAAACCGGGGGGGGGGGGGGGGGCTCCCCTCGAGTGTCGGCCAGGGCAGACCTCGCCACAGCGGGCCACCCGACCACGGGCTGCACCGCGGGCCAGGCCGGACCATGGCCCAAGGGACCGAGCCCGCCGCGGCCAAGGCCAACCGGGTCGGTCCGACCGGACCCGAGCCCATCTAGACCCAGATACGCCTTTGTGGCCATATCTAGAGAACCGATTGTTCGTTTGATGAACCGTCTGTGGAACCAAAATCCTTGAATCGAGACAGTCCTTTTAGTATACTCCACATAAGTTTTGGATAATATTGGAGTATGACCGGGTTGGATTGAACCCAAATCCAACAGGGCCCCTGGAATGGAAACACTAATAACTTACAGACCGGACCTCCGATTGACGCGCCGTCAGTTGCATTGGGTCCCTTATGATGTGACAGACCTTTGGGATACTTTTTTGTGTAACTTCGTGGTAGTTTAGGTACGAACGATGGATTGGGGAGCGGTTCTCCCAAACGTACTTTGAGCGAGAATCCAGTGGCTGACAGTGAGGTGGAGGTTGGAGACAAACCATATGGAGGTTAGTACCGAGCAATCCTGTGTGGGTCAGCACTAATCCTATGTGGTTCAGATCTTGTGTGGTTCAGCGCTTAGCGATCCTGTGTGGGTCAGCGCATACCGATCCTGTGTGGGTCAGATCCTGTGTGAGTCGTTACAGGGGTTATTTACCTATCGATCCTGGGCGGATCAGATCCTATGTGGGTCATTGCGGGGGTTGAAACCTATCGATCCTGTGTGGGTCAGACTCCATATGGTCAACAGTAGTGCCTCTTGACAGAATAAGACGGTCTAGCTTCGCGACTAATCATCTGTACTTCTATACTTCACTGAAAACCTGATTGTGAGCTGAGTCTTTTACCTGTGTGGTACTTTTAGCTTTGTGGTGTTACCTGTGTGGTACTTTTATCTTCGTGGTGTTACCTGTGTGGTACTTCTAGCTTCGTTGTGTTACCTGTGTGGTACTTCTATCTTCCCGGTGTTACCTGTGTGGTACTTCTAGCTTCCTGGTGTTACCTGTGTGGTACTTCTACCTTCGTGGTTTCGTCTTCGTGGTGTTACGTGTGTGGTACTTATATCTTCGTGGTGTTACCTGTGTGGTACTTCTATCTTTGTGGTGTTACCTGTGTGTTACTTCTATCTTCCTGGTGTTACCTGTGTGGTACTTCTATCTTCGTGGTGTTACCTGTGTGGTACTTCTATCTTCGTGGTGTTACCTGTGTGGTACTTCTATATTCGTGGTGTTACATGTGTGGTACTTCTATCTTCGTGGTGTTACCTCTGTGGTACTTCTACCTTTGTGGTATTGTCTTCGTGGTGTTACCTATGTGTTACTTCTATCTTTGTAGTATTACCCATGTGGTACTTCTACCTTCGTAGAGTTACCTTCGTGGTGTTACCTTCGTGGTGTTACCTGTGTGATACTTCTACCTTCGTGGTGTTACTTATGTGGTGTCCTTCTCTCATGTATGAGATGAGTATATCTTGATAACTTAGGTATATATATGGGCATATACCTAAGTAGAGTTGATGTCTTGCTTTGTGGTTATTTCTTTGTGGAACTCTAGGAGACCTACAGCAGTCTTTGGGTCCCTACTGAGCATCGTTATACTTACCCCTGCACGGGCTTCACCCGCACCTTTCCATGTCTGGTGCAGACGACGTACATCGTTGATCGAGGCTGAGGGAGCTAGGATTGGACGGTGCTCGGAGATGGACCATTCGGCATGACATGACGTGGAGGAGACTGACGGGTGTGGAGTGCTGAGGAGGTGATCTGTACCTACCCTATAGGTAGGAACCTTAGAGGACGACCCAATAGCTATTTCCCTTTTTCTTTCAGTTGTATTGTACTTCCATTCGTACTTGTACTTTTATAGTTGGGCTTATATTCCAGCCCCTTTTTACTTTCAACACTCTTTTACTAAAACATTTTACTTTGTGGTTGCATCTTATTGCGTTCTAGTCTGTGTGGTTGCTTCTTGTTGTGTTCTTGGACTGTGTGCCTGTACAGGTTAAATAGGCAATGCCTTCCCTTTTAATGGATACACCTTTCCGGTGCTAGTCGCCAGCCCCTGGCCTATGGGAGGCGGGCATGGGGTAGTCACGACACGGGCCTGGGGGACGGGTCGTGACAAAGTGGTATCAGAGGAGTTCGGTTCTACCGAAGAACTAGGAATCTGATCTTTTCTGTGTGGCAATAGTGTTAAGTGTTATGAGGGTGGTTTTCAGTTCAGGGACTCCAGTGTTGGTGCGGTGGCCAACGTATCCAAACACCAGGACCTTGAATTCTGATTTCCGACCCAGCGCACGAAAACACTGATTGCGTGTGTTTTTGAAAAGTTTTTCTTTTGATTTCTTTAGAGTCAGCTCACCAGGTATAACTTAATGACCATGGCGCATCTGTTCCTTATCAGGATGTCGCCACAAAGACAGCCACCTAGGTTTCTCGAGAGAGTACACGATGACGACCCACCGAGCGATGAGGCTCCGGTGGAGGGCCCTCTTACTGCGTTGGCACCTTCGGGTGGTGTACCAGTAGCACCACCACCCGTTGGGTTGCAGTTACAACCGGCGGTACCGATAGAGGACACATTTAGGCTTAGTGCCTTACATGAGTTTTAGCATCAAATACCCCTCAGGTTCCGAGGCAAGCCTGACTCAGGCGGCTGAGGACTGGATTGAGGAGGTGGCTGAGAGTTCTCTAGAGCTTCTACAGCTTCGGTAGGACAACATGTCGGTAGCTGAGCATTAATCGAGGCGTACCGACCATTCCTAGTACTCGATGAATACGATATGATCAGTGCTTCAGGGCTCGGACTTCTGATCACGATGTGCTTAAGGACGTTCGAGCCAACACTATTCTTCTATGCATTCCTACCTATGTTAGGGTGCTAGAGAGAACCTTTTTGGTTGAATGTTCTTTGGCTGAGCGGATACAGCCAGTGAATGTTAGTAGTAGGAAAACAGGAAACTGACGCCATTCTTAGAGACTTGGGCATGTAAAAATGTTTCGGGAAGAAGAAGTGTTAGGGACAGATTAATCTGCAGGGTTGCAGACGTGGAAGCAGAGCTAGGAGAGCAGCATGAGGTGGTGTACCTTTCGATATGTTAAAACCACCCCCTTTGTGGTCCCCACCAGGCTCAGGGAGCCGAAGGACATGGGAAGGGAGTAACTGCATATGGTTAAGGAGTGCGACCCAAGGGCTTTAGGAATGATTTGATGAACAGTATGTGTCTACTACTAGTTGTCGTATTAATAGACATTGGTACCAATCATTCCTTCCTTCCACGAATCTTGTCCAAGACCTTGAGTTTCCTGTTAAGCCGTTGACTTGACCCTCACGTCTGGAGATACCTTTGGGAGGAGACCCGATAATCACACTTACACCGACAGTGTGATCTGACCCTTGAGGTGAGAGTTTCGGTTGGAACCTCTTGGTGGAAGCGTCGAGGCCTTACAACGTTAGTTTGGGTATGGACTGGACATACATAGTTCATACTCAGATTGACTGTATTAGGAAAAAATGTTGTGGTTTACCTACAACCTTGGAACGAGATTTTCCTTGGTCGGCGAAAAAGGAAACCCAGGCAGCACAGGATAAACTCATGCATAGGAGGGTGCAGCCGATCACTCTTGAGTCGGCCAGACTTACCCTCATGGCAGCAAGAGTTTTGAGTTTTCAGTTCCAAATAGCAGTGGAAAAGTTTGTATCATGATGCCTCACTTGTTAGCAAGTGAAAACTGCTTAGAGCCGGCAGAAGTCTTATGCCGACAGGAGGAGGGAGACCATGTCTTCCTACGGGTCTCACCTCGATGAGGTTTGCGGAGATTTGGCGGGGGTAGAAAGTTATCTCCAATGTTCATTGGACCTTTCTAGATTCTCAGCAGAGTGGTTGAGGTGGTGTACCGTCTATCTCTTTCCCCACAGATGCACCAGGTGTATAATGTTTCCCATGTGTCGTAGCTGAGGAGATGCGTGCATGATCCATCACATGTTTTTAACTAGGGCGAGTTGTACTTTGACAATGGGGTGACTTTTACGGAGTTCCCAGTGGAGTTTGAGGATCAACAGGATTGGGTCCTTCGTGGGAAGTCGATACCTCTGGTGCGCGTTCGCTGACAGCACGAGAACCTTCAGGAGAGCACATGAGAGTGGGAGGCTTAGATCCGTGCTCAGTACCCCCATATGTTTCCTTAGTCTATGTTGTGCCTTTCGGGGACGTACAACCCTAAGGCGGGGAGAATGTAATGTCCTGGAAATTCCATATAATTTTTTTAATTAATTATATGGAATCATTTCAAGACCGCGAAATTTGACGACACATGATTCCGAGGCCCGGAGTGCCCGGGATGATCCATTGAAGTTTTGTTAAGATTTAATTAGCGCACGTAAGCAGTTTTCCTGAAAAAGTAAAATAACTCTTAAACGATTACTCTGATCATAAATCTGAGGGCACCGTTGCGCTCAGGATGATAGGTTTACCCTAGACACGACTTAAGTTTAGTCGACACGAGCCTCCTGTGAGAAAAACCGAAAATGGAAAAACCGTAAATAAAATAATTAAATAAAGTTATTTTATTTTACAAATTCTTATAACTCACAAATGGTAACTCAGATTAAAAATTTGAGACCACCACTGAACTCATGAGGGTATGCTTTCTTTAGGCAGATACTAACATTGGCCGGTGCAAGCCACCAGTGAAAGTTAGTTTTTGGTCGTAAATAAAATAATTAAGTGACAATTATTTTATTGTAAAATTCGTAACTTTTAAACGGTAACTCGGATTGGAAATTCGAGAGTATCGTTGGGTTCATTGGGGCATGTTTAACTTGGGCAGAGCCTAACCTCGACCGGCGCAGGTCGAGGGTGACTGTTAATAATTTTCCAAACTTTTTTTTCTGGTACGTTCAGTAAACGTACAAGCGGCGTTTTGTAACCTTTGAACCGGTGCTCAGAATTGAAATTTGAGGACATCGTTGAACTCGCAGTGCCGATATTCGCTTAAGGAGACCTTCACCTCGACCGCAGTAGGTCGAGGGTGGAAGTTAGTTTTCCGGTTTTTCATGGGAGAGTTAAAAGAATAAAATTAAAATAAAACAACAACTTTTATTTTATTTTCTTGAAACCGCCATTTTGAATACTTGGTGGTGGGGACCACCCGAACTCCCCTTTAATGGGGGGAAACTCTTGGTTTTCCCCCAATTTAATGAGCCAACTTTAATTTCTTAATTTATTAAGTTGGCTCCTCACCTTTCTTAATGTTGGGAAAATCGTTGGCAAGGGGAGGCTCGAGAGAGCTTTGGAGAGCATCCTCCAACGAAGAATGAACCTCCGACGAAGACGACGCACGAGCTCGGATCGGGAGCGTGTTGTGGGAGCGACAAACGTTGGTGTCTTCATCATCTTCGTCTTCTTCCTCTCGATACCTCCAACAGACGATCGAGGTAGGGGGTTTTAATTTGAAGTATGATTAAATCTTTTTATTGATTCTTCATATTCTTGATTCACGATGAAGATGACCAAACAAACATGGCCATCGTTCCATACTTATACCTCGACCCTTTTATTTCGTTCTTCGCACATTCTTCATGCGTTCTCGACGCCAAATAATTAAGCGCGCTGAAAACCCAATGTCTCGTTGAGCACGACATATGGGCGCGGAGATTACGACCTGAGGATCTTGAATATGTGAACGTCATAATTTTCAGGCTTGGAACGAAGCTGTGAAGGCTCGCGAAAGAAGGCGGCGGCCGACACCCGACCAGCTGCATGGAAGGAGGGCGGCACACGTCTGTGCCACCGGAAGAGGAGGCTGCGGCCCGTCAGCCGCGGTGGAGCAGGGGGCGTCTGACATGTCGGCTGGTCGCGTGGCGAAGCGGCCGTGTGTGTCCGCACCGCCGTAGTTGGAGACCACGACCGCTTGGCTACGGTGAAGGACGGAGGGCGGACGACATCCGACTGGCCGTGATGGAGCTGCGGCGCGCGTCCGCGTCACACCGAGCGGGATCGCCAAGCGGTCTCGCGTGCCATCAAAGCAACTGAATGGTCTGCTGGACCATTCGGTTAAACCGAGGGGGGGGGGGGGGGCTCCCCCCTGGGTGTCCGTTAGGGCGGACCCCGCCACGATGGGCCACCCGACCGCGAACTGCATCGTGGGCGACACCCAGCAGGCTGGGCCGGGCCCGCCGTGGCCCAGGCCAACCGAGACGGACCCACACCGGGTCAGGTCGACCTGAACTGAGTCGGGTCGACCCAAACCGAGTCGGGTCGGCCCAGGCCAGGTTGGTCCGATCGAGTCGGACCGGACCTGGGCCCATCTAGACCCAGATACGCTTTTGTGGCCATATCTTGAGAACCGGGCGTCCATTTGACGAACCGTCTATGGCGCCAAAATCCTTGGATCGAGACGGTCCTTTTAGTATACTCTACATGAGTTTTGGATAAAGTTGGACTATGGGCGGGTTGGATCGAATCCGAGTCCAACCGGGCCCCCGGAACGGAAATGCTAATAACTTACAGACCGGACGTCCGATTGACGCGCCGTCAGTTGCGTTGGGTCCCTTATGACGTGAAGAACCTTTGGGATACTTCTTCATAGATCTTCGTGACAGTTGAGGTACGACCGATGGCATGTGGAGCGGTTCTCCCAGACGTGCTTTGAGCGGGAATCCAGTGGCTGGCAGTGAGGCGGAGGTTGGAGACAGACCATACAGAGGTTAGTACTGAGCGATCCTATGTGGGTCAGCACTGATCCTATGTGTGTCAGATCCTGTGTGGGTCAGCGCTTAGTGATCCTGTGTGGGTCAGTGCATACTGATCCTGTGTGGGTCTGATCCTGTGTGGGTCAGCGCTCAGCGATCCTGTGTGCGTCAGCGCATACCGATCCTGTGTGGGTCAGATCCTGTGTGAGTCATTGCAGGGGTTAGTTACCTATCGATCCTGGGCGGATCAAATCCTGTGTGGGTCATTGCAGGGGTTAGTACCTATCGATCCTGTGTGGTTCAGACTCTGTATGGTCAGCACCAGTGCCTCTTAACAGAATAAGATAATCTAGCTTCACGACTAATCATTTGTACTTCTATACTTCACTGAAAACCTGATTATGAGCTGAGTCTTTTACCAGTGTGGTACTTCTAGCTTCGTGGTGTTACTTGTGTGGTACTTCTATCTTCGTGGTATTACCTGTGTGGTACTTTTATCTTCATGGTGTTACCTGTGTGGTACTTCTATCTTCATGGTCTTACCTGTGTGGTACTTCTAGCTTCATGGTGTTACCTGTGTGGTACTTCTACCTTCATGGTACCGTCTTCGTGGTGTTACCTGTGTGATACTTCTATCTTTGTGGTGTCATCTATGTGATACTTCTATCTTTGTGGTGTTACCTGTGTGGTACTTCTATCTTCGTGGTGTTACCTATGTGCTACTTTTATCTTCCTGGTGTTACCTGTGTGGTACTTCTATCTTCGTAGTGTTACCTGTGTGGTACTTCTATCTTCGTGGTGTTACCTGTGTGGTACTTCTATCTTCGTGGTGTTACATGTGCGATACTTCTATCTTCATGGTGTTACCTGTGTGGTACTTCTGCCTTTGTGGTATTGTCTTCGTGGTGTTACCTGTGTGGTACTTCTATCTTTGTGGTGTTGCCGGTGTGGTACTTCTACCTTCATAGAGTTACCTTCGTGGTGTTACCTGTGTGGTACTTCTACCTTCGTGGTGTCCTTCTCTCATGTATGAGATGAGTATATCTTGATAACTTAGGTATATATATGGTCATATACCTAAGTAGAGTTGATGTATTGCTTTGTGGTTATTTCTTTGTGGAACTCTATGAGACCTATGGGGGTCTTGGGGTCCCTACTGAGTATCGTTATACTCACCCCTGCACGGGCTTCACCCGCACCTTGTCATGTCTGGTGTATATGACGTACATAGTTAATCGAGGTTGAGGGAGCTAGGACTGGACGATGCTCAGAGGTGGACCATGCGGCGTGACATGACACGGAGGAGACTGATGGATGTGGAGTGCTGAGTAGGTGTTCTATACCTACCATACATGTAGGAACCTCAGAGGAAGACCCAATAACTATTTTCCTTTTTCTTCCAGTTGTATTGTACTTCCAATCGTACTTGTACTTTTACAGTTGGGCTTGTATTCCGACCCATTTTTACTTTCAACACTCTTTTACTACAGCAGTTTACTTTGTAGTTGCATCTTATTGTGTTCTAGTCTGTGTGGTTTCTTCTTATTGTGTTCTTGGATTGTGTGTTTGTACAGGTTAAAAAGGCAATGCCTTCCTGTTTAAGGGATACGCCTTTCCGGTGCTAGTCGCCAACCTCTGGCCTATGGGAGGCGGGCTTGGGGTAGTCACGACACGGGCCCGGGGGACAGGTCGTGACCGTTATCCTTTGTTTTTCTTTTTAATATTTATTTAATCTTAATCCACACTCAGTTACACAACTCAACATCAGTACATAGAGTCACTGCTCAAAATTTATCTCATGTAAGAAATAAAAATAAAATAAAAAGACTACAATGTCCCTTTTATTATCCTATGTAAATTGGTATGGGAAAACCCTTAATCAAGTGAATGATCCTTGACACCATACCTCCACCTGACTAATTAGAATAACAACATCACACTATACATTTTCAGTGATCTTAGAATCACCCCCACCTGAATACCTAGTTCTCTTATATGTTATATAATCAAGGAAGGGTGTCATTTTAAGACAAGAGAGGGAAGAAATAATTCCATTATATTATAAGGGTATTAGTTGAAAATTTCTAGACTATATATAATACAATCATTGAAAACCCCTCAGAGTTAATGTAAATAAAGAATAGAGATATATTTCATAATATTAGGAAGTATATGACTAACTATTCCCTCTTGTATCTACTTTTATGGTTATAACTCCATGGATATAGGTGACATAGGTAACGAAACATGGATAATTATGAAATGGAAAATTACAATAAATGAAAAAGATAAAAAAATAAAAGCTACTCAAATATTAGATCCAAAGTTCCAAAATGGTTATTCCCCTTTTTCTATCTTATATTTATAAGGTCCATCTTGATACTCAAGGGTATGATACCACAAAACCTCGTATGGGATAACTCAGATGATTCTTATACATGGGTGAGGAAACATTGACAATTTCTTTCAATGATCTAATATTCAGGAAGCATTGGATTAAACACTCTTATTTCTTTTATCTCTTTGATCAGGTTCCCACTATCCATTTGTAATGACCAAAACTTTTATCAATGGTATTTTTCCATTCTTATAATTTTGTTATATATTATAAAACACATACATAGCATAGAGAGCTCAATAAAAACATAATTTACATAAATTAAAAATGAAATTAGTAATATTCATATAAATTAAAGAAACTATACCGATGGAATAGTAACATGACCCTTAAAATAGTAACATGACCATTAGGAATAGTAATATGATCAATAGAATAGTAACCTCACCTATGAAAGTATAAATAATTTTTTTTCATCTTATAAATGAAAATATGATATAATTATACCCTAGTATAAGTAAATAAATGTTTTAAAAGATGATAAATTAAGTGTTGGTATTTTTGTAAAATGTAAATTTTTATTTACAATTTTATAATTAATACAATGATTTAAAAGAAAATAAACTAGATTCATAAATTAATATTATGTTGTCTTGTGATTATAAGATAATTTTATGAGACCTTAATTAGTTTTTTAAAGTGTCATAAAATTAGTTATAATTTTATAATCGGTATTTTTCAAATAAATGATGATTTTAATTAAAAATTAAAATTCTCATATTTTGGAAATTATTTTTAAAAAATGGAGTCCATTTTTGAAATCTACACATTGAAAAATGGTAAGGGTGATTTTTTGGGATTTTTCTAAAATAGTTGAATTTTGATGAATAGTGAAATATGATAATTTACGATATAAGCTAAATACATGAATTTATGAGTCACATTGGATGTATAGAAGATGTAAGACCATAATCTAAAACTATATTTCATTGTTTAATATATTTAGTGATAAGTTTTAACATTATTGATAGTCCTGATTCAAAATTATAAAATAATGAATATAATAATAAAAACTACCCCTCTCCCCTTATAAATACCACCCCTCACCACCACTTCTCTTCACACCTTTCAAGTATGAAATATTTTCCAAATTCTTCCAAATACTTTTCCTAAGCATCTCCCCAACTCTTAGGATTTTCTAGTTTCAATAAAATTTCTAACCCAAGTGCCTTAATGAGGTTCTCAAGGAGAAGAAATTTAAGTGGTAAGATCCTCTTTTGTTCTCTTTTAATTTATTTTGTTTTCCTTTTCTCTCATAACCTACCCTTATCCAAGTTGCATGATAAATCTAATATCTTATATATATACAAGATTTTTTTTATTTTAATGAAATATCCATCATCAAAACTCTTCTTCTTTTGCTTTTATTCTAAAAATGAAAACATCATCTGTGATGTGTCGATTTACCGCCATCATGGACGATGCATTTTAATTTTCCATTTCCACCATTAAGGTTGGTCATAAATTCATTATTATGGTTAAATCAGAATTTATTATACATATTATAATTTATATAATGCTCTAGAACAAACATATTGTAACATCCCGGATCCGGATGCCACTCAACTGGTGCCCCGTACCCAGTTGGCTACATGGACTCAAGCACATTTCTCTAAAAACCTGAGGATTATGACTAATAGTGAGGGCCTAGGGTGTGATAGTGGGGAATTTATTCCCTCATTGATAGAGTGTAACATAACAGAATCAATAATAATACAATAGTGGAAATAGTAAACACCATACTTCTAAAATAAATAGCAGAAGACTGATAAGATAAATAACCAGACATCATTCCATACAAAAGATAATGTAGCATGTCACGTGTTCTAGGAAAGAAGCCAAAACATGATACATTGTAGTCAGATACAAGATACAATACCAAGGTGAAAAAATACAAAAGAAAACCCAGAAGCATCGTAAGCCTCGGCTTGGTCCCATGCTCTCTTGCTCTTAACAACAATCAAGTACCTGAATAAGGGAACTTTCCCTTATCAACACTTACAAAAATATAATCTATTTGGACCTAAAAACATGACCCAAATAGGGTGTGAGAAATATGTCCTAGTAGACAACCACCCAAGATCTGTGCTAGTCTATCAGTGAGTATATGCAACAATAGTGTACAATAGTAAAATCAATAACTATGAAGTACTAAACAGTAAACAATCATACAAGCACCATCATTATTTTACATTCATCTCATGATATTTAATTAATTAAATTACATTGAATTATATAAGTCTCAGGATTCGGACTAAGCCCGTCAATCCCTTGTATAAAGTAAGCACAACAGATGCCTCAGTAGGCTATCTAAACTGAAAGAAGTGAAGATCAAATCCATGTTTGTGCTTTGTCTTGACAGACGCATCATAAGTCATTATATTTCAATATGTATCAGGGCCAAGCTCGATGTATAATCATTTTAGCATATTTAAAGTAGGGACGACCTCGGTATATCAACATTTCAACATGTGTCAGGGTAAAACCCAGTTTATAAGCATTTCAGTATGTTTCAATCAGGGATGAGCCTAGTATATCAGCATTTCAGCATGTGTTAGGGTCAAAACTTGGTATATAAGCATTTCATCATGTTTCAATCTGGGAAGAGCCTAGAATATCAACATTTCAGCATAAAAAAACAACGCATGTAAATTACACTATTACATGCTTAACGAATTGACAACTCACGTGGGAAACAATCATGTCACAAGTCTATCAAGTAATCTAACCATTACGAGGATTAACAATTATAATCTCACTTGGGAAATCCATATCATAAGCCTAACATGTAATCTAAAAATTATAAGGCTTAAACAAATATACTCACATGGTCAGTTCATATATAATAAGAAAACATTTGAATTAAACTATCATAAGGCTTAAGTAATTTCCATCTCATGTGGGAAACATTCAATTAACCAATTCTATTTTAAACAATACTAAAAAGGGAAACAAAGTCATTCCCATAGGAATCCTAGGCTAAATGGCTAAACAATGTTCATCCGAGGGAAACACACCCACTGGGTGGCCCTTAATCAAACCAAACAAGCTAAAACATGACTAAATTAATTTAATCCATTACCTAATCATCATTAGGCAACAAAAAGGGTCAATTTTCATTCAATGATACACCCTAAACATGGAATAACAACACTAAGACACATATAAACAACTCAAAATTTAGTGAAAGGCACAAGACCACCTACCTTGTCCTCGTGTGACCCTCCTTGTCCAGCATCATCTTCTAATTCAATCTAGAATGAAGTTGATCTAAAAAATGAGGTAAAATGATCAAGGTCTGATAACTTCATCAAGAGAAAAAATCATGAATAACGGCTAAAGAGTAATTGAGAGCTTACCGATTGAGTTCCAATGCATCTGACAACGAAAGAATCGGGGTTCATACAGACAAACAGGTGCCAAATCCCCTTCCGATGCTGCTGTCTCGTGAACCCGATGCCTCCTCTTTCCAGAATGATAGAAAATGAGGCTACTTACCATTTTAGAAAAAATTAGAAAATACATAGTGTGTAAGAGGAACTACACCCTGTGTAGGTTCTTTTACTATTCATTTCACGACTGACTTCCCTTACACGTCATGCACCGACTTACCGACTTGATTACATGACATGTACCTGAGAATACATGGCATATAACCACCAAGTCTAGCTGTGTAAGGTGTAGAGACAATATTTAACCTCTTTTATTCCTTTTTCCTCAAGTATAAACCAAAAATGAAAGGTCAGTACCTAAAAATAAGAACCAGGTTCTTACAAACTTCTCCCCTTAAAACAATTCATTCTCGAATTGTCCTTCCAAGGGTAATGAAGAAATATCTAATAAAAACTCTGGCCACTACGATCATACATCAGTCTCCCTCTCCTAGGTCTCATCCTACACTCGGTCATGCTGCCATAACACCCGTACTAAAGGATCATACCGGCCACAGAGAACCTTCGTGCTACGATCCACAATTTGAATAGGATGCTCCTCAAAGGACACATCTACCTGTAACTCAACCTCCTCGAGTTGAAAATCACGAGACAGGTCTGAAAAGTAACACCACAATTGAAAAACATGGAAGACATCGTGCATATCCTGGTACCTATGAGGTAATTACAACCAATAGGCAACCAGCCTGACTCTTTCCAAAATCATGAACGACTCGATGTATCTCGGTCCTATCTTCTGATTCGCCTGTGTCCCAACCTCGATGAAACATGCAAGAAAAACTTAATCCCCAACCTTGAACTCCAGAGGTCATCTGTGGTGATTGACATAAGATTTCTGATGAGACTGCACAGTAGCCACCCACTTCCGAATCACCTAAACCTATTCAGATGTCTCCTGGACAAGACGAGGTCCCAACATAGCTGCCTCTCCTGCCTTCAGCCAACACAGGGGTGATTTGCATGACCTACTGTACAAAGTCTCATATGGATCCAACTGAAAAGTATCCTGAAAGAAATTGTTATAGGTGAACTCAACCAAGGGTATGTGTCTCTCACAAGAACCCTTGAAATTAAGGATGCATGATCGAAGCTTTTCCTCCAGCACCTGAATCGTGCACTCTGACTAGCTATCTATCTGGTGCTGGTAAGCTATGCTCAGAAGCACCTGTGTATCGAGCACCCTTTATAGCCCTTTCTAGAAATGGGAATTAAACTGCGCATACCTATCTGAAATAATATAATACAGAACCCCATGTAGTCATACAATCTCACGGATGTACAACCTTCCAAGCTCATCAACACTGACTGTTTCTTTGATTGGTAGGAAGAGTGTAACCTTCATGAGTCTATTAAGAACAACACAAAAAACATCATTACCATAAAACCTCCACCATTGAAAAACTTCACCAAGCATTCCCCTGAGCATTCTAGTGATGCTACCAGTGTGATTTTACTTTAATTGGGTGAACTCAAACACAAATGAGGTCTTATTAGCGGCCTCATAGCAAAGAACGGTCGAACCCTGATTGACCTCATCAAAATCGGTCACACAATATTTCATTGAAATACATTGAGAACTTCCACATCACACCTACCTCAAACTGGAGGAGTGTTTAAAATGGTTCACTCAAACTATATACGAGGAACAAGAAGGATAACAAGTTAAACTATCACTAGATAACTTATCTCCGAAATGCCCAGCTTAGGAGACCAACGTGTTGCAATAGGAAACAACGCCTTCTCCCAAGGCACCACACGTCTACAATGAACCCATTCACTGAAGCCCATACCTGTCTCTCGGTGACGCTCCCTTGTCAACCCATCCACTTATCATTAAAAAGGGTTATGCCATGGCATGGGTAAAGGAGAAAACCAGATCCATCCCACTTAAATCATTACCCCTTTTCAAAGCATCACATCTAAGACCGACTATAAGTCCAACATAACCTCAGATTCATCAACTCGTAGTCCAAGGAACTCACCAAGGTGGTCCATAATCTCTGTTACAAGTGAGACTTTAGTACAAGACCAGAAGCGTCACACACGTTTTTTTTAAATTAATTTTTATTTTATTAATTCTCGGCTCTGGGTCCTCACGCCAAGGTTCGGGCATGGTCTCAGATTAAAATCTTCGTTTTTTAATATTTTTTTTACTCGGTTTCGGACCCATGCGTGGTCATTGCGCGGTTGGCGGTAGCCGCACAACCGGCCCTAGTGTCATGCAATTGCTAATTATCGTTATTATTATTTTCATTATTGTTCTTCTTCTTCTTCTTATTTTTATTATTATTATTTTAATTGTTATTCTAGTATTTTTATTAATATTACTAATATTACTAATATTATTATTATTAATATAATAAAATGAAAAAAAACAAAACCCTAATACCCACACCCCCCTTTCCCCGTAGCGAACCAGCCACCCCCTCCATTTGTTGTTCCCCGTTGCACGCAACACCCAGGCCCTCCCACCTCCACGGTGCAGGCGACCCCTCTCCCTTCCTCCCCTCTCGCTCTCGCCGCCCGACTGTCTCTGGCTATGAACAATAACCTGAATAATATAGACTGTCCACCTCGACATAAGAGGGAGAAACTAGATATCAAATCTTTTATGCAGCAGTGACCACCAAAATTCTGTGGATCTTCTGATCCACTTGTTTCGGAATAGTGGGTTAACTCAATGGAGAAGATATTTTATGCTCTCTGCTATTTTGATAATGAGAAGGTGACTCTATCCATCTATCATTTATATAGAGAGGCTGATCAATGGTGGGTTTTTATTAAGAACACCATGTTGAAGGATGAAATTTAAGAGATGAAGTGAGAAGAATTTAAGAAAATATTTCATAACAATTACTTCCCTCAAACTCTTCATACAAAGATAGAGAGAGAATTAATAGAGCTGAAGAAAAAGGAAGGTGAATTTATCACTTCTTATAAAGAAAATTTCACAAGGCTTTCAAGGAATGCCTCAGGTTTTGTTATCAATAATGATAAAAAAATAGATGGATTCTTTAGTGATTTAAAATCACACCTTTAGAAGACTATATCTATTTCGAGACTTTGGGATTTATGAATAAGTTGTTCAATGTGCTCACAAAGTATAGATGGAGTTTGGAGAATGTTCCCATGGATATAAAGATAAGAAACAAAAGATGGAGTTTCAAGATGGAGGGTCTAATGAAAAAGGTGGAAGGAAACCTTAATGAGTCACATGTAAAAAATATGGGAAGAAACATCATTTTAATTTTCTCAACGATTTGGGGAAATATTATAAGTGCGTGAGAGAAGGCCACCAAACTCATGAATGTCAAAGATACATGAAGAGGCTTTCTAATTAGATGGAGGAAAGGAGAACACCACCCACAGTTCAATGCTTTAATTGTAGGGAGAAAGGGCTCTATGCAAGCCAGTGCACTAAACCTTGAATCCTTGAGGGTAATCCGTGTCAGCAGCCACCAAACCTAAAGGAGAAAGGGAAAGCTTATTCTATCACTACTACTGAAGTAGATCAAGAAAAAGAAGGCGTACAAGGTACAATTCCTATTCAATCAAGAATAGAAAAATTATTATTTGTTTCTAGTTATACACATTCCATTATATCATGAAATTTTTCTACAACTATTGAATTGAAGCCTCAAAACCATGAAATAGAGATATCAGTAAAAACACCTAGTGGTAAAATCATTGAAACCCAAGTGGTGGATGATTCACCTGTTTATGTATGTGGGAATATTCTTCCAGTGAATCTCATGATTCTTCCATTAGTGAAATTTAATGCTATACTAGTCATGGTTTGGCTCTCGTTATATAGAAAACACATAAAATGTTGGTAAAATGAAATATATTTTCAAATTCTAAACCATCCCATGCTCCCAAAAAAATTTCAAGGAATATAATGTATCTCATTTGAAAAATACTTCAATGGTGTGGTTTTTGATTCCCTATAAAGAATAAAACCTCGCTCAAATGGTTGAGATATAAGAAGGCATCAACTAAGAGGAAATGACCATTGTGAGGGAATACAATGATGTATTTCCTGAAGAGTTACCTGTAATTTCCCTAAATCGTGAGGTAGATTTCTCAATAGTACTCAAATTCGGAGCTATTCCCATATCAAAATGTACCTATAGGATGAGCTCTATGAAACTGAAGGAGTTAAAGAAGCAGCTGCAAGAGCATTTGAACAAGGGTTCATACGCCCTAGTACATCTTCATGGGGTGCACTGGTTCTCTTTGTAAAGAAAAAGGATGGATCAATGCATTTGTGTATCAAATATTGGGGCTCACCAAGATCATCATAAAGAACAAGTATCCTCTTCCAAGGATTGATGACTTGTTCGATCAACTATGAGGAGCTCAATACTTCTTAATGGTGGATCTTTATTTTGGATATCATCAACTAAAGGTGAAGAAGGAAGATATTCATAAAAATAATTTCCATATAAGGTATGGGAACTATTAGTTTCTAGTGATTCCCTTCATACTTAATAATTTCATTACAATATTTATAGATTTGATGAATAGTTTCTTTTGGCACAACCTTGAAAAATTTGTTATAGTGTTTATCGATGATATTCTCATCTACTCCCAGAGCAAGGAGGAACATGAAGAAAATATAAAGATTGTGGTTAAGAAATTTAGGATGGATAAATTGTACACCATGATTAGAGAGAATCCCTTTTGGATGTAATAATTCACATTCTTGGGATGAGTGATCACAAGTGATAGAATTTCCGTGGACCCTTCAAAAACAAAGGAAATTGAGGAATGTCCCAGAGCCACTAGTGTTATGTAAATCCAAAGTTTTATTGGATTATAAGGGTACTACCAATGTTTTTTGAGAAATTTCTCATGATTTTATATCCTGTTAATTAAGTTAATAATGAATTGGGTAAAATATGTATGGATGGAAGAATGTGAGGAAATCTTCAAGGAGAAAAATAATATGTTGAAAACTTCACCTATACTCACATTACCAACATGTGGAGATATACAATGATTTTTCAAAGAAAGGTTTGGGTTGTGTGCTTGTGAATAATGATAAAGTGATATCCTAAGCCTCATGAAATTTTAATATCCATGAGTAGAACTACCCGACACATGATCTGGAGCTAGCAGCTATGATTTATTGATTTGAAAATCTGATGGCACTACCTATATGGAGAGAAGTGGGACATATATACTGATCACAAGAGTCTAAAGTATATATTCACATAGAAGGATATAAAAATGCATCAAATAAGTTGGTTAGTGGTAATAAAGGACTACAATTTCTATTTTCACTATCATCTTGGGAAGGAGAACATGGTAGCTGATGCCCTTAGTAGAAAAGAATCAGCTACTCTATCCATGATGTAGATTGAGAAAGACCACATCTTCATGAATTTTCAAAGGATGGATTTGTAAATAATAATTCTAGGGAATAAATCTACAAAAATTATTTACCAACCATCTATCCCGTAGAATATTAAGGATCCACAAAGGGATGATCTGGAGTTACAAAAGAAGGAGAATTCTATAAAGGAAGGAAAACTACATGAGTTCCATATCGATGATGATGGTGTGATTCAATTAAGCATGATGTTGTGTTTACCTTTATCACTTGAGATAAAGAAGGAGCTATCAGATAATTCCCATAGCTCATATTTCTCTATCCATCTTAGAAGTACCAAGATGTACTGTGATGTATAAGAATACTTCTGGTGGGACATCATGAAGAAGGATATTGTAGAGCATATATCAATGTACTTGATATGTTAGAAATTTAATGCAGAGAAATAGAAGTCCAAAGGGATGAAGAAAAAATTTCCTATACCCATATGGAAATGGGATACTATCACCATGTACTTAATCACTGGTCTCACAAAGACATCCAAAGGAAACAATGTGATATGGTTTATGGTAGATCGAGTTACCAAGACTGCCAACTTTATTGCTACTTGTGAATATTTATCACTTGAACAACTTTCCAATACATATGTGAGGGAAGTGGTGAGGCTACATGGGGTTCCACTTTTGATCATCTTGGATCATGATCCAAGGTTTAGATCAAATTTTAGATAAGACTTTAACATGATTTGAGTACTACATTGAATTTCAGCACGACCTATCACCACCAAACTAATGGATAGTCTGAAAGACTATTCAAACACTCGAAGAAATGTTAAGAGCCTAATCAATGGAATTAAAATTTGGATGGGATCATCGTATCCCATTAGTTGAGTTCTTGTACAAAAATATCTCCCAATCGAGTACTCATATGGATCCATATGAAGCTCCATATGGAAAGTGATGTATAACTCTATCTTGTTGGGATGAAGTTGGTTAACAAAAGCTACTTGGACTTGATATTGTGAAGGAGATGACCAATAAGGTTCAAGACATAAAAATACACAAAAGCTTCTATGATCCTGTAAAAGCACTATGATGATAACCATCAAATGGACTTTGTGTTCGTTGTTCGAGATAAAGACTTCTTTCGAATATCACCATAAAAAAGAGACATGTGGTTTGAAAAGAAAGGGAATCTTAGCCCAATATACATTGGCCCCTTTGATATATTTGATCGCATAGGAGTGGTGGAATATCAGATTTTAGTTCCACCAAATATGGCTCAAGTTCATGATGTATTCCATATATTACTCCTGAATAAGCACAAACCTAATCCCTCACAGGTATTGAATCTAGAGGTGGGATAACTAGAGAACAATCTCTAATATGAAGAGTAGATAGTGAAGATATTGGATTGAAGAGACAAATTCCTATTCAACAAGATATCTCAACTTGTCAAAGTGTTATGGAGGAATCATAATTATGAAGAGGTGGAATGGGAACTGTAGGTAGCAATGGAGGAGAAGTACTCTCACATATTCTCACTTTAATATGTAAAATAAAATTTTGAGGGCGAAATTTCAAAAGGGGGGAAGTATGTTATAACCCATATTTTATCAATGGGATTTTTCCATCTTATAATTATTTTATATAGTATAAAACACATAAATAGCATACAGAGGCCAATAATAACATCATTCTCATAAATGAAGAATGAAATAGGTAATATTCATAGAAATTAAGAAACCTATATAGATGAAATAGTAACTGGAACCTTGGAATAGTAACATGACCATTAGGAATAGTAATCTAGCCAATAGAATAGTAACTGCACCTATGAAAGTATAAATAAAATTTAGGCATCTTATAAATGAAAATATTATATAATTATATCATAATATAATTAAATGTTTTTTTAAATGATAAATTGAGTGTTGATATTTTTTTTAAAACATAAGTGTTGATTTACAATTTTATAATTTATATAATGATTTAAAAGAAGTTAAAATAGATTTATAAATTAATATTTTGTTGTCATATGATTATAATATAATTTTATGATACCTTAATTAATTTTTCAAAGGGTCATAAAATCAGTTATAATTTTAAAATTGGTGTTTTTTGAATAAATGATGATTTTAATTAAAAATTAAAATTTTCATAATAAAAATTATTTTCAAAAAATGGAGTCAATTTTTGAAATCTACATGTCAAAAATTGGTTTGGGTGAATTTTTGGGATTTTTTTTAAATAGTTGAATTTTTTTTCTGAATAATGAAATATGATAGTTTACGATATAAGCTAAATACATGAATTTGTGAGTCGTGGCTGACTTATGGATGATTTAATCTCATAATATCAAAATATAATTAATTATTTAATATATTTAATGATAATTTTCAACACTATTTATAGTCTTGATCCAAAATAATAAAATAAGGAATATAGTAATAAAAAATACCCCTCTCCTCCCCTATAAATACTACCCCTCACCACCTATTCACCTCACACCTTCTAAGCCTTGAAGATTGTCCAAATTATACCCAATCCTATTTTCAAGACTCTCCCCAATTTCTAGGATCTTTTAGTCTAAATAAAATACTAAACCCAAGTGCCTTAAGGAGTTTCTCAATGAGAAGAAATTCAAGAGGTTAAATCCTCTTTCATTCTCTTTTAATTTCTTTTTAATTTCTTTTTTTCTTATTCTCTCATCACCTCCCCTTATTTAAGTGGAATGATAAATATATTATCACATATATATACTATAATTTTATTATGTTAAAGGAGTATTCATCATCCAAAATCTTCTCTTCTCCCTTTTATTCTAAAAATGAAATCATCGTTCGTGATGTGGTGATTTACCGCCATCGTGGAAAATGTGTTTTCATTTTCTATTAACACATTCAGGCCTCATCATAAAATAATTATTATGGTTAAATAAGATTTTATTAAATATATTATAATTTATATAATACTCTGGAACCAATATATAAACATGATATTAAATAAAATTATATAAGTTCACGATGGTTATAAAAATAGCCAAAATAAAATAAACAATTTTCATTAACATTTTATCTAACCAATAATCATAATAACATATAAAAAATGATATATAAGACCATTTAAACTTATTTAAGTTCATTAATAAAATATATTTTCAATTCTAGAGAATTATTCTCATTTTACATGAACTTCCATACCTGTATACAAGTGAACTGATCGTGAAAACCAAGAAATCAAACACTCCCAGAAAACTCATCATTATGGACGTAAATGAACTTAAAAAAATTGTAATAAATAAAATACATGTATAATAGGTTATGTATTCATTAATTAATGAATATAATTTTATTCTATAAGATATTAATGTGAATAAAGCATTCAGATATAAGAAAATGGGACTCTCAAACCCAACTCCCTTACCTTGAGTTTTCTCTTTTTCACACTAATTCCAGTATGTATATTCATTTAATGTTATTTACTATAATTTATTTATTCTTACCTTTTAAATTCTATGATATAAATGTTTTATACTTGAGTTTATAATAAAAACAAATATTTTTCAAAAGAAATCTTTTTTCTAAAAAGCAGATATTTTACCTCTCTTAAGATTGTTTCTTCTTCACTCAAGATTGATGATTATTATATTAAGTATGTTATTCCATTTTTCTTTTAGTAACACCAATGTTTATTCATGAATTTATTCTTTATGAAATTATTATGAAACCCATTTATTTAAATGGGTTATTTTATTATTATTATTGTTGTACGTTCTATGTGGCATGCAGGATTATGTAAATGTTATAATGTGACAGGTGCACCTGAAATTATATAGTACTTCAATGCATTGGGTATTATGATGAATCTCATGAGATAATGTGAAATATGCATGAACATGATGCTATTATTTTTTGAAATTATGATTTTATGATTATGCCCATATTTTATGCCTGTATATGATGCTAGCTTTATTCACAACTATGTGTGGTATTTGACCATTAAGACATGATGTTTCATTTTTATGCATTTCCCAATTCCATTCCTCTATCTAATACTTTATATCACGATCATGATTATGATTATATTATTATGTTATGATGATTATGATTATTCTCACTCATGTTATATTAATCCATGTATTTATCTATACTCTTATTGGGATTTTAGCTCACCCCTTTCATTGATGTATATCCTCAGGTGATTACTTGTATTAAAAAGAACATAAGGGCCCCTAAGAAGCTAAAGAAGAATTAATTAAATTAATTTTTATTTTCTGTTATTCATATGTGATGTTTGACCCTAATTTTCCTAGGATACTAAACCTTTGGATCCAGGATTTGTAACACTATTATATTGTTTATATTTAAAATGATGTAATAGTCATGTAAGAAAGAGCATAGTCGTCATACCATTCCATTCATGTATTGATTGATTTAGTCAATTAATACATATAAGAATAATTTTTTTATTGTGTTGTTTTCTATATGTCTCCCTCATGTAATTTCATCCCCATTAAATACTATATATCACTTTAGTTTTTTTCTTCTTCCTTCTTTATTCATTAATCTTCTTCTCCATTATAGAATTGTCATGGTTGCGATGAAATCTTCAGTTAATGTTTTTAAGCAAGATTTATTAGTTTTAGTTTTGTTCTTTTAGTTTTATAAAATTAAGATACATTAGTGGTGATGTATTTTGGATAAAGTAAACCATCCCATCATCATTGTTGATATGCAGAGATCATAGGTGGTGGTATCAGGTACTTCTATTGAATAATTAATGACAGGCCCCGATAAAAAATAAAAATAAAAATTAAATTTTACTATATCCATTAAATTTATAGTATTTTATTGATATCATAGAGAGTGATATACTTTCAAAACTTAGTCATAGTCACTAAATTAATGATATCATAAGAGGCGATTGATGTGTATAAATTGTTTTCTAAATATAGGGTGTCATATCTATTTTATAGCATCCCCACATCATAAATATAGGTTACCTCAAAGTCTATAATTTCACCAATCATAAAAAGAGATATATAATTCTCCTTTAATTTTTTGAGATTACTTCTATTGATATTTTTTTTATAAAGAATGAATCAATTATACATGGTGGTATCATTGATATCATAGATGTTGAAATCTCATTTCTATTATTTATGACTAGAAGCTAACTTCAATATTACACTTATTTTCTCAATACCTATAGACTTTTATTGAGTTATAATCTCCTAAAAATAATCAAAATAAATGAATCATTGTTTGGCTATAGAAATAATTTATTAAACAATAACAAAACCGTTAAAATCCAATTATAGTAAACATTAATATTTATTTCCAAAAAATAAAAAAATATTTAAAATGAAGTAAATACTTCTAAAATTTGAAAATGGGGGGGGGGGGTATAAATATAAATGATAAAATATAGATAAAATATAGTTCTATCACCCCACAATTATCTATTGTATTCCTTGGTAATACCAATAATGAGTTCTATTAAAAAGATACACCTAAATCAAACATAATTTAATCTGTTAAAGGTGATATATTTTTTTCAATCATGATATTCCAAACACTTATCAAGCTTCATATATGTACTCAATTACTTAATTTTCAATTTTTTATTTGAAGAATTCTAAAATTCTATTTCTAGACATGTTCACTTGTACCTACCTTTATAGAAATGTTTTTCTACAATAATATTTAGATTATTTAAAGTTATTATCTTATCAAGATCATGTATTTGTCACCATAATCTTATTACTCCTCTTATATCATTACTTATAGAATATAAAATTCATGTCAATCTTATATACTTTTCAAGGTGGAACTCAGGGTGAAGGATGGCGGGTAATTATAGTAAAAATAATGTTTCTAATGATAAAGATTGTCTATTCTATTTTAGATGATTAATTTATAAGAGGATTAATCAATGAATGTTTCCTCACTCATTCCCCTTACATATTATTTTCCCATTAGTCCATTACTTTTATATATTATAGGTTCACACATCAATGATAATAATGATTGATTTTTATTATCTCTCTCTACCTCTCAATATATTTATATATCATTTTACACTATTTTTATTTATAGATTATATATATATATATTCATAGAGAAATATAGGATTCATAATAATACAATGAATTTTTTAAACTATCCTTATAAAATGTCTGATACACCCTAACATATTTCCCAAACATGTGTACTACCTCTCATAGATGCCTCTGAAATAATCCTCCCCCAAAATTATTTTCAATTAGTGGTATAGAAATTAGTTAAGTGCAAGGTAAGTGAGAAAGTTGGATTTTATTATAGCTACTAACAAGTATATACATGGATTATATAATATAAATGAAAAGGATAATATGAAAAATATGATTTTTATAGATTTTAACAAACGTTATTCCAAAGAACTACCTTAATATTTTTTTTCATTCATCTCAAATTTTAAATATTTAAATCAAAGTTATGCTAAGTTCTAGTCTAAAAGAGAATACTCAAGGATCCCAAGAAATGAGGTATATATATATATATATATGTATGTATATATAAAAGTCACAAAAACCACTCAGGATTATAAAATTTTACATTGGACACTACATATAGAATGTGCCTTCATAATGGGTGTAATTTACATGAATTTTGATAAAATAAAAATCGATGATTAAGAAATATGACAACAAAAATTTATGTTTTCAATTTTAAAATCTACTTATTCTATTATAAATATCATCTTGATTGAAATTTACATGGGTATTTAGTTAAGTTTATAAATTTTCTTGTTTTTGAAAAAGTCACAACAAAAAAAGAAAATTATAATATATATATTATTTACATATAATCACAGTTGTTACTAGTCCCCATCAAATTTAAAATATTTTTTATGGAAGTAAAATATATATTAATAAATAGGAAAATAATAATAAAATGTAATAGAGATATATAACCTAATGTTATTCCCTAGTGGAAAGAATGAATATATCACTTCTTTTGTGTTGGTTCCTATAATAAAAAAAACAACAGATTTAACTATTTATTTTAAAAATAAAAATAAAATAAAGTATAATAGAGAATGTGTATAAACCTATCCCCGGATGCTAAATCTCAAAACTCAAGACTTGATTCTACATGGCCTTAATTATATACCACGGTCTATAAAGGTTATTGACAAACATTGAGGGATGAAAGGAAACCCTAGGGAAACAATTTTTCTTTAAGTAAAAATCCATAAAACATTCATAAACATGTAAAAAACCATTTAAATATAAATTTGTAAAATAATATTTATAAATTAAAATATTGTTCTTTTATAAGAAAAAATAAAACCGAGTATGGAAAAAATTAAAATAACGCATAAAAAAAGAAAAATTTATTGAACAAAAAATATTATCTCCTTTGTTTTTATTATAAAAAGTAACTATGAATAATAACTACCAATGAAAATCATAATTACTTTACTTTTATCATGAAAAATCATGTCTACATATCTACTAAATTGAATATTTAATTTTTGGGTATAATCTTAGTAGTACTTCCTCAATATTAAAATGCACATTCATATAAAATAAATTCTAAATATGAATCCAATAAACCACAAAAAATAAAAAAAATATTTAAAATCAAAACACTTTATTTTTTATAATTATTAAAAACTAAACCATTATTTATAGTGAATTAAAAATTTTACCAAATATAATTTCACCCAAAACACTAATTATTAATTTTTTTAAAAAGGATTCTCCTTGAAAATGAAAATACTAGAAATATATTTTTTTCCAAATTCAAAGAAAATTATATTTTTACTAACCACATATATTTTTTTCTAGATAAATCTAATGGATGAACCTTATTTCCAAAAAACCTATTGGAACTACCACATTTCCTAAATAAATTCCATTTCCTATGCTATGGTATTTATGTGATCCATCAAATATAAAACCCATGATTTCTATAAACCATGCTCACTGTCTTTACTCACATATAATCTTCATCTATATATAAAAAATCACATCACACTGAATTTTTACGTTTATTCTTGGTCATCCCAATCATGAAATTACCTTAATGAATGATCCCTAAGAGACCCATACATTTGAATGGATGAAACATGAAAGTTTTAAAAACATGGTCTTACTTGAACCATTTTTACAAACACACACACCTTATGTGAAATATCCCAAAATCCATACTCATAAACCCATATAATAATTTAACCCATTCATGTAATTTTATTCATGTTAGGACTCTATTCATCTAGAGTTACCCCATCTAGGTTGAAAATGAGGAATGAGAGATAATGAACCTCAAATCTAGCCACTAGTAGGCTACAAATTGGAGAATAGAGCTTAGGGTATATAACCACACATATGAGAGGCATTGAATCATATGAATTTAATAAGTAATAGATAAGATGAGAAATCCTCCAAAAAACACCATGCCTAACTATATAATCAATCTCAATACATGTAATGTCATACATAAAATGATGAAACTGAAAATAAAATTGTATATACCAAAAGTAAATACTTGGCAGTGGCCATAAAGCTTAAACAACTCTTGAACAACTCCTAAAGCTAGTATCACCCAAATAAATCATCACTAGATCCTTTAGACTAAAATAATAGTGTATATATATAGGGTGAGAATTACATTTATACTCAATAGTATCCTCCTAGAGACCTCTCATACAAAATATGAAATTAGCATACTAAATCCTAGTGAATAAACAAATGAAACTAACTCATCTCCTAAATAAGTAATACTATTTTTCTATCCTTACCATGGTATTCTAACCATGTGAATCTCATAAGTAAATAATTAATTACCAAAATCACACACACACACACACACACACATATATATATATTATGAAGGTACCCCACTTTCACTTCCCCACTAGTTTGTCACTCTGACACCCCATTGATGCACATCCTATACTAATCAATAACATAAGACAAGTCATCAGTGATATGAGTAGGGGCTCACACTTACATACCTAACTTCCATATAAGGCGCAACATTTCATGTTGGTATCCGTCCATATATATATCTCATCATTCCATCCTGTACCTTGTGCAACCATCTCAATAGTAACCATGTTGTAGTCTAGAAGCCACTATAGCCTGTGTAAATTAATTATAACTTAGGCCATCATAACCCATCCAATTAAACCCTTGTAAATACATAAACAACATATATGGATACAATCATGTGCTATTACTCAAGCCGTTATAGCCTGTGTATAAATTTATAGTGAAATTGAAATCCATCACAACCCAAGTAGGAACACACCCTATACCATAAGCCTTTATAGCCCAGGATACACCCACTCGACCATACAATTATTTGAATGGTTCTATACCAATGGTATAGTGATAAAGGTTTTTGTAAGGAAACTCAACCAATGATAATTGCTTCACCTACAATCTCCCAAAATATAAAACATATGTTTGAAACATGACCTCTAAAATCTTGTTAATATAATTTGTTTGACCGTTCATATACACATAAAAAGTAGTTCTAAGACCTAACTAAGATAAAAAATAATTATGGAGACATCTGCACACTATGGAGGCAAAACATGGATCATGATTAGAGATAATCATAAAAAAACCCCATGAAGCCTCTCTATCACCTACAAATACTACCTCAACAAAACCTCAACTTAGATCAACTCCTTAATTTCTAATAAGTGAGAAAAATTATTCAAATGATCCAAGATCACCCATATAGAATCATAAACACCAAAAACCCTATGCCTGAATAGCCCAAATGACTTATTTTTTTAATTTTATTATGGATAATCTCCCTTTTAAGGGTTCAAGGGGAACCTGTACATGACCTATAGCCCCAAGGCATAAGGCCTGACTGACCCGCAATACATGACCTGAAGGCCCAGAGGCATACCATTCCAATTACATGACCCGTAGGCCGAACCCACTTGAACTGCCCCTCCCTAGCTTCTACATCATTGATCACCTAGCTCCCCACCTTGTATTGCTAATCAACTAGAATTGCCCCATACAAAGCTGCACAGTGCCTGGTCCTGATGGCGGCTTTCATACCCTCTCATTCTTCCAATCCAGTTAGCTCTACTTCTGGTGGCTGTTAATCTTATTGCTCTGATCCTCTTCTGGGGCCTATTCTGTGTGAACTGAGCTACTTTATGGTCTTTGTGTCCCAAAGGCCCTATGGCCCGAAGCCCTTTGATGACCCTAAGGCCCAAATTGGGTGAATAGTTTTGGATTCTACAATACCAAACAATTCCTTCTATAGTTCCCACTACAGTACTGCTATAGTATTTCTACAATACTGCTATAGTACCCAGAAATTCACCTCTACCCGGTTTTTGAACCTGGGTCTCTTGGATGCCAAGCAGGAGCCCTTAACACTTGGGTACGAGCTCGTTGGCACTAAAAACCCTATGAAAACTGATGAATAAGTCCATAAATATGTCCTCCCACTTCCACTAGTGAACATCTAGTGGCTAAAGTAAACCACGTGGAACATGATGCTCAACCTTCAGCTTTTGGAATACTAAACATCGAGATTCAAAATTTAAAACTGAATTCCTTATAAATAAAGAATAAAAATGTTCTAAAAGCATGATATAGTTTAAAATGACCAAATACACCGCTAAGGGTATACTGTGGAACTCGTGGAGAACCTCCTCATGCATTGCTGAAGGGATAAAAATCTTCCCTTAGAACAACACCCGATGTTGTCCACCCTCAAACTACCCCTTTGGAGCATTTCCATAAAAACCACGATGAAGATGAAATCTACCTAAGAACCCACCATATAAGACTCTTCTATTATTATTACTAATGACGAAAACACCATAATCTAAGAAAGAAAACCTCTACCATCAATTACTCCCATATCAAGGTGCTTTATTGTAGACTCTTCTATCACTCTCCAAGAGTATCAAGATTCTTTCACAACACCTCCTCATGAATTTATGCTTAATGAATATACAAAAACATTCCCCTTAATAGGTGTAATATAAATATAAAATTTCTAGTCCTATAGAAACTCCATCCACCATTTTAATTGTATATTTATGTTACACTAGAAAAAACATACTTTAGATTCTTACGATCCATGAAATCCACAAGCGATTCATCAAGGAGATAGATAAACCACATATTCTGGGAAAACACTACTACAATAATCTAAAGATCATGGTTTATATAGTTATATTCATGTGTCTATAACTAACATGACCCATAATAAATAACCTTCCTCTACTGCATCAATAAGAAACTCAATCCAAGATGTGAGGCGTCACAGTAAACCTTGAATGCAACGCCCTCCTATAGTAGATGAAGAACTACATAAATGACAATATTATAATTGAAATAATTGAAATAATACCAATATTGTTCGATACATATGAATTCATAATCCTTTCTAGTCAAAGCTATTATAAGAGTCATAATATGAGAGAAGTTGGTTAAAAACATCCTATAATATCCTGTTAGAATAAGTAAACTCCATATCTATAGAATATTCTTGGAAATAAAAAATAAACCACCACCTCAATATTTAAAATATATATGACTAATCTATGATGAGATATGAAATTATCTATGAAATATAACTCATAGTAATATAACTCAAGCTTTGATAGTTTCCCGAATAATGGATGAAACCGAAGGTCTCCCAATATGGCTCACAGATTCTCAACATGTTCCTACTAAGATTTTGAAAACAAAATGTTATTGTCAATAAATACCACCATGAACCAACCCAAAGACTCATAGAAAATATATTCATCAAGCCCATGAACACAAATGGAGAATTAGTAACTCTTAATGACATCACAATAAAATAGTAATGACCATATCAAAATTATAAAGTAAGCTTTGGGATATCATCATCCATCACTTGAATATGATAACATCCATACCAAAATTCTATATTAGAGAACAAATATTTTCACTTCAAATAATCTTTTAAATAATTAATTCATAGGATAGGAAAATGGTTCTTCACCATCTCTTGATTCAATTAGTGATAATGTATACAAATCCACAGACTTCCATCCAACTTATTTTAAAATAGAACTAAAGCTCCCTAAAGAGACACACTAGGACAAATTAATAATCTATACAAGAAATAATAAATAAAAATCTATAGATCTATTAATTAAGAATAATTCATCTGATATAGAGACATCAATATTGAAGAAACTCTAAGTTTCATCAATCTTTCATTAAGGCTGTAACATTAAAACCTCTTTAGGGAATACATCATGGTACTCTTCTACCACCCTAGGAAACACCACTGAATGATCATATATTGAACTCATCATTAGTCTGTCCATCAAATAAGACAAGGTCTCACTATGCCTCTAACCCATCCAAGGGTCCTTCCCATCCATAATAACCACCTGGTCTCCATCAATATAGTAAAATATGATGGTCTTGTAGATGTAATCCACTAAATAAAACTAATTTATGCGACATATTATGCCATATGGATATATACATAAACATGTGATGTCTCATAAAGATAAGTGTTTCCCTCACACTAATTCATAGTTTATACACACCTCAAACATGCTAGATTGACCACGAACTAGCATATTCAACACCAAGTGAATGGGAAGTCTCTCTACCACAAGTATAAAAGAATTGGCTAGAGTGGGTGAAAGAAAGTAGTACATAGATCCTAAATTAAAAAAGCTATAAAACAAAATAAAAAATAGGAAGATAGTACCTTATTGACATCGAGATCACATGTCACTCGAAACACTAGATAATGCATCTGACCGTATCTTGCACCATGAACTCTTTGGATGTGATGGTGACCACCTACACAAACACACATTACCTACCATGACTAAGGATTGGGGATATTATAGGAAAATCATATACCTTACCCATCATCTCTATACTGATCATAATTTAGGATGATCTACTACTGCTACTCTCTTTGATAGAACTGATGCAATGGTTGGGTCTAGATTGAGCCACCAGTTGCATGCTGCCTATTAAGGAAAGTCAGTCACTATTTCTTATGATAGAAAATACTTATTGAAGATAAAAAAACTAGGCCCAAACCATGTACACGTTTCTGAGAATGGAAATCACCAAAGAATTGATTTGAAGAAGGATTACACCTTCTCCCAGATGACTAAAACATCCTCCTCTAACAAAAAGACTAATAATAGGTTATAACTATGCTCCTCAGAAGATCTTAGAGACTATCATATAGTCATTATATGGTGCTAACCAATAACCTCTCTATGACTTATATCATTTCCAAAAACAAGTAATACGACTTAATCCTAAATGGAGTGAAATGGTTCAAGATTTATAGGTGTAAAGCCTCTTAACTATACCTCTCCCTAGCCTCATAATCTGGTAAAATATCTAAAGAATAACATAGGAGGATCTTATACCTGATACAAAACTCTCAAAAATAGAAACTCACTTATTGAAGAGTAAGGATATCTTTCCAATAGGTCTCCATATCAGTTGAATATAGAAACTTTAACTCAAACCAATATCTAAAATTTTCCCATGATACAGTCGACTCCTTACAATCCTTGAGGAAAAAAATCCACCACTCTTAAATAGACCCACACAACATCATCATAACAAATGAAACTGAGTGATTTTTTCTAAGCATGGATCAAAATAAAGGCTAAATCTCCATCCTCTAGTTATTCATTTATCTCATGATTTGAAATGTATTACTCATAAATCTATAGAACCTAGAATTAGAACTCTCATAATGGCCTCATACAAGTATCATCATCATCATTGAAATCCACTCTATGGTGATCCATTGAAACATCCTTCTATACATATTCTACATGGACCTAATAGTTATATCGACCTAATTCCATATGTATAAAAATAAAAATTTTAGTAACTCATAAACCAAGGGAAAAATAATATATTAAGTTTAATTAACTAATTATTTAATTTTATCACATTATCCATTTTCTACCATATTCAGAAAATGGCAAGAATGTTATGATGCATGTTCTATACCTAGGTCTATAATGAACCAACCTAGGATTCCATCTAAATTGACATCTGATTCAATTCATGACTAACTTGAAGAGTATTACCAATCTCCATGGGCCAATGACAAGAACATGGGAATCTATAATTAATCTATGAGAATAATTTCAACCAAAAGTGAAAAAAATAATTAATGTACACTAGGGAACCAATTATAGATAAACAATTCAATACATTTATCTTAGAGTATAAGGAGACTCTATAAATATAAAAATTGGAACATAATAACCAAAACCAGTCTCTTAGTGGTCCATGAACACCCACCATGTCCCAAGTCACCCACCTCTAGTCACCCAATAATGAACCCACAATAGAAGATGAGAGCACGAGAACCTACTATAAGATCACAAAGGATGAAAACACCGAATGTTATAAGCCTCTGTAGAGCCTAGTAAGATTCCACCAAAGAGTCTATGAAGTTACTTCATATGTTAATTTAAATATACTAAAATAGGATTATAATAAAGAGATAATAAGTATTTACATTTTAAAATAGGAAAATAAATCCATCAATATTAGTTTATAATATGATTGTTTTTTAAAATAGGTCTTTAGTCACTTAAAAATAATTTACCAAACCACTGTTGGGAACATTCCATTTCATCATTTAAAACCAAATATTTTCTTGAAAATATATGAAAACCATTTCAAAAGATATAGGAATATCGGTAAAGAAAATTAAGAACATGCACATGATATTAAGGGCAGTAAAATAGTCAATAACATAGATTCATAGAGCACCATCTCAATAAACATATCAATCAAGAGTAAAAATTAATCAAGTAAGGAAACTCCAGTGCCAAGTAGTAACAAAGAACACTATCACATATCGAGTAACATGTATATGGATGTCATAGGTACAACTTGGATATTATAAAGATTCCACCATAGACAAGATAAAAAAAATCATCATGAATAATCTCTGAGCATACACTAGTCTCACAGGTCATAAGAAAACTAGTTCCACACACACCCACTTTCCTATCTGCACAACTATAGAATGAACCATTCATGTTCTCTATAGATCCACTATATGTAATGTGAGTATAATAGAAAAGAATAAATCAAATTCATCTCATCTAACAACCCAAGTTCTAATGAATAGTCAAAATAGGTGAGTGAGATAATCATGTTATGAGGGTCATAATGGGGATCCTTATCAATACCAATCAGGGGCTCATGCCCTCAAAATTTCAATCATGGGATAATTCTATCAAATCACATATCACTATCACCCCTAAAATTCATCAAATAAAATAATCCCCCTTTTTATCACCCATTAATGGTAATTACAAGAATAAAGAACGTTACATTAAGGGATTATTACAAGAGGGTAACATCATAAAGTTCCAATTGGTCTATGAAAAATGATCAATTAAATTCAAAACATTTTATTTAATTCATCCTTTAAAAAGGGTTAAAATACCCACTTCCCTTCAAAACCATTATTATAATTCCAAACGAACCATTAAATCATGCATTTATTTTCAAAAAATCTTAAAGGAGTTCAAGGAAGTTTCATAATTTAGAAAAGGCTTAAGGTTATTTCAAAACATGGGTTTACACCATCTTTCCATGTAAATAAATCACTCATTTCAAATAACATTAGAATTACCATTTCAAAATAAGGGTAAAATTATTTAAAGAGGGATCTTGGTCATTTTATAAATTTAAAGAATAAAATATTTATGGAAAGTGTACATATTTCAACAAATTTCATACATTTAAAAGTATTTAACATTAGAAATATAAACTAGACATAAGCCATCACTTTTCACATGGTATCATAGAAAAAATATTTTAAAGGGAATTGAAATCAATATAGCATTCATTAAACTATAAAACCATGAGAAGGAACCCATCCAATGTTCAATTTATTTAAAAGTGAAACAAATAGGATTTCACACGATAATTCAAGATAAAAAATTATAGAACATGTTTTAGAAGAAGGAACATATCAATAAATTATAATTTAATAATGAATTAAAAAATAAAGGGAAAGCACCGAAACACCTACATGGAAAATTCAAAATCCAACCATAATGAATCCGAGATGTGTCACCTCCATTTGATACTATCAGTTTAAGGAAGATAGATCTGAAGAGAAGTGATCTAATATCTTAGACCCAAAATTTATCACAAATCATACATGATTCAATAGATCATAAGGCTGACATAGACTATGGGATGAATTAATCCATAAAATAGAAGATATCAAATGATAAGAGAGGAACTTATCAGAAGAAAATCACTAATTAAATCAGCACTATGTTCCACCAAGAGATGAGGTTAAAATAGATAAAACTTATCTAGAGGGATCCCAAAATCTAAATTGTCAAATTTTGTTCAAATAGAAGGTATTTGGTGTTAAAGAGGGTGGTATCTGAATTTTAATTTATATTTTTAGTGCACTAGAAACCCATTTTCATAGTTTCCTATGTTAGGTTACACGTTTAGTAATAACTGTGCACCTAACTGTGTGCCCCAAAAAAACCAATGGAAGAGTTGAACGGTTTTAAAAACCATGTACTAATCATTCACACCCACCTGGACTACTATAATATGTTGCATGATTTGAAAGCACAGTTTAAAAAACCATGCACTAAACATGATCCCTCCTTTGGATATTTTACAGAAGGTGCATAGTTTTCTATTTAAGGTTACATAGTTTTTACTAATCATGCTCCAAATTTGGTCAAGCCCATAAACCTTAACAAATCCCCATCTTACACCAAAAACATTTGGGAATAAGATCCACACAAAGGGGAAACAAAAAAATCTAAAAAAACACCTGAAACATGGTAACTAGATATTACATTATCCACATTATAAAAACATTATTTCCCAGAAATATTCCAACCCAGAAGATATAACGAGATGACATAATAATAACCCCCTCAGTCATCTTGTGGGATATATGGTCTAAAGTCTATAAGAGAGAGTCACCCAAAGGCTAAAATCATGCAGAACTAACACACCAATATGATCACAAGATTTTAAATCGAAGAAACACTAGAGACCTATAATAGGTCTCTATACCATATAAAAAATAATGATGGTGTTCCCTGAGAGAAATGTATCCCTTCAACCCAAATAAGATATTCAACCGCTCACTATGGAAAGAAATCTAGGATCCAAAACTGAACTCTTAAGGGAATTCCACAAGAGAATAATTAAATGATACCAAAAGAGACCACACTCTAATGATTCATCTCCAATAAAAAATCCTCATGAAAGGCACAAAATTGAAAACAATTTCTACCTTGAGTAGGTAATCAATAGTAACCTAGGATTTGAAACCTTAAGTGTCACCCCTCGACGAGCTAATCCAGTCATAATAAAACACCTATGGGTGTTTAGTCCATCAAGGTATCACATAATCCTATTCAGCTAAGTATATTACCATGGTATATACAAGTCCATCTATAAAAAGCTCAAACATTAAGTATAGTGAACAATGAGACAATATTCTCTCACAAGGTTGATCATCCATCACATCAAAATTGATATCTAACCACCAAGTAAAAATCATAAGATACCAATTAAAAACAAAGAAGGAGAAAAATATTCAACATCAACCATAGGAAGACATCCATTCAAGGAAACTGAAGAAATTTTGAATAAAAACTACCCCCAAACATTTCGAGGATTTTCTATGTAAGATTCCACTCTATCACAAGGATCATAATCAAAAACAAGTAACTAAAGTTGTTATAAATGGAAGGTTAGTAATTTATGAGCACACATACATAAGGAATAACCACAGAGGTCTCAAGAAAATGAAACCACCCACATGATCACAAAAAAGGTAAAAATAGATCATCAACAAATATCCCAAAACAAGTGACTGAGATCTCTAAAACAAAGGGTTTCAAAATAGAGATAGGACATAATAAGGAAAAAATCAAGTAGTTTTCACTCCAATTTTATAAAAAACAAGCTTGATAAACATTAAACACCACAATTTTCTCCTCCCATCACATGAAAATATTTACATTGAGACCTATGGATAGAGCCTTGTTATCTTGAATCATATGTTGCCCCATATTCAAGAGCTTATGATCCCTGATTCAATCTTACCTTTTTTGGTCTCCAAAATTAAATATCCTCTTAATGTGATCAAAATAGAAAAACTATTTACAAACTCTTAGTGAATCTGAACATAACTTCATAGGATGAACATGTGACCCAAACTGGAAGAACATGGAAGGCCTCTTATTTTCCTGACAAGACTATCCTTCCTCAACCATGAATGAGTCATTCTTCCCTTTGTGTCATTTTTATTTCTTCACTTTAGCTTAAAAGTCCCTTTTAATTATATCTAGATAAGAGGTCAACTATCCTGAAGGCATGGAGTTTACAAGGTTTGGGTGAAGACCCTTTCAAAAATAGATAGCCTTAATTAAGTCATTATATACAACCCTAGATAAGAAAAATATGAATCATGAGATTTTTTTAGCATAATCTTAAACTAATTTCTCATCTTGAGTGATACCCAAGAACTCAAAAACTTTATCCCTCTTAATTTTCATAAGATACTACAACCAAATGAATACCGAATTAAAAAATTCCAAAGAAATTATTTCAAGAAGATGAGATGGGATCACTAATTCCCACCACTCCTATTCATGTCCCTCAAATTTGGAGTAGATATAATTAACCTTTAGAGAATTAGGATTATCAAGAGAATAAAATATCCCATAAACATCATCAAGACACATTATTGATTGAAGATAACATCTTTCACCTTTATAAGAAGGTGTATTCCAAATCAATAAGTCATATATGGGGTCCAAAGGAGGGAAAGTCTCCATATCCACCACTCGATATAGATTCAAGGTAGAATCATCAAAAACAGACACCAGTTTTGTAAAATGTGAATGAATACTCCAAAAACCAAACCAATGAATGAACTTTATATATTTCATATAAAATTTCATTAGAAATATTTATGGTCATCATAAAACACAGGTTTAACAAATCAGGCATAAAAAAACTAAAACAAAAAATAAGTAATCCAAAATCATTCAAACAATACACAAAACACTTTTCAAAGAATCATTGAATTTATAACACACATGACTTCAAAATTTATAAAACATTTCTATTCACTTTTAAAATGATAAATATTGATATAAATCTGTCATAGTTTTCAAAATTCCTTTACTAGATCATGGAAATTATTCTATGGTTTCAAAAACATTAATACCATTTTCAAATTTATAAAATCATTCTCATTTTAAATCCATAAAAAATTAAAAACTATTCTTAAATAATTCTTTATAAAATCATATAAGGTTCATTGAAAATTAATTTTTTTCCAAACCAAACATTTATTAATAACAAACCTTTTGGTAATTGGATTTTTTTTCAAAGAACTGAATAAAAATTATTTTAGGTCACAAATTTGGTGTTCATAAAGGATTTAAAATCAACAAAAGAGTGATTAAAACTGAAAAAATCACAAAATAGAATGAAATAGGAAACACTTAAGATTTCCATTCAAAACAAGAACCCTCCAAAATAACCTCACATGAGTGGGGTTATTTTGGAAACATATAGAAATGATCCCAAGTTTAGAGTTAACATAGAACTATGCATATCCTGGTTACACAGGATAGTAAACTAGACACAAAACTCACAATAACTCATGGATTGACTTATAGAATAGTCCCATTAATTCTTCATAGTTTACTAGACCATAATGACACAATGTTGTTTTGGTCATCTTTTTGTTCCAATTAAAAAATTAAAAGAGTTCCCAAAATCAAAGATAATAACATCGAGAATCTAAATATCAATCATATTTATGATACCAATAAATGAATAGAAAGAATCAATTCCCCACATTACTTGGTAACCTAAGTCTCATAATAAATAGGTGGTGATCAAGCACCCATTCACAAACTACCTCTTGAGTCCTGACACATCCTTAATCTCATTACTACCACAAATCACCCCAAATAATGTAAGAAATTTCAAGGTGATGTAATTACTTTCATGGATAGACTTACCTTTGATACCATTTGTAAAAAACCTACCCAAAATTACATCTAAGCCTACATCCAACTAAATTCACCACTAAACTGAAGTGTATTCTCAATCTCCATAGGCTGATGAAAAGTACCATAGAATCCAGAATTATCCTACAAGAATGATTTCTCCCACAAGAGAAAAAAATAATCAAATTACACTGTAAAAACAATGTCATATAAACAAATCAATACATACACCTCAGAGTATAAAGAGAATCTATAGAAACTAAAAGTGGATCATAACAACAAAAAATCATCTCATGATGGCCCATGACCATCCACTATATCCCAAGTCACCCACCCTTTGTTATATAATAAAAAACCCAAAAAGGATGAAAATAGAATGAGTACCTTCTATATAATCATAAAGGCCAAAAATAAAAAAATAGCACAAGATAGGTATGTGATATAGAACTTAGTAGGATTACACAAAAGATTCTATGTAGTTACTTCCTAAGGTAATTAAAATATTCTTAAGGAGTGGTATAATAAATAGAGGATAAGGATTTACATTTTAGTGTAGTAAACTAAATCCATCAAGACCACTTTACAACAAAATTAGGTTTTAAAATAGATATTTAAACATTTCAAAATCATTTATGAAACCAAATTTGAAAACATGCCATTTAATCATTTGAAAACCAAACCTTTTCATAGAATTATTTGAAAACCATTTCAAAATATAGTCTTATATGTCAATAAAAGTAAGAAAATGAACAAGATATTAAGATCTATGAAATATTCAATACAATAGAGTCAAGGTGAATCATATCAATAAATAGATCAATCAACATCATATATTAATCAATCTTGGTAACTCCAGTGACAAGTAGTCACAAAGAAAACTTTCATGTATAGATTAACATGTACATGGATGTCCTAGGAACAACCTAGATACACTAGTGAGTCTACCATAAAAAAATCAATAAAAATCATCATCACTAATCACCTAGCTTACATATAGTCTCATGGGTCTCAAGAAAACTAGTTCCATGCACACTTGCTTTCTTGACTACACATCCATAGCCCGAACCTTTCATGTTATCCAAGGATCCAATAGAAGGGGTGTGATTCCACTAAAAAAGCATAAATCTAGGTCATATAATCTAACTAACTAAGTTACCATGACTTGTAAAAAATAGAGATTGAGATAATAAAGTTAAAAGGATCACATGGGGATCCTTATCAATGTCAATCATGTGATCTTACCCTTAAAATTTCAATCATTGGATCATTCCCTCAAATTATATCTCACTCTCACCCCTAAACTCACTCAATGTAAACAATCTCCTTTTCAACACCCATCAATGAGAATTACAAGAATCAAGCATATTACATTAAGGGATTATTACTAGAGAGGATCACTATAAAGGGATAATCATGACATAAATCATCATCAATTACATTCAAAACCTTTTCCTTAGTTCATTATTTAAAAAGGGTAAAAATAACCACTTCCCTTCACAACTATTATCATAATTCCTAACAGGACTTAAAAAAACATTTTTTCAAAATAGCTCAAGGGAATTCAAAATAGTTTCACAATTTAAGATGGATTAAGGTCATTTCAAAACATGGGTTTACATCCTACTTTCATGTGAATAAATCACTCATTTCAAATAACAAAATAATTCTCTTATCAAAACAAGGGTAAAATAATTCAAAGAGGGATCTTGGTCTTTTTATAAATTCAATCAATTTAAAATATATGGAAATACTCAAACATTTCAACCCATTTAGGACAAGGAAAAGTATTTCACTTTATAAATAAAAACCAGAACTAATCCCTCACTTTCCACAAGGTAATGATGAAAAAATATTTTAATGGGAATTAAAATCAACACAACATACATTAATTTATAAAACCACAGGAAGAGAACCATTCCATGTTCAATTTATTTAAAAGAGTATCAAATAATATTTTACAAGGCAATTAATGATAAATAATTATAGAACATGTGTTAGAAGGGGACATGTATCCATCAATTATCAAGAAAAAATGTACCACAAATTGAAGGAAAATCATAGAAACACCTACATAGAAAATACGATATCCAACCATAATGAATCCGAGATATGTCACCACCATTGGCGATTACCTGTTCAAGGAAGAGGGATGTCAAGATAAGTGATCTAAGATCTTTGATCCACAATTCCACATCAATCATCCATGATTCAAAAAATCACACAGTTAAAATAGCCTCTATAAATTATTAATAAATATAAGATAACAGATAATATGATAAGACAAGGAGAACTTACTGTAAGAAGATCATTTCTTCTATAGACACTATGATCCACCAAGAGATTAGGTTTGGAGAGGAAAAATAAGTATATAGGGATCCCAAAATCGAAAGGGTTAAATTATGTTCAAATGGGATTTGTTTGGTGTTAAATAGGGAGGTATCAAGATTTTAGTTTATAATTTCAAGGTATTAAAAACTCGTTCATATAGTTTACTTGGTTCGGTTGCATGGTTAGTACTAACCTTGAACCTAATCATGAACCCCAAAAAAACCACTAGAAGATATGTTTGGTTTGGATTCATGGTTTGAAAAACCATATACCAACTGAGAACCCCCACTCAGAATACTGTAATAGGTCACACAATTTGGATGCATGGTTTGACTAACTGTATGCCAATTGTGTTACCTCCTAAGGGTCTCTAACAAACGGTTCATGGTGTCCTGGGAAAGGTTTCATGATTTTCATGAACCATGAACTGACCATGATCAGACCTAGAAACCTTAAAAAATATCCATATTCCTCAAACAATAACCTATAAGAAGATCCACACAAAGGTGAAACAAGAAAAGGTCAAAATCACCTATAATATGGTTAGAGAATATTATAAGGTATCTACCTTGGTAGCATCACTTTGGTTATCATGTTAGTAAACTTAGAGATCTTTGATTTGGATCACATGAGGTTGTAAAATCACATATCTTAATTTCTCTCCCTTGTTTACAACATACAAGAAGGCCAATTGGTATAGTTTCCCTACCAACCCATTCATCTTCACCAGTTCCTAACACTAAAATTCATTCTATCTCTCAACCATAACCCTTGATACCACTCTATGATGACTCCCTCTATCTAAAGGTTTATCTCTAGGTTCAGAAATGAAAAAATATAGATAATGACCCTCAAATTCCACCTATAATAGGCCATGGGTTGGAGGCTAGATCTGAGGGTAATAATCACATACATTGGAGACATTACCCTCATATCGATTTATGAGGTAAGTGGTAAGATTATATATCCACTAACCAAAACCATACATAAATATAGGAGTAATACCAATACATGTTATTCCATACATAACTATTACAAATAGAAATAAAACTACAAGTACCAAAATTAAACCCTCATCAATAGCCATAAAGATCCAACAACTCCTAAAAAGATCCTGAAGATTTTATCACAAATATCGATCACCAACTAGCTTCCATGGACCTGAAAACAATTTATATATACATAGGGTGAGCATAACATGTATACTTAGTTGGTTCCTCCCTGAAATCACTCATTCAAAATTTTAAATAATGATACAAAATCCTATTGAATAAACAAATAAAACTAACTCATCACCTACACATGTAATTCTATTTTTCCTATCCTAACCATGACTCACTCACCATGTAATTTATAAAAGTAAACCATTAATTATATAAAGGGTATATATATATATATATTGATAATTAAGGTACCTAGCTTCCACCTTCCTATTAGTTTTCCTCTCTCGCATCCAATGTATCACATCCTTTTCTCACCTCTTCCATAAGTCAAGTCATCCCTGATGTGAGTCGACCCTCGACCCTACTTACATTAGTGCTAAATAGATCCTAACATCTCATGTTGGCATGAGTCAATAAATCCGTCACATATTCCCATCCCGCACCTTGTGAAACCATCTCAATAGTGACAAGGTATTATTCAAGTAGCCACCTTAGCCTATATAAATTCATTATACCTCAAGCCATCACAACCCATGAAATTAAACCCATGGGAAGATGTAACCACCATATCCAAATACACATATATTTTATACCTCATTTCGTTACTTCTCATACATAAATGTTTAGTAAAATTAAGAGCTATAAAATCCTAAATAGGGATAAACCATAATCCATAATACATTATAGTACAAGGAGTTCCTACTAATAACTAAATTTTATGAGATAATTTAGGAGAGGTATAAGTCAACCATCCATTCCCTTAATATCCTTGAGTTTTGTGAAAACCCCCTAAACATTCAGGTGCTAGTTTCCCTACCAATGCAAGAGGATAACATATGAAATTTTAAAAAAATATCATGCACAATCCACACTAAGGGAAACTACCAAGCCTTATACCCTTCTACCTCTATTATAACATAAGACACTGAAACACTACCACTAAGGACTAGGTCTCAAGAAAGCATAAAAGCATCAAGTTTCATGTTAATTAATTAAAAAACATATACTAATATTACTAAATATTATTTTTCCAATATTAACACATTAATCATTGACACATGTTCCTTTGAAAATATAAAATTTCTTTATAATATCAGGTATGTCATCATCGTCTATGAACTCTATGAACTATCCTCGATCATTTATCAATTCCATTATTCTTTATTATTCTTTATTAATCATCTCGATAAGACCCAACTTCATTTACCACTTAAAAAATTTAATTTGTGTGTATCATCCAATGGCCTGAAGGCCTTCGTTATTTATTAATTTTTGATAATCAACCTTTCAAGGGGTGAGGTGGAACCCTTACAAGGCCCGTAGGTGTAAGTATTACATGGCCTGTAGGCCTTAAAGGAATTCATTGCCCGTAGGCTTCAAACATTACATACAACCTAGACTAGCTACTTGGAACTGCACCTCCCTAGCATCTTTATCGTGAAATTAGCTCTCTACCTTCGCATGGTTGTTTGGCCAGGCTGTCTCATGCATGCACAGGCTTGTCCTGATGGAAGGTGTCATACCCTCTCATTCTTGCAATCTGTGTAGCTTCTGCTGTGGTGAAAGATCCTTTCTCATCCTCCTTATAGAGCTTGTTCCTTATAGGTTGTCTGGTTTTCATCTACACTTAAGGTGTCCTGAAGGCCTTGAAGTGGTCCTAAGGCCTTACTGTCCCAAAGTCTTGGGTGGCCTGAAGGCCTTAAAGGACTCAGGGACCAAATCGGTGGCCCGAATGCCCAAACGGGGGAAAATTCCCGGCTGCTACAGTGCCTACTAAAGTTCCCGCTATAGTACTGCATAGTTCCCACTATAATACAGCTACAGTGCTGCTATAGTACCCCCAAAAATCGTGCCTCCACTAAGATTTGATCCCAGGATTCCTAGATGCATTTAAAAGTCCTCACCAACCGGGCTAAGGCTCATGTGCTAATTTGTGTGTATAGAATAAAATTATGTCAAGAAATTCGAACTAAACATATAAATAACACACATATGTATAGAATTCAAATAAGTATCAAGAAATAGTAAAGATATCAATGCGTATGACTCACTTTGAACTTTTAGTGACTGTTCCAATGTCATTGCCACACCATTTTACATCGTATAATCTATTTTTCCATCATCTCCATTGACCATCACTGTAGCTGATATTCCTAGACCATTTTCATGAATGATTCCCAACCATATCAGATTATATTATCAACACATCAAATCAATACATCAAATCACAACAAAGATCCAATCCCCCTTGAGAAAATATATAAACTAACTGTTTTTTTCTACCCACATGTAAATGAACTTAGGTTATGGAATCGAGGCATTCAAGCCTCACACAAAAAATAATAGGCTCACTTAGACCTAAAAATATTATATTTAGAAAAAAACCATTTAAATTTGTTCTTGAATTAACTGGTTTATTATGTATAGGTTATCCATTATAAGGAGATCTAAGGTAGTTCCATCTATAGCTAGAAAAAACATAAAATTATTTTATGTATTATTTCCATGTTTAATCAATTATTTGAAGTGTAATAATTATTCTACAAATACATATTTCATTTAATTATAAAATCATAATGACTTTAATTTTTTTAACATCTTTAATAAATTAATTATACTAAAAAATCAACAAAAAATATTTATGTACATGAATATATATATATATATTACACTACCTAATAAAAAACAATAAACAACATCAAAAAAGCATAAAAACATGTTATCACACCCTTTACAATTTTTTAATTCCCAAATTGATATACTAATTATCTTTAACTTGAAATAATCCCCATTTCAAAACTTTAATTTATAAGATTATAAATATAATTCCCATCATAAATTATGGAAAGTAGTTTAAAACTACAACATGATATTAGTTTGATATTAACATGTAATAATTTCACTACAATATATGATTATCTCATTTACTCTCTATTGGATGATTTCTAGAATATTTTTATTATTTTATATCTTGTGATATCATCCTTTATTTTAATTCTTTAAATAATAACTATAAAATTTAGAAAAATATACTACATTCTATTCCTTATTTTATTTTCATCATTGAAATTATCATCTGTAGTACTTATAATATTAGTTAACATTTCATTTTCTAGAATATTTACTTAATAATAATAATCTAAAAAATGTGATATTATTTATAATTCAAATATAGAAATTTTAATATCATATGGAAAATATTTTACTATATAAATTCATATTATCCAAGTTTTTTCAAATTTTATGATTATTACTTAATTAGGTTAATCCTATATAATTAAATAATGGAAGCTAAATCTTGTAGCAAAAACAGTTTACAAAAATCAATATGAAGAAACAGATCCCATATATGGATAAGGAACTTCGTGTGACTTGTTACTGAAGGATATCAAAGAGAAAGTGAAGTGTAAGGGTCTGGAATCATAGGAAAAGCCTTAGATTATTTTTTTAAGACAAGAAAAATTAAATAACAAGGTTTTAGATCATCAAAACTAGAGAGATGGAAAGTATAAATGAATCATATAGGTATTTATGTTTTTTATAAATAATAGTGTTATTAGAAATATTCTAGGAAAATCAGTTATTACTTCCCATTTAATTTTTATTTTATTTGTTTTCATTATAAATTATTTGTAAGACCCATTAAAGAGTCTTAATTTTTTAACATGTAAAAAATCTCATTTAAAACACATAATAGATATGTAAACCATCTATTTCAATTATTAATACCTTTAATTGCTTTAAAATTTTGCTTCGGGTTAAACTAAGAAGAAAAAAAAGAAGTTCTAAAAAAAGGCACTACCCTTTTGCATTAAGAATACACCATATAAGGGTAATATATTTTTAACCTTATGCTACCAATTACCCTTATGTGAGAATGTAAAACATAGATGTTCCCTTAATGATATTAAGAAACTCACACTTGCCTTTACATGAGCATAAGAACTCGAAAACACCTTTACACAGTAAAGGAACTACCGGTATGTAGCACATGTAAACTTAGACTTACCCTTATGTATATATAAGAATTTCACACTTACCTTTACGTAGAGCTCAAAATTGATCCTGCATCAAGGTAAACAGGTTTATCCTTATGGATATAAGAGGTTCTATATAATGGTAATAAAAATCATTAAAAAAATTAATTTCAACAATAAAATAATAAATTAATATGTAAAAAGGTTACCGAAACCCTCTCAACACCTCTATGCTTTGGGAGAACAAACAGGGAAGGGTTTTTGAAATTTGTGACCTTATAATTAAAATCAATATAATATAAAATACCGTAATTTTCATAAAATCATATCATTTTTTAAAATAATTATTTTTTAGTGAAAAAACAATTTAAATTTGAAAATGAATCTATTAGTTTCTCATTGAAAACCACATTTTAATTTGCAACAAATATACCATTTTACACCCTTTTTAAAAATTCTATTTTAAAAATATATAATAAATTTAATTTTTATATTGGAAAATCATTACATTAATATTCCTGATTCTATTATAAAATAAATAGGTATAGAAACCCCTAAATTTACCTTAAAACCAATTGTGTCAAAAACATCATTTTGTATAAATAAAAAATTAAAAATAAATAAATCAAATTATTCCTCGATATATCACAATCACTGACTAATAGATAATAAATTTTCAAATTCATTTAAGAGATCATATCCATAAACATTATCACCTTGCATTCAGAATTCATTACCTAACTAATCCAAAAATCATAGTATCAAGAATGAATTCTATAATGCCTATCATGATGAACACAAATACTTACTTATGAATCCAATAGAATCTAGGAATTTAACATCAAATAAAAAAAATTAAATATAAATAAAATACTTTGAGATAGGGATAGATATATAGAATAATTAAATGAAATCATCAAAACTTTACATTTGATTCCATGTTGACCCAATCAATACTTGTTGGAATTCAATTGTTCATAGGTGGAGAATCCCAAAATTCACCTTAAAGATCCCCTAATTTCATGAAAGGTTAAAATCAAAGTTTTAATGTGGTTTTAGAGAGTTAATACTGATATTAAAATGAAATCCACATAAAAATATATGATGAGCACGACTTGGTAAACTGTGCACCCACCCATGAAGATGTATTGGACCAAAAAATTCACCCTACGTAGTTAGGTCACATGGTTTTGTTAAACCATTTGTAACTACTAACCAATGTTTTTGGCCATGCATGGTTTGCTGCATAGTTTGTGTAATAGTGTATTTAACCATGATTCTCTCTCATATTTTCTAAAAACACTATTTACACTCTTAAAAAATAGTATATTAATGATGATTATTTAAAGGGGTCTATAAAAAACACCCTCTAAATTAATTTTCTATGTAAAATTTTTGATGTTTTGAAACTATTCTTAAATTTATAAATTATTTTTTAATATTTTCAAACTAAAAGGACTATAAACCACCACTAATTGATGCAATTAACGATTCTTTTGAATCCCCATTTTTTTTAAGAAAATAATTAGAAAAATATCATGTGTTCAAAAAATATTCTAATTACATTAATTATAAATGGTTTATTACCCCTATATTTTTTTAAAAGACTAAATAAAATAAAATTTAATAATAATAATAATCATAACCAAAAAAGTAAAATAAAACATTTATTTTTTTATTAATTTCAATGAATAAAAATGAATATAATAATAATAATAATTATTATTTGGAGTATTCTGAGATTTGGGTCATAGAACCACACAAATTAAATTAATAAAAAGAGAAAGTGGCTACAAAGTAAAGTGTAGAGTATAGGTATAAACATCACTAAACACGTTGAATTGATGTAATTATATAAAATAATCCATGTGAGAGAATCACCCTTATGGAACTTCTCTTTCAATCTCTTTATTTGAAATAAAATCTCCCACCATGTTACCTTCCTTGTAATATTTAAATTTTTATGAAACTTTATGAATATGAATAAATTACATATAAATATTATATATATACATTATATAATAAATTATAAAATGGTTTTTGATTTTGTGTATATTATATATATTTGTATAGATAATATATAATATAAGTGTATTTAATTTTCTAGATAAATATATAACATATCATATACATATATATTGTAAGGTCCATAATCTATGTAGTCCAACCCTTGGTGTGTTTCCGAAGCTCATGGTGCTTGGAGGAGGACTAGAGAGAGTCTGGAGGTGTTTGGGTTCCAAAATCTAGAAGTTGGTAGAAAACTCAATGTGTAAGGTGTTTTCACACTATTTTTGTTCAATTCATGGCTAGTTAAGGATGGTTCACAAGGTGATTCATTATATGTGAATATTTAGGATGAAAAGGTTCAAGGTGATGTGTTTTTTGGTGATATCTAAAACCTGATAATTACATGATTTGTAAGAATTACACACCGTGTAAATCCCTTGTGGAGTGCATTTATAAAATGTGTTACTCTCAATATTTCATTCACAAAATTATGACCTCTCTTTAATTCTAGGCATCTAGAAACTATTTTCCTATGATTTTGGGGATTCCTTCAATGGGGTTCAATTCTTGGTATCCTATCTTCAATCTGTGGTGATTGAAGGTGAGTTCTACCACTATTTCATGCAGTTTATTCTCATTCAGTCTCATTTTACTCTCTTTTATTCTTTACATGCGATGTTGGATCATATCCTATGTTTCTAATGGGGTTTCTTGGTTTTTTTGGGTGCGATTGTGCCATGACATCCTTGGATGGATGCAGATTCTTACGGGAGAGGTGATTAGGATCTGAAATGCTGGTCTGTTCTCATGTGAATAACATTTATTCCTTTAAGTTATGTGATTGTTTTCTTCCTTTTTATTTATTTGAGACAATACATTGATCATGATTTATCCCTTTGTATGAAAATGGAATTAACCTAATAATATTAAATTAGATTAAATATTTGGTTCGTGATCGCATGATGATGTTTTATACCCTAATAGCGATTTGCCTATTGTTTTTATAGGTAGTGTGATATCTATGTTATGATTTTTTAGCATGTAATTATTTATGGAGTAACATGTGGAAATTTTTAATGAATGTAAAACCAAAATTAATTCTTAATTAACTTTCTTAAGTAATTAAAGAAGTGGAATGTTTATAATTCGGTGTTTATTATAATTTAAAAATCATCTTCCATGTGATTATTAAAATTGATAAATAATGAGAGGCATGTTAATTATTGTTGATAGTAATAAAAATAATGTTAATTTATAATGGTATGAATCTTGGGTTTTTGAAATTAGAATAAATACTAAGACCATGCTTTTCCTTTAGTAGCTTGCACAACTTGATGCCTTATATTTCCCATAGTTGGAACCTGTGAATAATGAATCGATTAATTGAAGATGGAATTAGAACTGGTTGTGCGAAAAATATAATTATTAGGGATTTAGTTCCCATTTTATCAATAAGTCTGGATGTCTTATTTTGGTATCCTTGAGATATCATTTTCATTTGAAAGATGAATGCCTTATTTTGAGGGCCAAGTAACCATGTCGGCTATGCTTGCTTGTTTCCTGGTATTTTGTGATTTGATCCTAATACAATAGAGCCTGGGATAACTATTATGGTATGGGGAAGTGAGGCCTATATATAATGTGTGCCTGGGATGGCTGATCTTGGTATGGATGATGTGATATATGGGGAAAGGATGCCATGATTATTTGGTAGTAGTTGATGCCTATGATGGAGAGCTGCATCATTGTATGCATGTGGGTGTCAAGGATGTAACTAGATATGATGGAACATGTTAAATTTGGGCTCAAATTTTGTTTATGTGATTTTGGGAGATGGGATACTCATTTATGAAACAATTTAACAGTTGATGTCCCAATTTCTTATTTTATTTGCATTAATTTCCCAACCGCTTGATACAATTGAATATTCTTGGCTACAGGTTTCATATTGGTGGTAGGTTTTGACAACTTTACTAGTGTACCTTGATTATTGAATAATGATAATAATGAATAAATAAATGTTTAACCAATGGGTTTGGTTTATGAGGGAATGAAAATGTTGAAAGGATGTTAATGTTGATACTCTATGAAATTGATTTTGATTATTCCTAGAGGAAACAAACATTACTATGATTATTAATGTAATGTAATGTGGAATAATGTTAATGGTTAATTATTGTATAATGAATTAATTAAAAAGTGAAATGACTAAAATAAAATAATTAATTAATATATCTCTTTAAAATTCTTGTATGCTTATAGGATATCCAGTCTCAACAATGGCAGCTGGGAGTCTAAGAAATGTTAGCTGTAGTTGAGTCTAAGACTAGGTTATGCCCATAGTATGTTTGTGAGCTATATTATATCATGTATATCATGTGATTTCATACACTTCCCCACCCATGTTGGTTAGGTTTACTAAACTGCAATGGAATCTGGGAGGGTGTTTTCCCCAATATCCTAATGGGAGGATAGATGGCTGACTACCCCCTCTGGCCCCGATTTATTTTCTTGATAGATACTTGTGCTAGTTTACACCACAGTTAGTTTACCCATCTTTGTGTGTAGAGGGATGTTATGGATTTTGGTTCTTTAACAAACATGTATTACCATATATAGTACCCAAAGGATTATTAAAGGTATCACATGTATAGGTTATGATGGATTGCAGTACTTACTCAGTGTATGTGCTGTAATGTCTTGAAGTATAATACTTGATGTATGATTCATTTCATATGAGTTGTGGTGGTTCTGAGAAACTACTTGGTTAATATATATGGTGATGTGATATGGGAAGATGTGATGCATGAGGTGGATGTGGTGATTCCTTTCTCAGATGTCTTCAGAATGGCTTATTTTGGAGAAAGATGCCTCAAGATGTGTGATGTTGGAGCGGAGTGAAAAAACAGTGGGGAAACTAGAGAAGGGTACCCTTGAGGTTTCACTATTATATTATTTTCTCTCATGGATGGTATACTTGTTGAGAGTTATCCATGGTGAGTCTAGGAACTTATTAAACCTATTTAGGTGACAATTTTGTGTCACTGTGGTTCAATGAACTTTATCAAGATTTTTTTTATCTTTTGTATGAGAGGATTTGGGGAGGATCCCATTGAGTATACTACTATGATCACCCTATGTATATATAAACTATTTTTTAGGTTATCCAGATCATGTTGGATACCATACTGGATATTACCATCTCATGGTTTTATAAGAGTTTTTAGAGTTTTGTGGTTGTTTTCATATTTACCTTTTTGGTGTTTGTAAGTTTGCTTTTAGTTGTTTAGTATTGTATGAAATTTCATGTTTTCACTTGATTTTTATTTATATATATGTTTGAGAATGTTTTTTTGGTTTATTCTATCTTACCTATCTTTTTCACATGTTTTTATTAGAGGGTAATTCTTCCCTTATTCATTTTTTATACCCTTGGTGCTAGTCTCCAACCTAGGGCCTACTAGAGGTGGGACTCATGCTGTCACCATCTCTCTCCCATTATTTCAGTATCTTTATGGGAATGGGTCATGGAATAATGGTTTCAAATGTTCATGTTGAGGGATAGGATGGACTTTGGAGTTAGTAATAGGTGAGGTTTCATGGTCTGGTAGGGAAATGATGTCCGTTAAGTTTAGTCAATGAGGTAAACATGGGAAACTAGATGTGACATGGGTATTTTGGGACCCTTATGATATTATTCACAACCCTTTAGGTTTACTAAGACTACAAAATGTAGTGATACTAGCAGTGGGGTAGATACATAGGGAAGGATCATGAATCATTATTCTTTTCATTTGTGTTTGAAATGGGTAGACCTTATGAAAGGTTAAAAACGTAACAAGATAATAATTAATTATATAATTAATTAATTTTAAATGTTACATATTCCATGTTTAGAAACTATGAATGTTTTTTATTTTTGTATGAATGGAACCAGGTCAATGTCCTCATTAGGTTCACACTGAATATTTTCAGTTGTATGTGCCAGAAGAACCCCATAAAGTGGAGGTCAACGTTGATGGAACTTGGAGAAGAACACTATGAGGATTTTAGTGACATAGTATATAGAAATATGAAGGATTTGTATCTAATCCTATCATAGAATACTTGTTGGATATGGTTTAGTTATCTTTCAGTTCGATCTGTGCTCAGAAGAAGAATTGGTTTTTTTTGTTGTGATAATGCAATGTAGATTAGTGTGGTAGTGGTGGTTCTTCTTCCCCAGGGATTTCGATGTGTTGACAGTCTCATGGGAGAATTTACAAGGCCAGTTCTGAGTATAGTTTCTTTCTTTTACTATGAAGGTAGCCAGTTTCCATGAGTTCATTACTCTTTGACAACATAGTTACATTGTGTTAGAGTTTGAGATCTATTTCTGGACACTTCTGTGATATTCTTCAGACCTATTTTTAGATGACGAGGATATGTAAAGGAATTTTGGGGAGAATTTTTATCCAGATATTCAGTTCCAGGTCACCCATTTTATGCTGAAGACATATATCAAGGTGATGTTGAGAGAAAATGTTATTGAGAGGATTATGTCCAGAATCAGATCATCATGAGAGGGGTGTCATCAGTATTCCTTTCATAGTAAAGACGTGGTCTGTGGTTCCCAGTTTTGAAGATAGAAGTGTTTTTGGTCAGATGAGGGTAGTTCCCAACCCTCATCATCTGGGTTATCTAGGGAATCAGTGCTTAGACCTATTCCAAGGTGTCAGATTCATGTTTTTTTTATAGAGGACGAGTTCATTAGCAGAGAGAGTTTATGGACTTTCTGAACAATAAGAGTGTGCCAGGTTTTCCACTCTAGGTTCCTCTAGTGAGGCAGTTTTAGCTAAGGCACATTAGTAAGGAGTTATAGTTTGGGATTGGTAGAGACTATATAAGGTAATAAGAGTACATCTATGAGACACTCCTTATCCTCAAAGAGAATAGCGTGACCATTGATGTGGTCATCAGCAGTGTCAGAGAGGCTAGGGAGCTTGTTGTGGTCAGCTTCATCCATTAGTATTTCTAGTTCTAGGTGAGGTATACATAATTTGAGGCATCCTTTGATTTTTTTACTTGGGTGAATGATTCTATTGATTCAGGAGAAACACACTCCTTTATATCACCTACCCTAATCCATGATTTGGGAATTGAGGTAGAGAGGCTTCCAGTTACTGTAGTGTTGACTACACCAGTTAGAGGCTGAGCTAAATATTTTTAAGTATGTATAGACTATGAGCTAGTGTTGGGGAAGAAAATATATTGTAAATACTTCCTATGTTTGTGGATATAGTTATATGACATCATCCTCTGCATATATTGGTTGTATTTAGTGCAAGCTATCATGGATTTCTTCAGAAGGCAGGTTGTGTTCTATGACCCTGATGGATATCCTGTAGTTATTTTTGGTGAGTGAGACCCTCAGATGGGTTAGAGGCATGTTTCTTCCTTATCATCATTGATGGTTGATTTGATACTAAGCTCTTTGGAGGTTCATCAATCAATTTTTCCCTCAGATGTGGAAGAGTACCCTGATTTATTTCCATAGGAGGTTGAAGAATTACCCCCTCAATGAGCGACCATGTTTGGGATCAAGCTATATCTAGGAGTTTCTCCTATCTTGATTTCTACTTATAGGATGAAACCTTTTGAATTATGAGAGATGCACACATAGATTGATGATCTATTTTATGAGGTTTTGTTTAGCTGAGTGTATCACCCTGGGGTGCACCAGTTTTGTTCATTATAAAGATTGATGACAATTTGTGGTTTTGTATCGATTATCATCTCTTGAACCAATTAATAGAGAACAACCACTATCTTATTCCATGTATTAATGATTTATTCAATTATATTAAGGGATTAAGTTGGTTCTTGAAAATCCATTTTTGGTGAAGATATCATAAGATGTAGGTGAAGGGTGAGGATATTGAGAAGACTTATTTTTTATTTCCATCATTGGAATTATGAGTTCATTGTGATGCTATTTAGTGTGATGAATTCTATAGTATTGTTCACTGTGTTGATGAAAATCATGTTCATAGAGTTCCTATAAAAGTTCATGGTGGTTTTCATCAATGGAATACTCATGTACTCCACATTTGAGGAGGAGAATACAGAGCACCCATGTGCCATTTTGGGAGTTTTCCATTGTGAGATGCTATTCGAGATATTTCCCAAGTGTGAGTTTTGGTCTTGTGAATTCCATTTCATGGGAAAATTTGTGACCCAATTGAAATTAGTTGTGAACCCTTTTAAGATAAAGGTGGTTGTATTTTGTGCAGCCCCCAAGATAGTGGAAGAGGTGTAGAGTTTTCTTGGTCTTACATTCTATTATAAGAGATTCATATCTGATTGAACTTGAGTTGTGATACTTATGATAGCCTTGAACTTAAAGGATCAAACATTATTGCAGGATGACCAGTGTTAGGAATCTTTTGAGTACCTGAAAGAGAGGTTGTTCAACACTCTAGTTGGGTGATTTCCTGTAGAATGAGTTTAGTTTAAGTTTTACTAGGATGCTTTTCATCTTGGGTTGGTTTGTGTTATGATGAATCAGAGATTGGTTATTTATTATGGGTCTTGGAAGTTATGTACCCATGAGAATAACTATTCCACCCATGATTTTGAGTTGGAGGAAGTTGTGTTTTCTTTGAATTTGTGGATATATTACCTTACTGGAGAGTGTTTTGTGAATTTTACTGATCATAAGAGGCTAAGGTATGTCTTATCCCAATATAAATTAAACATGAATCAACATCAGTGGATAAAATTCTTATAGTATTATTAGTTTAAGATTTCATATACACTAATAAAGCTAAATGTTATGGCTGATGTGCTGAGTAGGAAGTCATGTAGTAATGCCATGCATGAATATGGAGATTTCTGGAGAGTGATAGATGAACTCTTGGTGATCTATCTAGATATGGGAGAGGTCACAGGTAGAATTTTTCTTTTCCAGATGAAAGTGTATTCATATTTGGTGTATCAAGTGGAAGAGTTTGATTAGGGAGATTCTAAGTTAGAGATATGCAGAGACTGAGTTGTTTTTTGAGATTCCCCTAATGGTTGGTCTATAAATGGATATCAATGGGTTCTTTTCCACAAAAATCCTTTAGTTCCTTCAGTGATTCATGATATTGTTCTCCATGAGTTCCATATTTTTAATTTGGAGGTATATCACTGTGTGATTAAGATTTACTGAGCTTTGAGAGGCCCGTTTTCATGGCCTAGGTTGAATCATGTAGTTTCAGATTTCATTTCTCAATTCCTGGTCTTCAAGAAAGTGAATTATAAGAACCAAGTTCCTGGTAGTTTTTCCATCCATTATATATTACCTAGTGGAAGTGGGATGAAATATTTATGGGCTTCATTTCTGGTTTACCTTGATCTTAATGAGGCTATGATTCTATATGGGAGATAATGGATCTTTTTAGGATATCATCACACTTTATAGAAATCTAGGAGTCAAGCTCAATGGAGTTTTTTTCAAGGCAGTATCATGAGGAAGTGGTGAGACTCCATAGAGTCCCAAGGATAATAATATCTAATTAATACCCTTAGTTTAGCTCTGGGGTATGGAGAGGTCTGCATCAAGATCTTAGTTTTTAGTGATTTATTAAAATTACTTCTCATACATAGATTGATGGTATGACCGAGTAGACCATCTATACTCTTGAAGACATGAATCACTCTTGTGTCTTGTATTTTGGAGGTTCTTGGATGAGGAACCTTTCCTTGGTCGAGTTTTATTACAATAATATTTTACACTCCACCATTGTTATGGCCCTGTTTTAAGCTTTGTATGGCCAAAATTTTCATTCTTCATTTTTCTAGACTAGGGTTGGAGAGATAATAAATCTTAGGCTGAAACTGGTACAGAATAAGATAGAGATGATTTAGGTAATTCACAAGAGGATGAAGGTAGTGTAGGATCATTAGAAATAATATGCTAATCATAGGATAATACCTCTATAGTTTGAATTTAGAGATCATGTTCATTAAGGTTACTCATCATGGGAAGCGAAGGTTTTTTTGTGGGAGTAATATATCTCCCCAGTTTGCTGGGCCCTTTGATTTGTTATCTCACATTGGAGCCATGGTGTATTAGATAGACCCCCCATAATAGACAAATACATGATTTTTTTTTCATTTTTCATAGCTCCTTCATTATCTTCATGAAGAATCTCATGTTATTGATTAGGTAAAGATCAATGTTGATGATTATGCGACATTCAAGGAGAGCCTTTTAGAGATCCAGGACTACCAGGATAAGGTGTTTCATGGGCATCATATTCCACTAGTTTTTTTCTTATGGTGAAATAGTTTCATTAAGAAGAGTAAATGGGAATGTGAGTCACATATGCATACTCAGTACCTTGAGCTATTTGATGTTTAGCTTCTCTTTTTTAACATTTTTCTCTTATAGATGTTTAAATTTTTGGTTTATGATATGGTTTCCTATTGTTTTTTTGTTTTTTATTTACACTTTTTTTAGTGGTATGTCCCTTGGGAAGGTGTTTAGGATCGGGTTCTTGATATTTTATAGTTTTACATAGTTCTTATGATGAGGTCACTGAGTCGATGAGATAGAGATATCTTTGAGAGTTATCTCACAGGGTGGATATTCAGATACCCCGTTTTTTATCCCTATCTAAGTTTGGTTTTGAATTATTGAGGATGATATTGTTTGATAGGTATCTAATTTAAGGGCACTGATCTATATAGTCTGGAAATTTTCTTATTTCCAAAGATCATGGTGCTTGGAGGAGGCCTAGAGTAAGTTTGGAGGGGTTTGGACACTAAATGATGGAAATGGGAGAATACACGACATGTAAGAGGTTTTCATGTTGTGTATGTGAATTTAATAACTTGTTAAGTAGGTTCAATATGGTTATTGATGAAATGTAAATATATTGGATTAAAAGGTTCAATGTGATACATTTTTTGGTGAAATACGAAACTCTTTGATTACATGACATGTATAAATTACATGCATTGTAAATACCCTAAGTATCACATTTATAAAAGGAACAACACTGATGATTTTACTTAAAACCCTATGGATTATATAGATTTACAGGAGGCTGAAAAACATATTCCTAGTATTTTGGGTATTCCGTTGATGGGGATCAATCCTTGGCCTCCCATCTTTTATTGGTGGTGATCAAAGGTGAGTTATACCTCTATTTCTTGTAGTTTCTTCTCATTTAGTATTATTTTCTTCCCATTTTATCTTTCCTTGTAATGGAGGATCATCTACCATGATTCTAATGGTTTTTATTGGTTGTTTTTTAGTTTGGTTGTGTCGTGGCATCCTTGGAAGTATGATGCTTCTTACAGGAGATGTGATCGGGATCCACAAAATTTGTCTATATTCGTGTGAAGAATGTTGATGCCATTAAGGAAGGGGATTCATTAATTCTATTCTATTTATGTGTAATCATAAATTGATAGTGCTTTATCCCTTTGGATGGAAATTGAATTAATATAATAATATTTAATCAGATTAAATATTTAGATAGTGATCGCATTTTGATGCTTTATACCATTATAGTGTTTTTCTTCTTATTTTTATAGATAGAGTGATATCAATGTTATGATATTTTAGTATGTTATTATGGTTTTATTAGCATGTAGAAAGTGTTAAAGAATGTAAAATTATAAATAATTCATAATTAATTGGATTAACTTATTAAATAAGTGTTATGTTAAAAATATGGTGTTTTTTGTAATTTGAAAATGATCTTCCATATGATTATTGGAATTGATAAATAATGTGAAGCATGTTAATTCAAGTTGATAATAATAAAATTAATGTTAATTGATAATGGTACTTGTATAGGGGTTTTAAACCTAAATAAATAGTTATAGCATGATTTTACTTTAGTAGCTTGTACAACTTTATGCCTTAGGGTTTTCTTAGTTGGAACCTTTGAATATAGAATAAGTCAATTCAATATGGAATAATAAAAGGTTGCATGATTAAGATAATTTCTAGATCTTGAGTTGATAATTTTCTCATTAAGGATAAATTCTTTGTTTTGGGAGTCATGAGAGCTTCTTTTCATGTGAAGGTTGATTTCCTTGTTTCGAGGGACCAGTTTCCATGTTGTCTATGATTATTTATTTCATTTTATTTTATTATATTAGCCTAAAATGAATAATCCTGGGATGGCTATTGTGGTATGGGGTAGTGAGGCTTGGATGTGATGTGATCCTAAGATGGATGAGCTTGGTATGGATGGTATGATATATGGGGTAGGAAGGCCCAGATGATGTGGCAGTCGAATACTTATGCATGTGGGTTTTGGGAATGGAACCAGAGATGATGGAACAAGATTTAGATTGGATTACCTACTATTGATGTGATGTTGGGAGTTGTAATTCTAATTTATGAATCTTTGTGATGGAAAATGGATGGTTTTCTTGTTTGATCTGCATTCCTTTCCCCACTGCTTGAGGCGGTTGGATGTGCTTGGTTGCATGTTTCCTCTTGGTGGTAGGTTAGGATGGTTTTCCTAGGGTAATTGGTTTATGGAATGATGCAAATATTGAATTAATAAATTTTTAACATTTGGGTTTGGTTGATGATGGAATGAAAATGATGAAAATATGTTAATCTTGATAAAGTGTAGACACAATATAAATTATTCCAAGAGGGCATAGAATTTCTATTATGATTGATGTAATGTATTGTTGAATAATTTAAATGGTTAATTATTTTCAAATTAATTAATAAAATAAAATAAAATAATTAAAATAAAATTAGTAATTAATGTAGATCATTAAAAAACTTGTATGCTTATAGGATATATGGTCTTAGAAGTGGTAGATAGAAGTTCGAGTGAAGTTAGCTGTATTTGAGTCTAGGACTATGTTATGGACATAGTGTGGTTGTGAGATATATTATATTTTGTATATTATTTGATTTCATAGCCTTCTCTACCCATGTTTGTTAGGGTGACTGACACCCAGTGAAATATGGGAGTAAGTTTTCCTCAACATCTCTAGTGGGAGGATGGATGGCTGGATACCCCCTCTCACATCACCCTCTTCTCTTGGTAGTTACTTGTACTGGTTTGCAATGCAGTTAGATTCCACATATATGTGGGTATAGAACTATGATGGATTGTGGTTATTTCACAAAGATGTATTATCAAATAGTGTATCCAAAGGATTATTATAGGTATGAATTGTATAGGATGTGATGGCTTGAGGTACTTACTTGGGGTATGAGCTGTAATTGCATAAGGTATAATAACTGATGTATGGGTCACCTGGGCCTTCGGGTTGTGGTGGAATTTTTCATACCTATCAGGGCTTTTTCAAAGGCTGTTTTCATTATTATATTGGGCAGGGCTCTGCCATTGAAGCTGAATTATGGGCCATGATCATAGCTATTAAATATGATATTCATTTTGGTTGGCACTTTCTTTAGTTAGAATCAGATTCTATGGTGGCTATGGATCTTTTCAAAAACCGATCCAGGAATGTTCCTTGGGTTTTAATTCCCCATTGGATTGAATGTCTATGTATTCTTGACACCATTGTCATTGACGTGACTCATTCTTATAGGGATGCTAATCAGGTTGCTGATGCTTTATCAAAGAAGGCTATTGAGGAGTCAAGATCGGAATGGTCTTTTGTGGCTCCTGATTGCTGTGTGAAATCTGTTGAGGCTGATGCATGTGGCAAGTTTTTTTCTCATCTTTTTAAACCTCCCTTTTTTATGCTTTGTCTTTGTACTTTATTTTTTAATAAAATTTGGTAGGGGTGGATCTTTGATTCACTCCTAGGCCTTTTGATTATAATAACTGATGTATGATACATGTCATACAAGCTATGGTGGATCTGAGAAACTACTTGGTTAATATTCATGGTTATGTGATATGGGATGATGTCATGATGTGGTGATGTGATGCATGAGGTACATGTTTTGATGCCTTGCCCAATTGTCTTCAGGGTGGCCTATTTTTTAGAGAAATGGCTCAGCATGTGAGACATTAGTAGAAGAGTGGAAAACCAGTGTGGAAGGGGTAACTGAGTACCCTTGGTGCTTCATTATTATATTATATGCTCTCTTTTATGCGATAATTGGTGAGAGATATCCATGGTGAAGTTGGAAACTTAGTATACCTATATAGGTGATGAGTTAGTTTCCCTTTTTTCCACAATGTTTTAGCATGATTTATTTATCTTTTTCATGAGAGGTTTTGGGGAGGATCCTATTGAGCATATTTTCATTCTCACCCTATGTATATATAAACTATTTTTCAGGTCATCTAGATTATTTTGGAGATAAAGTTAGATATTACTAGATTATGGTTTTGCAAGAGATTTTTGGGCTTTATTATTGCTATCATCTTTATCTTTTTGGTACTTGTACTTTTCCTTTCAGTTGTTTAGTACTACATGACATTGCATGCTTTCACTTGGGTTTTATTTTATATATATGTATGAGTAGGTGTTGTTTGGTGTATTATGTCTTATCTATCTATGTTTCAAATTTCTCTTAGAGGGTAATACCTCTTATATGAATATTTTTTACACTCTCGGTGATAGTCACCAACCTAGGGCCCACTAGAGGTAGGATTCAGGTTGTCATTATTTCTCTCCCATCATTGTGGCATCTTTTTGGGAAAGTGGTCATGAAATATATATTTAATATAAATAAATTTAATATATAATATAAATTTATTTAATATAATATAAATTAAAATGTAATTGTTTACCTAAAAATATAATTTAAATGTTTTTAATAATAATAATACTAATAGTAATAATAATTTTATAAACATCTTAGATGGATGTATTTATGATTTTAGTACATAATACACAATGAAAATAAATAAATTTAAAACAATATATTAATTATATAAAAACATTACACACACAAACACATTATAATTATATATACATATTATCTAAATATATATTATAAATATATATTATTAACACACACAAATGTACATACGAACGACTTGATTTTTTGGCCTTTAAAAAACATGTTTTAAAAATTTATTATGGACATGGAAGTTACAAGTAAAGGAAACAACTCACACAACCATGGTCCAGTCGAGACATGACACGCCCCTCTAAGCATTGACAAACTTCACAGTTGATCCATTATAATTTGTAAGCCTAAATAACCCACATTTGAGGGACCTATGATCCCCTTTATCCTGGCCCAAAGGCCCCTCCATTGAATAATACTACTATAATACTCCTTTTTCTACAATACCTATTAAAAAACAATATTGCTATAGTACCCCATTATAGTACCTATGATTCTATAATGTCTGCTATAGTACCATCGAAAAATCCTCCCAAACGATGGGCTATTAGGGGTTGGACCTCTAACATAATGGATGTGGAGCAACTATCCTTATCAATGTGGTATAAACTTCACCCCATAGTATGAATAATAATAATAATATAAACATATTGCATAAATGTATTTTTGTGTTTTGTATATAAATAAACTATAATTATATAACTATATATACATATAAATGGTATAATAATATACCAAACACACACCCATGTGGGTTAGGTAGGTGGCTAGCTTATGTTCTTCTAGTCACGTGATTGAAATTCTAAAACAGATAATATTGGGGATATTGTTGGGGGGAGGATAACATACTAGTCATGTTACATTCTATTTTTTATGTCTATGAGTTTTTTAATTCAGGTTTGAGGATTTTTGGAGGTGACCTAGGGGTTTTTAAAGGATCTGAGGATAGATGATGGCTACAAGATATGTTCAAACCATGAATCGTATATTCACGACATGAATTAACCCCGGGAAGGAGTTGCGAGTTTGTTTCAAAAAATGAAAAAAATTTAGTCCATGAATGATGTTCACATCATTAATGGGTCACACTAGATTTTTATTTTGATGAGACACCATTTTTTCCAAATATGAAAACTGAAGTATTCATGTCCTGAATCCATGATTAACGATGTGGATCCTTTATACCTAGTGGATTTTATCATTCCACACTTCTAACCATTATTTCATTAAATATTCAGCATTCTCACTCGAACCCTATGGATTATTCTAGGGTTTTGAGTGGTTTTGACTCTTCTAGATGTCTATCATTGGTGCTTTAAGCTCTGTCTTGGTTGGTTTCTCTTCTTTTGGTAATTGAGTTTGTTCTCTTATCAATGGATTCATTTATCTTGGATTTGGAACCATTTTGGGCTATTTTTTTGCTATTAATTGATCATGATGTGATCTTTATCAATCCATTTTTGATCTATTGTGTGATCATCTTCCATAGGGAAAATCTTGTGTTAGTTGTGGTGTGGGGAATGAGATTCTCAAGGTATCTTTTGATCCAACTTTTCCTCTAAAACTTTTTTCTAAAGGAATTTTATTATGAGGTGCGATAATCGATGTTTGGGCCTCCACTCATTGTTCTTTATTTATGTTCTCTTTCTGGTGTGTGTGAGGATTCCGTGATGGTTGGTGTGTAACCTATGTTTGAGGTATATGGTTTCATCTCTAGCCTATGCAGGATGAACCTTGAAATTTTTTAGTTTTACAAATGTTTTTCTAAAGAATTTTCATGATATTCATATTGGTTGATTTGTGTGTGTAAATGGATTTTTGAGAAAAGATGTCTTCTCCCTCATTTTGGTAATAGTAAGTTGTTTTTAAAAGCATCGTGGAATGTATTGTGAAATTGGTTTTCAAATCCTGTTTTTAATAGAAATTTTTGCTTGGAACTATATTTTGAAATATGAAAATCCATTTTGAAATGATTTGAGAAATTAAGTACATGGGTGCCTTGGGTACTTTGGAGGAGGTTGTAGTTGTAACCCCTTGAGATTTTAAATCAACACTATGTTTTATAGCATATACAATATGCAACACTAAGATTAAACGAACCATGATATATTATCAAAATATTAATATTTAAACAAGACAGTTATAACCTAGCTGTTAAAATTGGATGCATGAATAGTAATAACCATATAATAATTTTTTAAAGGTTTTATATAATCTATATTTATTGATTAATTCACAGTAAATAACTATTCAAATTTCAGTAATGTCATTTTATGCTTCAATTTTTTTTTTCAAACACGATTTTTTATTACTTTTTGTAAAAGAATATTATAATTGATTATTGAAACTTATATAAATGGTATTTAATAAAAATTATATTATATTTTAAATCATAATATCAAAATTATCTTAGGGTGAAAGTTTGTAATATTTTTTAAAATGAATGTTTTTTTTGTGAAAAATAAAAAATAACTCTTTTTTCTAAAACTGTTATCTATTTTCAAAAAATTAATTTATTTAAAATTACCATTATAGTTTGAATTTAATTTAAAATTAACATAAGTGTTATTTATTTTGACTTAATCTAATAAATTTCAATTTAATTAGCAATTTTCATGATTCTGGTATAAGTTTATTTTTATGGTAAAAAACACCGCTTTCTGCAAAGTATTTTTGAGTGAATAATGTTTATCCATTTTAATTAATTAAAATAACCACTAGTAAAGAAATATATAAATTAAATTCATGTATTATACAAATATTTATATTAATTAAATTTTTATAAGGATTATTGATATTCATTTAGTTAATATAAGATCATTTATTGCTTGAATATGCATTTCTTGAAAAACTGTTTTTTCGACACGTTTTACGGGTTTAATTTTAAATTTATTTATGCCACATATATGATTTAAATTTTATAAAATGGATTAAATATTTGTAATAATAATAATTATTAATATTACATAATAAGTTCAACTTAATTTTTTTTATAATAAATATTAAAAAATGTAAATAAAACTAGTTACCATGGTGAAAAACAAAAATGGTAAAAGTCGGTAACCTAAGAGGTAAATGGAATAAAATGACTAAAGATTATTTATTTTGGAATATTGTATGTTTGGGTTGATAATATATGACCTTAAATACACTATTTATCAATTTTTGAGGATCTTGAATTGAGAGTGACTTCCCATTATTGAAGAGTTTTGGGTATTTTTAAAAATGCCAATCCTCCTCACTTATAAAAAGGGAACCTCCTCTCCTCACCTTTAAACACATAGAAATAATTTTGGTTTGAATAATACCTTAAAAAATACCATAATTTATTCCATTCAAAATTCCCAAAGTATTTTTTTGATCATAATTATAATCTAGAGATACTTTAGGTATAATCTTAAAGCAGTGGTCTGAAGAAGAGATATCTTTCTTAACCAAGTTTTTCTATTTTGTTTATTCATACGCCTCTGAAAAATATTATTAAATTTTTTTAATATAATAAAATTATTATATAACTTTCACTTATATGTTGTTACATTAATTTAAAAACTTAAATCCATATCCTCTTCCATCAAATTGGAAACAAAACCATCATTCATGGTATGGGGGACTACTGCCTCATGAATCGATGAAATTGATTTTCATTATCACATCTCACTTATGTTCATGATGATAGAATTAATGTTTATATATTATATTAATAAAATATAAATCATTATGTAAAATTATTATATTATAAAATTTATTACCTTACCATCAATTGAAAAATGAAAATGTCGTTCGTGTGTACAATAGACTGTCACCTCATGAAGCGATGCAATTTGATTTTTATTACTGCATCACATGGAAGACTTAATTATATTTATTTAAAGAAATGATATGATATTTATGATATAGTTATCATTATTGAAATATTAAATAATTATTAAATTATTTCCATCATTTTTTTTGAAAAATGGAAACATTAATTATGTGTACGTACAACCTACTATTCCTTGATTGTAACATAGTTTATTTTTCATAATCGTATTTCATAGATGGATTTAAAATTATAATTTATGTAAAGAATGATAATTATTTCATGATTATTTTTATGTATATTATATAACAATGACTCTATGTACCACAATCAACACAACGATTGCATTTTGAATTTATGAACAAAAAGTCCATAAAACAGCTGTTGTAAACATAACTGATTAAGTAAATAAATATGTAATTAAAATAAATGAAGTAAATGGTTTAATAATAACTGATTAAACTAGTAAATGTTTCTTAATAAAACAAATAATTAATATAATTTTATTATATCGAATATAAAGGACAAACATGACAAGTTGATACTCGAGGTAAGTGATTTCTAGTCTCACTTTTATTTATAGGAGACTTATGTCATTTTCACAACTTTTTACTTTTGTGTGATCTATATACTTTCCATTTAAAATTTTATATAATGAAAATAATTATTTTCATTATATATAATGTCTTATTTGATGTAACTCTTTCATAGGGCTTATGATTCAAAATTTACCAAAGTGGTAAGGGAATTTCTTTAAAAAAATCATCTTTTATAGTTTCTCTTCTAAATCCTTTTCTCTCATATATGTGTTCTTATAAATTCTTCAAGAAATTTTTTATTTTTTATTAAATGGATTATAAATTACATTTTTAATAATAATTTATTTTCATTAGTTTTTTTTGAATTAATCTTTTTATGGTTTTACCTTAGAGACACATTACTTTAAAAACATCATTTTAATGGTATTAATGATTTATTTTATAAATACTTAACTTATATATATATATATATGTATTTTACTTAAAATGTTTTAATTTTTTTTAATATTATTCAAGGATTTATTAAATAAAATTTTACACATGTTTGACTTTGTACCAAATGGTTTAAAATGAATCATTTTAGTTATTTTCCAAATGTGGTACATTTTATTTTTTATCGAAAATGTGAAAGAAATATTTATTTTAACATACATGGAATGAATATAATTTTATAGTTTCATGACCAATAAATGATTTTAAGATTAATTTAAAAGTTTTAAATTTTTTTTTAAAGAAAATATGTTCTTTAATATTTGAGAACTTTTTATATTTTATATAACATATCACTTTAAACTAACCTTTTATTAGGGTTATGATGATTTCATCTCTAAATGACTTTTTTTCTCTCACTTTAAAGGTTATGGAATGATTTTAAGTTCTATATATTTTTCCCTCACATATATAACTATATTTTTCTCGCTTACTTTAATGGGGTAATACATGCCTTATTTTCATTTCACAAACATCTTCACTATAAAATTTCATTTGATTATGATATGAGGATAAATTATGAAACTCATTTTCTTTCTATAGAAAATTCTTATGTTTATGGATTATAAATGATTTTCCTTTTGTGGTAGACATAAATTAGGAATATTTTATGATGGTTGAACCCAAATAGCACTTCAATTAATTGGGTAAAGATTTAGTCTCATGAGACGTAATGTGTATGATTAGGGAGTAAACCCAATCCATTATAGGTCGTTTTCCATTTTGTGATATTGTTAAGGTATCTATACCTAACTCATGTTCATATAATATTATATGTTTCTACTAAATTACCTATTTTTTCATGATCTTATGATACCATTATCTTTATGTTATCCCCCCATACTATCACTTATGATCCTTCTATTTTATGATATATTGCTATACCTTTGACTCACATGTCATTATTACTTATCATGTTTATTCCATTACTGGGTTTTTTGGATCACCCCTTTCCTTTATGAATTCCATATGTCATCCCATGTATTTTTGAGTGATAATGGGATTTTGGATCTCATTATATAGAATAAAATAAATAAGTTTTATTTTAGTTTTTCTAGTACCTAGTCTTCCAAAGACACTAGAAATTTCAATCTTTATCTTCTTTATTTATTGATCTTAAAAAAACATTTAATAATTTTTGTAAAATTATTGTGTAACTATAGTTGGTATTATAGTATGGTATAGTTATCTTAGTGGACTAGGAATATAATAATTTATTGAGAACCCTAGGGATGAGTATAAAAAGAATACTATGTATAGAAAAATATCTTGGAATTTTGGTTAAGTATAGAGAGAGTGGGTTACAAAAAATTACATCCCTATGTGAATAGTAAAAGTGGATGTGGATTTAGATATTTTTTTACTTAGGGGTAATAAATCTGAAATGGTGCATTAGGCTTGAATCAATCGCCACCTAGTGCATGATAATGGGCCTTAGTACAGACCTTGTTTGAAACTCCTGAGAGACATATTTTAGAAATTCCCATACACTTTATGAACCGTTTTGAAGGGATTGGAATATTTGTTAGGTTCTAAAACCTAATTGGAAATGTTACCCTAGATAACCTATATTTAAACCTAGAGACTCATAAATTAGGTTATACTTATCATTTATAATTTATTCCTCATGGGTTTACACATCTCCATTTTTAAGTAAATTTATAATCATTTTTTTTCTTAGTTAATGGTGGGAAATAGGAAAAAGAATTCCAAAAAACAAGGTTATGGAGAATGTTATGATTTCCACAAGGAGATGCCTAAACTAATGGGAATGGAAGTTAGAAATCTTGTGATCATTCCAAATGACAAATATAAAATTATGATTAATGATTGTAAAATAGTATAATTTCAAAACACATCAAAGAGGAGAAAGATGATGTATCATAGAAGTTCTTATGTTAGAGATGATAAAGAAATTAATATTCCATTTTTTACATGTAATAAATATTGGAAGATAAAACATTAAAAATTAATTAAAGGAACTATAAGATGATTTATGTTTGGAAATAGAGGGAAAATCTGTTAATTTTATAAAAAAATGAAGAGTTTGTTTCAAAAGATATAGGGAAATAAAGTGAATCCTAAGGCACCATAAAAATTTAATTGTCATAGATGTGTGGAACTTGGTTATTATCGAAGTCAATGAACTAATACAAGGATTAATTCCAAAGGGCCTATTATATAATAATCATTGAAGTGGGATGATTGAAGTGTTTAGGAGTTGGAGCTTGAGAATAATGTTCTTGATGTTTTTTTGTCAATGTTATTCTGGTTTGAAAAATTATGAAAGTTCTAATGATTATTATAGAGTTTTTTTATTTATCAATTTAAAACAATATGTTTAATGGTATTAATTAACAAGAAAAAGGATTTAATGGTAGGGATATATTTTATGAAAAATCATGATTGAGGAAAATATATTCTTTGATATGTGCTAGATTTATTTCTATTTATAGTCAACAAAAATTATTTTATTTTTTGGAAGAGAATGAGATAGATAAAAATCCACAGTGTTTAAAAAAAGTGATTTGATTACTAAGGTTATATTTTAATATGTTCAACATACTATTGAGAACATTAGAGGATCAAGGTGAATTATGAATATGATTATCATTTTTATTTTTCAATAATTTTAGAAAAAGAAAAACTTGTAAGATGGGAAACAACCCATATCATCTATCAATGCCATTGTGACGTCCCAGACCTAGATGCCACTTAATAAGTGCCCTGATCCTGGTGGGACACATGGTCTCAAGCACACATCCCCACACTCTAGAGATTTCTGACTAGTAGTGAGGGCCTAAGGTGTGTCAGTGGGGAGACTATCACATAATTACCAGAGTATGGCACAATAGATAGATAATAATAGAGGTAAATAGAAGAAGAAATATAAGTAAATAGTAGAAGCAGAAAAAAGAAATAGATAGACAAGGATAACAATAACTAAATCAAATGGAATAATTGATGATGATATGTCATGTCCCGAGAAACTGAAAAACATGGATACAAGACCACAAGCATAACATGTTACAAAAAAGTATAAAGGAAATCAAAAGAATATTTTATGCATCCCAAGATCCATCTAAGTCATCTAATATCAAGATCCATTCTAAACAGTTAGCAATAAAGTTTTCGAAGTCATATTACTCCCTTTATCAACACTTTCATTCATGTAATCTGCCCCGAGTACCAAATGATGCTCAAACAGGGTGTGAGATAAATCTCACTAGGCCACCACTAACGATGTCTATAACATCCATACCATGCAATGGAAATGTAACAGTGTGTAAGAATGCATATATAAATAAAATAAGTAAAATTTAACTAAATACCAAAGTACCTAATTCATACCTCAGTTGGTGTCTGAACATGTAACCAATTCATTATTTGATTATTTTTAGTTTATAAATAAGTCATATGTTAGCAATAGTGAAGGTTCCAATATGTAACAAGGAAACCTGTAATGATATTAAATAATGAAGTTCCAAGGAAACAACCAAGGGAATGTAGAACTCAACGGTCTCCAACTTAGTAATGATTATATCCTAGCTAAGGGTAAGAGTGAAATCCAAGGAGCATAGTCCAAGGAATTTCACAATAATACTCATATATAGTCTAAGGAGTTAATCCAAGGTAAAATAGAGCTAAGAAATAACTGGACCAATAGGATTTAACCATGGAACCTACTTGTTAATACTGGATCCATGGAGCGTATCCAAGGCATCCTATAGTACTACATGAGGGATCCTATGGTGTCATACTAGGCATCCAAAAGTTATACAAAGATCGGGTTCTAGGTGGGTCTCTACCAAAGAAACCCATATCCTTGAATTCAAAATGGTGTCCTCAAGTGCTCAAGGCATTCCCTTGGGAATCAAAGGCGAGATTATGTTAGGCCACTCCTATTTTTTATATTGAAGTCATATATAATTCATAAAGTTCAAGCCAATACCTTTAATTAGTGTGAAAAATCTAATTGAGCATGAAACCATTTAATTAATCCATTTAATACATTTTCATAAATCAAGGATAACTTTGCTACCTTCTATTTACATGGTAAGGGGTCCTATAGACATGCGACCTATTATTTAATTACATTTAAAAAGGCCAAGTCATATACTCAGTATATTTGACAATTTACATTTCACATTTTATTATCAAATTGAAGCACCAACATTAAGTGGGTCAAGTGGGGATCTGCTTCATACTTTTCATTATGAAATTCACAATTTAAATCAATACATTTAATATAGAAAATATTACTCTTAGAATATTCAAGCCAAGGCACACCCAAACGACAACTCAAATGTGTCAAAACACTAAAATGACAATTATGGAAAAACATCCTACATCGTATGGATGGATTGTGGGTGTAACCACTAAAAATTAATCAAATATTTGTAAAGATAATAACCATAATGTTATAATGATTATAATTATGGAAAATAAATTCAATAAGAAACACCTAATGAAATCGGAGGGCCGCAAACGTAATTTCTAAAATTAACAAACTTAAGGGATGAGTTATATACCACCGACATTAGGATTGTATGAATATACTAATCTAGTATTATCATATAATTTGGCTTGGAATGAAGTAGATATGAGAAAAGAGTAAAAACACTCACACCTAAATAACTAGGTCTAGAGAAAGAGGGATAAAGAACAACTAAAAAGGACATGAGTACTTATCGTTGCACATCCAACGTGATGAACGAAGGCTCAAATGGATCATGGATTAAAGAGATATCTTGATCCCTATAATTGGACTTCAAAACATCCAAAATAGAAGAAAAATAAGGTTCTGTCTGTTGGAAATCATATTAGGGAAAAACGAAGGCTTAATTAGATCATTAAGGGTAAAACATAAAATTACCGAAAATTTATCATGTGCATGGTTTATCCACATGGTTTGAAAACTATGCACAAACCATGCATGAGTACCTGGAGAAAGGGGAGTACCACATGGTTAGGTCACACGATTTGGGAAATAGTATGCCAACTATGTGCTAAGGCTCTTTCTGAAAAAGCATACCACCCGTACGGTTTTCTCAAACTATGCTGCCTCCCCACATGGTTTAATACAAACCATGCGCCATAAACTATTCTTAAAAATAATGGGTTTCATGCTCTGAACAAGACCCGGATACCCTTGGGACCTTCTCTAACTCATTAGGCATCCATAATAGGTCCAAAATAAATAATTAGACAAAAATTTAAAGGATCCATACCTGAGTGAAAAACTAGGTTCTTACAGTCTTCCCCCTAAAAATAACTTGCCCTAGAGTTCATCTTCTAAGGGTGGCGAAACATTGTCAGAGAAAAACTCTGGCCACTAGGCACGTACATCTGGCTCTCACTCCCAAGTCTCATCCTGTACATGGCCGTAATGCCATAAAACTTGTACTAGAGGGACATACCGGCATCAAAGAGCCATCATACTTTGATCAATGATGTTTACTAGATACTCATCAATGAAAACATCAACATATAACTCAAATTCCTTTGGATCAAAGTTATGTGAAAATTCGGTATGATATTGGAAAAGTTCTAACACATGGATGACATCGTGCATGGCACAATACCTCTAAGGTAATAGAAACTGATAGGATACCAGCCCAACTCTCTCTAGAATCTCAAATATCCCTATATAACAAAGTGGAAAATTCCCTTTCTTCTATAACTATCTATTCCCTAGCCTGGTTGATACCTGAAGGAATTCAAAATCCCCAACCTCAAACTCTAGAGATCCTTAATAAAGATTGATATAATATTTCTATCTAGACCGAGTAGTATTCATATCTTCTTGATCAGTTGAACTTACTCTGTAGTCTCCTACATGAGACAGGGACCTAGTTAGGCTACCTCACCTACCTCTATCCAGCATAGGGGTTAATGACATGAACTAACATCTAAGGATTCAAAATGAGACATCTGAATTTTATCCTAAAAGATATTATTATAGGTGAAATCGACAAGAGGGATATGATTCTCCCAAGAACCAACAAAATTAGGGACACATGTTCAGAGAAATTCCACTAAAATCTATATTGTTTGTTCTAATTTTACATTAGTCTAAGGGTAAAAATATGTTCTTAGAAGTACCTGTGTACCCATAGATTTTTGCAAGCCCTTCCAGAACCATGACATGAAATGAACATCCCTCTCGGAAACAATAGTAAGGAGGGACCCCGTGTAGTTTTATGATTTCATGGACATATAGTCTTCCTATCTCATCATCTAATAAAGTCTCCCAAATTATAATTAAGTGGGCTTATTTCATTAGTCGATCAATAACTACCCATATAGCATCTCCACCCTCAATCACCTAGGTATGCCAACAATTAAATCCATAGAAATATCTTCCAATTTCTATTCTAGGACTGGAAGTGGTTGTAACAAGCCTACAAGTCTCTGGTGATCCGCCTTTATCTATTGACAGGTGAAACACCTAGTGATAAAACATACTATGTGACATTTCATCCCAATCCACCAATATTAGCATCGCATATCTTGATACATTTTGGAGATGCCAAGATGAACTTCCCACTAATATGTGTGGGACACTTGAATCAACTCCTCTCTCATATTTGTAGGAACCCATACACACCCATGAATATGAAAGATATTGTCTCTCTTCATAGACTAATCCAGACGTGGGTTATCTCTTAATATACTTTCATGGTGAACCAAGCCCTCAGGATCTGAAAATTTTCTACCTTTAACCTTCTCAAGGAGGGAAGAGGTAACTGTCAAGTATGAGAGGTAAGAATACTCATGACTATCATGAAACTCCATATGTATCTCAGAAAATAGGGCCATTAATTTCCATTCATCATTTTCTTCTCATATGGCATCACTACTGGAAATTTCACATATCCCAACAGTTTCAAACCATTGGGAAAGGGCCTGAAACCATTGGGATAGTCTATCCCAATGATTTCTAGAACCATTTGTGTATTATCCATTGCAGTAGCTCTATGCCAATGGTTCATTAGAAACCATTGGGATAGGATGTCTGAATGTAATCTATGCCAATGGTTTAAGTAAAACCGTTGGTATATATGTCTACCAATGGTTCTTAAAACCGTAGGTACAAATGTTGTCCAACATCTAACCTATTCCAATGGTTCAATGCAACCATTGGAATATATGTATACCAACGGTTTTTGAACCATTGGTATACATGAAGTATATGTTTTTTCCAATGGTTTCATAAACTTTTGGCATATATGTTGTCCACTAAAATCTTTACCAACAAATCTTGAAAACCATTGGTATATAGTTGCTGCCACTCAAAGCTACCAGCAGCCTGCATCCCTCCCAGCCAGTCTGCATCCCTCCCAGCAGCCTGCATCCACCTGCATCCCTCCCAGTAGCCTGCCTGCATCCCTCCCAGTAGCCTACTTTCAACCCTCCCAGCAGCTTGCCTGCAACCCTCCCAGCAGCCTGCCTACAACCCTTTGCAATTACCACCAATACACTATAGCAGCCCACATCCCTCTGTAATTACCACTATAAATACACCCCAGATTTTAAAATACATCCAATATATACCCTACTAATATATGTATCTGTATATATCCCTCTACAATTAATTTGAACCGCTATATCAGTTCAGATATATGTATCTACTTATGAATTCCCAATGCACAATTACTACATGAAAAATAATAGACAAAGAATAAGTATATAGTATTTTTACATGGTTTGATTCCAATGTGGGTATTTAATCCTTATTGTGTTTGGGTAATGTCTGAGACTCATAAATCCACTATATCACATAGGTGAATACAAGTGGGTTATCTCCCAAAAATACTTTACTATATCCCGATGGTTTTACAGTATCCTGATTAATTTACAGTATCTCAATTGCGCTCTTTATACTGGATATAGACAGTTTATAATGGATCCTTCCTACAAACTCTTGAACACTATTTTAATACACAACAGAATATGTGCATAATATACAACAAGTAACACAATACACCATTAACAAGTATACCTACATAATACATACAAAATTCTGTATGAATTCAATTCATCCAACACATAATTCAAACATAAATCTAAATACCTCCAATTCTGTATTTAATTACCCTCTACACACATACCGAATTAACACATAATTAAAAAGGTAATTATAACAAGTATACACATATAATAAGTATACCCATACACCATTAACACATAATTTATAAGTTAAATATATACATAAAGAATTAAATTCAGAATTCAGGGGGTTGGGGGGCTGTTCAGGGGTTTGGCGTGGCTGTCCAAGCGGGGTGGGGGTGTCCGGGGGGGATGGGGGTGTCCGGGGGGGGGGGGGTGTCCATGGTGGTGGTGGTGGTGGGTGGGGGGGGGGGTGTTTTGGGGGGGTGGGGGATATCAAGGGTGGTGGGTGGGGGGGCTATCCATGGGGGTGTTCAGGGGGGATGGAGTGGTGTCCGGGCGGGGGGGGGGGGGGGGGGGTTGGTGTCTAGGGGGTGGGGTGGTGTATGGGGTGGGGTGGTGTCCAGGGGGGTGGGGTGGTGTCCAGGGGGGTGGTGGTGTTCAGGGGGGTGGGTGGGCTGTCCACGGGGGTGGACGAGCTGTCTAGGGGGGGTAGGGGGTTTCCAGGGGTGGGTGGGCTATCCACGGGGGTGGGTGGGGCTGTCCAGGGGGTACAGGGTGTCAAAGAGGTTGGGTAGGCTATCCATGGGGGTGGGCGGGCTATCCACAGGGGTGTTCGGGCTGTCCAGGGGGTAGAAGGTGTCTAGTGAGGTGGGAGGGCTATCCAGGGGGTGAGCTATCCATGGGGGTAGGCAGGGCTGTCCAGGGGGGTACGGGGTGTCCAGGGGGTGGGGGGCTATCCACAGGGGGAGGGGCTATCCAGGGGGTGAGCGGGCTATCCACGGTGGTGGCGGGGCTGTCCATGGGGGTGGCAGGGCTGTCCAAGCATGTACAGGGTGTCCAGGGGGGGGGGGGGTGGGGTGGGAAAGCTATCCATAGGGGTGGCGGGGTTATCCAGGAGGTAGTGGGTGTCCAGGGGGTGGGTGGGATGTCCACGTGGGGGGGGGGGGGGGGTGGTCTTGGGGTGTGGTGTGTCTAGGGGGTGGGTAGGCTGTCCACGTGGGATGGCATGGCTGTCCAAGGGGTACAGGGTGTCCAGGGGGGTGGGAGTGCTATCCAAAGGGGTGGTTGGGTTGTCTAGGGGGGTACCGTGTGTCCAGGGGGATGGGCGGGCAGTCCACAAGGGTGGCGAGGCTGTCCAGAGGTGTCCAAGGGGGTGAGTGAGTTGTCCACAGGGGTAGAGGGGGGCTGTACAGGGGGTACAAGGTGTCTAGGGTGTGGGCACGCTGTACACGGGGGTGGAAGGGCTGTTTAGGGGGCTACGGGGTGTCCAGGTGGATGGAAAAGCTGTCCACGGGGGTGGTGGGGATATCCAGGGGGTAGAGGGTGTCTAGGGGGGCTATCCACGGTGTGGGATGGTGTCCAGGGGGTAGGGGGTGTCCATGGGGTGGGCGGGCTATGCACAGGGGTGGCAGGGCTCTCCAGGGGGTAGGGGTTTCCAGGGGGTGGGCGGGCTGTCCACGGGGGTGGGGGGGGGGGCTGTCCAGGGGGTAGGGGGTGTCTAGGGGGGTGGGCAGGCTATCCATGAGGGTGGGGGATGTACACGGGGTAGGGGGTGTCTAGGGGGGTGGGAGAGATGTCCTCGGGGGTCACAAGTCTATCTTAGGGGGGGTAGGGGGTGTCCAGGGGGTGGGCTGGCGGTCTATGGGGGTGGCAGGGCTGTGCGGGTAGGAAGGCAGGCAGTAGGAGGATGGAAGGGGGATGGTGCAAGCTAGAATAGGTGGAAGGGGGTTGGTGTGGGCTAGATTTCAGGTGGATAGGGGCTATTGGGCATGTGGAAGGGGCTAGTGAGGGCTGGGATGTAGAAGGTTGGGGGCTGGTGAGGGGCTGGAACTGGTGGCTGGGGCTGTTTTACAGGTGGAAGAGGGTTGGCATGAGTTTTTTCCAAGAGGCTGGGGGGTGGGGGCTGATGTGGTGGATGGTGTGGTGGCTGGTGTGGGCTGGATTTTAGGTGGCTGGGGGCTGGTGCGGGCTCGAATGCAGGTGAAAGGGGGCTGGAATGCTGGTGGAAGGGGGCAGGTTGCAGGTGGTGGGGGGATGGTGCGGGCTGATTCGAAGGTGGCAGGGGGGCTGCTGTGGGATGAAATGTTGGTGGCAGTGGGCTGAAATGAAGGTGGAAGGGGGCTGGTCTAGGCTGGATGTGGTTAGTGCAGGCTAGATTGTGGTGGTTGTGGTGGATGATAGTTCGTAGGCAGACTGTGGTGGCCTCCTTGTGATGGTGGTTGGGAGCGTACGTTCGTGTGGTTGGGTGCGTGCATGTGTTTTCGAGTGTGGGAGTGTGTGCTCTCCATGGGGTGGGTGCGTGGGTTCATGTGGGTGGGTGCGTGCATTTTCCTCTTGGTTGTCGTCCCTCCAGCATAAATTGTGATTAGTCAGTCTCAACATTGATCACAAGTATGACAAACCTGATCTTTTATTACACAATTAAACATAATTTATTACATGAACTTCACTTAATACAACATAGAAGATCGATAGGTCTAGTTTCTTTGGGGCTTAGGATCATTACATAACAACTTAAAACATGAAATACAACATCTTTATTGAAAACTTCCTTTACATGACCACTACATTCCCTCGTACTTAGCTTTGCATGGGATAACCTGAGGACATGAATAAGAAATGGGTGAGTTATAAATCCCAGTAAGAGAATAATCATAGAATAACATGAGGAATACAATACATGTGAGACAATAGGTATATCAATAGAGAACAAGAGAAGTATAAACATAAAGGCATGATAAATCTTGATAATCATAACATGGAAATGTGGCAACAACACTTGACATGGAATTAGCATGAGCCAAGGCTCATTGCACATGGAGCATGAGTAAACACCCATTGCACATGAAGCACGAGTAAAACCTCATTGCACTTAAATTAGCATGAGTCAACACCCATTGCACATGATGTATCATGATACTATAATATACCCAATGCATTGGTGTCATGACCCTACCCGTACTAGGGCTCGAACCGCAACTACCCCAAGCCTGCCTCCATAGGCCAGGGGCTGGCAACTAGTGTCGAAGGCACAAAAAACTCGGGGAGGCCTTTGCCTATGAACCTGTACACACACACGCAACTAACTCAATGAAAAAGTGCAGAGAAAAAGAAGAAAGCAAGGTTCCATACTACTATAAAAAGGTAACCAAACAAAAATGCATCGACCTCTAACAGTACAAGTATAAGAAAAGTAAAGTTGAAAGGGAAAGAGGCAAAAATACACACCCAACTAGAAATGTGCCACAACCCAGCAATAGGTGAAAAAGTAAAATAGCTAGAAGAGTCCCACTCATGAATCCCAAGCTATGACCACCGCACACGGTCCAAGCACCCCATATCCCAAAGATCCTCTAATGTCACGATCAACATGTTCATCATCTGCAAGGGCATGCCAAATGCGGGCAAAGCCCAAAAAGGGGTGAGTATAAGAATACTCAGTAGGATGACCCGAAGGCTCGAGGGAGCAACAAGAGATGTACCGAAGAGGAGAGCAGTAAGAGAGAACAAGGTACAATAAGAGTTAACAAAAAGAGTACAGCTCCACCCAATAACAGATATGATCGCTCAAAGAAACCCAAACGATAGAGTAAGGGGATCTTCATCTCACAGATAACACCAGGAATATGCCCATACATATACCCAGGGAAACCAGATATAATTGTAACTCAGACCTGTAGTCTAGAGACAAGTTACACAACCACATACCCATGCTAGGGATCCAGTTCAAAGATTACACAAAGCACTCATCTGGGAGAACTCACACCACGAGTATGATAGCTCTGATAACGTCAGTCCAAAAATTATTGTTCATCGGAAATGTCATGATAGATAGATTCACTCATTACGGGAGAAAAAACTCCTGAGTGGGGAAAGATCACGATAGATAGATGAGGATCACTGTCAGGGCCTTGGAGGATACCATGACTCATCCAGATTCACCTGGTAGGTAGAGGATCAACGCCTAGTAGAGTTTGTCACGTTGATGCCGAACTCTAACTTGGGTCAAGAATGGATAGAGGATCTCGCTCTGGGCCTCTCGGAGGGAAGATTGACTTTATCAAATAAATTCCCACTGAAGAAAAAGATCACGATACATGGATTAGGATCACTATTAGGGCCTCAGCGTATACCGCGACTCATCCAGATTCACCTGCTAGGTAGAGGATCAATGTCCAGAAGAGTTGGTCATGTCGATGCCTGAATCTACCTAGGGTCACGAATGGATAGAGGATCTTGCTCTGGGCCTCTCGGAGGGATGCCTGACTCTATCAAAGAAAGTCCTGCTGAAGGGATCATACTCCTGTAATAGGAAATGATACCTAACATTCATGGGAATGAGAAAAGCGGCACTAAACCAAATGAAACATGTCGAAGATACGGTGGGAAATAAGATCAATCCATGTACTAAAAAGTACAAAGTGTGTAGAAAGGATACATGACATGTCCTATGACCTTGGGTACTACCCGTATACAACGTCCCAAGTCGCAAGGCTGGTCGTGGAAAACGAAACTACACGGCATGTAAAAAGATAACACGTCGTGTCTCAGTATCTGTGGTTCGCCCCGTGTATGCTGTCCATGTGCCCGTACACGGTCTCAACCCATGTACTCCAACCCGTGTACTCGGTACACAGGGTGACCCATGAAACTGGCCTGGTCTGGCCACGTGGTGGAGTACTGACACCAAGGATAGGAAAACCATCTCAGAGGAAAATGAACCCGCACTCATGAGGTGGGGAGTCCCATCTCTACCGGAGTTGAGGAGTAAGGAATACCCGCGCCTTGAGTCGTCAAGGGGGTAGCCATCCCAACTCTCACTAAAAGAAACACCCTAGCTCTGATCCCCAGGTCATCAGTCATACCTCAACTGCCATGAAGTCCCACAAGGGAGAAACCTGAAGTACCTCCATGTCGTAAGGGTTCCAACACGATAGACGGTGCATCAATTTGACGCCCTGTCTGTAAGTTATATGCATTTTAGCACCAAGGTCCCAGTTGGATTCATATTCAATCCAAACCAACCGTACTTTAAATGAAACCAGTTAACCAAATTGTTCACACCATTGCGATCCATACGAAAAAACACCCGAGATGGACTACCCATTTGTCCAAAACGGATAGCCGGTGAAAAAGTTTCATTTCACCACAACACACGCGAACCGGGCCTCATGGGGCCTGCACTTCTACCTCAACTTAAATATACAAAATTGGACTTGAAACATTCGTCTTAATTTTAGGGTCTCAATGTCAAACATGATTCATCATTATGACACTGTATGAGGGAGATATGTCAGATACAAGATCCCATAATAATAATAATAATAATAATAATATTGGGTGCTTCATGGACCGGATCCATGAACCAGAATTTAGTACCCAAAATTAGAATTGAATCTACCATATTAAAGTCAGGGTCACATCAATACTGACGGCAAGTCAATCAGTCTTCGCACTTAGGAGTTATGGTGGGTCTAAGATTTAATAATAATATTAAATCTATTATTTTACAAATGCTTCAGGTACCCAGTCTGAAAACCCAAAAAAAGACATCCAATATTGGACTCATAATTTCCATCTCGAATTCAGGGTCACACTACCATTGACGGTTCATAAAACTAAGGTCTCATGAAGGAGTTATAGTCAAAACAGTTTTTCCCAACGAAAATAATTATAATAATATTATATTATCATTATTATTATTATTATTGTTTTTAACGCCTCTTCATTTATCCAAGGGATTCTCACGCTCAACCTCTTATATGTGTAGCGCGCCCCATTATTGACTCCTCTTTTAACTTTTTTATTTTATTTTAACATTATTGGAATTAATATCATAATGATTATTAAAATTGAATAAATGTACAAACACTCACACACAACTCTATTTCCATGCCTCCTTCCCCCCATGCGCTACTTGTGTGTAGCGCCCCAACTCCATTCTCACTTCAATGTTATTATTAATAAAATTAATAATAATAACACCCATTATTAATGTTCTAATTTAATCCCATTAAATTAGTTTATCATGGTTATTCTCATATTAAATTAAAACCATTCCATTTAATTAATGACACACTAAAAGCCACCATTATCATTATTATTTAATATAATAATAATATATCCTCCTTCAATTTCATCAATGGGTCACCATCATTATAATTAATTATTATTATTATTATTGATGGTCGCTGTGTCGTCCCTTCGCGTCGGTCCGATCTTCCACACCACCCCAAACCATTAGAGCCGCCTCGCAAGCCACCAGAGCTACCTTGCCCAGCTTCCAAAGTCGCCTGATTGCCTCACTGAACCGCTGCCTTGAACCACTGAAACCCTCATCAGACCCGTGCCATGGGATCCTTCTGCACGCCATTATAGCTTCAATTTTCACTCAGAAAAAAAGAGACGAATGCGGATCCCTAATCCTTGGGTCGAGATCTCTGCGTCCATATGTCGCGCTCAATGAAACATTGAGTTTCCAGTGCTCTTAATTATTTTTTGATGAAGAACACGCAAAGAATGTGTGGACCATGAATAAGAAAGGATCTCAGTCTAAGTGGATATCGATAGCCATGTTAGTTTGGCCATTTTTTTTGAGAATCAAGAACATGGGGGATTGGAAATTAAATATTTATCATGCTTCAAGAATCTCAAATTCAAGATAAACAAGAAGAAAATTAATTAAATAAATTGTTTATCGATCCGAAAATTAATTTATTTAATTCACCTTCATCATGAGAAATTTAAACCGGGGTAAGGAATTCACAAAGATAAATCCTACCTTAGTTTGGATCGATCATTGGTGAAGATCACATTCATCAAGATCCGTTCGGTGTTGATGAAGATTGCACTTGCACAACGATGAGGATGATATGTTACGTTCGTCGTTCTTCGATTCGCTTGGATCCAAGGCTTCATTGTCATCCGTCAATAGAGAGGATAGGAGAGGAGAGGGGGAGGATCCATTGGAAAAAAGGGTTATGAGTCCAAGATCTTATAACCATGAATTTATAACCTCCCATCAGGTTAAAGGAAATTAATTAAATAATTAAATAAACAATTACCTAATTATTTAATTATTATCCCACGATGGCGCATAAGCCGAACACCCAACGCCAACAAAGTTTACACCCTACCTAGGGTAAAACCTACATTATGAGATCATCGGTGGCCTCATATTTTTTATGTGAGTCCTTGTTTGAGAGATATTTGGGTTTGTGCTATTAAATGAATAAATTAATTATTTAATTTATCCATTTAATACACTGCCAATGGGTGAGGGGTCCGAACATCCCACACCGACTTATTTTATGTCGCATCTAGGGGAAAAACCGCATTATGGACCCAACCGTGGTCTCATATTTCTGATCTGATCAACCGTTTAAGAGATATCTTGTTTTCTTTAGTTAACCGCACATGCGTAATATAAAAACACTTAATATTTTTATAAAATTAATTCCGGGCACACCGAGCCTCAGAATTGCACGCCGTATCAGCGCCCAACTTTGAAAATATTATTAGAAATATTTCAAAGTATTATTAGGCCAAAAAAAAAGGTCTCTACAATTGGAGTGCTATAAGGGTGCACCCTTTTTAAACATTTCATTTCATGCATAAGTGTGCCACATGGATCATATAACATGGATTCATAAAACATCGCCATTTATTCCACGATAAAGGAATGTGGAATTCATACATGAAAATTTATAATCAATAATTAAATGTGTATAAAGGTGAATACCCTTGATAGCGAAATTGGCATGGTATTCACTACACAATGACATTGTCTTGGAAAATCAGTGCAATTTTGGCAGCGTAACGACGTGATGTAAGAATTCCTAAAAATGGTTTATGAGAGGGAAAGGGGTTTCTAATCATATTTACATAACATGGAAATTAAGGGGGTCATATAGATACATTTCCAAACAATTGTAATGGAATTTGGAGTCATGATACAAAAGAATCGCTTGAATGTAAAAGAGGAGAGAGTAATTCCTTTCGGAATTTCTGTATAGTAACGGGTGTACATGGGAGATATTTAATGAGAGAGAAAGGGGTATCCCATCATTAAAACATAAATAGGGAAGTATGGGGTAGTTTTAAAGCCATACCCCAACATTTATAATTGAAAATAAAAGAGCATAACAACATTAAGAAAATTGGACAAAAATGAGAAAGGAAGAAAAACCCTTGGAAGTATGCTTCCAAAGGCTTGAGAGAGGCTTGAGAGAGGCTTATTGGGAGATTGGGGAACCTTGGGAGGATTATAGAGATAGGAGGTCAGAGGTTGGATTAACTTCAAAGGATTTGAGTGAGGAGGAAGTGGGAGATTGGGTGGATTTATATAGGAAAGGTGAGAGAAATCTTTATTATTTAGGTTTGGGACCCTCACATTAAACTAATCCAAACCACAAAACATCCCATGGTTTTTGCCCATGGTTTTTGGAAAAGGGAAGAGGAAAATAATATTTTATAAGTCGAAAGTATGAACTTCTTAAAATAATGGGGTTGCTTATGTGGAGGTGAGTCACACTCGCAAGGAATTTTTTTAAAAAGATAAGATGTTTAATAAGTATTGAAGGGTCAATTAATGATTTGTAAAATAAGTCAAAAAGGCCCAAAATTACATTATTGTAATGGTAAAACATATATTGTCCGAACATAAGGCTTATAGTATTTTATTACATCACTATTGGGTCATTATTATGTCATAAAACACATTATATATTTAAACGGTATTTAATTTTTACCCAAAAATTTCACTGCCTCAGAAAATTATGAAAAATTCACCATTTGATAATTTCAACATCCTGATTCCAGAAATAATATTAATTTTATCTAAATAATTTTCTAAATATGTTAAATTTCAATTTCAAAATAAAAACCTATATTTATTGAAAATTCATAGGTTTTGACACAAATAACTTTCAAACCTTAATAAAAATTACAATTGCATTCATAAAATTATACGATCATTTATATTTAATAAAAATTAATTTAATAATAATAATAATATTTTATTAAAATATTATTTAATTCAAAAATCCATTAATTCATCACAATAGATTTCTTTGTTGAACATTAACTAAAAATAGTATTTGTGCTTTAAAAACTATTTACAAGGTAACAATAATAAAATGAAAGTATATTCATTATTATATAAAAAAATAATATACATATTAATAGTGCCAATTTCTTGTTATATAAATTCTTATAACACTCGCAAATGACCTAATAGTAAGGTGTGCGATAGTGACATACTCTTGGGGTGGCTTAGATAACATTGCTCGGGTGGTAATCTCTATCAACTTCCACTTCTCTTGTAGGTGGTTTCGCTCGAGCTTAACGTATTCAAGATCAACTTGGGATTGGTCAAGAGTGAAACCCAATGACGCCACCTCCTTTCCGAGCTCTGACAAATGGGCTTTTTATGGAGCATGTCTACTGGATGAGGCCATCGCTTCCTTTTTCTGAGTAAATTAGATTGTTAAAGCCCTATATTTATACTAATCATGTGATCACTATTCAATGGATATATTAGAAATGGTCACAATTATTAAAATAAAACCAAATAAGTTGACATTTTATAGAAAATTTTTACATAAAGTGACATTTAACTAGATCAAGAGGGATTTCCAATAATGAAAGTTTGGGTCATTATAATCTTCCCCCCTTAAGAAATTTCACCCTTGAAATTTCCTTTTCCCACACTAAAACAGATGTGGGTAAATCTGATTCATCATTTCCTCTGACTCCCATGTCGCTTCTTCAAACTTTTGGTTTCTCCACAACACCTTGATGAGGGGAATTGTCTTATTTTGTAGAACTTTTTCTCTACGATCTATGATCTTCACTGTTTGCTCCTCATAAGAAAGATCATACTCTAACTATACCACTTCTGAAGATAGTACATGTGAAGGGTCTGGTATGTACTTACTTAAGAGGGATACATGAAAGAAATAATGTACTTTTTCCATAGTAGGTGGAAGTTCCATTCGATAGGCCACATCCCCAACACGATCAAGAATATAGAACGAGCCGATGTACCTTGGACTTAACTTCCATTTCTTTCCAAATCTCATGAACTTCTTCCACAGAGATATGCGTAGAAATACCATGTCTCCAACTTTAAACTCAAGGTCTCGTCGACGGTTATCTCCATAACTCTTCTGTCGACTCTGGGCTGCCTTGATATGCTGCTGAATGGTTTTCACCTTCTCCACCATTTCTTCAACAATTTTTGTTCCAAGAAACTTACGCTCACCAACCTCATCCGAACACACCGGTGTTCTGCACCTTTTCCCATAAAGGGATTTATATGGTGCCATTTGGATTCTCAAGTGGAAACTGTTATTATAAGAGAACTCAAACAGAGGAATATGTTGATCCCATCCACCTTTAAAGTCTATTGATCATGCTTTCAACATATCCTCTAGTGTTTGGATAGTCCACTTGGATTTTCCATTAGCTTGAGGATGATAGGCCGTACTGAAGTTCAGTTCAGTACTCAGATCATGTTGAAGACTCTTCGAAAACTTAGAGGTGAATCTTGGATCTCGATCGAACATAATAGATAGTGTTACTCCATGCAGCCTTAACACTTCCCTGATATATATATATGTGCTAGTTGATCCAATGAGAAATCCTACCAAATAGCAATGAAGTGTGCAACCTTTGTAAGACGATCCACAACAACCTAGATTGCATTTTTGCCTTTGTATGTCTTTGGAAGTCTAGTGACAAAGTCCATGGTGATGTTCTCCTATTTCCATTCTGGTATGGGAAATGGTTGCAACATCCCCTTATACTTTTTCCTCTCTACCTTTACTTGCTAACACACCAGGCACTTTGATGTATATTCAGTGATATCCTTCTTTATATTATCTCACCAATAATGCTCCCAGAGATCTCAATACATCTTTGTGTTTCCTGGGTAAATAGAGAAATTTGAACTATGTTCATCATCCAAAAGTTCCTTCTTCAACTCCGAACTTGATGGAACACATAGTCTTTTCCGAAATCTCACAATCCCTTATTCATTAACATTAAACTCTGAGGATTTCCATTTTCCGATAGCTTCCTATTTTTGCCTGAATTATTACATCATCCTTTTAAGCATCCTTTAACATTTACAAAAGTGACAATTGAGAAATCATTTGTGAAAGGATTGATGATATTCCCTTCTTTATGATCCCCATGTACATATTCATCAAATCTAATAATATTGGATCCCTTTCAATTATCATCAATGATAGAATCACTGGGTCCTTTCTACTTAGGGCATCTTCCACCTTGTTCACTTTCTCAGGGTGGTAATGGATTGAGTAGTCATATTCTTTGATCAAATCTAACCATATTCATTGGCGCGTGTTCAACTCTTTCTGTGTAAATATATACTTGAGGCTTTTGTGGTCTGTATATATTTCACACTTCTCCCCAAAGAGATAATTCTGCCAAATTTTTAAAGCAAAGATCACTGCTGCCAACTCGAGGTCATGTGTTGGATAGTTCTGTTCATGAACTTTCAATTACCTTGAAGCATAGGCAATTAATTTGTCATTTCGCATCAACACACATCCCAATCCCTTCTTCAAAGAATCACTGAATACCAGAAAAAGTTCTCCACTTTTGGGTAAAGTGAGAACGGGTGCAGTGATAAGCCTCCTTTTAAACTCCTTGAAGCTTTCTTCGCATTCATCACTCCAATAAAAATTTACTCCCTTCCGAGTTAGCTTGGTAAGAGGGTTGGACAATCGTGAGAAATTTCTCACAAATCTTTGATAATATCCAGCTAATCCCAAAAATCTACGGATATCCATTATCGATGTTGGCCTCAGCCATCCCTAAATTGCATCTGTTTTGTAGGGCTCCACATATATCCCATTGATTGTGATGATATGGCCCAAGAATGAGACATAATTTAACTAGAACTCACACTTTCTATACTTTTCATAGAGATTCTCCTTCCGCAAGGTCTCTAGTACAGTTCTTAGATGCTCCTCATAATCCTCCTTGGTTTTGGAGTATATTAGAATATCATCTATAAAGACTACCACAAATTTGTCAAGGTAATATCTAAAGACTCAATTCATCAAGTCCATGAAGATTTCTGGAGCATTAGTCAGTCCGAAAGGCATTACTATGAATTCATAGTGCCCTTATCTTGTACGAAAAGCAGTCTTGGGGATATCTTCCTTATTCACCCTTACTTGATAATATCCCGACCGCAAATCCACCTTGAAGAAGTATTGTGATCCACGTAGTTGTCTAATAAGTCATCAATTCGTTGGAGAGTATACTTTTTCTTTATCATGATTTTGTTAAGCTCACGATAATCGATGCAAAGCCGCATTGACCCATCCTTCTTCTTGACGAAGAGGACTGGTGCACCCCATGGTGAAGCACTTGGGAATATAAACCTTATATCCATATTCTCCTGTAGTTGTTTCTTCAACTCCTCAATATCCACAACAACCATTCTATATAGAGTCTTGGATATTGGAAATTCCCCAATTATAAGATGAATTGATAATTCAACATCTCTTCTAAGAGGAAGACTAGGAAATTCCTCAGGAAAAACTTCAGAAAATTCCCTCACAATAGGCATGTATTCTAGGATGGTTTCCTCCTTAGAATAAATCATCTGATCCAGATATACATTCTCATAGGGCATTAATATCCACTCTTGAGATAATAGATCTAAAGAAGGTTCATCTTTTTCCTTGCACTTGTAAAGAAACGGGGGTCGATTCTCTACATGGAGAGTGATTTCGCTCTCATGACAATTTATGTTGGCTCTATATAAGGAAAGCCAATCCATGATAATGATTACATCAAATTAAACCATAGGGAGTAGGAAGAGGTTCACTGGAAATTTAAATCCACAGATTATGGAAGGGGAAGATTTATATTCATGGGATACAATGATTACCCCATTTGCCGTACTTACCGACATCTTCACTTCCATGATTTGTGGTGGTGCTGGGATTGTTATACTAAACTTTGAGATATAAAAGAATTAATAGAACCGGAATCAAAAAGTATATTCAATATTCTTGAATGAATAACTAGCATATATTTCACCACTTTGTTTTTGGGGTTCAATTCGGTAGTAGTGATGGAAAAAGCTCACCCTTTCTACCTTGGAGGTTGTTGGTTGCCTCAAAAGACACTTAGCTTAGGGAACTGATTTGCAAGATGCCCTAGTTATTTTTAGTTGTAGCAATGAACCACGAGTTGAGGTTCGAATAGAGTATTCCTCTCTTCTATTGTAGCCGCAGGTCTTTCTTGACGACAGTTAACAACTAGGTTCCCTTCTCTTCTACACCTAAAGCATTTCCTCATCCCCTTCAGGAAATTTCTGAGGTGCTTCTTTCCGTAACTTTGGAAAGTGGGGTGCTGGATCTTCTTAGCACCATTGGATTTATCCATCAGACCACCACCATTGAAGTCCACCTTATGATTCTTATCCCCATGATACCCCTGAGATTCTTAGATCTCTATTTCCACCTTGATGGCACATCAGAAAATTCTCTCATAGCTATCGAAGTTACAGATCGCCAGAGCTTTCTGCAGGCTAGGTTTCAGCCCACCAAAGAAGCGGTCAACCTTGCATTCGGAGGTAACGACAAATCCGGAAGTTTATGGTGCAAGACTTGTACAGTTTTCCCTATACGATCCAACATATTTGTCGTCTTTTTGTTTGAGGGAAAGGAAGTAACTTTCCATCTTAAGATGGAGGGTGTACGGAAAATATTTATCGAAAAACATCTTCCAGAAATCCTTCCATTCCGACGCCTCAATCTCTTCCTCATGCTTATTATTTTTGATCAATGTCCACTATTGATCAGATTCACCCTCCAAACGATAAGCATCCAGGAGAACCTTCTCTTTTTCAGAACATTGAAGCATGGAGAAGATCTTTTCAATGGAGTTGATCCATTGTTCAGCGATCTAGGGATCAGATGATCCATTAAAAGTAGGAGGCCTTTGTCTCATGAAGCTCTCGATAGTGACTTATTATTTATTTGGGGGGGTTGAACGTTTCTCTTGACCCATTTTTCTATTCAAATATTGATTTAGTTGAGAGAGAAGCATGATAAAGTCCGTGATTCCCACTCCCATTGGATTGGGCATCTCATTAGTACAATCATCACATTGATCTTCACATCGATTGTTAGCCCGAGTCATCCTATTACCGGGCATTGGCTTGAATAAAAGGAAAGTTAGGGGTAACACATAAAGGGTAATACAAGGACAAAACTGATGAATTATAAATAACTTTTATTTCCTTAACACATGAATCTATTGGCTTCAGTCTATGTTATCCATGATCTACTTTATAACATATATTCTTAGGGATTTTTTTCCCTTAATAATGGTTCATACTAAGCTTGTTAATTTACCAAAGCATATGCCTAGGGAGTGTCATAACCAAGAGTGCATCAAGGCCCATTATCATGCACTAGTTCTCGTTCGAGTCTAGCTCAAAGCGGTGTTTTTGGGTTTTACCCCTAGGATACATCTGTGCTAGAGCCGCCTCTACCTGCTCGTATCCAGACAGAGATGTATTTTCTTGATAAACCACTTACTCAATACTCACCAAAACTTAGGGATTTTTTTATTATACTTAGTCTTGTCTCTAAGTCTTTACTAGGGTTTTCTAATACTAATCCCAAAAATAACTAAACCTATCCTCTGATACCAACTATGACAACCTTGATCTTTTATTACACAATTAAACATAATTTATTTCATAAACTTCACTTGATACAACATAGAAAATTAATAGGTCTAGTGTCTTTGGGGCTTAGGATCATTACATAACAACTTAAAACATGAAATAAAACATCTTTATTGAAAACTTCCTTTACATGACCACTACATTCCCTCATACTTAGCATTACATGGGATAACCTGAGGACATGCTTAAGAAAAGGGTGAGCTATAAAGCCCAGTAAGGGAATAATCATGGAATAAATTGAGGAATAAAATACATGTTAGATAATAGGCATATCAATAGAGTAAAAGAGAAGCATAAACATAAAGGCATGATAAAGCATGATAATCATAACATGGAAATGTGGCAACGACACTTAACATGGAATTAGAATGAGCCAAGGCTCATTGCACATGGAGCATGAGTAAACACCCATTGCACATGAATCACGAGTAAAACCTCGTTGCACTTGAATTATAATGAGTCAACACCCATTTCACATGATGTATCATGATACTATACTATACCCAATGCATTGGAGCGCTATAAGGGTGCACCCTTCTTAAACATTTCATTTCATGCATAAGTGTGCCACATGGATCATATAACATGGATTCATATTACATTGTAATTTATTCCAAGATAAAGGAATGTGGAATTCATAAATGACACTTTATAATCAATAAGTAAATGTGCATAAAGGTGAATACCCTTGATAGAGAAATGGGCATGGTATTCACTACACAATGGCATTGGCTTAGAAAATTGGTGCAATTTCGACAGCATAACAGTGTGACGTAAGAATTCATAAAAATGGTTGATGAGAGAGAAAGGGGTGTCTCATAATATTTACATGACATGGAAATTAAAGGGGTCATATAGATACATGTCCCAACAATTGTAATGGAATTTGGAGTCATGATACAAAATAATTTCTTGAATGTAAAAGAGGAGAGAGTAATTCCTTTCGGAATTTCGGCATAGTAATGGGTGTACATGGGAGGCATTTAATGAGACAGAAAGAGGTATACCATCATTAAAAAATAAATAGGGCAGTATGGGGGAGGTGTGAAACCATACCCCAACATTTATAATTGAATATAAAAGGGCATAACAACATTAAGAAAATTGGACAAAAATGAGAAATGAAGAAAATCCCTTACTTGGAAGTATGCTTCCAAAGGCTTGAGAGAGGACTGAGAGAGGCTTATTGGGAGCTTGAGGAACCTTGGGAGGATTATATAGAGAGGAGGAAAGAGGTTTGAGTAACTCCAAAGGCTTTGAGTGAGGAGGAAGTGGGATCTTGGGTGGGTTTTTATAGGAAAGGTGAGGGAATTCTTTATTATTTAGGTTTGGGACCCTCACATTAAACTAATTCAAACCACAAACCATCCCATGGTTTTTATAAAATAGAAGAGGAAAAAAATATTTTATAATTCCAAATTCCTAACTTCTGAAAATAATGGGGTTGCTTATGTGGTGGTGAGTCACACTCCCAAGGAAAACAATTTAAAAAGAGAAGATGTTTAATAAATCTTGAAGGGTCCATTAATGCTTTGTAAAATAATTCAAAAAAACCCAAAATCACATTATTTTAATGGTAAAACATATATTTTCAGAACATAAGGCTTAAAGTATTTTATTACATCACTATTGGGTCATTATTATGTCATAAAACACATTATATATTTAAACGATATTTAATTTTTACCCAAAAATTTGACTGTCTCAGAAAATTATGAAAAATTCACCATTGGATAATTTCAACATCCTGATTCCAGAAATAATATTCATTTTATCTAAATAACTTTCTAAATATGATAAATTTCACTTTTAAAATAAAAACCGATATTTATAAAAAAATTCATGGGTTTTGACAAAAATGACTTTCAAACCTTAATAAAAATTACAATTACATTCATAAAATTATACGATCATTTATTTTTAATAAAAATTAATTTAATAATAATAATAATATTTTATTAAAATATCTTTTAATTAAAAAATACTTTAATTCATCAAAATATATTTCTTAGTTGAACATTAACTAAAAATACTATTTGTGCTATAAAAACTATTTACAAGGTAAAAATAATAAAATGAAAGTATATTCATTATTATATACAAAAATAATGTACATATTAATAGTGCTAATGTCTTGTTACATAACCCCTTATAACACCCACATATGACCGAAGATTAAGGTGTGCGATGATGACAGACTCTTAGGGTGGCTCAGATAACATTGCTCAGGTGGAAATCTCTATGAACTTCCAATTCTCTCGTAGGCGGTTCTGATCGAGATTAACGTATTCAAGCTTGGTTTGGGATTGGTCAAGAGTGAATCCCAATGACACCACCTCATTTCTAAGCTCCAACAAATGGGCTTCGTATGGGGCACATCTACTGGATGAGGCCATCGCTTCCTTTGTCTGAGTAAATTAGATTGTTAAAGCCCTATATTTATACTAATCATGTGATCACTGTTCAACAGATATATTAGAAATGGTCCCAATTCTTAAAATAAAACCAAAGAAGTTGAAATTTTATATAAAAATTTTACATAAAGATACATTTAATTAGATCAAGAGGGATTTCCATTAATGAAAGTTTGGGTCGTTACAACAAGACTCATGGAATAATATCACAGAGCTGATCAAAGGAATATATTTTAAAAGTACATTCAGCTTCAATCCTTTAAAAGATAATCATTATGATTTATTAATATCACTTTAAAACCTTGAAAATAATTAACACTATCCCTTTTTCTAACAGAATTGAAATTTTTTCCAAAAATAGGTTATCAATTTAAAACAAAAACATTTTAGACAATTTTCCAAATACAAACATCATTATAAAAGTATTCTCAAGTATTCTTATTGTCCAACATTTACTATGATGCCCCTTGAGCACTTAGATGGTCCTTGTAGAATACAAGTAGCAAGCTTCACCCTCATCTCCAATGTTTTCTATAGGTGACTAAATATTTTCATGAGACTCAATCCTGAGATTTTCTACCTGAGCTCCCTCCCCATTAACTATAGGTGGGTAATGTATCTAAAAATCTACCCAGGTTTCATACATCGAATTCTGATAGGACTGCGAACCACCACAGGGTGTAGTCCTGGAGCAGGGCCAAATCATGGCATAACCACTGTGTTACCGTGGTGTGACTGCGGCGTGACTGCGGCGTGACCGCGGCATGTTGTCCCGATCAAGCAAAATCCACGGGGTAGCATCTTCCGGCCAGGAGCGAAGGGAGCAGGAGGAGGTGGGGCAACATTCCAGTCGTCATCCCGCCGTCATAAATTGTGATTAGTCAGTTTCAACATTGATCACAAGACTCATGGAATACTATCAAAGAGATGATCAAAAGCATCGACTTTAAAAGTACATTCAGCTTAAATCCTTCAAAATATTCTCATTATTCTTTATTAATATCACTTTAAAACCTTGAAAATAATTAACACTATCCCTCTTTCTAACGGAATTGAAAAAATTTCCAAAAATAGGTTATAATTTTAAAACAAAAACATTTTAGAAACTTTTCCAAATACAAATATCATTATAAAAGTATTCTCAAGTCTTCTTATTGTCCAAAATTTACTATGATGTCCCTCGAGCACTTAGATGGTCCTTGTAGAATACAAGTAGCATGCTTCACCCTCATCTCCAATGTTGTCTACAAATGACTAAATATTTTCATGAGAGAATCAATCCAGAGATTTTATACCTGAGGCCCTCCCTCCCCATTAACTATGGGTGGGTAATGCATCTAAAACTCTATCTAGGTATCATACATCAAATTCTGATAGGACTGCGAACCACCGCGAGGTGTCATCCTGGAGCAGGGCCAAATCACGACATTACTGCGGCGTGACCGCGGTGTGACCGCGATGTGACCACGGCGTGACCGCAGCGTGACCGTGGCATGACTACGGCGTGTTGTCCCAATCCAGTGATATCTACATGGTAGCATCTTCTGGCCAGGAGCGAAGGGAGTGGGAGGAGGCATGGCAAAATTCTGGTCGTTGCCCCGCCATCAGAAATGTGATTAGTCAGTATCAACATTGATCCCAAGAATCATGGAATATTATCATAGAGCTGATCAAAAGAATCTATTTTAAATGTAAATTCAGCCTCAATACTTTAAAATATTATCATTATGCTTTATTAATATCACTTTAAAACCTTGAAAATAATTAACACTATCCCTTTTTCTAATGGAATTGATTTTTTTTCCAAAAAATAGGTTATCATTTTAAAACAAAAACATTTTAGATGCTTTTCCAAATAAAAATATCATTATAAAAGTATTATCAAGTCTTCTTATTATCCAACATTTACTATTATGTCCCTCAAGCATTTAGATGGTCCTTGTAGAATACAAGTAGCAAGCTTCACCCTCATCTCCAATGTTGTCTACAGGTGACTAAATATTTTCATGAGAGAATCAATCTAGAGATTTGCTACATGAGGGCCTCCCTCCCCATTAACTATAGGTGGGTAATGTATCTAAAACTCTATCTAGGTATCATACATCGAATTCCAACAGGATTGCGAACTGCTGCGGGGTGTCATCCTAGAGTAGGGCCAAATCATGGCGTGACCGTGACGTGACTACAGTGTGCTGTCCCGGTCCAACAACATCCGTGGGGCAACATCTTTCAGCAAGGAGTGAAGGGAGTAGGAGGAGGCAGGGAAACATTCCGATCATTGCCCCGCCATCAGAAATTGTGATTAGTCAGTCTCAACATTGATCAAAAGACTCATGTAATACTATCATAGAGCTGATCAAAATCATCTATTTTAAAAGTACATTTGGCTTCAATCCTTTAAAATATTCTCATTATGCTTTATTAATATCACTTTAAATCCTTGAAAATAATTAAAACTGTCCCTTTTTCTAATGGAATTGAAATATTTTCCAAAAATAGGTTGTCATTTTAAAACAAAAACATTTTAGATGCTTTTCTGAATACGAATATCATTATAAAAGTATTCTCAATTCCTCTTATTGTCCAACATTTACTATGATGTCCCTCAATCACTTATATGGTCCTTGTAGAATATAAGTAGCAAGCTTCACCCTCATATACAATGTTGTCTACATGTGACTAAATATTTTCATGAGAGACTCAATCCATAGATTTGCTACCTAAGGGACTCCCTCCCCATTAACTATGGGTGGGTAATGTATCTAAAACTGTATCTAGGTATTATAGATCGAATTATGACAGGACTGCGAATGTCCACGGGGTTTCATCCTAGAGAAGGGCCAAATCACTACATTACTATGGTGTGACCATAGAGTTACCATGGTGTGACCGCGGCGTGACCCTGGTGTGACCACAGCGTGACCGTAGCCTGACCGCGACATGACCGCGGCGTGACCGCCGCGTGACTACAGCATGACCATGGTGTGACCACGACATGTTGGCCCGATCCAATGACATCCACGGGGAAACATCTTCCAGCTAGGAGTGAAGGGAGCATGAGGATGTGGGGAAACATTCCGACCATCACCTCGTCAACAGAAATTGTGATTAGTCAGTCTCAACATTGATCACAAGACTCATGGTATACTGTCACAGAGCTGATCATCCATCAGATTCACCATTGTTGTAGAAATCTCCAACAACACTATATGAGGTGTGTATTGTTTACTATCCTCACACAGAAAAAAAAGATAATGTATAATCATTTTCTCTACAAGGGTCGAAACACTCATCAGATCATCGGGATCATAAAAATATCAAACTCTGAAGGACAAGGACAAGTACAAAATAGAAAACCATACATGAATGGTTTCATCAACTCTGTTGAGAAAGATAATTAATCATATTTTAGTAGAAAATCTTTTATTCTTATTTTTATCAATCATGTTATATAATTTCATATGCAATTAATAAATCCCTAGAATGGAAAAATCAGGATAGGAGTCCACTCTTATAGAAAATGGAACCAAGTGGTCGTGGCATGAAGTGGGGAGGACTAGTGATCATATAGAGTTTTTAAGTATTATTGAAATTTTATTCTACTTACCAATGTCTATACTAGATATCAAAATTTTGATTACTCTTTATACAGGATTCTAAATAAATCCTATGTAGTTGTCCTTTACATTATAGAAACATATCTTATGTTATAAAAAACAGACTCTTAATTCAGTATTGTGGTATGATAAAGATATATATTTTATATTCGTTATTTTTAAAAGTGGTACTAGGTAGTTGAAACTACTGATTGAGAGTCAATTATGCAGGTGTATTACTTATCAATGGTATATGCATTTCATGGAACTCTAATAATAAAACTTCAGTCACCTTGATTGAGTATGTTTTAACATCTCATAATGCAACACATATCTGTTGGAGGGGTTTTATTATAAAATCATGGCATGGTTTTATCACAAAATTAATTTAATTATATTTAACATTTATTCTAAAAATCATTTAGCACAAATCAAATGCAGTAAATTAAGCTACCAGATCAACATAACTATCATTGTGAGTTGTCGCGGACATCACACCTCCGTTGGAGGGGTTTTATTATAAAAACATTAATTTATTTATCAAATGAAACAATTATATTAAAGAACAGTTATTCAAGATATGAAATTAAATATAATTAAGCCGAATTAAGAAAGAAGTTAAATTCAATTTAAAGCATTCTTGAATTAAAGAGGCTAGGAGAGGGACCCTACCTCAAGGTGGAACTAAGTCATCCACTTTGGCTCTTGGATCTTTCTAACTAAAAGCTACTGCTCTCCCACTGGGTATACGCACCTTCACACACATTCAAGGACACCTAGCCCCTATGCACACACCCGCATGGCAATGAGCATGTGCAAGGAGATCCTTGCACATATGCTTATATGCATATACCAGTCTCTACTCACCTGCATATGCATATATATATATATATATATATATATATATATTTACATGGGCACACCTATCTCCATACGTGCATAATCACTGCCATGGGTGACTATACACGTAATGGGGGAACCCACAGAAATATACTTACTTACCTATGCACACGCAGGTGATTCGCCCTTGAATTAGTGAATCCAAACCAACGATCAAGGATCAACATACTATAAAAAAGATATTAGAAACCTTAAAACACATAAAGAACATTAAATAACTAGTGAGAAACCAACCAACATCATTAAAGCCTTACCTAGATTGGCAATGGAGAACCAAATCCACCCGAACCAATATGAAACGATCCAACGCCCTACCGAAAACATAATATGGAGTCAAAAACACTAAAATACCCAAATACATGAGGTGCGAGACAAGTAGTTACCATAAAATCTTACCTCAAATCAAAGTCGGAAAACTGAATCAATTTGAACCCCTTCTGGCCCCTTCGTAGAATATAACTACTCTTTGTCCATAGAAAGCAGTAAAAGACCTAAGTGGCCAATGCGATAAAGAAAATAAAATAAAAACTAATCTAAAACATACCTATCTCTTGTGACTATACACATCACCGCCAAACATATAATAACCACAACACCCCATGGGTCAAATCATGTTCCTGCAAGAAAGGGGGGAAACAAATCCATGTTTCAAAATAATAATACCAAATATTACATTCCTATTAATTAACAATTAATCTTCCTATTATTGGTATATAATCATTTTGGCTCAAGTTTCAACATATTTTGATTTTGTTCGATATAAGTTTGTTTGGGACATTTACATTAGATTTAGTTTGTCTTGTTTTTGTTTATATTATGTTGGACAATTTCATTCATCTGGGTTCTAGTCATTCATGAAATTAGTCTTATTCATGCAATTCATACCTAATATATATTTTTCAAGGGAACATAAATCAACAAAATCCCCAAATTAAATTGGTCCAAACAAAGAGGGCAGAATAAACCAACCTCAAATCCCCTTGGACACCCCACCCTAACCTCCCTGGACACCCCACCCCCTTGAACACCCCCTCAATCACCTGGACAGCCCCACCACCCCCTGGACACCACCCCACCACCTGGACACCCACCCACCCCCTAGACACCCCCACCCCCATGGATAGCCCCACCCACATGGACACCCCCACCCACCTGGACACCCCCATCCCCCTTGGACATCCCCCTAACCCCCTGGATAGCCCCCACCCCTGGACACCACCTCACCCCCTGAACACCCCCTAGATACCCCCACCCCCACGGACAACCCCCAGCCCCTGAACACCTCCCAACCCCTAGACACCCCCACCCCCATGGACAACCCCCACCCCACCCCCACCCCTTGGACAACCCCCCAACCCCCTTGGACAGACCCCAACCCCCGTGGACAACCCCATAACCCCATAGACACCCCCTGGACACCCCCAACTAGACACCCCCACCCACCTAGACACCCCCACCCACCTGGAAACCCCCCACCACCCACATGGACACCTCCAATTGGACACCCCAACCCCCTTGGACATCCCCCACCCCCTAGACACCCCCACCCCCTGGACACCACCCCACCCCCTGAACACCCCCTTGGACACCCCCACCCCCACAGACAGCCCCCACCCCCTGAACAACCCACCCCCTGGACACCCCCACCCCCATGGACAACCCCCCTAGGACAGCCCCCCCCTGGACAGCCCCCCCACCCCCCGCCAACCCCCTTGGACAGCCCCCCAACCCCCGTGGAAACCCCCCAACCCCCTGGACACCCCCTGGACACTCCCCACCTGGACACCCCCACCCACCTAGACACCCCACCCCCTGGACACCCCCACCCACCTGGACCCCCCCCCCCCCACTTGGACACCCCAACCCCCTTGGACAACCCCCAACCCCCCCTGGACACCCCACCCCCAGGACACCACCCCACCCCATGAACACCCCCCACCCCCTGGACAGCCCCCTGGACATCCCCTACCCCCTTAGATATCCCCCAACCCCCTGGACATCCCCCCACCCCCTGGACACCCCCACCCCCTGGAAAGCCCCCCACCCCCCTCAACATAAAGATGTTTATAATGTGAAAAATAATAAAGCACAAAGAAAATCAAATAGTTTTGAGCTACAAAGAAAAGTTCTTCTGTAGAAAAAATCCTCAATAAGTGTTATAACTTAGAAGTTAATAAACCCACATTATTACCATACTTGGTCATATAAAACAACACTTGAATGGAAATTTCACATTACACACACTTCACACATATTTTTTTTCAAGGAAAATAATTTTTCAAAATGAATCCTTCATATAGTGTTGTTAATACATTAAAAAAATCAACATGGAGAAAATACAAAAATACATTCTTAATCACATCTCTAAAAAAGTTTCAACACATTTCCCATGAGTTAACACCATATTTATAGGGAACTTTTCATCTAGATAACACTTTATAATTTAATAAAACATGGTTACCCATTCAACTGTATGTGAATCCAAAAAGAACAACACATTTATTCACAAACCAATTTCGTTTCACATGCATCATGTACATATTAAAATAGTATGCATTAGACAACATTTTCATTTTCAAATTATAACACTCCATTCACATGACAACGGCATCCACAATGAATTAGTGGTATGAATAATTCTACACATAAAATATTCATAACATTTTTATGAGATCCAAATGATTTCACATAGAATATGATATTCTTTATGAAACTAGAAATACGTCATAACCTAGATTTCAAAGAAATAATGTTCTCATGGTATCTTCTATGTGAACTTCCAATGATTTATATCTACAAACACTATAATGATAACTATTTTTATGTTTTGAGAAAACCAAAATCAATCATATATCACAGATGAATGAAACAATATGAAAAGATACAAATTGAATCAACAAAACTCAAACTAAACAATGAATCAATTAATCATATCAGACGAATATTTGGGAATTAATAGAAAATAATACCAGAAACATAAAAGGGGATGCTCGACTAGAGGGGATCCTCGACCTAGGTGGGATGCCTAAACACCAGAGGGGATGATCAACCTTCTCGACCTAGGGGGGATTCACATCAGGTGAGGGAAAGTTCTACCTAGGGGGGATTAGCATTAGGTGAGGAAAATATCAACCTAGGGGGATATGTGCGACCTCAGAGGGGATTATCTACTAGAGGAGGACGAGGAAGTGGATGTGTGAGTGACGGCAAGCAGCGAGCAACGAGCATTGAGCTACGAGGGGGAGTTCGAATGGGAGGAGGTGAGCGTGCGGCGAGTTGCGAGCGGTGACGAGGGGAGTCAGGATGGGAGCGGCGGTGAGGGGGAGTTGGGATGGAGAGGACTGTTTTGTGATAGAGAAGTGGGGGCGCGATGTTAGGGGAAGTCGGGATGGGAGGGGGGAATTTTAGGTAGGTTTATCCCAACTGTTCATAAGAACAGTTGGCTATTGAGACGGTTTTTTCTAACGGTTCACTAAAACCGTTGGTAAAACCAACTTATATTAATGTATACCAATAGTTTCACAGAACCGTTGGTATATCCTCTTTATTCAAACAGTTTTTGAAAACTTTTGGGAAATAACTCTTGGTATACATGGGATTTCCACCAGTGCATGTTCTTGATTTTTCTATCTTAGTGCATTAATAACTACATTTAGATTTCCAAGTATATAAGAAATCTAAAAATCAAAGGAATGTTGATATTAAACACATATCTACTGTCTGAGGTTCAAGTCACCCTTTGAAAATATATATTTGAGGGTCTTGTGGTCCATGTATACCATAAAGTGACCACCTAATATATTATGTCTCCAGAAATGTAAGGCATGGACATCTGCAGCTAGATCAAGGTCAAGAGTCAGGTAATTTCTCTCATGAGGCCTCAACTTATGAGATCCATACATAATGAATCTATCCTCCTGCATCATTACTTCTCCTATACCGATACCTGATGCATTAAAAAAGATGATATAACTTCTGCTTGGATCTGGTAGAGTCAGGATAGGTTCCAAAACAAACCTCCCTTTTAGATCTTAAAAGGATTTCTCACACTATTCTGACCATAGGAACTTAACAATCTTCTTTATAAGGCCAGTAATAGGTGAATAAAAGCTTTAAATTCCAGTATGAAACGTCTGTAATATCTATACATCCCTAAGAAACTCCATATATCAAACACATTTTTGGGATACTCCTATGAAACTACAATAGTAACCTTTTTTTGGGTCAATTGATACTTATAATTATGATATGATATGACTTAAGAAAATAACTTTATTGATCTAAGAGAATCACTTAGAAATATTAGCATAAAGATGATGTTCTCTTAGAGTACTCAAAATGATCTAAAAGTTCTTGTCAAGGTCAATAAGAGTGTGAGAATACATCAGGATGTTTTACACAAAAACTAATACAAATGAATCTAGATACGGATGAGAAACAATATTCATTAGATCCATGAAAATTACTGTTGCGTTTGTAAGACTGAAAAACATAACAAGGTACTCATATAGACCATACCTGGTATGGAAAGCTATACAAGGTATGTCAGATGGCCTTACTCACACTTGGTGATATACCGACCTCATGTCAATATTAGAGAATACCCTTGTCCCTCATAATTGGTTGACGAGATTATCTATTCAAGGCATTGGATGCCAGTTCTTCACCATAAGCTGGTCCAACCTTCTGTAATCGATGCATTGATGTAATATTCCATCCACCTTCTTGGATAAAATCATGGGTGAACCACAACATGATGTACTGAGTCATATAAAACCTTTGGACTATCGATTATATATTTTCTTCTTGAGTTCTTGAAGCTTAGTAGATTCCATCCTATATAGAGGAGTGGACACTAGAGCTGCTCCCAGAATAATCTCAATTGTAAACTCTACCTCTCTCTCAGAAGATAAGCCAAAAAAATTATCAGTAAAGACTTCCCTAAAATTATCCACTACTTGAGGGAAATAATTTTAACATAAAACATGGTCCTCTATGAATATATTTGTAATCTTGGTGGTCACTCCACCTAGCCCATGATTATCGGGTCCCACTCTACCAGCCTGGACATCCCACTCACCCTTATGTAGATAACTGGTGCCCTATAGTGATTTAAAGGATATCCTATGGCGATATATGTCTACAAAGTCATGATATTGAACCAACTAATCCATACTAAGAATGAAATTGAAGCCTGTTATCATGATAATGAAGAGGTTCCATAAGAAAGGGTAACTTCAAACCTTAAGGGGGAAGTCACTACATTAGCATATGCCCTTTGACCACACTTTTAATGGTGTATCTAGGGTCATTACACCATAGTAATACTATATATATAGTTTGAGACTTTACAAAATAGATATAGAGATAAAAGAGTTAAAATCACCTTTATCAAATAAAGTAGATACTATAGTAGATGCCACTAGAATAATACCTTGTACTGTAGATGGTCTTGCAACTTGATCCTTAACTATCAGCTGTAGTGTATGAAACTAGCCTGATCCACAACCACGTGCAAAAACTTGACTACCACTGTCATAACTATTCTATTGGTACTGTTGGTGATCAGGGGTCTGGTTACGATGACCATGATCTCCTCTTCGACCAGTCTTTCTGGTGCTATTCCAACTCCCCTTCTGATGCGGTGTAAAAGAACCTGCTCTTGAAGGTGGACCTGGTGCTAATCTTTTTCCACTCAAAGTTGGTGGAAAGGTCCTACAAAATATCTGAAGATGCCCCATATGGCTGCAAGCCTAGCACTCCATTGGTTCTCTATCACAATTAGCCTTAAGGTTCCCCCATCATCCACATCAATGACACACCTGGAGTTATCAAAATGTGTACTTTATTTGTCACTTCCTTGACAAGAAAAAACATCAAGGGAAAATTTCTTTCCATCAGAAGAACTACTGGCCTACCGCGATACTAATCCTTTATGCCCAATGTTATTTACACCCCTTAGGTTTCAATTAGTGATAAGATAATAATTGAATATTTCCAAAAAAGCAGGCAGGTGAAAGACACTCACCTGCGTATGGATGGAATACACAAGCCCATCCTCAAAGCATTTAGCACAAGAAATCTCATCACTGACTAGAAGTGTTGAAAATTGATGAAACTCTATGAAACTCTCTGAATACACCATAACTAAAATAGAACCCTACTCAAGATGAAAAAACTCTATGGCTATGTCATCTCTCTGCATATAAGGAATGAACTGATCATAGAAGGTGGTATGGAAATAAACCCGTACCATGCCATGATGGAAACCATCCTAGGTAATCAAATCCCACCAAAACTTGGATGAATTCAGAAGCATGTAAGTGACAAGATTGACCCTACGCTCTAGTGGCATTTCCAGATGCTCAAAGATAGATAGGGTGACCTCCAACCAAGACTCAATAGCCTACAGAACACCATCCCCCAAAAAGGTAAAAGGGTGCTACAATTGGAACTCAGGAGTCAGATCATCCATAATATATTCAGTTCTTGGAGCACAATATAGGGAATGCATCAGATGTTGAAAACTATCATGAACTTGGGAATCAGTGCCTAGATCATGTATAGAAGGTAGTGCCTCAAGTGGAACTCATTGAGGTAAGGCTGGAAGCTTAAGGCTCACCATGTCTGATTTATGTTCATCTCCACCTTCTTAGCATATAATATGAGGATTTCATGGAAATAGTCTTCCAAAAATGACCAAAACACTCCTCAAAAGAAACTTATAGTATATAGATAGAGACACTTAAAGAATCTAAACAAAAAAATGCTCACTACACAAGGTATACTACCCCAACTACTTGTATAGATGACCAAGTATTGTTGAGGTATGAAGTATAGGTTTTAGGGTTTCCAAAAGATTAAGGGTCAATATTACCTTGCCTCATCATTTATTAGAAACTATTTTATTTAATTTTATATTAAATTACTAGGTTCACTCCTTTAAATTTCATAAACATGACAAGTCTGGATAAGGATGTGAATCCACTTCATTTTAGATGTCATGTTTATCTTTATAATGGACAACCATTCCCATTGAATAAGTGACTATACACCTTATCACTTAAAATGACACCCATTTTTTTATATCATAATGTCTTAACAAAGTAAATTACTCATCCCACCCCATGAGGGCCCATTCACCTCAATAATTATGATAGGTAATCACTCAATCAAAACCAAGGAATATCAAAATCATAAGTTAACTATCATAACATCAATAAAAAATCATATGCATATCAAGAAATACAAGTAGTGAAATACACCTATATAGCATGACAATATGAATGACATGTGAATTATAGGTGCCTATAATGATGAATGAACTATGCTCCTTGACCTCATATCATCAAGACAAGGATAAAATAAATCCATAATCAGAGTAATAATCAATAACACAATATAGTATGTGCATCACCAAACGATAAAATAATGTCAACTGTAATAGGAAAAAAATAACAAAAATTATATTTTGGATAACTTGGATTTTACCCTGAACCTGGGTTCACGATGCCCAAACATGGATTATGGCAAAGTCCCAAACTACATAGGCATCCAACTAGTAGCGAGGGCATAGGGTGTGTTCATGGGAATACTATTCCCTCATTACTAGAGTGTAGCATAACAGATAAACAATAACAGAGGTAAATATTGGAATCAATATAAATAAACAGTGGAAACCAACAAAAGTAATAGATATAAAAGGATAATAATATCTTAATCAACTTGAATAACTCATGATGATATTTAATGTTACTAGAAATTGGAAAACATGCAAATAAGACATTAGGAATAATAAGTTACAAAAAAGTATAAAGGAAATCAAAAGACTATCCCAAGCATCCTGATCTCTGACTCGATAATCTGTAATCAAGATCCTTCCTAAACAGAAAGAAATCAAGTGTTTGAAGCCATATACTTCCATTTATCAACACCTGCATGCATGTAATCTTCCATGGGTACCAAAAAATACCCAGATAGGGTGTGAGATAAATATTAATGGGCCATCACCAACGATGTTTATAAAATCTGGCCCATGAAATGGAAATGTAACAATGTGCAAGAATTCCTATATAAAGTAAAGAAGTACAATGTAACTAAATACCCAATTACCTGCTTCAACCCTTACCTAGAGTCCGAACATGTAAATAATTCATTATTTTATTATTACCAGTTTATAAATAAGTCACACATTAGAAATAGTGAAGGTTTCAAGATATAAAAAGGAAACCTATAATGGTATTAAATAATGAATTTCCAATGTAACAACCAAGGAAATGTAGAACTCAATGGTTTCCAACTCAGTAATAACCATATCATAGATAAGGGTAAGAGTATATTCCAAGTCTCTAGTCTAAGGCATTCAATAATAAGATTCCAACCAAGTACAAGGAGTTATTCCAAGGTAAAACGGGGATAAGAAATGACTGGTCCTAATGGGCTTTAACCATGGCACCTACTTTTAAATACTACATCAAAGGAGTGTATCCAAGGAATCCTATAAAACTACACGAGGGATCCTATGATGTCATATTAGGAATCCAAAGTTAGGAAAACATTAGGTTCTAGGAGGGTGTCAACCTAATAAAGTCATATCATTGAATTCATAATGGGGTCCTAGAGTGCTCAAGGAATTCCTATTAGAATCCAAGATGAGCTTGATTCAGGCCACTCATATATTTGATAATGAAGTCATATATAATTCATAAGGTTCTAGACATTACCTTTCATTAGTGTGTCAATGATAATTGAGCATGAAACCATTTAATTAATCCATTTAAGACATTTTCATAAATCAAGGTTCACTCCGCTACCTTCCATTAACATGGTAAGGGGTACTATAGATATGAAACCTATTATTCAATTAAATTTAAAAATTCCAAGTCATATACTTAGTATACTTTCCAATTTCCATTTCACATTTAATTATCAAATTGAAGAACTTACCTTTGGTGGGTAAAGTGGTGAGCATATATGGTACATGCCATTATGCAATTGAAAATTTAAATCAAGCCTTTTAACATAGAAATTTTTACCCTTATAAAGGTTTAGCCAATGCACACTCGAACAGAGGCTCAAACACGTCAAAACACTAAAATGAAAATTATGGAAAAACATCCTACATGGGATGGATGGAGTTGTGGGTGTAACCACTAACATATAATCAAATATTTGGAAAGATAATAAACATACAATTATAATTATTATAATCTCGGCATATAAATTCAATAAACGAAACTCAAAGGAATTAGAGGGCCCCACAAATAATTTCCAAAAACACAGAACTTGGGGGATGAGTTATAAAACAACAAATTTTGTCTTTTACGATGCTCCTCATCCAGTAATAGACTTTAAGTTTTCTTGGAACAAAGTAGATATGAAAAAAGAGTAAAAACACTCACACCTCAATAAATAGGTCGAAAGAAATAGGGATGAAGAACGACTAAAAAGGGATTAAGTACTTATCATTGCACATCCAACATGATGAACATAAGCTAAAATGTATTCCAAATGAAGGATATCTATTGATACCTAAGTTAGGCCTTCAAAAGATTTAAAATAGGAGAAAATGGAGGATCTATTTGTTGGAAATCATATTAGGGAAAAAGGAAGGCTTAATTAGATCATTAAGGGTAAAAATGTAAAATTACCCAAAACTTATTTGGTGTACGGTTTGTCCACATAGTTTGAAAAACTATTCAAAAACCAAGCATATATATCTAGATAAAGGGTTGTACTGCATGATTAGGTCACACTGTTAGGGAATTTTTGTACCAACATTGCGCTAGGGCTCTGTCTGAGAAAGAATTCCACCTCCATGGTTTGCTCTAACCGTGTGGCATACCCACATGGTTTTCTAAAATCCATAAGCCATCCCTAGTTCTCCCAAAAAGATGGGTTATAGGATTCAAACAAGCCTCATACACCCTTGTGACCTTCTCTAACTCATTAGGCATACATAATAGGTCCAAAATAAAGAATTAGACCAAAATTAAAAGGATCTATACCTGAGTGAAAAATAATGTTCTTACAACCAAGAGACTTGGACCCACAACTAATGGGTGAGAAGGGAAGACTTCCAACCACTGGTCTATGTTATGTACTCCTTAGTATGAAAATTTTTACATCAATGATTTGGTGGACACATATTAATATTATTTTGTGTAACATCTTATAGGATCAAATCTTTTTTAATTTTTAGGATTTTGAGGCAATTGATTATATTTTGGGAAATTATTAATTATTTTTAAGTATATTTAGACCATAGTTATAACATGTTATTTAACATTAATGATTAGTTCTGAAGAACAGAATTATTATATTTTGAATATTGAGGTTATTTTGGATGTAGGGTTATTTAGTTATGGAATTATTTATGTTGGAATTTGGATTTAGAGATTATTTCGAAGGTTTATACATTTTTTATTTTATCATACCTTGTGGTAACCATTTTAATTTTTATAATATTTAAATATCGGAGGAATATACTTTTATGATTTTTTAGATTACATGATCTATTAGAATTTCATTTTAGTGCTTCAGGAATAAAACAATTGTCTTGAATACTCAGCGTTTAGAGAGGAAAATGAGATTGTGGTGAAAATGTTTAAAGGATGAAATTATAGTTTTAATTTAATAATATTTCATTATTTTATTATTCTATATGGAAAAATTATCCCTTGAATTTAGGAAAAGGATCTTGAAATAATAATGTTATTCATTTTTGATAAATCGATGGTCCCTTATCTCCTTAAAAAAGCTTCAATACTATCTCCTAAATGGATATTACTTCAAAATTAATGTTTTATATTCCCTACAATGTTATAATTATGTTGAAATATAGTTGTATGTTCATTAATATGACCTTCATACTTCACTTACCATCTTATTAAGAGGATGTTTTATTATCCATTTTTTGTGATGTGGGTTTTCCAAAAAGGGGTCTTTGATTGTCAAACCATTGATTAATGATTATAAGTTCAAATTGAGATGAAAAAAATCTATTTAAGGATGGTAGAATGAAACACCCAAAGATTTTAAAGTATCACTATGTTTGGAAGCTTATAAAACATGTAACACTGGGAATAAACAAACCATGATATATTATTAAAATATTATTATTTAAACATTACTATTATATCCCAGTCATTAAAATTAGCAGTATGAATAGGAATAAACATATTATAAAAATTTATGTCTAAAGTTTTAATATAATATAATTTTATTTATTGATTAATTCATAATAAATAAGTACTATAATTTTAGTAGAGTGATTTTATGATTTAAAAATATATTTTATTCAAAAATGTTATTTATTTATTTGTGTAACTAAATTTTATAATTAGTTACTAGAAAATATATAATTGATATGTTATAAAAAGGATATAATTTTTTAAATAATCATATCAAAATTATCTTAAGTTGAATTTTGGGAATTTTTGCTGAAAATAATGACTTTTCCTTGAATAGGGAAAGTATCACTTTTTGTAAAACTATCATTTATTTTAAATAAATTAAATAGTTTAATAGTTCAATTATGATTTGAATTTTATTTAAAAGTCAATTAAGTATTATTTAGTTATATTTAGTCTAATTAATTTTATTTTAATCGTTATATTTCATGATTTTAGTGTAAGTTCATTTTTAGCATTTAAAATGCGGTTTTCTATAAATTATTTTTAAGTGATAAAAGTTTATCTATTGTAGTCAATTAAAATAACCCTTAATTAGGATAAATTTAAATAAATAAAAATATTATACATATATTTATATGAATTAAAATTCATATAATAATGATTTCTAGTCATATAGTTAATATAAGATCATTTATTGCTTGAAAAATTCATTTCAAGAGAAACTATTATTTAGACATGTTTTGCTGGTTTAATTTTAAATTGAATTATTACAGTTATATGATTTTAATTTTATATAAATAAATCCATATTTTTAATCATCATATTTAATATTAGGTAATATGGTAAACTTATGTTTTGTTCACAATGAATAATAAAAATAGTAAAAAAACTAGTTACCGTAGGGAAAACAAAAATGGTAAAAGTGAGTAACCATAGAGGTAAAAGAAATAAAATATTTAATTTTTTTTAAATAGTGGAGGTGTATTTCGACCATATCACCCTCCATATTCATTATTTATCAATTTTGGAGGCATTTGGATTGAGAGTGAATTCCCATTATTGAATAGTTTTGGCCATTTACAAAAATGCCTCTTCCCCCCACTTATAAAAGGTAACACCATCCCATATCAATTAAAAACTACCAAATTCATGTCTTTCATCCAATAATATAAATACCCAAACTTTTTGAATAATTTTTTTCTTAAAAATGTGTGTTATATTATTTTTTAGTCAACAAAACTATATCCCTTTAATAATGAAGTGAGTAAAATTAAAATGTGACCATTGGGTTTCAACCATTATATGAATATTGTTCAATTATGACTATTGGTCAATATAAACATTGTAAATAATACTATTAATAATAATATTGACGTTATAGTTAGTATTATAAATATAAATGATAACGATCCATTAATACAAAAAGAAGAGTTGATGGTCTCATCCAGTAGAGTTGTGTTGTATGAATCCCATTTTTCAGATCTTGGGTAGGAGGTAGCATCATTGAGATTCACTAAAAACTAATCCCAAGCTAATATTCAGCACATTAATATTGAATGAAATCACATTAGGTAGAAGTTCAAGTTAGTGGAGATTACCACCCAAGCAATGTTATCCAAGCCGCCCCAAGAGTCCGTCACCATTGCACACCTTAACCTAAGGTCATATGTAGGTGTTATAAGGGGTTATGTGTCAAGTAACTAGTCACTTAATGTGCACTACCATTTTTTAGACAAAATTATTATTCCATCATTTCCATTTTAAGAATAGTTTCTCTTAAAAATTGATATGGATTTGATAAATTGATTTTTTGGGTAAAAATTGTACCTTTTGGACTTATATAAATTATTATATTAAACTAATGTTTTATAATTAATGTTAATTATAATGAAATATTATTATAAAAAAACTCTTATTTAACTACAAATTATAAAATAATTTTATTTTTTTCAAGTGTCAGAAATTTTACTATGCTTTTTACTATGCATTTTCTATCTGCTATTATTTTTAATAAATATTGTTTTTTATATTTAAAAGTCAAATTTATCATATTTCCAGATTTATTATGATAAAATAAATTTAATTTTTAAATCATAAAATTGATATTATTTTCTATTGAATCTATGAGAATTTTATAAAAAACTTTAGTTTTTCATGAATAGTGAAAATACAGTTTGAATTTTTTTGGTATGTTTAATGACATAATAATTATGTCATAATGATGTAATGATTAATATAAAATTAATGTAGACTATTTTGGATTAGAATAATTTAATATGTTTCCCAAGTGTCCAAAACCATGAGCAAATTCCATGGGCAAGCCAACCGTTTTGTAAATACCCCTACTGAGGTGTCCAAGGAAATTAATAAAAAACTCCATATTTTTTTCTATAAATACCCAACCATTTCTTCATTTCCATCATTTAAAAATTGATCCTAAAAAAATTTATGATAGTATTACCTCTCAATGAGTCCTCCCAATGCATCCTCAAGTCCGTAAGGACACGATCCTCAAGTTTTAGGAACACTCTTCAAGGTAAGAAAAATATCAAGTTATATTTTTCTTTCAAGTTCCCTTTTTATATTGTAAGTATTTTAAATTTGCTTACTATGTTAATTTTTACATTTTATTCTATCCTTTACTATATTAGTAGTCTTTTATGAATTTTATAACCTTTTCAACTCTATTTTTAATGTTTTCTAAAACCACGTTTCATACCCATTTTGCAGTAGAATTTTCTTCACAAAATCTATCTCTTTTTTCTAAAGAAATTATTTTATTTTATTTTTGAATACCCAAACCTATTTAATATCCTAGGTTATTAAAATTTATATCAAAATAATATATTTTATTTTTTTTATTAACATACATGAAACCCACCTTCCTTTTCTGTGGGTTTAAAATGACAAAATGATCTTGTTTTTAAGAACTTTCTAATACTCCATGATTTTGATATGAAACCTATTTATTTTATCATCCTTGAGATATTTATAAAATTTTTATTATCATATATGTGGATATAATTAATTAATATATATGAATAGTGTTCCTTAATATTTCTCCAATTCATTGGGTATAGAATTTAATCTCTAGAGATGACATGTTTTACAATACCTTGGTGAATAACCTTACTTTCCAGAAACATGACTTATGCTCACCCTTTCCTTTGATGTATGTACCCAGGTTATGAGATTGATTAATTGAAATTAGTATGAACCTATTATTAATTATTTCATGTGAATTATAAGAATTGTTTTGTGCTTTCATGTATTATGTACCTTATTTCCAAGAGACCAAACTTAAAAAGATCCTATTTTTGTAAAATGATATGTAATGTTTTGTAATAAAAAGGTGGGATTCCATAGTTGGTATTAGAGTATGGTTTTGTTATTTGTGTAAATTAGGAATTTTAAAACTTTAGGAAGAACATTAGGAAAAAGTTAAAATATAGGAAAATATCATGATATTTTGGTGAAATACTAAGTAAGTGTTTTCTGAGAAAAGAAATCCCTCTCTGGATATGAACAAGTGGATAGGGCTATAAAACACATATATCTAGGGGTAAAAACCGAAAAAAACACTTTGAGATAGACTTGAATGGGAAATAGAGCATGAAAACAGGCCTTGCTGCACTACTGGTTTGACACTCTCGGTGGATATGTTTGGTTAATCAGAAGATTTTTATAAACCATCATGAAAGATTTATAGATAATATAATTGTTGTTAAATAATAATATATTTAATAATTATATTTTAAGATATGAAATTAATTTACAATTATAGTATTATTAAATAAAACACATTTCTCATTAAGGTTTTATTCTTTTAGAAAATGGTGGGAAATAGGAGAAACCACGTAAATGGTAAGCAAAATGGACCAAGTGATGGAGGCCTTCCGAGAGAAGCTAGAATGGAAAACTTCATGAGAATGATGAATCAACTGACTCTAATTATGAGAAATAAATTGAATCAAGTCGAGAGACCTGATTCAACTAGAAGGGAACAGATTTCCATTGAGTCATTTATATGTCAACAATCACCTTCTTTCTGTGAATCTGCCGACACATTTATTACTGAAAAGTGGATAAGTTATATAGAAAATATCTTTTCTATAATCTATTAGTCAGAATTAGAGAGAAAGACCGAGAATATTTACTACTTTGATGAAGAATCTGATCAGTGGTGGTCACTAATCAAAAAAAAAAAATACTAATCTAAGAGGGGATATTGAAGCTATGGAGTGGAAAGATTTCAAGAGAACTTTTTTCAAAAAATATTTTTCTCGTTCGATGCGAATGAAAATTGAGAAAGAATTCCTAGAGTTTAAGAAAAAGGAGAATGAATCTATGGAAAGATATGAGATCAACTTCACAAGAATTTATCACTACACCTATAGATTTTTCAGGAATCCAAATGGAAATATTTATAGATTATTTGATGGACTATGACCCCATATATGGAATAATCATTATGATTAAGACTATACAAGCTATGCGGATATAGTACAAAGTTCTATGAAGTTTTAACTGGAGTTAGGTGATACATAGTGGTCCCAAAAATCAAATGAAAAGAATATATATTTGGAGCCATGCTTAGGGAGGAGCTTTGATCAAGGAAGGGGAGGAAAGAAAGTGAAAATTCCCATGTGCAATAAGTGTGGGAAAAATTATTCAGGTAATTGCTTGCTCAAGAGTGGAAAATGTTACAAGTGTGAAAAAAATGTCCATATAACTCAGAACTATCATAGTGAGGTGAAGCCTCAACTTCTCAACACAAATGAAAAAGGGAATATGGTTCATGCCTTTCCTGAATTCCAACTATTTAAGTGTGGATAGCTTGGGAAGTTTTCCAGTCACTATTCAAATATGAGGGTAGTGTAGGGGAATCACCATCAACCTCAACATATGACAATGGAGAAAGGTCATGCATTTTATATCACAATAGCTAAATTTGAACCTCCAAATGATTTAGTGGAAGGTACTCTCATTATTCTCTCAAATCTAGAAAGTTCTTTATTTGATTCTAGTTCTATGAATTCCTATATTTCCTATAACTTTGCAGAGAATATAGAATCAATCACTGAACTACTAGAAAAAGAGTTTTCATTCAAGACTCTTGGAAGGATTATCCAAGTATCAATAGTTTATATAAACTCTAGTATTCACTTTAGTGAGCACAATATTATTATAAATTTAGTAGTAATTCCCATGCTAGAATTCGACATTATACTAAGGATAAACTGGCTCTCAAATAATAATGATAATATTAAATATAAAAGAAATAAAATATCAGTAGTCTTGTATATAAAACTTAATTTTTTTTCAAAGGATAGATATGTCAACCAGATATTTTTCTAAAAAAACATCCCATAGATTTGTTTACAGATATGTTCAGTGAAGATGAAGAAGGAAATGAAATTATATGAATAGATAATGTCCCCATAATCTAGGAATACATTGATGTATTTCCTAGGGAGTTACCTGGACCTCCCTTAGAAAGAGAGGTAGAGTTCTATATTGAAATCATGCCTGGATCTAAGCTGATATCAAAGACCCCATATAGAAAGAAAAATATAAAGCTGAAGGAATTAAAGAAGCAACCCCAAGATCTTTTGGAGAAGGGATTTATACATCCAAGTGTGTTTTCTTAGAGAGAACCTATTCTCTTTTTGAAGAATAATTATGGATCAATGAAGTTATGCATTGATTATAGAGAACTTAATGAGATCCTAGTGAAGAAAAAGTAACATCTTCCAAGAATTGATGAATTATTTTACCAGATTAGTGGGACTCAATTCTTATCCATGATTGATCTTTGATCTGGTTATCATAAATTGAGGTTGAAGAAATAAGACATTACAAATACTTCCTTCCAATTGAGATATGTGAATTATTAATTTTTTGTTATTCCCTTTGGATTGACTAATTCTCTAGCTATATTTATGGATTTCATGAATATAGTCTTTAAGGAATACATAGATAACTTTATGGTAGTTTTTATTGATGATATTATGATATATTCTAAAATTATTGAGGAGTATGATGATCATATAAGGGTTATATTGCAAACTATAAGGAAGGAAAGGCTTTTTGGAATGTTCAGTAAATGATAATTTGTGTCTCAAAAAGTTACTTTCTTGGGCACATTATAACCAATGAATTAATATTAGTTGACCCTACAAAGACAATGGTTGTAGAGTAGTGGCCTCATCCTAAATAAATAACTAAGATTCTTAGTTTCCTTGGTTTAGTAGGATATTATTGGAGTTTTGTGAAAAACTCTTCATGACATTATAATCCACTAACCAAGTTAACTAAAAAAGGAGTCAAGTCCATATAGATAAAGGAGTGTGAAGAATGTTTCCAAGAGATGAATAAGATATTAGTTATTATACCCATGTTAACTCTACCCTCTATAAGAGAAGTATTCATTATTTTTATTGATGCATCTATGAAAGGGATTGGGTGTTTCCTCATGAAAAATGATAAGGTGATTGCTAATGAATCTCGATAGTTGAAGAATAATAAGAATAAATATCCTACACATGACCTGGAGTTGGTTATAGTTGTTTTTTCTCTAAAAAAATGGAGGCACCATCTTTTGGGGGAGAAATGTGATATATAGACAAACCATAAAAGTTTGAAGTATATTTTTATAAAAAAGGAATTTAACATGAGACAAAGGAGATGGTTGGAACTTCTTAAAAACTATAATTGGTCAATTCATTATTACCTTATAAGAGAAAAAAATTTTCTGATGAATTAAGTAGGAAAGACCCTATTGTGATGACAATGATGGGGATTCAAAGAGATTCTTTGATCATAGAATTAGTAAAACTGGACATGAGAATTGTAAAGTAAGGTTAATCATAAACATTATCCTAAATGATTTATCAACCTTTATTATTATATAATATCAATAAATATTAAAAATAATATCCTTTATTATAGAAAAAGGTAGAGGCTGTGAAGAATGGAATGTTTCACGAGATCAATATTTATGAAGAAGGTGCTCATAAATTTTGTACAAGGCTATGTGTTCTATCTATTCCATAAATAAAGGAGTTTATGGATGAATCTCATAGATATAATTTCTCTATACATCCTAGAAGAAAGAAAATGTATAGGGACCTTGGTGGTAATTATTAGTGGGATAACATGAAAATGGAGATCACCAACTACACTAAAATGTTCTTGGTGTGTCAACAAGTGAAGGAAGAGTGGAAACTTCATAATAGGGTATTAAAACTACTAACCATTCCAACATGGAATAAGGACAATGTCACTTTGGAATTTGTCACTGGTCTCCCAAAAACATCCAAAATAAACAATGCGATATGGGTTATAGTGGGCCATTTCATCAATACTTACCATTTCATCTCTATTCTGGAGGAATCCTATCTTGGAAAAATTTTCATGATTTATGTACGGAAGTGTTGAGGTTTCATGGAGTTCCACTTTTTATCTTTTTTGATTGTGATCCATGGTTCACATCAAAATTTGGGAGAAGTTTTAAACATGATTTGAATATTGAATGGAATTTCAGTACGGCCTATCACCCTCAAACTGATGTCCAATCTGAAAGGATTATTTAAACACTTGAGGTCATATGAGAAAA